>CADEHL010001135.1:837844-1470344 GCA_902827135.1 Harpagifer antarcticus | reverse complement strand
GTCTTCCTCCTTTCTTTTACCGTCCTTCCTCCCCTCTCTCCTTCTTTCCTTCAGGGACGACGGCCCATCACCATTCCAGACACATAACCAGCCCCAGCCACAAGTGACAGCATCACACACACACACACACACACACACACACACCCACACACACACACACACGCACACACACACACACACACACACACACACACACACACAAAGCCATGATCCGCACACATACACAGAGTACTCTCCATCCGTCACATTTACATTTCAAACTGCCTGCGCTTCCACCAACACATCCATTATTTACCAGCCTCTGGCCAAAGAGGAGCGCACTGTATCCACACTCCCCAGGTATAGAGAGAGAGAGAGAGAGAGAGAGAGAGAGAGAGAGAGAGAGAGAGAGAGACGACGACGAGAGAGAGAGGAGGAGAGACGAGAGAATAGAGGCGGATTATGAGAGAGAGAGAGAGTAGTGAGAGCGAGGAGGGCGAGAGAGAAAGAGAGAGAAGAGAGAGAGACCAGAGAGAGAGACAAGAGAGAGAGAGAGAGATTGATGAGAGAGAGAGAGAGAACGGAGAAGAGGCGAGAGAGAGAGTGTGTGCGCGTGTGTGTGTGTGTGTGTGTGTGTGTGTGGTGTGTGTGTGTGTGTGTGTGTGTGTGTGTGAGGGACTGCACTTCCTCTCTGCTGCTTCCCTCAGCAGCCTGCAATTATATATTTCTAAACTTCATAAACTAACAATTTTCCATCCTTTTTCCGCTTTCTTGCTTCTCGATCTTTTAAAACTCAATTATGGGCTGTTTGGTGCCGTCAGCGGTGTCAAAAATACTGTACATCACCGCATCTCAACTAAAACCAAAACACTATTTTTTTAATAAAGGCTGTTTGTGGACCAAAAAAATGACATCAAGCTGCTTTTTCTCATTGATGAACATACACGTTTTTAAATGCCATTTGCAACTTTTTGAGCCGAGCTTTTATGTGGAATTTTGTTTTTCTAAAATTATTTTTAGTTTGTTTTTCCTGCTGTCTCGGCACATTATGATTAAAACAACATCCTTTATCCTTCTCTCTGTAATGCAGATATACTGTATGTGTTTTCACGTGTGATTCTGCGTGTGATTCCTGCTTCACGCCCTGACCGCTGTCTTTGAGCGTGTAACCGACAGGTGTGTTCACGATTCACACTCCATCTTGCACACACCTCTTGATGCCTCCTCACACCTCCTCCATATGAGGGGAGAGCAAACAACAGGATGTGGACTTTTAATTGTTTATTGGATACTACTTTTTATTCCTGACAAATACAGACCCTCTGATCTTGATCTGTTATACTGAGAGAATGGAGGCCAGCTGTAGTACAATAAATAATATTAAAGCTTTATTTATATGAAACTTTTCATAAATCACGTTCAAAATAACAACACAAATTCCCCTCAAATCAGACCTTTACAGATACATGCAGCAAAATATAACATTTTAACAGGTTAAGAGACACAAGGAGGTAAAAGGTATGATAATAACAATCAAATACAAATGAATCGAAGATAATAGTAATAAAAACGTCATCATTCAAATAAAGGTTAAACGATTAAAATATTAAAGGAAATGTTGCTATTAAAACTGTTAAATAAATAATATAAGATAAAAACCTAAAGATAAATAAAAAAGACCTATAAGATAAATAAAACAATATAAAAGGAGGTAAATAAGGAGGTAAATAATAAAATAATAAAGACTAAAAGATCATTTAATAAGGGGGGGGGGTGGGGTTGCTCATAAAAAGTCTGTATGCTAGCAGTTTTGCAAAAGCACTCATAATGCTAACGAAAGTCACCTAAGTGAGCCAGCGTGTGAATAATGGTTTAATTTCCTTAAACCAGTGAGGTTTGGACCTGTAAGAGTCTGACACAACTTAGCCAAAGAGCTTGTATAAATCAGTAAAAACAAACTCTAAGGAAACACAAGTTTTTGTTGACAAGTGAAAATAGATATCCCCTGTACAGAGCCTGTTTTTCAGGAATAGCCAGTAAATGTGAGAATGGTACAGCATAAGAGAAATAACACTTTGTAGTGTCTAAAATACTTCAAGTTACGTATTTGAGTGCCACAAAGAGGGTCGTAAATTGGAAAATTAGGTGAATAAAAACAATTCAAGCCTTAAATACTACAGAAAGAGGAGAGTTGTGGCTGAAGCTTTCCCAAAGAGTCCTTCGTAGAGCTCAGAACAAATGTATGATCATTCCTGTGATACATCTCATGTTTTATCAGAACAAATGACACTCCACCTTGAATTGAAGCAGATCCAAAAGCTTTCGCTAAGGACTGGAGGTCTCTTCCTTCATTGGGTGACACGCACCAAAGGATTGTGGGATTGGCGGCCAAGCGTCTTGGCATGGGCCCTCCCATTATTGGCTGCTGACACGGCGATGGAGCCGTGTGATGTTCTCTCCAGCCGGTAGACCACAACAACACACCTTGGCCGGCTTTTTCCCGGCCTCCAATCCAAGCTCCCCCCCCCCCCTCCTTCCCTACTCTTTACTTTCTCACCTAGCCAGATGAGCAGACGAGGAAATAACGAGCAATGTGTTATAAGCAATGTCGGAAAACATCACAGATGTCACAACATTGGTGATGCTTCGTGTTAGACATCTCACGTTGCCTTTGATACCGCCCGCTCTGTGGACAGCAGTCTGTTCGTTCACACCTTTGCAGCATCGAATAAGGTGTGAGAATGTATCAGCGTAAAACACCAATCAGATCGTCCCGTCGGTCAACTCACCTGTTAACTTAGAAGCACTAATCCACCCATATGTAGCCATGTTAGACTGTAAGTGTTAAGGAAACAGGAACAGTAATCCTCCGCTTTCGTTACCATTAGATTTAGCCAGAGGTGGGAAATATCTAAGTACATTCACTCAAGTACATGAATGCAGCTATTTTACATACTTTCAGGTAGTTGAATATATAGTATTTAAGGTGATAATATGTGTTTTGCACCTTTAGCTTCAAAGTAGCTAGAGCTAATAATGTAAATATTGGTACTTGTGGGTTATCTGTCGCCACTTTTTTTATTTTGTATAGACTCTCTAAATAACCCTAACCCCTGGGATTAATGTTTGTTATTTTGAGCAATGAAAACGTTCATGTGGAGAAGCCAGCTACCCGCTATTAAAAAGTGGCCACAATTTTCAAGCTCTTACGAACTTTTCATAACTGGGGTCCAATTAAACGAGCCATCGCGGGTAGTGCCCCTATCCCTCAATCTCTTAATCAGACCAGAGACTGGCTTGCGGGGTCTCTCAGACATTGCCTCCCGAAGGATAACACTTCGGACCTTCTGGCGGGAAATGCTACCAATTGGTTGCATACAGGTCTTCAGATCCTGGATGAACACTATGAGGGTACCACTGCTGATCTCCATAGAGGCCTGACCCAACTCCCCAAAGAGGATGGGGAGAGGGCTTGGACTGTGGCTACCAAATGGATTAGATCTAAGTATCCACGTGTCCAGAACCAAGTCTTCAGCCTAGCTCGGTTGGATTTGGAGCAATTAGGTCTACAACTCCCAGCACCATCTGGTCCCAACCCAACCGTAAAACCCACACAATCACACGAGCCAGGGCTAACCTGATGGTAACGCCAGGTCGAACTATCCCCATCAAGGCCTCAATCCCACAAACAGGCGACATTAGACTCCTGGTGACAATTCAATCTCCACTTCACATACAAGCCCCCCAGCCCCCCTCCCCCCAAGACATTCCTCTCCCATCGGCACAACCCTCTCCCCTGATCAGCCAGATGGATGTGGCCGAAAGATCACCTGAAGGGGTGTTGGAACCACTGCTAACGAGTAACATCATCATTGAAAAGTTGGTTACAGACCCATTGGATAGTCCTACTAACGACATCCTGGTCTTACCTTCATCCCAACCTCCCCCCAATCTGAACTCAAAAGATAAGGCCCCAGTCGCACCTACAATGAGAAGCATTGGAATTTCCCCTTTTGGGAAAGGTGGACAAAAAAACACAATTAAGTCCATTTCAACGACTGGGACCGTTCCCTAGATTGGGTCCGTACCCAGGTCGTGGTACGGTTCCATGACGGTTTATATTTGTTTTTATAATTTGGTTTGAAAAACTGGGTTCATTACACCCGGGAGGCCTCAACATGGACTATAGGGTTTGATCATTTTCCTTAGGGTAAACCCTCCTTTAGCTACTTTTAACAAAAAGGAATCTCTAAAAATTAAACTAGTCGACTAACTCTTTAAGTCACTAAAGAGTCAAATTATCAGAACTTTGTCAGTAAAATGCTACTTGATGCAACTATATTATCTAAGACACATCTAAAACACAAAGGCCATTTTTATGCACAATGATTACTTTTACTTTGTATATCAAATCAAATCAAGCTTTATTTATATAGCACATTTAAAAGCGATTTTTGGTCGAGCCAAAGTGCTGTACATGCAATAAAAAACACTTATAATCACAATAAAAGACAATAATTTACAACAGATATATAACAAACACAGGGAATAGTCAGGAGTCGTGCTCCGCTCTGACTAGAAGGCCTGAGAGAAGAAGTGAGTCTTTAGTAAGGATTTAAAAACCCCTAGGGTCTGGGCCGACCTCACGTGGAGGGGCAGAGTGTTCCAGAGCCTGGGGCCAGCTGCTGCGAAGGCTCGGTGCCCTCGGGTTTTGAGCCTGGTCTTGGGCACTACCAGCAGCAGATGGTCAGCAGACCTTAAAGCTCTGGCTGGGGTGTAGCGCTGGAGGAGTTCAGCTATATAGGCCGGAGCCAGCCCATTTAGTGCTTTAAAAACAAATAAAAGGATTTTAAAATCAATTGACTCTATTAGTATACTAGTATACTTTACTGATAATACTTTTTTTATTTTTTTATCAATTGAAATTTTGAACGAAGGACTTTTACTTGTAATGAAGCATTTTGACAATCATTTATTGCTACTTTTACTCAAATAAAGCATCTGAATATTCTTCTAACACTGGATTTAGATTACTTAACAGGTAAATCCATCAAAAGGCCAATCATTTAAAACATTCCCTTAAAACCTTAATGCTCCACTAAAACACACCTGGCTGCTCCCACTGAGCAAGGTCAGCCATTTTCGAGCAGAGACAGTAGTTTAGCCAGGCCCCTGTTTATAGTACAAATTACCATCAAAGAAAAATGGCTTCCAGGCAAGTGGAAACACCCTGGAGTCGATGTTCTGTGGCAGAAAGCGTCCTAATCTCCTGCACCATGTGAGGGCCGTACGTTGTTATGTCTCAGTATGGGACGTTCTCTTGGCACGGGTACAGTCGGAGGTTTCCACGCCACCTGTGTGTCCGGATCACTACACCGTGTGTGTCCATTCAAATCAAAAACCTGTGGCACCTGGTCATGTCACAGCTGATGTAAAGGAAAGACTGTTTGCGTGTTTTTGTTGCATGTGGGTGCTGTGAGAATAATCAATATATTGTGCCGGAACTTTAAGGGACATCACTTATTGTAGCAGTGTTTTCCCATGGACCGGATGCTGGGCGACACCTTGGAGTTCCGGTTTCAAGTTGTTAATTGTTTTTAGCCTTACAGTAGCATGTAGCTAATAATATATCGTGTATGTGAGCATGGAGAATGACGCGTGGAGTTACATACTAAACACACCGCCTCCAACTCTCACTCATCGACGCTGCATTACTACAATTATTATGTGTTTAATGATCAACAAACATCAGAAGAATTGTATAATAAAATATCATAAGAGATGCGTCATGGCTACATCATCAGAGGGCGACAGAAGGATATGACGAAGGAGAATGCGCCGTGGACCCGCCCCCACAGCTGTGTTCTCTTGTAAACCTACTATACTATTGCATTAATAAATACTGTTAAACTTTACGAGAAGCTTCCTGGTCTACTTTAGACCAACTCTACCTAATGTTAAAAACATTAGGTCCTTAGTGTTGTAAGAGCTATAAAAGTGTTCGTGCTGGGTAGTTTATTTAGTTAAAAAAAAGTATGCGCTGATCTACAGACGATTATTTCGCAATGTAAGTCAATGGGAAAAAGTATTTCTGGGCCCAATGACGTCACGGACTGATACGGAAATTGTAGTACCGCCGTTTGGCCACTACGAATATTTTCCTCAGATTCTGGAGACTTTGGCTTTTTGGAGTTCTTAAAGGTCACCTATTATGCAAAATTGACTTTTTTATGTCTTTTATACATACATTTGTGTCCCCGGTGTGTAAGGAGACACACAAAGTGTCAGACAATACAACCCTCTCTGCGGTCGCTCCAAAGGGGTGTGGCCAGCAGCAGCTCGGTTACATTTAAAGGGCCAGACCCAGAATCAGCACTTAAGTAACAGGGCTGAAATAGAGGGGTATGAGGTTACAATGGGTGATCTGTTTGGTATTTTGAGCAAAACACTTCAGAGACAGGTTTTGTATAGATATGGCCCTATAATATATTGTTCAAATATAGCATAATAGGTGAGCTTTAAGAAAACATTTGCAGCAGCGAACAGAAGAAAAATGCCCAGTTGGTTGTGGGTAATCAACTTGAAGTTATATTATGACATCTGCTTTACCTAAAATACTTTTTGCCCTCTGTGGATGGGTTTTCATAGCCTTCATATATTAACAGTTTCCTTCTGACATATCCACCACAATGTCTTTATGTCTTTATGTCTTTATTAGGATCCCCATTAGCACTAGCATGAGCATTGGCTATTCTTCCTGGGGTCCTCACACACTCAAAACATACATAAACATACATACAACACAATTAAAACAAAACAAAACAGCTCATCATTTCATGCAATTTACAGTGCTGTATGAAGTGAAAACTAAAATGGTCATCCAATTATCGCCATCCTAAGGCCAAACAAAAGTAAATACAAATAAGTGTACATAATAATATATGCATACATAGCCACAGGCACAGTTCAAATGTACTTTATAATACTTAAATATTTTTTTAGCAACCTTTTGAAATCTACTTGAGAATTTTCCTGAATGATGTGGACCGGTAAAGAGTTCCAGCAGATCACGGCTCTGCAGCGTTTTCTGTCTCATATTTGATTTAGATGTGGGTAATACAAACCTTCCTTCTATTGTATGTCGTGTTTGATAGTTATGTTGTGCATATTGCGCTATAAACCTTTGTGATAATATATCCGGTGAGTGAGTCACTGTAATATTTCTGACAAAATGTAATAAAATATAAGTTGACCTCTGTCTGACAGTTAACCATTTCAGTGTTTCCAGCATTTCATGCAGTGTTCTGTAGGAGCACTGCTGTGCACATCGTGCTGCCTTATTTTGTGCTACTTGTAGTTTGTTTAAATCTTTTTCAGCAGCACTAGACCATATAACCAAACAATAATCAAGCTGCGACAGAACCAAAGCATCCAAAACTTGTCTACTGACATCCATAGGCAAATATTTTACAATTATTTTTACGAGTGACACACCCCTTCCCATTTTACATACAACATTATCAATTTGTTTAGACCAAGATAATTTATGATCCAGGGTTATACCTAGCAATTTTGTCTCCTTGACCTGTTTAATTTCAATATGGTTTAAATCTAGTTGCAATTTTGGTTCACCTTTTAACTGATGATTTGATCCTATTAATAACGATTTTGTTTTTCCCGCATTAAGTACCAACTTATTATTTATGACCCACTCTGATATCAGTAGTAGATCTTTATTCATAACATTTGTCAACTCTCTTGTAGTTGATGCTGCATAATATATTGTTGAGTCTCATCTGCATACATTACAATTTTAGCTTTTTCTAACACTAATGGTAGGTCATTTGTAAAAATAGAAAATAAAAGTGGTCCCAAACAACTACCCTGAGGTACTCCACAAGTGACTGTTTTCACCTTTGAGAGACTTCCATTAATTTGTACAGGTAACTTTCTAACCACCTCAACGTTTCAAAATTAAAACCATATTGTTCCAGCTTGTGTAACAACAAAGAATGGTCAATGACATCAAAAGCAGAACTAAAATCGAGTAGTGCTGCACCCACTAACTTCCTATTATCTAGTTCGCCCTTCCAGCCATCTGTCACATGTTGTTGCATGTGGAATGGCCAGGTCTGTATGCATGTTGATACACAGTATTAAGTTTGTTACCTTCAAAGTATTTTTGTATTTGATTGAAAATGATTCTCTCCATTATCTTTGCTAATGCTGGTAATAAACCTATTGGATGGCTATTTGTACCAGAAAATGGTCCAGCTGGAATGTTTGCAAGTGGAATAATTTTTGCTATTTTCCATGCCTGTGGGCAAATACATTTATCAATACTCAAATTTGTAATATGACAGATAGGCGCTGCAACAAAATTAGCAACATATCTAAGAAATGTACCAACTATTATCCACTCCTGGTGGTTTATTATTACATTTACCGAGTAGACATTCAACATCTGTAATTGTCACTTTTTCTATTTTAAATGTACACTTCTTATTTTTCACAATTAAATCCTTTATTAGAAATGTGGAGTTACTATTTATAGTTTGATTCATATTTCTCCTCAAATGTTTTACTTTATCAAGAAAATAATCATTCAGATGATTTGCAATTTGTACTGGTTTTGTCAAAAATGTCAAGATATGTTGAGGTGGATTTCGGCTTACGGCCCATCATGCCATTCACTAAATTCCACAGTTTTTTCTTGTCATCCTTTATCTCTTTAATTTTATTTCCATAATACAACTGTTTTTTATTTTTATTTAATGCTGTAACATAATTCCTTAACCTTCTATACATTTGCCCATCTGACTCATAACTTGATGATAGAGCTACATCTTTTGCATCATCTCTTTGTTTCATTAGATCCCTTAATTCTTCATCTAACAATATATTTCAAACTTCTGTGTTCATGTAACTCCACCAAAGTAGTGCAACTTCTCAGAGTTTTTAATAGAATACTGGATGCACCATTAGTTTCCTTGTTCACATCTCCAGTAAAAACACCAGAGAAGCTAAATTGTGGCAGTGAATTCGTTATTTAAATTATCCTGCTACCAAAAGATCTCACCTTGCAGGATGACATGTAGTAGGCCTACTTGGATTCATGTTGATTTTTACAACTTGTAAATTGAGAAGTGAGAAGCCACACAAGCCAAACATCGGGAAACTTCAGACCAAAGTCTGCAGGTGTGATCGCGCCTTTTATTTCAATCGTAATGAATCCAATTTCCCTAAAATCTGCAGCTCGAGATGAAAACCCACCGCACGTCTCCAAATCACAGGGGCTTTTTTTGTTGTTGTCACATTAGTCAATAAGGCCCACGACTCCAGGCTGTTTACAAAGCGGCGCCCCTCTCCTCTCTGTCACGTAGCGCTGCAACTGGAGGGGGGGGGGGCAATCAAAGCTCGCCGAACACACGTCATCCTTTGAGGGGGTCTTTGAAACCTGGCCCTCATCCGCACGCAGGAGCGCATCACGCCACATTAGACAGTTTGTGGAATAAATATTTGACGGGCCGGCAATATCACAAGATGCAGAGGAACCTCCTAGCACACAGCTGTTCACCCCCCCCCCCCCAATCCTTTATCCTCCCCTCCTGCAGACAGAGAGCTGGTTTAAAGCTCAATTGTGCATTTTGCAGATAAAGTAGCAAAACTACTAGAGGCGGTGTTGTGAGCGCTGGTTGCCAGGGCAACACTGGTAGGGAGACCTGGTTCTCCATTACTACTTAATTTAGGTGCTCTAATTGCATTCAACACAATCTGCGGCCACACTGCTATGCAGAGGAAGAGGGGGGGAAAGTTGGGGGGGGGGGCAGGTCTTCGGTAAACCCTGCCTAGGAGGAAAAATAAAATGCCTCACAAACCGAACGCGGGTGCAAATGGCTTCGAAATTGTCTTTATTGCTGTTTGTGGCGATAAAATGTTTCGCTTAAAGATGAACCATAACATTACATTTCAATTTGTTGCCAGTCTCAAGAGTGCTTTATAACAGGGTCTTTAATTTGAGGACGAGATGCTAAAAAAAGGAGAATGTTATCAGCTGCTCAGAAGTTAAATATATTCTCCGTTGAATGAGCTTGTGAGAGGAAAGGAGATAGATAGAGAGAGGGAGGGAGTGAGAGTGAAGTAAAATTGCTTTAATTGTTCAAGCTTCTGGCCTCAGAGCACTTCTTTCCCTTCAAAAGACCACACACACACACACACACACACACACACACAACACACACACCACACACACACACACACACACACCCACACACACACACACACACACACACACACACACACACACACACACACACACACACACACACACACACACACACACACACACACACACACACACACACACACACACACACACACACACACACAACACAGTCCCTTTGAACCTCCACAGGCCGTGGCCCTGAGAGAAAGCCGGCCCACGATGCTTTTCTTCGGCCGGGGGTTTGAAATGATTGGTAACTGTTGAGCCAGTGTTTTCAGGTCCCTGACCCCCAGCACTGAAGGGCCACAGACACTACATACAACATAGCCCCAATTATCCTGCACTCTCCCCAGCCACTTCACCCACCAGGCGGACCCCTGACTCAACTACACTGCAAAAAAAAACACATTCGTTCTTACGGTTGATTGGTGGGATCAAAGTATTTATTTCATCAGCTTGAACATTTAAAATAAATAATGAAAGCTTTTATGTTTCTACACACCTCGAAGAAGAGAATATATTTTACATCGCTTACACCCAGGGGTGGAAAGTAACTTTAGTTAAAGTACTTTTTAAAAACAGTTTGTAGTTATAGGTACTACCTAGTACATTTCGAAGCCCATACTTCTTTACTTTAACTTGAGTAAAGAAGTTTAGTCAGTACTTCTACTTTTACCAGAGTATTTTTAAACAAGAGTATTTGTACTTCTACTTGAGCAAAGGATGTGTGTACTTTGGCCATCTCTGGTGTTACGACTGGCACGAAAGCCGCAACAATGAGGAGTAAAACGCAGTGTTGGAGTGGATAAACGAAATATTTTATTGTTCTTCAACAAAGGAATCTTGGGGACACAAAAACAGGGTCGTGGTTGCAGTCGAATAGTCCAAAAATCAGCTCCTATCGTCTATCCCTATCCACTATTCCTTGACCTCTGAGTGAAACGTCACAGGGTTAAGGGATAGTGGATAGGAGAATTCAAAAGGACTTAGGAGAAGAGACTGCGGTGCTTTAGAGAATCGACTGCACTTTCACTATCCGACGTGTTTATGATGCGCCAGCGGACGTCCTGGATGTGCGTCTGCTGCTGTGGGGAAACTATGGAAACTACAGTTTCCTATACAGCGGACTACAACATGGATGTTTGATAAGAACGAGGTACTACTGTAAACTCATCTACTCTGCACCGTGCTCTGATGCTGTTGCTTTATGAACGTGGACAACAGAGACACAGATTCTTCATGACCAAAGTTGGAATTGAAATAAAAAAGGAAAGTGAAAGTTATGCTCGTCACCCTCTCCCTCCGGTCCACATTAATACAAATGATCCCAATAGGTATGATTGTATGAAAAGATCTTAAAATCAATACAGATGTATTTATTATAAACGTTAGTCCTTAACACCTATCACTGTGTACATCACCATTCAAACTTCTTTTAAAAGTTGAACAAACCACACAGCTCAGTAAAGACGTGAGATGTTGACTTTATTTGATCATTTCAGTCAAAACTAACGTTCATATTTCACTCTTTGATTATGATACTGATGAACGTTCAAAACAAAGCACTTTGGCAACTTACCACATACGTTTTAAAATGCTTAATAAGCACCGTAACTTTCATGATATAATTTCTCCATCATAATCGGTTGTTTCCGTGAACGGCCGACTGTTGTGTGACGCAAATGCTGCGGCTGCAAGGCATTGTGGGGCAGCATTTTCTCCTCTCCTTTCGTCAAGGGAGGTCCAGTGGTTCCTAAGCTAAAGGAGGTTATAAAGGACGTTTGAAACCTCCTTTCCTATCATCTGAGCAGGAGTGTCAAACTAAATTTCATCGCGGGCCACATTAGAATTATGGTTGCACTCAAAGGGCCGGTTGTAACTTTAAGACTATATCAATATACATATATAATATATATTAAATAATGTATTATATTATATTATTGGCTCTTCATTGGATTATTATCAGTTCTGGTAATAACTTCATAAATAACTACGTCTGAAAGCAGAAGTCTAGGGCAAATAATTGAAAGCAAATATTCAACAATTACACCAATTGTATTGTATATTATATTCTTTGCAAGCTCTTGCGGGCCACATAAAATGAGGTTGCGAGCCGGTTTTGGCCCACGGGCCTTGAGTTTGACACCCCTGATCTAGAGAATTCAAACGGCTCTTATCATGGCTGCCACTGAGGTACTTCCGGGTCATTTCACTCCTTTAGGAAGGTTCCTAAGCTAAATGGACTATTCAACTTCAACCCAAGTCTCTGGGTGGAGGGGAAGTGGAAAAAGAAGAGAGCAAGACTGCAGCCTTCCTCATGCCTTTTATGCAGGCCTTGATTAGGGGATGGGGATCACCTGAAGGACACAATTAGGGGAGGGGAGAGACACACAGAAACACACACAAGCAGACATTCTGACTGAACGGCGATCAAGCCTGAAGCCACAGAGATCTTCTGTTACTGTCCTTCTTCTTAGAGGAAGTACAGAAACACGTAACTCTGGATTTGTTTTAATGTTTGAGGTGCAATAAACGACACAGCAGCTTTTTGGCATGTTAAAACTATTATTTTCTGCCTCGCTCATGAGCGTAACAGCTGGCGAAATTACAGCCTCGCCTACTGATTTTAATTTAACCATATATCGAGCCCGACAGTCGATTTCAAATGATTAAATGTAATTGTTTGCCTGACTGGCCATGGTAACCGGGCTCTTTGAAGATCCACAAATCCACGGTTTTCAAACATTTCTGATCGGATTGGCAAAAACTTCAGAATTTGTATTGACCGCCATTCAAATGACAGCGTTGTTTTCCCCAAAAAGTGGGCGGGCCGTACTTTTCACCCAGAAGTGACCTAGGTGTTACTCTCATCTATACAAACACAACAGGTGGTGGGCTGGAAACTAGCACTAGTTCCACTCATTTACCTTTGCAAGCTGTTTTAACACAAATGAGCTGAAGAAGACCCCAGTAGAGGGGGGGTAGACGGGGGAGGAAGAGAAGGAGAGAGATGGAGGCCGATGGATCGGGCCGTGTCAATAAGTCTCCTCGCAGTTCAGTACAGGTGAATTGATCTTTTACAATTTCACCTTCTGACAGCTGGGAAAATCACTAGACTTCTAAGTGCAGAGGATGTTTGGGTCAAAGAAAGGGAAGATGGTGAAAGAAGGGGGGGAAAGAAGAAAGGTGTTGAGGAATCCTTACTTCTGGCCGATTTTAACATAAATCATAAACTTTCTTCTCATGTTGAATACGCTGTCAGTCCTATAATGCCAACACAGCAATTATTGACACTGGATAGTTCTGCAGCATTTCCACTAATCGGATTTAGAGCTTTTTTGTGTAAAATAGGCAAGGATTGTTAGAATGCTCTTCACAGTAAGTGTTATTAGACGGCTTAGGCTACTGATGTGTGTGTGTGTGTGTGTGTGTGTGTGTGTGGGTGGGTGGGTGTGTGTGTGTGTGTAGGCGATGTTGTGTGTTGTTTCTGCGCTGTCATCTAGGTTTGTCGCCGTCACACACACTCTGCTATCTCTGCAACTCTGAATGAACTCTCGCTTGTCAGAGCTGCGGGCATCAACAGCTTCTAAATATTTGGGGAGGTAGAGGGAGGCGGAGAGAAGTGTGTGTGTGGTTATCCTCCTTTCACACCTGTGTGTCCATGTTTGTCTGTGTGTGAATGCAGTTCCTATAAATGCTTGTGTGAGGGTCCGTGGCTCTGTAAACATTACCTCATCACTGTCATGCTGAGGGGGACCCCGGCCCCCCCCGTCGGGCCCCAGGTCTGTGGGAACTGAAGCCCACTCGGCTGGCTGGAACAAAGGGCAGCCCTCCCTTGCCCCCTCGCCCCCCTGCCCCAGCCACTGCTGCCCCCGGCCCACCTCCTAACAAAAGGGGCCACGGGGCCTTAATTCCCAGGCAACGATATAAATGGTGGCCCCCCGACTCCCAAGGAACGAGGCAGGAACGAATGGGCCTGAAAACCTAATGGGAAGGTGGGGGGGAAAGAAGTCATAAAAGGGGTGCCCCCCCCCCTCCTCCTCCTCCTCCTCACCCAAGAGGTCCCTTTGTTGGTTCTGGTAAGGCGACTGGGGGGGTGGGGGTGAGGGGACAAGGGGTGAGAAGAGACAAAAGACAGGTCGGAGAGAGTGGCAGGGGTCAAAGCTGCCAGCCCCCCCCCCCCTCAACACATCCACCGAAAACTCCTTAAAGAACTCAGACATCCCAGCACACGCACACACACACACACACACACACACACACACACACACACACACACAACACACACACACCACACACGCAAACAGTCATTCAAACTAATGGATCTGGAAGGCGACAGCAGACCAAGTTTCTCACCCAAAAAATCCACACACTCCTAAACGTGGATTGAAATATTTTCAAAACCTGTCCTGTTTTTCCTTCAAGGGGCTGAAAAAATGTGTAAATATATGTATAAAAATATCCAAAAGTGTTGTGGTGCTGCAGGGAGGTCATGGCCTATAAAGGCTTAACCCTTAGATGCATAAGTGGGGTCAAAAATTACCCCGAGGGTTGTTATTCTTCAAAATCTCTGAAATTAAAAGTGTTTACACTTCCATATTCCAGGTATTCCTCATAAAACATGTTTGTCTCACCACCAGGAGGTCAGTTTGACACAGCAGCATACATGTAAGTATTATCTTCATTTATCAACTCCATGACTTTTCTGTGATAGAGTATCATGTTGGTCAACAAAGTAGACACTAATTAGCTAACTACAAAATAATGTTAGTACTCTGTCTGTTAGCTAGCTTACTAAACTAGCTTACTAAGCTAGCTAACATTACACTAGCTTAGTAAGCCAGCTGATATTACTGCATTTGTTGTGTAGAGACTCACTGTATTCATAATTCCTTCTAATAAAAGCTAACCTGTTAGGTAACCTATTATATGATTATATGATTATTGAATATTGATTGGTGTGTGTGTGTGTGTGTGTGTGTGTGTGTGTGTGTGTGTGTGTGTGTGTGTGTGGCTGTGTGTGTGTGTGTGTGTGGGTTACACATATGCATGTCTGTGCCTTTACTTACATATAAATGCACAGACATTTACTTAGATAGCTACATATTGATATATAGTTTTGTGTGTGTTTGTATGTTTTCTCATCTACATTACATTACATTACATTGCATTTAGCTGACGCTTTTATCCAAAGCGACTTACAATAAGTGCGTTCGACCAACAAAATACAAACTTGAAGAAAACAGAATCATATAAGTACATCAGGTTTCATAGAGCAAAAACATTTCAAGTGCTACTCAACTGGCTTTAGGTAAGCCAGTCCTTTATTAGTATATAAGTGCTTTGTTAATAATTCTATCGCTCGAAGTGGAGTCGAAAGAGATGAGTTTTCAGTCTGCGCCGGAAGGTGTGTAAGCTATCTGCTGTCCTGATGTCAATGGGGAGCTCATTCCACCATTTTGGAGCCAGGATAGCAAACCCACGTGTTTTTGCTGATGGGAACTTGCGTCCCCTTGGCAGCGAGGGTGCAGCGAGCCGTTTGGTTGATGCAGAGCGGAGTGCACGTGCTGGGGTGTACGGTTTAACCATGTCCTGGATGTAGGAAGGGCCAGATCCATTCGCAGCATGGTACGCAAGTACCATTGTCTTGAAGTGGATTCTAGCAGTTACCGGAAGCCAGTGGAGGGAGCGGAGGAGGAGCGGCGTGGTTGTGGGAGAATTTAGGAAGGCAAGGCAAGGCAAGGCAAGTTTATTATATAGCACTTTTCAACACAAGGCAATTCAAAGTGCTTTACAAAAAATGAAAGACATTAAGAAAATGGCATTTAAAATCATTAAAAAGAAAAGCGAATAACATTAAAGAAAAATACATGGATAAAAGTTACAGTGCAGTCTAAGATATGAATAGTTCAATTGGAAAGCAGCGGACAAAAGAAAAGTCTTCAGTCTGGATTTAAAAGTAGTCAGAGTTGCAGCGGACCTGCAGGTTTCTGGGAGTTTGTTCCAGATATTTGGAGCATAATAACTGAACGCTGCTTTACCATGTTTAGTTCTGACTCTGGGGACAGAAAGCTGACCAGTCCCTGAAGACCTGAGAGATCTGGATGGTTCATAATTTAGCAGGAGGTCAGAAATGTATTTGGGCCTAAACCATTCAAAGCTTTATAAACCAGCAGCAGTATTTTTGAAATCTATTCTTTGACACACAGGAAGCCAGTGTAAAGACTTCAGAACAGGGGTGATGTGATCCACTTTCTTAGTGTTAGTGAGGACTCGAGCAGCGGCGTTCTGAATCAGCTGCAGCTTTCTAATAGATTTTTTCGTGAGACCTGTGAAGACACCATTGCAGTAGTCCAGTCTACTGAAGATAAAAGCATGGACAAGTTTTTCCAAATCCTGCTGTGACATTGGTCTTTTAATCCTAGATATGTTCTTTAGGTGATAGTAGGCTGATTTAATGTGACTGTTGAAACTCAGGTCAGAGTCCATGACTACACCTAGATTTCTGGCTTTATCTGTTGTTTTGCACATTGCAGACTGAAGCTCAGCGCTAACTTTTATACGTTCTGCCTTGGCTCCAAAAACCATTACCTCAGTTGTATCTTTGTTTAATTGGAGAAAGTTCTGACACATCCAGTCATTGGAAGGTTGAAGACCAGACGAGCCGCTGCATTCTGGATGAGCTGCAGAGGTCGGATGGCACATGCAGGTAGACCAGCCAGGAGGGAGTTGCAGTAGTCTAGGCGTGAGATGACGAGAGCCTGGACCAGAACCTGCGTCGCTTTCTGGGTCAGCTGGAGACGAATCTTCCTGATGTTGTAAAGCGTGTATCTGCAGCAGCGGGTTGTAGCAGCTATGTTTGCAGTGAAGGACAGGTTGTTATCTAGGATCACACCCAGATTCCTTGAAGTCTGAGTCGGGGAAACAACAGAGGTGCCGATGTTGATTGTTAGGTCAAGAGTGGGACAATCTTTTCCCGGAAGGAAAAGCAGTTCAGTCTTGTCAAGGTTGAGCTTGAGGTGATGAGCAGACATCCACAGAGAGATGTCAGCTAGACAAGCAGAGATGCGTGCGACGACTTGGGTCTCTGAGCGGGGAAAGAACAGAATTAATTGGGTGTCGTCAGCGTAGCAGTGGTATGAAAAACCATGCGGGCTAATGACAGATCCGAGCGAGTTTGTGTACAAGGAGAAGAGGAGGGGACCAAGAACAGAGCCCTGAGGGACCCCTGTAGTTAATTGACAAGGGTCGGACTCCGACCCTCTCCAAGTAACCGTGTAGGTGCGGTCTTTGAGGTATGAGGTGATGAGGGAAAGTGCAGAGCCTGAAACTCCAAATTCTTGGAGAGTGTGAAGGAGGATCTGATGGTTCACCGTGTCGAATGCAGCAGACAGGTCCAACAGGATGATGACAGAGGAGAGGAAGGCTGCTTTAGCAGTGTGCAGTTCCTCAGTGACAGCAAGGAGGGCAGTTTCTGTGGAGTGACCTGCCTTGAAACCAGACTGGTGCGGATCCAGAAGGTTATTCTGATGGAGATAACAGGAGAGTTGTTTAAAGGCAGCCCGTTCAAGTGTTTTAGACAGGAACGGGAGGAGAGAGACAGGCCGGTAGTTTATAACTCAGAACGGGTTGAGAGTGGGTTTCTTTAGGAGAGGGTTTACTCTTGCCTCCTTGAGTCTGTTTGGAAAGTGACCAGAAGTTAGAGAAGTGTTGATGAAATGGGTGAGAAACGGTAGAATATCAGGAGCGATAGTCTGAAGGAGGTTTGGAGGGATAGGGTCCAGAGGACAGGTGGTAGGGCGGGCAGAGGTAATGAGGGTAAGAACCTCACTTGGAGAGAGAGGGGAAAAGGAGGTCAGTGTGTGGGTGAAAGGAAGGTCTGGTGACCCAGTGGTGAGTAAAGGTGAGTCAGAAAAAGAAGAGCGAATATCATCAACCTTTTTTTCAAAGTGGTTAACAAAGTCGCTTGACAGAAGGGAGGAGGGGGAAGGGGCTTTGGGGGGGTCCAGGAGGGAGTAGAAGATGGAAAATAGTTTTTTGGGATTGGAATAGGAAGATTGGATCTTATCTTGAAAGAAAGTGCTTTTTGCCTGAGAGATGGAAGCAGAGAAAGAGGAGAGGAGAGCCTGATAGGTTAGGAGGTCGTCACGGTGTTTGGATTTCCACCGTTTCCGCTCTGCTGCCCTAAGGACGGTTCTATTAGCACGCAGTGCGTCATTTAGCCAGGGAGCAGGAGGGGACTAACGAGCTTGCCGAGATGTGAGAGGGCAGAGAGAGTCCAGAGAGGATGAGAGAGTAGAGAGGAGAGTTTCTGCAGAAGAGTTTGGAAGTAGGAGTTGGAACGAGTCAGAGGAAGGGAGGGCTAAGAGCACCGATGAGGCAAAGGTAGAGGGGGGGGAGGGAACGAAGGTTACGGCGGACAGGTGCAGGATGAGAAGGGGATTAGTTTGTTATGTTTGGAAAGGGGTAGAGAGAATGAAATGAAGAAGGATCGGATGTGTGGAGCGGGTTTACAGAGAGGTTAGAAGTAGTGCAGTTCCTTGAGAATATGAGATCAAGGACATTGCCAGCTTTATGAGTTGGTGGGATGGAGACAGTGAGAAAGCAAAGGCGGTTAACAGAGATGTTAGTTCATCTATCTTCCCTGTCTGGAGGTTGAAGTCTCCGAGAAGTACAGCGGGAGGGCCAGTTTCAGGGATGTGTGAGAGGAGATTATCTAATTCCTCCAAGAAGTCCCCCAAGGCACCTGGCGGACGGTAGAGAACAACATCTAGACTATCATGGCTACTTGGAGGCCAGCTAGGATACCCGAAGGCCAGCTAGGATACCCGAAGACGTTGCTCGAGATATGATCCTGAACGGATGGGATGAAGAGCCCATTGGTGGGATTGACTCGGGATCTGACATCTCAGATGTAGAGGATCCAGATTATTGTCCACCTGGACATGTCAGGCCGTCTGGGAACCAACCTGCCCCTGCCGAACAAGATCAGTCAGACACCGAGTAGTCCTCTGAGTCCTCCGAAGAGGAATGGATATTGTTCCAACAGAATGAGCCACAAGGGCTCTTACTGGGCAGATTTTACCTCCCACCCAGGCTAAAACACCAAGCCACAATTTACTGAGAAGTCGGTCAGGGGCCTGCACCTGGGTTTAGCACCGTCTCTCCAATAGATGCATGGAAGCTGTTTATCACTGATAGTATCTTAGAAGAGGTGTTGAGATGCACAAACATGGAGGGAAGAAGAGTCGCAACAAACAGAGAAAAAGAGTGGAAAAATCTAAGCAAAGAGGAGCTCATGGCCTTCATTGGATTGACCATTCTTGCAGGAAGTGAGAAAAACTGGGATGTACCAATCCGTGTGCTCTTTGGGAGTCCTCTACACAACCCAATGTACAAGGCCACAATGTCAATTGGACGTTTCGAAGATATTCGCTGTTTGCTGCGCTTTGATGACAAGAGGACCAGAGCCTCCCGACTGGAAACAGACCACATAACAGCCTTCCGCTACATATGGGACCTGTTCCTGGTCAACTGCAGGCAGAAATTAGTCCCCAGTGATTTGTGTCACAGTGGACGAACAACTTGTACCATTTCGAGGGAGGACCAAGTTTTTGCAGTATATGCCAAGCAAGCCTGCCAAATACGGCATAAAGATATTCTGGGTTTGTGATGCACGCACCCCTTATGCAATTGATGGAATTGTGTACACAGGGAGACAACCAGGGGAAGAAGTCCAGAAGAATCTAGGGGAAAACACTGTCCGTCAGTTGTGCAGTGGATTCCAACACACAGGTCGCAACATCACCACAGACAACTTCTTCACCAGTGTGCCTCTTGCAGAGCATCTCCTGGAGAAGGGTCTGACTATTGTGGGAACAAGCCAGACATCCCTCAGTGATGAAGGCTTCCAAGTCGAGGGAGGTCCACAGCACTGAATTTGGGTTCAATGGTAGCATGACCATGATCAGCTATATCAGAAAAAATTGAAAAGCTGTTCTGCTTCTCAGCACAATGCACCACAGCAAGATGGTGGATGAAAACAGCCAAAAGAAAAAACTGAAATAATCCTCTTCTACAATCCAGACCAAAGGAGGTGTAGATACCGTTGACCAGATGGTTGGCCACTACACCTGCCAGCGCCAGACACGGAGGTGGCCCATGGTGCTGTGGTACACATGATTGATATACCACTCTAAACGCCTACTCATTTTTCAGGGCTCAGCACCCTGAAATTTCCACAGGTATCACCAACGCACGGCGACATTTCCTCACAGAGCTCTCAAAAGGAGCTTGTGACTCCTCACATGAAAAGTCGACTGGAAGGTACCCCGAACCTACCAACCTACATCACTGAAGCAATGGGAAGGTGTGGAGTGACAAAAGCTGCAAACCAGCAACAGGAGAGAAGCACAGAGGGCCAACAGAAGAGAAGAGGGTGCCAGATGTGTCCAAGAAATAAACATCGCAAAGTCACCATTGCTGTTGGAAATGCAGTACCCCAGTGTGCAATGGTCACAGCCAAAAGCAAATCGTTTGTGACAACTGCACACAGTGAATAGAGAAAAAGACGTTTGTGTGGGCACATGTGAGTGGACAGTGTTCTGGTCTTATGTATGTTCATTCTCTTTTTTGTCCTCCAGACAGATGGACATACTAACAATAATTTTTATAATAATAATAAGATTTTGATGTTATTTCTTGTGAATTATTTTTATAAAAACTTATAAATAAAGCATGTTTAAATGTAAAATCAGTCTTTGTTGACCCAATATAATAAATATAATCACCTTTAACCAAAATTAAAGGCATTTTTTAAATTCATTGCAAAAAACACATTGATTCTAATTGAGGTCATTTTTGACCCCACTCATGGAAGAGTGTAGGTATTGGTCGTTCATGGATCCAAGGGTTAAAGTGGACCTATCATGCTATATTGGAAACATTTATTGTAGGGCCTTACCTAAACAAAACATGTCTGTGAAGTTTGTTGCTTAAAATACCAAACAGATCACCCATTGTAGCCATGCCTCATACTGCTCATACCCCTCTTTTGCAGCCCTGTTAGAGAAATGCGGATCTTGGGTCCTTAGCTTGAAAAAAAAAAAAAGAAGGAGGCGGAGCTAATGCCTGATCAGAATTCTACCGGAGATAAAGTTAAATTCTGCTGTGATAAAACTCCATCCTGTTCTAAACCACATCAAAGATTATTTCTGAAACAGTATGGAGCTCAAATGCTTTTTCTCTTGCGGTTTTATCAGAAGGTGAGTTCCTTTTTTATTTCCTGCTTTTTAAACACATGTGCTCTACAGTACAGGTTAGCTCTGAGTGTTAGCGAGGCTTGTTAATGTAAACAAAGACAAGATTACGTCCAAACACGTCAGCCATTGTTTCTGATAGCAACTTTCTGTGGGTCCGCCGCCGATTTGACGTCATATCGTCAGCAATCTGTATCCGCTCGTTGTACCCCCCGTTTTTAAAAGATTTGCATTAAACATTAAAAGCAAATATATACATTCTCATAGACATCTATTCAGGAGAGTAACAATAAAATATAACAATATATATATATATATTATATATAACATATACAGAATAAATTTGAATTCTTTAATATACCAATCTACTAAAGGGACAGAAACATATAAACATAGCGTATTATAAGAAAAATGTGCACAGTAGCTTTTAATTAATTTAAGCAAATACTGTTTTACTATACTGTGATTAATGTTTAAAAAGTGTTTATTCCCTTTTCAAATACAACAAATTATATCGCAATTGCACTTTATGTTCAAAATCATTGGAACTAGTTATTTTTTTCCAAATCGTGCAGCCTTATTTCTCCGTGGCTGTCTCCAATAAATGTTATGATGTTAGAGATCAAATCTAGAATCTTCTCACTTCTTCTGAGAGGCTTCTTGATCACTTTAGAGGCCTTTCCAGGGACTATGACAAACAATTTTCATCCTGACCAAGAACAAGATGTACTTGTAGTCGTACTTGTAGTTGGAGCACCTTTGTGAGGAGTCTTGATGGAACATGAACAGTATCTAATGAGAAACTGGGGGGTTGTGAGAAGGACACCAGGACCCCTCATGTGAGATCAGACGCTCTGTTGTGTCGTGGCAGCTCTCCTTGATCACTGCCAAGCTGGTTTTCTAATTATAAGAAGCAAAAGTAATTTTAGCAGTTGTGATTAGAGGTGGAAGAAGTACTCAGATGTTATACTCAAGAAAAACTGTAGTAACAGTCAATATTAAGTAAAAGTACAAAAGTAATGGCAGCTGAATGTACTGAAGTACTAAATCTTAAAGGTCACTTATTATGCAAAATCCCCTTTTTCAATGTCTTTTATACATAAACATGTGTCCCCTCCGTGTTAGGAGACTCTGAAGTTTCATGAACAAGACCCCCCTCTCTTTTAGTCTTGATCTACCTATATAACAACCTGTCTGAAAATGAGCTGATCAGATTTTGTCACTTTGTGATGTCATAATGTTTTTTTGGGTTGTGCAACCATTAGCCAATAACCAGAGTTGGGTGTACTGTAATCATATTACATTTTAACTTTGGATAATAACAAGGCAGGTTTAATAAACGTCTCTCTTTTCCTCTCCCTCTCCTGACAGCCCGTCTGTCTCATGCAGCTCGCTGATCCAGTGAATGAGTGACCCGGCACGACAGTCATAATAAACATTTATAACTAGTTCCAGGGGTAGATAAGATTGGTAAATGTCATAGGTCTAACTTTTAAACAATTTTAAATATTTCAAGTCACGAGAGGGATTTCCGCCGCAGGTTTATATTTTCGTAACATTTGCGCGACTTGTCCACATGCAGCTGTCACAGGGGTTGAGCTGCAGAGACAGAGACGTCAACAGCTATAACTTTCGAGGGGTATGCCCATCAGTGGCGTCGCCTGGCCTGTTACGACACAGCACTTTACCCCTGTTTTCTATACGCCGTGAGCTGATTATCAAGCCTTCGTTGTAAGAGGGTGTACTGTGTATGTGCGTGTGGGGAGTGTTGCAGTAGAAAACACTGTGGGCTAAGCCCCGAATGTTTCCAGGTCCAGGCGACGCCCTGATGCCCATTATTTTGAAATTGTCAGAAGAAAGGACAGGAATGTGACGGTAAGGTGCACTGCTGCAAACACAACAACATAAAACCTCTCCAAGCATCTGCAGAGGCAACATGCTAACACGAAGCTATTAGCTAAAGACCCCCGAACCCAGAGTGATGATGTTGAGTGAGTGCCGACTCCGAACAAGCAGCAAAAACTAGAATGTTCACCGTTATTAACTTGTGTTATGTCTTCCTTATTGCAATAGTAATTGTTATATGTGTGCACATGTAGGCCTACGTTTTAAGTTTTGGGCTATAGGCTGTTGCTGAGTATGCAAAATTAATGTAAAGAGTAACGAGTTAAAGAAATATATTACTTTTATTTAAAGTAATGAGTAATATGTAATATATTACTTTTTTTGAGTAACGACCCCATCTCTGCCAATAACCAACCAAGGTAACACCCGCCCTCCTTATCACCTGAATCTCCGCCTCGAGCACCATTGTGTTTTGTTAAACCAATCACTTCTCAGAGGGGCGTGGCCAGCAGCTGCTCATTAGCCTTTAAAGCTACAGAATCAGCACTTTTGGAACAGGGCTGAAACAGAGGGGTTTATGGGATGCTACAATGATCTGTTTGGTGTTTTAGCCAAACACTTCAGAGACAAGTTCTGTATATATCTGAGACGATAATATATTGTTGGAAAAGAGTATAATAGGGGACCTTTAAAGTACTCATTATCTATATCACTGGATTGTAATTAGTGATCTATTAACGTGTTATACATTTAGATTTTGCAGCTGTTAACCTGTTAAGGCTTTCCCCCCCCCCCCAACAAAACTGTGTCTCAGGGCTTCTTAACATTTAACAACCTATTAATGTGTCATACCCACTTAACGGGAATAAACTCAGCTAACTGACGATATGAACCATTTTTAGCTAAACGAAACACAAGGGTAATATCAATCCTCAGAATTAGCCATGAGCAAAAAATGCTAACACACTTAGCACAGAACTCACGGTAGAAATACTTTATTACTTATCGGATCTGCACTAACAAGACAAAAACTCAGGGCATAGAAGGCAAACCCAGACAACACACAACGTAGCTTTACACGACCAAAACGGCAAAAACTTCTTACCTTTGCTGTTTTCTGATCAAAAGTTGTGTTCAATGGCATTAAAATGATAAAAACGCTGCTGAAAGTTAATCAGCAGCGTGTCTGTGTCACTTTGAAATTATTACTGATAATCCATCACCATATTTATGGCAATAAGCCTAGTTTTCAGAGCGTAACATAGCTTTCGGTTTGGGCAAACTGCGTGCGCATCACTCTCATTCCTCAATGGTAATGTGTAGGTGGATTCGGGAGATCCCTCTCGATTCCATTGGCTCTAACTGTTCAAAAGAGGTGTCAATCATCAAAGTCGACCGAGGGGGGCCAGAGATATGGCAAATGCACCCAAAAAATGTTCTAAACCTCTCGAAAAAGGTCAAATTTCACTTGTTTTGCATCAATCTTGATACAGGGTACTTATTATATGTTATAGTTTGGATTCCTAAAGCTTTTAGTCTACTATCCCATCATTCAAGGGTGGTTTTCACCATAAGTAATGTTTTTTATTTGGACGGACACTATAATTTACATTTTCTTACTATGTTCCATCTGAATTTACTTTAGAATTTAAAAAAAATCTATATTGATTCTGACTTTTCTACATCCAAACCAACATGACAACGTTTCCATTGGTCCCTCTTCTTTAGAGAAGACCAGTATTCAAATCAATAGGCACGCAATGACTCTAAATAATAATGATCACGCCACCAAACTGTCACGGTTGTCATGCCAGGTCACGGGTCTATGTCTAGGTTTGGGTGTTTCCGCTGTCCTCTGTCATGTTTTCCTTCCGTCGTTAGTTCCCTGGTGTGTCTCGTTAGTTGATTGTGTTCACCTGTGGCCCTTGTGTTTTCTCCTCCCTCCTCACCTGTGTCTAGTTAGTTGATTATGTTCACCTGTGGCCCTTGTGTTTCTCCTCCCCTGCCCAGCTGTTTCTTGTCTGGTATTATCCCTCCCTGTATTTAGTCTTGTCTCGTCCTGTGTTCAGTGTTGGTGCTTCTTTTGTTTGTGACCTGGTTCACCGTAGAGTGTTTTGTTTGTTGAAAGTTTATGTATTAGATAAGAGACCTTGAAATAAAGGTATTATCAAGTGTTATCTGCGTTTGGGTCCTACCTGCTTCACTCTGCGCTATCACAAACACACATTCAAACTAAAGGAACCAGCTGTTTGGAAAATGTAAGAAGTAGAAAGTACAGGTATTTGTGTTCAACATGTAAGAAGTAGAAAGTACAGGTATTTGTGTTCAACATGTAAGAAGTAGAAAGTACAGGTATTTGTGTTCAACATGTAAGAAGTAGAAAGTACAGGTATTTGAGTTCAACATGTAAGAAGTAGAAAGTACAGGTATTTGTGTTCAACATGTAAGAAGTAGAAAGTACAGATATTTGTGTTCAACATGTAAGAAGTAGAAAGTACAGGTATTTGTGTTCAACATGTAGAAGAGAAAGTACGGTATTTGTGTTCAACTGTAAGAAGTAGAAAGTACAGGTATTTGAGTTCAACATGTAAGAAGTAGAAAGTACAGGTATTTGTGTTCAACATGTAAGAAAGTAGAAAAGTACAGTATTTGGGTTCAACATGTAAGAAGTAGAAAGTACAGTATTTAAGTTCAACATGGAAGAACGTAGAAAGTACAGGTATTTGTGGTTCAACATGTAAGAAGTAGAAAGTACAGGTATTTGTGTTCAACATGTAAGAAGTAGAAAAGTACAGGTATTTGTGTTCAACATGTAAGAAGTAGAAAGTGCAGTATTTGGGTTCAACGTAGAAGTAGAAAGTACAGGTATTGGTGTTCAACATGTAAGAAGTAGAAAGTACAGGTATTTGTGTTCAACATGTAAAGAGTAGAAAGTACAGGTTTTGTGTTCAACATGTAGAAGTAGACAGTACAGGTATTTGTGTTCAACAGTAAGAAGTAGAAAGTACAGGTATTTGTGTTCAAAATGTAAGAAGTAGAAAGTACAGGTATTTGTGTTGAACATGTAAGAAGTAGAAAGTACAGGTATTTGTGTTCAAAATGTAAGAAGTAGAAACTACAGGTATTTGTGTTCAACATGTAAGAAGTAAAAGTAAAAAAGTCTTCAGAAAAATAAGTAGTGGAGTAAAGTACTGATACCAGAAAAATGTACTCAAGTACAGTAACGAGTATTGTACTCCACTACTTCTCACCTCTGGTTTGTGTAATGTACCATTGGTGCTCAAGTTGACTTCCTGAAGTAGCTCGAAGGCTTCGCAACATTAGTGGGAAAATGGTTTTGGGGATATTTTCTTGCACACTTGGGCCTTTCAGTACCAGTTATGCCTCATTTAAACCCCACAACGTATCTGAGTATTGTTGTTGTTGTTATGCAGCTCATAAGTCAAAGAGATCCAGCCCGATACTAGCAATGTGTACCCAAAACACCAAGATCTACTGTCCTACCAAAGAGGATTTTCCTCCAGACCCTTGTGGCAGATGCTTAATAACAGTGTTCTACAATGGCTGCTATTGTTGGGTCTAATCCATAACACTGATATGATGCTAATGAAGGAATCATTATCCATGCCCTGGCAGGTGTTTTTGCACTGTGAGTGGATGTGTGTGGCGGATCCTGGGATCGGGGTTAATCTTGTTTCAGTTTCAGGTCAACTTTGACTCAGTGCTGCTGTTTAGTTTGACTGTGTGGTGTAAGCTTTGTCCATGTGTACATGTGTGAGGAGTTAAGCATACTTGCCAACCCTCCCGATTTTTCGCGGGGAGACTCCCGATTTCATTGCCCTCTCCCGGTTTCCTCCCGGGGTCATATTTCTCCCGCATTTCTCCCGATTTCTGACAAAATCAGATTTACTCAGGACTGTTTCCACTCGGACTTTAATACAGCTACACCATTGTTTGGTTTCCATGGTAGAGCGTCCCTTTAGTAGCGCGTGCAACTGACAGTCTGAGAGGGTGAGGAAGAGAGTCCACAGTAAACTGAACAAGAATCGACAACTCGACCCTCTGCTCACTCCTTTCCATGCTACAGGCCGCAAGGCAGTGCACTAACAACTACAATAAGCATGTTAATGTTAAGCTAATACAGCTCCGGCGATCCACTAGCCGCCCCCCCCCCCGCGGTGGTTTTGAAATGAGGTCTCAAGGTTGGCAAGTATGAGTTAAGGGCAAAGCAGATGTTATTTGTACATTTAATTGGTTAGTTGTGCAAGTGTTGGGTCACAATTTCAGACCTTTTTCTTTATCTAAGGCAGCATTTTGCTAATAAAGGCAAGTATAATTTGACTTTGATTCCAGACTTTACTTTCCACAGTAAACGGGCTGTCACGGTTGAGTGAAGGAAGCAGGACCCAAATGCAGATAACTCTGATAATCCTTTATTTCAAGGATAATGAAACTAATACATACAAAAAACAGAACACTCACCGGGGTGAATTCAGTCACCAACAAAAGAAGCACCAACACTGAACACAGCACGAGACAAGACTAAATACAGGGAGGGATAATTACAAGACAAGAAACAGCCGGGCAGGGGAGGAGAAACACAAGGGCCACAGGTGAACACAATCAGCTAACGAGACACAGGTGAGGAGGGAGGAGAAAAACACAAGGGCCACAGGTGAACACAATCAGCTAACGAGACACAGGTGAGGAGGGAGGAGAAAACACAGGGACACCAGGGAAACTAACGACAGGAGGAAAACATGACATAGAGAACAGTGAAAACACCCAAACCTAGACATAGACCTGTGACCTGACATGATAACCGTGACAGAACCCCCCCCTCAAGGGACGGATTCCAGACGTCCCTAAACCCCAAAACAAAAATCCAACACAGTCCAGCAGGGTGGGTGGGGGGGGTCCGGGGGGGGGGAACTAAGCTGACCGCCCAGGAGCCCAGTAGGGGACCAGGAAGGGATCTCGGGCGGACGGCCCGGGGGCACGGCAGAAGCCGAGAAGGGGGACTCGGGCGGACGGCCCGGGGGCAAGGCAGAGTCTAAGGTGGGGAACTCGGGCGGACGGCCCGGGGGCAAGGCAGAGTCCAAGGTGGGGGTCTCGGGCGGACGGCCCGGGGGCAAGGCAGAGTCCATGGTGGGGCGAAGGCCACAGCGGGCGAACTCAGGGGGCCGAGCATGAGGGCGAAGGCAGCGGCAGGAAGAGTCAGGGGGCCGGGCTCGAGGACGAGGGCAAGCGGCAGGAAGAGTCAGGGGGCCGGGCCCGAGGCGAGGGCAGCGGCAGGAAGAGTCAGGGAGGCCGGGCCCGCGGGCGAAGACCGCGGCTCACAGAGGGTCCGGGATCGAGGGCGAAGACCAGACAGCTCCGGAGGCCGGGCAGGACCCGGTGTCGGCCGGACAGGAACCGGAGCCGGCGGGACAGGCTTCGGCAGGATCCCCCACGGAAGAGGACCAGGAGGTTGGCAGGACCCCCAGCAGGAGAGCGGTTGGCGGGACATCCGACGAGACAGGACAAAGGGTTGGCAGTACCCCGCCGGCAGGAGAGTAGACGGCGGGACCTCCAACGGCACAGGACACAGGGTTGGCAGTACCCCCCCGGCAGGAGAGTAGTCGCGGGGCCTCCAACGGGACAGGACATAGGGTTGGCAGGACCCCCGCAGGAGAGTAGTCGGCGGGACCTCCAACGGGACAGGACACAGGGTTGGCAGGACCCCCGGGAGGTGAGTAGACGGCGGGACCTCCAACGGGACAGGACATAGGGTTGGCAGGACCCCCGGCAGGAGAGTAGTCGGCGGGACCTCCAACGGGACAGGACATGGGGTTGGCAGGACCCCCGGCAGGAGAGTAGTCGGCGGGGCCTCCAACGGGACAGGACATGGGGTTGGCAGGACCCCCGGCAGGAGAGTAGTCGGCGGGGCCTCCAACGGGACAGGACATGGGGTTGGCAGGACCCCCGGCAGGAGAGTAGTCGGCGGGGCCTCCAACGGGACAGGACACAGGGTTGGCAGGACCCCGGCAGGAGAGTAGTCGGCGGGGCCTCCAACGAGACAGGACAAAGGGTTGGCAGGACCCCCGGCAGGAGAGTAGTCGGCGGGACCTCCAACGGCACAGGGACATGGGGTTGGCAGGACCCCCGGCAGGAGAGTAGTCGGCGGGGCCTCCAACGGGACAGGACACAGGATTGGCAGGACCCCCGGCAGGAGAGTAGTCGGCGGGGCCTCCAACGGGACAGGACCCAGGGTTGGCAGGACCCCCGGCAGGAGAGTAGTCGGCGGGGCCTCCAACGGGACAGGACACAGGGTTGGCAGGACCCCCGGCAGGAGAGTAGTCGGCGGGGCCTCCAACGGGACAGGACACAGGGTTGGCAGGACCCCCGGCAGGAGAGTAGTCGGCGGGGCCTCCAACGAGACAGGACATGGGGTTGGCAGGACCCCCAGCGGAACCTCCAACGGTACAGGACATGGGGTTGGCAGGACCCCCGGCAGAAGACTAGTCTGCGGGACCTCCAACGGGACAGGACATGGGGTTGGCAGGACCCCCGGCAGAAGACTAGTCTGCGGGACCTCCAACGGGACAGGACACAGGGTTGGCAGGACCCCCAGCGGAACCTCCAACGGTACAGGACATGGGGTTGGCAGGACCCCCGGCAGAAGACTAGTCTGCGGGACCTCCAACGGGACAGGACACAGGGTTGGCAGGACCCCCAGCGGAACCTCCAACGGTACAGGACATGGGGTTGGCAGGACCCCCGGCAGAAGACTAGTCTGCGGGACCTCCAATGGACAGGACATGGGGTTGGCAGGACCCCCGGCAGAAGACTAGTCTGCGGGACCTCCAACGGCACATGAGTAGGGGCTTGAGTGGGGACTCGAGAGAGGCTTGAGAGGGAACTCGAGAGGAAACTGGAGAGTCGACTGGAGAGGTGACTCGAGAGGGGACTCGAGAAGGAACTCGAGAGGTGACTGGAGAGGGGACTCGAGAGGAACTCGAGAGGAGACTCGAGAGATGACTTGAGAGGAGACTTGAGAGGGATCTTGAGAGGGGACTTGAGAAGGGACTCGAGAGGGTGGCTTGAGAGGACCTCGAGAGGTGACTTGAGAGGGATCTAGAAAGGGGACTCGAGAGGTAGCTCGAGAGGAGACTTGAGAGGGAACTAGAGAGGGGACTCGAGAGGGAACTTGAGATGGGATGAGGGAAGGGACTAGAGAAGTGACTCGAGGTGGGACTAGAGAAGGGGCTCGGGAAGGGGCCAGAGAGGTGACTAAAGGAGGGACTGGAGAAGGGACTAGGGAAGTGACTAGAGGAGGGACTTGAGAAAGGACTTGAGAAAGGAATTGAGTAGGGACTTGGAAAGTGACCTGAGGAGGGACTAGGGAAGGGACAAGAGGAGGGACTCGAGAAGAGACTAGAGAAGGGACCAGAGATGGGACTATGGCCGCTGGGGCCAGAGCTAAGGCTGGAACCATGGCTGCTGGGGCCGGGACCATGGCTGCTGGGGCCAGAACTAGGTCTGGAACCATGGCTGCTGGGGCCAGAACTGGGGCCGGAATGATGGCTGCTGGGGCCAGAACTGGAGCCGGAATGATGGCTGCTGGGACCAGAACTGGGGCTGGAACCATGGCTGCTGGGGCCAGAACTGGGGCTGGAACCATGGCTCCAGAACTGGGGCTGGAACCATGGCTGCTGGGGCCAGAACTGGGGCTGGAACCATGGCTGCTGGGGCCTGTACTGGGGCCGGAACCATGGCTGTGTGGGCCGGTTCTGTAGCCGGAACCATGGCTCTTGGGGCTCGGATTGCTAGCCTGGACTTGCGACTCCTTCTCTTAGAAGCCGCCTGAAGGCTCCGTGGACCTCCAAAAGCCAGCCGAGTTCCAGAAAACGACTCTTGGACAGGAGCAGGAACTGGGGCGGAAGCACTGGTTGACTCCAGACGGAACACACCGAGACGTTATAGTCAGCAGGCTGGAAATCACACACCCAGATGAAGTTCAAAATCCAGCCAGGTAAGAATTTCACCAAGTCTGGTTTCTCCATAGCCAACCGGTGCGCCTCTACCAGAGCGGCCTCCCTCTGCAGAACACTGGACGCTCCCCTCCACCAATCATAGCAGCAAGCCAAAGCAAAGGAAAAATGTTGTAGTTCCACCTCAAATGGATCATCTGCTGGGTCCATTTCTGGTTGGTGCTTTCTGTCACGGTTGAGTGAAGGAAGCAGGACCCAAATGCAGATAACTCTGATAATCCTTTATTTCAAGGATAATGAAACTAATACATACAAAAAACAGAACACTCACCGGGGTGAATTCAGTCACCAACAAAAGAAGCACCAACACTGAACACAGCACGAGACAAGACTAAATACAGGGAGGGATAATTACAAGACGAGACACAGCCGGGCAGGGGAGGAGAAACACAAGGGCCACAGGTGAACACAATCAGCTAACGAGACACAGGTGAGGAGGGAGGAGAAAACACAAGGGCCACAGGTGAACACAATCAGCTAACGAGACACAGGTGAGGAGGGAGGAGAAAACACAGGGACACCAGGGAAACTAACGACAGGAGGAAAACATGACATAGAGAACAGTGAAAACACCCAAACCTAGACATAGACCTGTGACCTGACATGATAACCGTGACACGGGCTGCATTTGAGAACACTGTAAATGTGAAACACTGGTGTTTTCAATCCTTTTTAAGGAAAACCTGACAATAGAACGAGAGTTAAACCTCATCTTATTTATCCTATTACGCTCAGTCAACAACAAAATTACAGACACATTCTGCTGAGTTTTATTTGTTTAAAATGTTAAAAAATGTTGGTGTGATAAAGGTCCACTAATGGCGCATTTCCACTGCAGGGCCTCGTACGGTATAGTTAGGCCTTGGTAGGCCAGGCTCACTTTAATGCTGCGCTTCCATTACAGTTTAGGAACTGGGGCAGTAACTATAGTAACGCAGTGTAGGCGGAGCCGTGACGTCATCTTCAATGCGAACCACAAAACCAACATCAGCCGTTAGCTGTTAGCCCTCAGAGCTCACAGCACCTCATATCTGTTCAGAAACTAGACAAAAGTTAAACAAGTACAAACCACAGACTGCCTGTGTCATGGCGAATACAGTCGCTGCTTTATTTATGTCTGTGAGCTTGAACCGGAGTTGCGTTGATGTGAATGAGGTATTTGTGTCTGATGATAAGAAGAACTGACTGTTCTGCCAAAATCCAGCCACCTGTATCTATGCAGGCTTTTAAAAAATCTTAAATCATTTCGCTACAGCGAATCAATACAGAGGAGTTAAGGAGAAGGGGTGCAAAATGACTCAGCCTTGTATTAGCAGGTCAAGTATAGTCATGTCAAATTTGGGTATAAAAGCATTTTAAAGGAACCGCTTTGTCACCAAAGACAAAAGACACAAGTGATAAGAGAGAGATCACAAGAAGAGGGTGTAGTGAAGACAAGGCTAAGAGGAACATGTACAAATATCAAGGGAATGGGGTCAGAAATGATGTGTAAATGTGGTGGCCTTTTCATGTATCCAGAAATCTCTGCTAGATATGAAAAACACAGTACAGTTGTTTTTATGAGCCAGTACTTTAGTATCACTATATAAACACATGTATTTCAGTCATAGAGTCATATATCTATCTGTCCCGAGCCTTTAAAACAATCCTCGAAAGGTCTCTCCAGTCAAACAAAGATCAGACAGCTCCTCTGGTCAGGCCAACAACATATTACCTTTTACACAACTCTGTCTAAACATAGTCCTCCTGGGGATGGGATTGCTAATAAGCCCGGCACACTCGCAGTTACAAAAGGACAATTGCTGCAATTTCCTCTCTCCCTTAATCATCTCCTTTTTTTATGATAAGGATGTAACTAACTGCGGAGGTGAAGTTACATTCTAATAAAGTCAGCCAGTTAATAATGTAATCTCAAATTACGCCGTAATTACCGCCTCTTAGTCACCGCCTCTTAGTCACCGGGGACGCTCTGTAATTCAATCACTGGCCCCTGCAAAACTGTACAACAACAAAAAGGCGCGTTATCGGGGGGCTATTTCACCGTGGAAATGAATAGCCCTACCCACCCTCCCGCTCAGGGTAATTAGACAGAATAGTCCCAGACGCTATCAGTGAGGAGGCCTTATCCAACAGGGATTCAGAACTGGGAGGTGTGTGTGTCAGTGTTTGTGTGTTTGCATTTGTTGCATGTTCATGTAGGCGTCTGTATGTATATATATATGTGTTTACAGGCATGTAGGTGTATTTCGGAGTGATAGAATGTGTGGGAATCATGTGGAACTCTGCAGACATGCCAAAGCTTTAGCTTATTTCTAACTCTGTAAATCTCTCGCTGCAGTCCTCCCCCCCCCCAAACCTCCTCAGATGAGAATGAGAAGTTCTCCACACTGGGAGCAAAGTGTGGGAACTGTTTTCTACCTTCATTCGGCTGGGTCAGGGTAGCACGCACACACACAAAAAGGCCGACACACATGCAGAAAAACGCCACAGGACCCAAACTCAATTTGTCATTTATTTTCAAGAGGGTGATTTCTTTAGAGGCAACGCGTGTTTGATATTATGTGGCAGGGAAAATCTAATGTCCCTCAATAGGTTTTTCCAAAAGAATAGGGTAGAAATTAGATTTGCGAACTGGGAACTTCATTTGGGAGGACTGGCTCAGACTCGGAGAGCGTGGGGAGGAAGAGCGAAGGGAGTGTGTGTGTGGGGGGGGGGATGAAAATCTATACTGCAGTGCTGAATCAGCAGCGTCTCATGTCCCTCCTCACTGACTCCCTTGCTTTTCAGACCCCTCCTCCACTCCTCCTTTCCGAATCAGCACAGCGGATTCCCTCAACATTGCCAAGAAGGAAGCGGTTGTTGTCGGTGTCAACGCACCATTTTGCGTCTTCTTGCCTTTTTTTTCTTAACACCATCTCCTCGTCAAACAGGCTTAAAGTAAAGTCGCACAAGGCAACAGCGGGAGCAAATAGACTCCTGTCAAAACTGGAGTAAACAACGAAGGCGCCCAAAGCCCTTTGACCCTACCCCCCACAGTCTATGGACCACTGAAGAAGAGCTATATAGAATGGATGACAGGCCCCAGCAGAGGGGCCAGGTGCAAGGGCAACCCAAGACGAAAAGAAAAGAAAGAAGGTGGATGTGTGTGTATGGGGGGGGGGCTACCAATTTGTTGGAAGTGTGGAAGATGAGGTTTGGATGAAGTTCAAGTTCCAGGGGTCACCACCGCCCCCCTTAGCCCAAATGGCCTCCTCTTACAAGATAACAACAAATACATTTTCATGTCACGCTGTCAGTGAGTTGATAAAAATATACACACCTCCCGAACACCTCCACCCTTAAATCAAACCCGTCTGTGCATGGGTAGTCACGCGATGGCGAGCCCAGGGTTCATGGGAGAAATAGGCGACATGGCGGAGGCATGATAAATCTGCGTCAAATTTTCCACGCTGGCAGGAAACAGTCACCCAGGTGTCAATGCCTGATCAGATGGATGGAGAGCGTGAGGTGTGACTAGCGAGCAAACACAGACAGGTGTAGCGGTAATCATACAGGATAGGCTGATCCGTGTCACACTGTAAACACACAGAGCAGATGACGGCTGTTGAACCCTCCGCAGCAGAGTCTCCACTATGATGTGAAACGAGCACGAAGTTGGAAACGCAGATTATGAATACTGGATGCGGATAATGTGAAGATTACATTCCTCCACCAGGAGAGGATTATGTGACAACAACGTGGATAGGATACACCATTTTCACGTGGAAACATTTGATGGTGGTTACATTTATCTAACATAAGGTGAGCGTTAGGTATGAGTTAAGTAAAATCAATCTGAGTAATTGTAATCTTAGCAGGATTTGACCATGTAATCAATCATTAAAATATAATTGAGTAGCATTCCCATAAAAATGAAACTTTACGGAGTGTTTCCAAATATTGCCAAAGAAGAAGAAGCATTTATAATGAGAACAATAAAGGTCCAAGTACATAGCCTTGAGGTCCCCCATCGCTAACTTTGGTTTGCATGGAAGATTCGTCATTGACCTCTAGACACTAAAAACTACAAAACTGCTCAAAGCCTAAGGTCTGACAATGTGTCCAGGTAGGCAAAATCTCCCAAATGTGTCCCAGTGTATACATGAAAGTGTATAATAGTGTAAATCAAATTCCCATTTGATACGCAACTGAAATAAGACTGAAAGGGAGTTTCTATAATATGTTAAATTATCAATTTATGGTTCTGGTGTGTGCAGACGATATGTTCTACACATTACAATATAGTTGAGCATTTGTGGCCACAATGGGAACTATTAAAAAGGTGCATTTATTTGTACTTCTTTGCTCGACTGAGCAGAATTTTGGGCAAGTATCCCCTCAATCCTGGCATTGTTTTGTTTCCTTTCCATGCTCCACTGTCAGTTCACACTGGAAATGTTGCTCTGTCGTGTTGGAAGGAGCTCCTCTGCAGCTGTGTGTTTAGATTGGAGGATTAAACTCGGTCTTGTATTTCAGAGCCCGACCGCAGTTTAGTCTTAGGCCAAGACCCACATTTAGATTTGCTTCTCAAAGGCTATTCACACATGTCTGACAAAGCCACAGAGACTATAAATCAGTTTCACCAACAGGGCTGTTGAAAGATATTTTCCATTACCTTTTCACTTCCTTTGAACATGTTTAAGTAGCAAATTGTTAGGACCTGCAGCCAACCAAATGTACACAATTGAATAAGTAGATTGAAAGAATAAGAAGCCCCTACATTTACAGGCTATTATATTTTAAAGAAAACGACCAAATACCTTAGACCAAAGAAATGGTTATGATGAGTGTATTTGGAATACTGGTGTACAATAACTAATCAGGTCACATGATATCAATACAAAATTAGGCAACAATATCTGTGATTATAAATGGATGCCGTGTCAGGTTCAGCAGTGTAAAACAAACAGCATTTGACCAGCGTCAGCTTTTTACTGTATAGTGTGTATACATGTCAAGCTGATAGTATAAAACAGGATTGGCTCTCTGTCTTGATGAAAATTCCTTGTTTTATGGCCTGTGCAGCCATAGCCTCTGTTGCTGAAACCATCACAGTTCAAACCACAAGAGCATCGTGCTCCCAAGCCGCTATTACAACAAACACACACACACATCGTAAAGCATCCAAATCAATTTGTGTTAAAAAACGTGTTTCTCACAACCGTATTGGGTGGTTTTAGAGATATATGATGCACCTTCAGCTGCAAAGGAGGAAAAATTGCTGGCGCCCGGCGAGCCCATTTGTCCAGCTTGATGATGCGGTGGCCCTGTCACCGTCGCCGCTGTTAAGGGGGAAAGAAATAGGGGGCACGGGGGTGGGGGCCTCACCCCTACATCTCACCAGCCCCACGGTCCACAGAACGCCTGCCACGCTGTGCACCACGACCGGCATCCAGCTCACAGGGCATAAATCAAGATAATTCTCTGCACGCCTTGAACTGTGACCCCCAACACAATTCACACCAGGGGGAGTGAGGAAGTGTGGGTGTAGGGGAAGAAGGGTAAAAGAGGGAGTCCACCTCCGAGAGATGGTGGGTGAGGTAACAGAGGATTTGTGTGTGCGTCCGTTGCGATTAGTCACCGGCGTCCAGATTGAGGCGGGGCGTCCCGTCTAAACGCTCTGTCTTTATGAGCCATTAATCTTCGACTCAGGCCATTTTCATTACCGCCAAACCCCGTCTTTGGAGCCACCAGCTGCATGATACTGCATAGTGGAAATTAATAACCCACCCATCTCTGCCTTACAATCGCCCCCCACCACCACCACACCACCTCTCCATCAGGGCCCCACCCGCTTAGGGGCCTTGCATATGATGGAAGACGCAAGAAAGACGAGTTTCCGCGACACTTTTTGGGTGCGATTTGCATCCCTGGCAAGCTTTCACTTTCCTTCTTTTCAGTTTACCCTACTTCATGCACCTTTCTCCTTGTCTCCTGCTGCCATTTGACTTCTCCTAGCTAAGACAAACAATTCATCCCGAGCATTTAAAATTCTCCCGGCGCCTTGACACTTTGATGCAGCCGCGAGCTAGGAGGAAGAGAAAGAAAGGCCTGGTGACAGAGAGAGAGAGGGAGGGAGAGGGAAGAGGTAGAACACAAGGGCATGAGGGGAGGGGGGGAGTTTATATTAATTCCTCTTTCGTCTAACTGAAAGAGAAAGAGCGGGAAATGACCCCCTGGGTCCCTTTAGGACTGCTAGGTGCCTTCTGGTGTGGTTGTTAGTGAGCAAAGGGACTGAACATTATTAAATACTGTACGTGCTTAGGCAACCTGCGGGGAGGGAGAGACAGAGGGAGACAGATAAGTGAGAAAGGGAGAGGGGTTTTAAATGGCCTCTCCCTGCTGGCTTCATGGAGACCCGGGGAGGATACGGCGTGATGTGACAGCCAATAAAAGGAAGAGCGTAAATGAATAGCCCACATCGATGGATAGGAGGCAGAGGAAATGAGCGAGGGGCCGGTTGTTGCCACAGTGATAAAGCACAAGTTTAAGAAAGGGGAAACACAGACTTAAAGTTGACGGCTGCAGTGAGCACTCTCGATCTCGGTTTATGGAACACATTCATTACGAGGGAAAAGCAAAAGGAGTGACACTGTGGCAAAATTGAAAAGTTGGAAATAGTTTTTTCCGCTGTGGCGTGCCAACAGAGGGGAGCCCGCCTCATTTCCTGTTGTGCAGTGCAGTGCATTGTGGGCAACATATATAGGAGGTTTTGTGATATGGATCACTGCTGGTCATCCATCACGGAACACTACAGTCATGAACACATTTCTACAACAAAGTTTGGATTTCTCACACCTTCCTATTAAGAATTGGAACTTGCATTTAATATTGCATCATGCTAAGAAGACAAGAAGAACTTCATCGATCTCAACTTTGGGAAATGTTTGCGTTGCAGCAGCATAAAGACATGGCATTGTACAATACAAATTAAAGGACTAGAAATAAACATTCCAAAATGTAAACATCTCAATAGAAATAAAATAGCATTAAAAGAAAGTTGAATTACAAATTGTATAAAAATATAAAGCGGGATATTATATACACATAAGTATCTATTGAATCAAGATAATATTGTACTTAAACGCTGTAAAAAGGACACAAATACCAAGCAGAACAGAACTTTTCTATAGAGAGATATAATCAATATAATAGAAAGTTTGACGTGGCCTCAGCTGACTTCACCCTGTTCCTTCAAAGCACCAGGATCCCTCTAAACACAAATCAATACAAACAATGTTCAGACATATAAGAGACTCTAAATGAACTCCGCAGATGATGCTGCTCCACGGCCTCTTGCATCCCGCTTTGCATAATGAGATAAACAGCCTGAACAAGCCCCGGTGACCTGTGTTTGTGTAGGAGAAGAGGTAGAGTCAGGCGTTCTGACCCGCTTCTGTTTCCAACCTGGCACCGCTGATAGACGAGCGGCACTCTCCAGAGATTGCATTATTCCACCGAACATGAAATGTTTTGCTCGTCTTATCACTCCCCTGAAATGTGCACTACTGGTAATAGTGGTTTCAAAGTGAAAATAATTTGCTTACGACACAGAAACCCATTCGGTTTACATCATTTCCACCAGGCAAGCAGTTAGAAAGTGTGTCTTTGATGAGGAGTTGTGTGACGTTACTAAGTGCATTTACAATTACTGTACTTAAGTACAATTTTGAGGTACTTAAGTATTTCAATTTGATGCTACTCTGTACTTCTTCAGAGGTACATGGTGTACTTCTCCTCCACTACATGTATTTAATACCTTTAGTTACTTCACAGATCTGGATGAATGATGTGAAATATAATCAAGTGTTGAATCAGACTTTAGTTCCACCTAGAGTAAATCCACCAGCTACCCTGCAGTATACAAAGCCATTCAAACTAGCTGCACCTTCACCAGCTCTGAGAACACTTTCATGATCAATCATTATAAAACATATATATATTATTCTGAAATGGACCAATCTGCACAACGACTATTTTTTAATGTTGGTACTTTGGAAGTACAAGATCTGAGTACTTCTCCCACCTCTGATAAGAACTCATCATATTGGTAATCATCTTAAATGTTTACAGTAATTATAACAATGACTTAATAGACCCCCACGGACCCTAACCCACCCCATAACATTATTATTGCACATAATAATGTGAGCAATGTTCATCTATCTGAATACATTCTGCACAGCCCTCCACTTTAAAATATAACACACTGTAGTTTGTCATATATTGTCATTTATCATTATCTTTCAATATTTTTGTGTATTTAAATTTGCTTTAAATACTTATATACTAATATATATATATGTTTTTCTTTTTATAATTGTTATATCTTCTCCCAACTTATTTTCTTATGTTGTTAATGTTTTCACCACCACACAAATCCCTTATACCAATAATCACATTAACCCTCTCCAGAGCCATGACAGCAATTCATTATGTTTCACACTGCAGCCACTTTCAAGCTCATAAACCAAGCATAGGGAGAGTGTGCTTTTGCCGTCTCCTGCTGATGATGTCATCAACCTGACCGCGGATAACCTCACTTTCTCTTTTTTTGCGATGACATCATCCACAAAGCCCTCTTTTGGCTCCAATGGCGGTCATGAATCAGTCATGTCGGATGAAAGCTTTTCTTCCCAACAAACCGTCGACCCTGGAACCGAATTCATGAGGATGTCTGGCGGGTGGGTGGTGGTGAGGGGGGGGGGGGCGGGTCTGCGTTGGTTCAGCATGCCTCCGGGCGTCCAAGTATTGGATTTGAACCCGGAGACCTGCGGGGTGTCAGGACGGGGTTCAGAGGGGGTGTTCAGGGTCCCGGGCCCCGTGCAGCTAGTGGGTCTGCAGGGAATAAAGGGAGTGCCAAGGTCTGGCCTCCTCCCTCCCCCCCTCCCTTCACCATGCCTCCCCCCCCGGCTACCAACAATCAGCTGCAAGTGCAGAGAGACGGAGCGTTGGTAGGCAAAAAAGCTGCGTTTTAACTTCTTCTTCTGTGGTGCATGCAGGCTGTTTGTGCTTCAGAGTGGCCCCCAGTAAGGGGACCTATTGTTCTCAAATCAATACCCCATCTCTCCCCTCTGCAACAGAGGAAAAAAGGCCCATCGACTACACAGGACTCACTTTCATGATCCTCGCCACTGAAGAAGAGAAGGGGAAGTAAGGGGGGAGAAAAAGTGTCTGGGAGGAGGGAGGGGGGAGGACACTGCGGGGGCCGGCGGTATAAAGACACTAGAGGAAGAAAAAGCGACCTCGGGGGTCAGCGCTCTCTTTAGCACCGCACACAGCCAAGCTATCTATAGCTGAGCGGAGCCAGATTGATCTTATTGTCTTAAAGGAAGAAAGGGAGGCTGATCCGAGAAGGCGTTCATATCATCAAGCTAACAGCATCAGAGCACACACTAACTATAGCTCAGGGAGAAAAAAGTGCACTCTTATGCAGAGGAGATATCGGAATATAAGCTATTGTTTGTCAGTCTAACTTTTCTATTCTTGGATGTTCAAAAAGATCAGATGTGTGTGCTCGATAAGAGAGCGCTTTCCAGTTGTTGCTGGATGGCAGCAAAACGTCCTTATCTTGTCTTGTTTCAAAGCAGGTTGATATTTTTCTTCCTGGGAAACATTTTTCCTACAAAAGCTCTTCAACAAGGTAGTTTCTTGTGGCTGGGTCATTCCATTGAAAGCCATGTTTCCCCTGCTTCCTAAACATCTCATCATGAAACTTCCAGGAAATAAAAGACTGAGCAGTCTAATCCTAAACCGGCGTTGACCGGGTTGTTGGGTCAGGGCCAAAAGCAGTGATAATTGAGAAGCAAAAAACATGTTTTTCTTTTTATTTCTGCACCAAGTCTTCTTTTTCTGTATCACTGCACAATTTCCACAGCTGTACGGCAGATTATGTCTTCCTCAAATGTGAAAGAAAATGTAATTCTGCTTTCCACAGGGGTATCGTCTTTATAGCTTTTCCCCCTGCACAGGTGTCTCTGCGTGAGCGAGCGAGATTTAGAGAGAGAGAGGGAGCGCAAGATGCCTTAATGGAGTTATGCAAATGAAGGCGGCCCCCATAATCCCCTGGCTAAGTATTCCACCGGAGATGTAGACCGTACAGCTGTGTACAACGGGGATCCTAGCTATGTATCTGCATCCACGTAGTGTGAATTAAGATCCCCCCCCGTTGCTTCCTTCAGTATCCTTCTGTTGCCACTGCCAATAAACATACTTGTCTGGAAGTAGGCAGAGTTGAAACGCCTATATTCAGACGCGGTTACATGTAGAATGTATCCCTTTTGTTTATTTATAATGCTGCTTGTGTGGGAGTTTGTTTACATGTTTACGCCGTGTGATTTCCCATACAGGACGCTCGAGAGCTTCCCAGATTTATATCCGCTTTTTATGGTGTGTTGCTTTATTTTATGCTTGACTGTCTCCGCTGATGAATGTGTCCTTGAGGCCGATTACACTCGGCGTAACGTGTATATATGTGCCATTAAACCTGCGAATGAAAGGGGTTTTATTCAGTGTGTGTGAATAAAATGGCCAGATGTGTACCTGGGTTTTTCTTGCATAAAAAGACTAATATGTGACGTCTGGAAATGAGTCACAGATAGACTGACCTCTGGTTCTCAGAGAGGGAGACGGAGAGAGGAGGGAAGCCCACCCTCCCGTCACCCCCTCCGGTGACTCACACACCCAGCGTGAGTGTAGGCCTCTACCCACAACCCCCTGCTGCTTGTTTAGAACAACAACAGAGGGAGACAGTGGGATCACAGAGGAGCTGGCAGGGAGGAGAGACAGTGGGAGAGAGAAAAGAGGAGGGGGGGAGACACTGGATATTTATGATTCCAAGGGACGGTTGGAATTAGACTACAACAAACCTATTTTAATGTTAAGACCCAGATAGATTTGGCTAACAGGATTCATACAAACATGACTTTCCATTTTCCACTGGTCTTTATGAATGAAAGTGAACCTGAAACCATTCATCGTCACACTGCAGTCAATCTTTTCCCTTTCCCGTCAGCAGAGAGGAGGCGGGTGTGTGGGAGTGCAGCATAAATAAATGTGTGCGCAGGGTGACACGGCACCCACAGGTGTGATTAATGTGCTGTAATGCTCCTGACCCAAGTCCAAGGGTTACAGATTTACGGAAATGAAATACAACATCATTCTTTTTTCACTCCGCTCACAAAACAGAGGCTGCAACAACAGTCTTTGTCAGTTTTGAACTAACACTTAATAATTAATGTACACGTATACACAACTGTTCATTTCTACGTATACCAATACTTGCCTGGTCCAAATGCATGTACTCAACACACGAAAATGAACGTTTCCAAATTATAACACACTGAAAACACTGAAATGTTGACTTTAATTAAATGTACTATTTCAACAGATTTCACATAAATGTATTAAGTCAGTTCAAAGTAATAATATGTAGTATATATAATACATTTCATAAAAAATCAGAATACCTTTATTTGTCGCACAGATGGGAAATGTACATTGTTACAAGTGGAGATACGGTCAAACAAATAAAACCCTATTAGAAAGGTCATGCACATAATATTGAAAAAGTCAACGTTAAGTCAACATTTCTCCAGAACGCAGCCCTGAGCACCTGACTCTCCAATCCCATTAACACGTATTTAGGGATGTCTAATGGAAATTGATCAGTGATTAAGATCATTTCAGGTTAATCCAATGAATCAATGCCCGCTGATTAGGATGATGGCAAAAAGGATTCATCACGAGTCCCCTCGGCCCCCCCGTCCCCTGCAGTCAGCTGCAGTTAGCGGGGAATTCTAAACAAGCGTGTCACCTTCAGGTCTTCCTAGGAGAAGAAGTGTGCAAGAAGTCAACTGGCAGAGGTAGGGGGGGACTAAAGAGCGATCAGAAAATAGGAAATGGCAAGATGGAAAAGCGAGAAGTGAACAAAATGGAGCCAAAAACAGGGTCAGTTCTCACTATACGTTATAATAACCCTCTCTTATCGTGTACTTTGACCATTCAGTTAGACTTTCATCTGAGTTACAGTGTGCTCAACATTGTTGACAAAAAAGAGAGAATGACTTCGTCCTTGTTTAATTCAAGACTATATATTACCAACAAATCTATAAAACTACTACAATTATATCAAACAAGCTCACTGGAGTTCACAATACATCTGGAAATTAGAACTTGTGTCGTCCAAGAGCCAGAGTGTTGATTGTTCAGGTAACTAATACCGTTTTGTATCCCTCTTCAAAATGCACCTCCAGACGACTGATCTGTCCGCCTTCAGGGTTCAACAGTTAGCTATATACATACAGTCTTTGCCCACTGTAAGAAAAAAGACTTCCAGCAATCCTTTGAGGAAATCTAAAGCATGACAATAAAGCAAAGTGAACCTGGGTCTCTTCCAGGCCTTACTACAAACTGTCACTTGCTGTTGGCACGACGACAAGCAGTTTAATGACCTAAAGGAAAGCAGCCGCAGAAACGTCACAACCATTATGATTAGCTCATCACAAACAACTGAATGAAAGGATGATTGACACCGTGTTGCAAGATAGAATTTACAGGAAAGAATCCCACTTCCTGATCTACAGATTCATACTTTTTGGAAGATAAACTCTTGGCTAGAGCTTCAGGGTCACTTTGCTTTAAATTTGGACTCAAACGAATCCTTTTGACTTCAGTTCATGCTGCCAAAAGTGACTTTTCCGTCCATGCTTTCCCCCTGTTTGTTGGCGTACATTATCTAAAACAGTGTTTGCTCTCAGTCTGGAATACAGGAGTATCCTTTATGCTGCGCATGATGAAAGACTTTTGACCCCTTCTGGGTCTTTTTTAACATATTAGATCCATATTTTGGTTTCCCATCAAATCAAGGCTTGGCAACGTCTTTCCCCGAGTTCTTCTCACTCTCTCATGTCTACACACTTCTCTTATGAAATATTATTCTTCGAGTTTCAATGTGCCTCGAGTTATATATCGTGTGGCGTTGTTCTGACCATAGCATGTCAGTGTGATTCGCTGAAGTAAAACGCTGCACTGGGGTCAGATGTGGAGTGGAGTGAGAGGTTGTTTGGGCATGTGTCAGGTCAGTAAGAGCGCAAAAAGCACAAATGCTGGCCCGTGTTAGAGCAGAGGACAGGCGGAATTTATGGAGCAATTTATAGGAACTGTTGGAGAGAAGCGGGAGCTGCCAGTCCTCACTTTCTCTCTCAATCTCCAACACTTGGATGCACGCAGACACACATTCATAAATTGTGTGTGTGCATGAAGCCCACGCGCAGCACCTCGCACACTCAATCTGCACCTAAAGCAGTTCCCACACTGCACAGAGACGATGACACACCTGTGGGCAGGAAGTCATTGAAAGCAGCACAGAGACAGACAACACACAGTGATTCAGCCTGTGGTCTGAATGGAGAAAAGATAGAAGCAGAGATCCATGCTAAAGAGCTTCACACACCTTATACCTCATAGTGATATGTGTAGCATACTTTAGACAGGTACTAAATGTAGGCTGTGACTACATAGTAAGCCTGGATTTGCAAAACATTGTAAAAAACATTTTTAAGACATTCTCTTTTGACTAGTTTTCAAAAGAAATGCATGCATCAAAAATCCACTCCCGTATGCCTACTACTATATATGTTTTGTATGTGAGAATGTTCCTGTTATGTATGTCTTGAAAAAAATCTAAATGAAGAAAAACATTCTTTAGACTACAACCTATCTTTAGCTAACCATTTCACTTAAATGCTAAACCATCTTGCGAGGGTCAGAAAAGTTTCCAATTTATGTTTCTGAATAACCACGAACCCAAATATGTTTCATATCAACCTGGAAAACAAACTACAGATGGAATGATTACCGATGTGATCCCATCAAGCGGTAGCAAATACAAAATAAGGTTTGCTTAGGTCTTTCTTTGAAGATCTGTTTTTGTTAAATAGCATACTTCAGAGTGTGTGAAACTGAAATGATTATGTAATCTTAATTTGGTTATATCTAACCACACAGACTAAAAGGGAGGTATGTGTTGGGGACAGAGAGAAGGGATAGTAAAGGGCAGTCGTGGGGAGAATGGAGATGAAACACAGGAAGCGAAGGAGGAAATGAGAGCTCGGGGGCCGGAAGAGGTAAAGCTGGTTTAAAATTTGTTTAGTGGCCGATTAACTGAACCACGTGACCTTTCTGGATCAAAAAATACAGATAAGTCTCTTCTTTTAGGTGCACTCAGGTCATGCAGGTCAATCAGGCTAGAAATAAAATGGTAATCAAACACTTCTTTGCATGCTGCTAAAAAGTAGTTAAAGGGCCCTATTCTGTTCATATCAGTATGTAGTGTCTCTACTTTAAAGAGTCCTCTCCTGCTGATGTTCAGGTGTATATCAGTATGTAGTGTCTCTACTTTAAAGAGTTCTCTCCTGCTGATGTTCAGGTGTATATCAGTATTTAGTGTCTCTTCTTTAAAGAGTTCTCTCCTGCTGATGTTCAGGTGTATATCAGTATTTAGTGTCTCTTCTTTAAAGAGTCCTCTCCTGCTGATGTTCAGGTGTATATCAGTATTTAGTGTCTCTACTTTAAAGAGTCCTCTCCTGCTGATGTTCAGGTGTATATCAGTATTTAGTGTCTCTTCTTTAAAGAGTTCTCTCCTGCTGATGTTCAGGTGTATATCAGTATTTAGTGTCTCTTCTTTAAAGAGTCCTCTCCTGCTGATGTTCAGGTGTATATCAGTATGTAATATCTCTACTTTAAAGAGTCCTCTCCTGCTCATGTTCAGGTGTATATCAGTATGTAGTGTCTCTACTTTAAAGAGTCCTCTCCTGCTGATGTTCAGGTGTATATCAGTATGTAGTGCCTCTACTTTAAAGAGTCCTCTCCTGCTGATGTTCAGGTGTATATCAGTATGTAGTGTCTCTACATGTCTCCATGCTCTCTATTGTTCTCATACTGCCTGTGCTGCAGCACCTCTTTTCACCCTCTGTCTGAAACCAGAGCCCAGTCTGCTCTGATTGATTAGCTGGCCGGCTCTGTTGTGATTGGTCAACTGCTCAGATATGTCCCGCCCCTTATCACTTATCCCTCTGGAGGGAACACAGGGATTTTATTTACATGCTCAAAACCTATATAAGACCCTGCAGGAAAGGATCAGAATATGATCCTTATAAAAGTACTTTGTGGGGTGAGAATGCATTACGAGTGTGTATCTTTACACACCAAATACATACTCCACAAGTTGGTCTTCTTCCTGTTTTTTCACCACTTAACCGTACCTCTTCACATATACTTCCGTCTGTTAAGTTGTGGTTGAAAAGGGCAAACTGTGCTCATCCTTTCTTGCAGTTTAAAGTGTGGAAAAGATCTAAAAAAGCCCCAGAAGGGGTGAATGACAACGAGGCCCCTGCGCCATAAAGCACCCGATTGAATTATTTACCTCCTCCATAAACATTTCCCCCCTGCCACCTGAAAGAAAAGGGCTTGCTTCCCTGAGTTATGACAGTAAACTGGTTTCGGCAGCGGGCCTCTTCAGGAATAATAGGCCTTTAAGGGCTAAGTTATAGCACAGGGAAGATTCTGTGTGACGATTCCCTGGCTTTACCCCGCTGCTGAGTAACCTGGCATCAGAAAACACAGAGGGGGGTTTCCGGGAGAATAATGGAGTGCTGTTTTTCAGACACTTGTCACAGCTCCTTTTCATTTTATTTCCAGAACACACCCGATCATTTCTCCCCCGCAAGGGTCAGTTAATAAATATCGGTTCCCTAAGAAGTGCTGCAGCGCTAAAAAACGGCACGGAGATAAAATATGGATGAGGGTGCTCCAGGTGTGTCAAGTGTGATTTAATGTGAGGAAGGGGACGCGCGACGAGGAAGAGAAGATTGCTGAGGAGAGCACAGACAGACAGGGCGACCTCTGACCTCTGAATAGCAGCCAGTCAGCTAATACAGCTGAGCTGAACCTCACAAAACAGCCAATGGGGAGACGGCGCCCAAATCCATCAGCTTTTCTGATCAGGAGGAAGTCAATCTCCCGCCAATCCGTTAGTGTTTGTGGGAGTGAGTGTTTTGGGATAGAAGGTGTGAAAGTGTGACAAACTGTGTGTGCACAGGGTTGTGTGTGCACCCAATGTTATGTTATTAGCAAACAAATGAGACTGTTGCAACCATGACAAGCAGTATCATTTATTTGTATTAAAAGCCTGGTGAACAACATTATTTTCAACATTTTTCAATCAATAAAAAAGAAAGTCTCTGCCCACCAAAAACAGTTATCTGGAAAATTGTTTTTTTAGTGGAGAATAATCATGTTTTCATCTATCATGATGGTAAAAGTGAAAAAACGGGAATTATTAACAACTGTAGAAAGTGATCAGATATTCAGACGCCTTGGGAAAAAAACTAAACGTAGGCAGAAACACTATTATCAAAACTTTGCAGACTGCCATAGTTCTAGTTCTACTGTTACATGGAAACTGAAACTCATAGAAATGATAGTAAAGTCAGAAAGAATATACCTAATTGTTTAAGTTGAGAACATTACCACTGGCACTACTACTGGGGTGAAAAAGAAACTTATCAGCATTTGTCTCATTTGTTTATGCTAATGCCTTGAATGTATCACAATTAACCAGACAATGATGTATTGACGTTTCTACACTCGTGGCGTTTTAAGGGCATGTGGTGGTGTGTTTTCCTTTTTGTGAGTGGGTTTGTCCTCCGTTGGTCACAGAGCCACGGGCCAGGAAATGGGCTTGGAGGGACTAAGCCGACGGAGCATGAAGGCATCCACAAAGCCCCAAACCGCCTCCTGATACCAGCTAATCATTACACATCTTCCCCTCATCTGTTCAGCACGTTTGTTACTCCATCCACCCCCTCTTTGGTGTGACGAGTGGCAGTTTGTGCTTGTGAGAAAGAGTGTGTGTTGCTCTGAGAACTACCTTGCATGACCTCTAAATCTGCTGAGCGCTCACAAAAGGGAACTCTGCTCCCCACCCCTTCCCTCCATCTGAATCTCACACAGCAGCGAGGGGTGGGGGTTTCTCTGAGAAAGGGAAGCACTGCCTCCGGATGAAGAGCAGTCACCAGATTCTCCACAGGTGTCGCTCACAGGCGGAGAAAAATGTGCCGATCTTTCAAGCGGAACACTCGATTCCACCCAAAAAAAAGCTTCTAAATCCCGGAGGTGACACACTTGTTAATGTGCATTGCCTCTTAATAAACAGTGACGCAGTAGGAACTTTATTTGTGTGCACAATCCTGATTCACCACAAGCACCTCCACCACAGACAGGGCTCACTGGGCAGCCACTGAGGCATGCGTGCCCCCCCCATAAACCCACAGGTAGTCGTGCATAATTCCACTTCCTGCCCCCAGTAATGGCTTCTGCTGACCTCTGACCCCCCGAGGCTGAGAGACTGTTTTAAAACATACTTCAGTCCTTCATCACTTCTGAGAACTGCCCATTTCTGCCTCCTGGATGAAACTGAAAGACCTTTAAACCTTTGTGTTTTGAAAATGAAATCAAGAAAACTTTATATTTTATTGAAGGCAATCCATCAAAAACTTTTTGAACTAGTCAAAGAAGAAAGTCTAAAACGTTTTGCAAAGGCATAACCGTCAAAACACAGCTAAAGTATGCTACAAATATTACTGTGAGGTATAAATGTCAACAGATGTTCACTGTGTAGACTTACAGCTTGTCGACATTTAAATAAATGCCTCAATTATATAATCCTAATTTGCATCTAAATATAGGATATGTATACATTAATTACCGGGGTGTAAATGTAAGAAAATTAATTCTGGGGGAAATAACTCCTTAAAAGTGCAGTACAGTACATGAGCTTCATAGCTTTCGTAATGCCATATATCGTCGTTTCTTACTGTTTATTTTATATATGTGTTTATATGCATTTCATTGTCTTACATATATGTGAAATAACAGCTACACACACCCCCACACACACACACACACACACACACACACACACACACACACACACACACACACACACACACACACACACACACACACACACACACACACACACACACACACTGGGCCGCAGCTGGCTGGAATGACATGTTAAGGATGTGTTAATTCCCCCCTCTAAGTTTCCTTATCATGTATGCTGCTTGGCCATTCATTAATAGTCCTGTTTTAATTAGCCATTAGTGAACACACTCCCCATGTCAGAGATATGAGAAGGGGGGGGGGGTGTCTGTGTGTGTGTGTGTGTGTGTGTGTGTGTGTGTGTGTGTGTGTGTGTGTGTGTGTGTATGTGTGTGTGTGTGTGGCATAGAGAGAGGAGAGTGGGAGTAGGCATACGGCTAGCAAAGGGTATAGGTGTGTGTGTGTGTGTGTGTGTGTGTGTGTGTGTGTGTGTGTGTGTGTGTGTGTGTGTGTGTGTGTGTGTGTGTGAGACAGCTCCATTCTCCCACTGTGGCGGCAGAACAATTGGCAGGGACACGCTGTTCGGAGGGGCCCCCTCCTCATTATTGGCCCACTGCTCACTTGTGAGCTGTATCATTGTAAAGCAAGACAATGGCTGCCAGGGGCCCCCACCCGACATGACACCCCCCCCCCAGCCCCTCCACACACACACACACACACATACCAGTCCAGCTATAAGCTTAACTCTCCCTCCTCTCTCTTCTTTCCCCCTTCTACATCTCAGCCCCGCAGTATCGCTGCACCTGATTGGCTGCGGCACGCGGTCAGAGTCCACAGCGAGAGAACAGGGGATTAAGACTAATTAGCATGAACAATAAAAACAAACAAACACTGATGGGGGAGAGGGGTCAGCGAGGCAATCCCACTGTCTCTCTTAATTAGCATTGTTTACCAAGTGACAGTTGGTTCATGCTATCCATTGCATAGCAGCACACATCTATTAGAGTCATCGTCACCACGTCCTGAAACAAGATTACATTTCACTTCCTGTCCAATATTATGCATAATAATTAATGAGGTAAAATCTCCTCATTTCAAACCTTTATTTAACCAGATTGGTCCCTTGAGATCATACATCTCTTTTTCAAGGGAGACCTGCACAAGTCTTATTTACATATATTATATCAAAATGCTTCAAATGGACCCTCCAGTATCCATGATTTTGCTTATTAGAGAACTACGGTGGCCTTCAGTGAAAGAAAGCCCTATCTAGAACCAGAGTTTGTCCATTCTGAGTAGAAACATGGCAGTGTGATTATACACTAATGTAAACCCAGTTATTTCATTTCTGCTAACAAATCACCTGCATTAAACTCACTGTATCTTTAAGGTCATCTTCATTTGGGAGCATCATTTGTTACTTAAGTACTTCCTGCTTCTCTTAGAGAACAATCTCAAACTAAAAGGGATAATAATGCATAAAGACATTTAGGAGCAACTATAGAGAAATCACATGGTCCTGGTTGGGTCCAAGGTAAGCAAATGCTCCAATATGGTTTGTCCACCACAGTTTTGCAAGTCAGCGAGGCCTCGACACACTACCCTTGTGATTAGAAGATGTGTATACATGGAGATTAATATAACTTGAGCTCGATGAACGTTCACTTTCCACTTACAGCAAATGGTTATGGAGAATCTCGAAGAGGAATCTGAGCACCACAGAGGACCCGACTAGAGAGCTGATCCCACTTCAACATACATGGACATTAAATATTTAAGGACAGCAAGTGTAGCGTTCTTCTGGAACTAATGCCTCATAGCAAAAGCATCAATACTAAACAGAGCAAAGAAAAAGTGTGAGAAGTTAGGAATAAAAGGGAGGTAAAGCAACCAACGTTTTTGAAAGACAAGTTGCCAAATATTCCGTTAAAACACAGATCATTCCCATGTATAGGAATGTGTAGTGTATATACTACCATAGATGCATCAGAACAGGGTGGTAGGGTCTGAGCAAGTCTATCCAGGTTCTCAAATCTTCAAAGGAAAGTCGAGTCTGTTTGAAATGAGATGATCAGCTGATAAACTTCAGATAATTGTTCAAGGCTTCTACATACTTTTGGCCATCAACTTATTAGCCAATCGTCCACATACAGGAGTTAAATGGCCACGTCATTGTTGTTGCAACCTTTGCACGCACACCACACTCGTGCAGAAAGTTCCTGATGAGCTGAATGAAAGGAGAAAACAACGCCATCGATCGCCACACCACATGTATAAATATTAGTGATGAGATGATTGATGATAGGATTTCTAAATCTCTTCGGCAATCGGAGGAAAATTGCATTTGCCTTGCGAGGGTCCGCCCGCCCGCCATGCTGAGGGCCCCCCCTGGGGAACCGCTCGCTGCAGTGGGGGTCAGAGAAAACTGGGCCAAATCAAAGTGATTAAAGACCTGCGAATCAATAACGCCTTTATATTAGATTTACTCACCATCCTCGCAGAGTCAGCAGAAAGACGGGAGGGGGGGCCGAGATGGACCCAGATCCAACTAAGCGTCTGCAGATTGGGGGACCGGGATAAATCTTTAGGCTGCCGTCAAGTCTTCGAGGCGTAATAAAATAAAATCATATTTTAACGGACAGGCGAGGATAAGTTGAGGGCCGCCTTTTGTTTCTGCTGATCTCATGACTCCAGTGTTTTCATGATGAGTAAGGAAAAGTATTACCCAGAAACCATCTGTAAAAGGATCCTAATGGGTAACTTTGGCTGGATGTAGTTGTAGAGTGTGATAGGTGGCGAGTGAACATAATGTCAATAAGTAGATTCATTTAGGACAAGAACAATTGGATGTCTTTACACCAGAAAACTGTTTCTATATGAATATCTTTGAAATAGTCGTTCAAAGTTGTTGACTTTTGATATGGTGTATGTATTCCTCCTTCACATTTAACAGTAAATGCGTATGGGAGTTAAACACAGTATTATTGTCCTGTCAAATCACAAGTCAATCTTTTTTTTGTACCAACTAAAGACAACAAAGAAACAACGAGTGACGATATACTTAATTATATCACAAATGTACTTATTATAACCCAGACTGGGATCATTATCTAATCCAAACCAAGGAAGGTTTGTTTCATAAATCGAGTCGTTCCCTGTGACCATAGAAGTCCACACTGCAAAAAACGTGGTTTTCTAAATAATATGATAATCTGCCAGTGGAGTGAGATAGTTAAAACAAGCTTCATGACCTCACAAGCTGCTCCGTTATTCTCAAAACAAGTCCAGTTCAAATCTATGGCTAGATAGGATGGGACTTGATAGGATGGGACTTGATAGGATGGGACTTGGCACCATCAGGAGGTTTTGCGTTGTAGTAGCTTAGAGTGTATGCATGTAACAAGCACAAACTGGCGCTAGAAGGACACGTAAAGCGTCATATTTGAATATGTTCGGACCACTGATCAATACATCTTTCCACCTGGCAGCAGATGGGAAGATTTGTACGGCGATGGAAGTTGAGCTACAGTATGATAGATCATCGTGTTTTGGTCTCTGTCCTGAAGAGAAAGACCAAGCTAAGCAATGAAAAATCAAAGAATGTTGTAGGAGAGAAAAGCAGCATTCTCAGCAGGACTCAGAGCTAAAAGCAACAAGTCCACCTGAGAAATGCATTCGAGACAAACCAACCTCTTACACACATACTGCCATGCTTCCTGGATGGAAACCACTTAAGGATCCATGAAGGTGCCAAAAGCAGGTCCTGATCTAAGACCAAACATTGTATCGTCTTCATCATTGGCGGTTCTGGGGCTTCCAACACTGTGCTTGAGACCCCCTGTGGCCCCCCTCAAAAAGCATAAATCTATGATAATGGAATTTGTGATAGTCGTGCAGTCTAAACTGTGCTGTAACCTGGGCGTAAGGTAACAGGATGGGGTTTTTTCAGTAATGTCTATTAATACATTGTAACTAAGTTACTGAAACAACTTCTGTTACTAAATCAAAAAATATTTATTACCCCAAACTGCATTTAGGTCATGGTAAAGTACATACAATTAAAATGATCAGGTCATTGACACAACCTCTGTTATCCAAACCTATGATGGTATTCTGTGGGGTTTGTGCTATGGCTTTATTCTGAACTGAAAAAGGTTCAATCCTGAACCCAGTTTTCGTCTCCAGCATGAAATGTTCCCCTCTCATTCAATAACTGGCCCCAGCATGGCCCCCCAGTGAAAGTGGTCTTGAACCGCCATTGTTCTTCACCACACCTCCACTCTAACAGGCCATATTAAACTAACTGAGAAGAATCACATGTTTGTTTCACACACAAACACCAGTGAGCACCAATTAGTAAATAAATAGCTAGCTCTGGTGACAATAAGTTGAACGCCTGAGCATGTGCACACACAGTTGCGCCGTTATCCCTTGTCTCCATGGAGACAACATCCCCCCCCCCTCCCTCTCCCCCTCCCCTCAGTGTTTGTCTCACAGTAAATCTAAATTGGCGAGTGCAGTTAACCCCTCTGACTCTCTGGATCTCTGCAGCAGACGATGAGAGAGAAATACAATCAATGTGAGAAAAAAGAAGAAGAAGAAGAAGAAGAGCGGAGGACAGGAGGGGTGGGGGGGAGGTAAAAGAAAAGGCAGTGGGACGTGTTAGCACACAACAGAGCCAGGGGTCACGCAGAAGCCACATGTTTTTTTTTGTGTTGCGCTGAAGATAAAGTTAGTACGTGTTTTTAGGAAATGGAGGTTATTTGGTCCCAATCTTCAATGTGTTCTGGATTGAATGGCGATGTATGTGTGGGAGTATGCTGGGCGAGGAACCTCCAATCTGTTTACGGCTCTGATTGGAATTACACAATCAATTACCACCCCCTGCTGTGGCCCCAAATGAGGCAGCCCAAAAGACAGGGGAATTGGTTAAATGTTATTGTTGGGAGGCCATTATCCAACAATCGGGGTGGTTAATGCAAGAAAATGACATTCATTAAAAAGACTCGACGGGGGGGCTCCCAGGGGCCAGGCTGCAGCTGACCCTCATTCACCGCCGGGGCTTTGTGGGTCCTCGTCCACTGTGGGGAGGGGGGGAGATCATGTCAAAGGCACAAAATGCTGCTCTTTTGTCACTGAGTGGCCTTCAGTCTCTCTTTGCAAGTGTGTGTGTGACCGAGAGAATACCTGTGACTGGGAGTGTGATAATTACATCATTCTGTGAATTAGACGAGTAGAGAGTGATTGAAGCGTCCCCCCCCCCCGCCCCAATGGATGCACATGTAATCCTGCAGTAATGAGGCAGCACCAGAATCATACTCCACACACACCTAGTCCTATAATGTATATCATCAAAATGTTTAGCACTTCCCAGCTAGCGACGGTGATATCATCTATCTATCAAAAGCCAAAAAGTCACAAGTAAAGTGCAGCCCACAGAGAGACACGCCATTATTTTTAACACAGGATCCCTGTGAGAGATTATTTTCGCAACTTCCACCGACGCAAATGTAAAATAAAAGAGGCTCTCTTTCGTCTTGTTCTATTCAGAGAGTGGCGGATAGGACGGCGGGTCAGTGAGAAGAAGACAGCCGTGGCCTTGTTATTTCTGTTCATCCTACAGGAAACAAGACGTTTGTGACGGAGAAATGGGTTCGTTATGGAAAAGAGAAGCAATGTAGCAACACAGAGGGAACTAATAACCACATCGGGGAGAAGCACAAGGAACTCAAGTCGTGACCTAAAAGCCTTTTGGGATGAATAGATCCTTCGACATAGCGATAGGGATGATCAGTGACGTCAGGAAGTCATCTCGTCATGACTTTTGGAATAAAAAACCAAAGCTGAAATTGGACTCCAGTTCTAACCAGGCTGAATTAAAGCGAGGTGTGAGATCAGTAGGTAGAGATTGATTTTGATTGGTCTTGCCACTAACCCGTCAGAAGTTCGGAATCAGATCAAAATCAGATTCCTTTATGTGTCCCGCAACGTGGACATTTACATGATTACAACAGCAGAAGTATAGTGTAGAAAAAGCAAAGATAATAGACTTACAAAAATAACCAAGTACACAATAGTAAGTACACCATGTTAAAATAACTAAGTAGCAGTATATTTAAAAAGTGACCTTATGAAATGATGCACGAGGGTATATTGCACAAAGTTTTATATTTACAGGCAGTAAATAGGTTCCTGGAAAGATTATTGGCATGATGATTCAATAAAAGATACGTTCAGAAACGATTGACTGTGTCTCTAAAGGTTTTTGTCACCCCCATTGCATTAGCAGTCTCATTTAGAGACCCCTTTAAAGATGGCCACACCTTGACCTTTTTTCATGTCCCCTTCTGCATGCTGTGTTTGAATTTCACGACGGCTTTTGTCTACGAGGGGCACGTGACTGACTTCCGATGATAGCTGTTACAGATAACCGAGACAAGAGGAGCCACAGGAGAGCGGATCCCAGCGAGGACTGAATCAATTTGGCTCACTCGCCAGGTCTGTGGCTTATTGAACACACAGATTGACCCTCCTAAAGGCGGCTGTTACCTCAAAGCCCAAACAGTGACCTTTGACACCTGACCATCTGCTGTCTCCTCGGGGGAAGAAAAAGTGGAGAATGTTCGGTTTGGCAGGAAAAGTACAGATAAAGGGATCAAATGGAATCCTGATACAGTAATTACAAAGCAATAGTTTAATGAATCAGTGTCCTCACCAGAGAGAGGTGAGATAATGATCACAGGCACCTGTTATGGCAAAGAACAGGTGGAGCTATAGCGTGTGTAATCTCACATCTCCACGGATATTATAGGGATGTGTGTGTGCGTGGGTGTGAGTGTGCGTCGGGTTCCATCTTTGTGCCAAGATGCCTTGTGTGTGTGTGTGTGTTAGGTGGAGAGTTAAGCCTCTGATTGAGAAACAAGCCACAGTAGCAACATGCCTCGCTGTTCCCCCCCCCCCCCCCCCCCCCCCCCCCCCCCCCCCCTCAGCATCTGTCTTGAGCAGCGTGGGGGCCTCTGTGCATATGGGGGGGGGGGGAGGAAGCCACAGCGAGGCGGCTTCATCTTCTCATTATTTGGGAGGCAGCGTTGGAGTATAAAAAATAAATCCTCTCCCCTCTTTCTCTCCCTCCTCTCGTCTCAGTGTGAGTTTCTTCTTTTTTTGTCTTCTTCCACCGTCTGCGAGTCAGCGCCGGGTCATATCTCGACACGACGTGCTCTGCTGTGAGTTTAGCACCAGACACGCCACCTCCCAGCACCCCCCCCCCCATCTTCCTCTACACACACACACACACACACACTTTCTTTGAGACACACTGCGCACTGCGCTGTCAAAAAACCGGAGGTAGATAAGGCGGAGGCTCGAAAACGGAGGAGCTGTCCTGAATGTTGGAAAAGCTCTTCACTGTGAAGAGTGGGAACAAGAGATTCCCCATCTAACCATTTCAATTTTCTTTTTAAATGAGTACAACTGTATGAAATCTTAGGAGAGGATGGCGTTTTATAGGCAAGTTATGATGTTTTTAATGAAAAATGGCTAAGGGAGGCTAATGGACAGCCATTGCTACTGATATCATGTCTCTTTAGCTGTAATGATTGGTAATACATGTGCAAAATGAAGTCAAAGTGATCAGCTCCATATTTCTGGCTTTGATGGGGTGGTATTTCCTCCAGTTTCACTCTGTCCAGAGTCGGATTTTGTGTGTGAAGTTTGGAATGAGTACTTTGCTTCTGCCTCGTTAGGGTTAGGGTTACACCTTATTCCCAAGACAGCCATTCTTAATCGACAAATACTATATACACTGAACCAAAATATAAACGCAACACTTTTGTTTTTGCTCCCATTTTTCATGAGATGAACTCAAAGATCTAAAACATTTTCTATATACACAAAATAACCATTTCTCTCAAATATTATTCACAAATCTGAAAACATCTGTGATAGTGAGCACTTCTCCTTTGCCGAGATAATCCATCCCACCTCACAGGTGATATCAAGATGCTGATTAGACAGCATGATTATTGCACAGGTGTGCCTTAGGCTGGCCACAATAAAAGGCCACTCTGAAACATGCAGTTTTGCTTTATTGGGGGGGTCTGGGGGGGTCCGAAAACCAGGCAGTATCTGGTGTGAGCGGTAGGGTAATGTAGTGAATTGAGTGGCCCATGGTGGTGGTGGGGTTATGGTATGGGCAGGCGTATGTTATGGATGACGAACACAGGCCACTCGATTCACAACATTACCCTAACCCTATATATATATATATTGTGTATAGAAAATGTTTTAGATCTTTGAGTTCATCTCATGAAAAATGGGAGCAAAAACAAAAGTGTTGCATTTATATTTTTGTTCAGTGTAGTTCATGTATGTATGTTATAGAATGATAGAAGTCTACATCTTTGAAGTCCTAATTTAGGCCTATTTTCATGCACAACTTTTGTCTCTAGTCCACCTTTTTTACTTCAATTTGCTAATCTTGATAACCACACATGACCTGTCCTCATATTAGCAGTAAAAAACCTCAATTTCACAGAATACAATCAGACAGAAAAGAGCCTCCTGAGTGTTTGCAAGTGAAGGTTGAAGAACTCTGAGTGTCCTTGAAAAGGTAGACCAGTCTATAAATAGCCGTGGACGGTGAATGTGTGTGAGGCAGGATGGGTACACAGACAACATGTTGTGTTTTATGCCAATAAGAGCGGCGCTTGTCTGAAGCCTTCTGATTCAGGGTTATTGAACAATTGCTGATGTTTTTCCAGACAAATGGAAGGGATTTGACTCGGCTACATTCAGTTAACTAAGAGCTGAACTTAAAGGTCACCTATTATGAAAAATCCACTTGTTCTTTTATACATAAATATGTGTCCCCTCTGTGTTAAGAGATTCTGAAAATGTCAGGAAGAAAGTCCTCTATCCTTTTGTCCTGATCCATCTATATAAAAACCTGTCTCAAAATGAGCTGATTAGATTTTGGATTCGGACTTTTCTCTCAACACACTCTGAGAAAAAGTCTAAAAGAAAGTAAACAGACACAAGTTTGGTTGCGATGGAGGCATATCATTAACACCAGAGTTGTTACGAGTAGGGACTAATCAACACCTGTTCAACAGTATCCCGCCTTTTTTTTATTGTAAGAGCATCAAAAGTGACAATGAACCAAGTCAAAACAAATAATCCATCTCCTGCTGTTTCCTGAACGGCAACTATTTGGGGCTAACTGGCTGTTATGTAGCACATGCTTACAGCAAAGCCGGCCTATATAAAGCAACAATAAGACTGTGGTGCTTCCAAGCGACTCATCTCCGGCAGCCAGCCTAGCTATCATTATCTGTTGAAGAGCCTCCATCCCTATGGATCATCATTACGAGGCGCATTAGAAAATACTTTGATTAAACTCCCCTAATCCAGCACAGACAGCTGCAGTCCATTCACAGCTGCCTAATCTCCCCGCCACTAAATACCACGAGACAATGGGCAACAAATGACAACTCACGCGAGGGGGTGAGGCCGAAATAAAAGAGGGAGAAAACAAAGAAAAAAAGGGGGGAAGAGAGAATTCCTCTATCAAAGGCGGGCTGTAAACAGTGCTGATGGCAAGCCGTATCATACCAGGAGATGGCTTTCTAAGAAATGAAAAGGGGATACGGAGAGAGAAAAAGGAGGGGATGTGAGGTGCGGGGTAAAGAGTTTAGTGAGAGGAGGAAGAAAGAGTGACGCGAGGGGATGGGCTGAGAAAGATGATGGAGTTGCGGCTGGCAGATGAAATGTTGCACATGGAGGAGAGATCTCTTTCAGCGAGACCACAAACAGGGCGAGGGGGCTGATGGGAGCTGCCGCAATCAAGATGAGAGCAGAGTAAAGAGAGAAAGAGAGAAAAATGAAACTACTCCTCAATGGTACAAATCACCGCGGGGAGGTTATCAGGGCCGTCGGCAATCACTATAATGACAACATGGTGTGACATGATAGTTACAGCACTCAAAGAAAATCATTCGCCCAGGAAGAGATAGGCAGGCAAGGCAGCTTCATAAATGTGTGTGTGTGTGTGTGTGTGTGTGTGTGTGTGTGTTTTCAGTATTTACAGTGTTGTGTGGAGCTGCAGTTGTTGAGTGGGGGAGATGGGCAGGTGTTGTTAATGTGTGGGACAGAAGGCGTGAGATTCGTTTGTCCAGTTTGGTGTTTCATCAACATTTTAGATAGACTTTTGTAACATAACGCCTTAAATAAAAAACATCTGAAGCCATGAGCATTTGACTAGCGATACACAAGGTTGAAAACTCGACTCGTGAACGTATAGAAACTACATTTTACTGTGTTAACGATATTTTAATCACACTGATGAATGAGAAACGAGTAATCTGGCACACAAGTAAGGAAAGTACTTTGACTGTTGTTTTGGACACATGCACTATTATCAAATGTTTAATTAGCAATTCATTATCAACTCAAAACACACTCACTGACAAAGTATGATCACGTTAATCAACAGCTTGGCCAAGTTAAAGGTGGTGTGAATGAGCTAGCAACGGGAAAAAGTTCCAGATAAATTGTGCCTTATTGGATTTGTAATTTTAGATGCCACTGTATGTCAAACAACCGAGGTGAATGCATCATTTCGAAATGACAAGCAAACCCCAACATATAGAGATGTTTTTTTGGGAATGGATTATCCCTCCTATGTCTAAGTATTTGGCATCCCTGTGTAAGTATTAACATTAGGTACAGAACATGTTGAATAAGTCTTACACATGTGATTTGAGGGCCCTGTCAGTTTCCTGCTGGTCATTGCATCATTATATATCAACATGGACTAAAAGTACAACCAATACAATGTGACACAGCCTTATGTATTCTCTGAGAATTTCAGAAACTCATACATAAAGGTATGCATTGAGATGTCAAAAGTGGTCATATTGCCATAATTAGCAAGTTAATGTTAAGTTTGTATGCATTTAAATTTGGCACCATCACTGTTTACATACTTTATTTATCCAATTTGGTTTCCAAGATGTCGCACTCCGCTAAGACAGCATTTGTGCCGTGGTGCGTTCATGTCCTTTGGTAACATATCTGCAATGCCATTTATAAGGTGACACTCAAGTGGCTCTCTGACTGGATCTCTTCTGTTTCCTTTAAAATACCAAACCATCATATAATCATTATCATAAGTCGCAGTGGTGTAAAGTAACTAAGTACTCTACTTATTTTTGATCTATTTAACTGGAGTATTTCAATTTGAATCTACTTTGTTCTTCTACTCCACTACAGTTCAGAGGTACATGGTGTACTTCTACTCCTCTACAGTTCAGAGGTACATGGTGTACTTCTACTCCACTACAGTTCAGAGGTACATGGTGTACTTCTACTCCTCTACAGTTCAGAGGTACATGGTGTTCTTCTACTCCTCTACAGTTCAGAGGTACATGGTGTACTTCTCCTCCTCTATAATTCAGAGGTACATGGTGTACTTCTACTCCTCTACAGTTCAGAGGTACATGGTGTACTTCTCCTCCACTACATGTATTTATTACCTTTAGTTACTTCACAGATGTGGATGAATGATGTGAAATCTAATCAAGTGTTAAATCAGACTTTAGTTCCACCTGGAGTAAATCCACCAGCTACCCTGCAGTCTACAAAGCCATTCAGACTAGCTGCTCCTTCACCAGCTTTGAGAACACTTTCATGATCAATCATTATAAAACATATCCTATATAATATTCTGAAATGGACCAATCAAACAACGACTACTTTTACTGTCTTTCACTATATTTTGATGAGAATACTTTTCTACTTTCACTTGAGGAACATTTTGAATGCAGGACTTTTACTTGTAACAGAGTATTCCTACACTCTGGTACTTATACTTTTACTGAAGTACAAGATCTGAGTACTTCTACTTTTACTCAAGCACAAGATCTGAGTACTTCTTCCACCTCTGGTAAGCCGGTATAGATGTATATTGACAAGGAAAATATAGGATTATATGAAAATATCTCGTTAACGGGAAACTGTGAGATGGGCTTAGCCATGCTTATGTAAAGTCAAGTACCTTTAACAGACAAATTAAATATGAAATCCTCACCTGTGGTCAGAATGTCTGAGAAAGAGCGACATTATTACTGTGTGTGTGTGTGTGTGTGTGTGTGTGTGTGTGTGTGTGTGTGGTGTGTGTGTGTGTGTGTGTGTGTGTGTGTGTGTGTGTGTGTGTGTGTGTGTGTGTGTGTGTGTGTGTGTGGAATGGAGGGTCATTTCCCCCGGCCATGCTGAGGAGCTTCTGGATGAATCATACATGGACATGCTCACATGCTGGGGAATAATGAGAGCCAATGAAGTGAGGAATATGAACACCTCGTCTACAACAACAGCCCTTTTCACGCACTCTCCCTCTTTTTTCCACATATTCATCACCGCCCTCTCTCTTCTTCTCTGATCTCCCGGTGAAGGTGTGCCGGGGAGCCTATTTGCGGTGTGAGCATGCATTTATTATTACACGCTGCACCGCGTGATGGCGTGTAGCGGCGGATTCGGCAAGCCACGGTTGTTACGCGGACGGATGATTGTGCTTGGAAAACAGCCGAGGTCCGGGTTAATATGGCTCAGCGCGGCGGCAGAGAGGCTGCTGGTAGGGGTCAAAGGTCGGCTGATGAGAAAGCACAAAGCTAGAGCTGGGCTCCTCTCTATGTTTCTGTGTGTGGGCAGCGCAGAGGTCAGGGAGAGTGAGTCACTGCAACCACACAAGCCTACACACTCAGAAAGACATATTATCCTAAGTTCTATTTACAGAGAATCAATTAAAAACTCTTCTCAGCCGACAGGAACGCAGCAACAATATTGTGACTTATATGTCATTCTACACAGACAGAAGTTCTGATAATTAGATCCTTTGACAGCAACTTTTTGAAACCACCTGCACACCTGAATGAGAGACAGGTGCATCAGAGTGCAGTACAACTTAGAACAAATTGGAAAGTATATACACAATATCTTTCGTTTTGCTGGGATACTTCACAATCATTTAAATGGCTAATCAAGCTTTTTAGTATTAGCCTTCCATACAGTTTGAGAAAAATGTTGCCCTTTTTTTATCAAAAGGAAATATATATCCCGGCCTTTAATAACAAAAGTACTGGTTCCTACATTTCCCATAATGCAATTCAATAGTTTTTAATATACCATTCCCTACATTAAAGAGTCCTCTCCTGCTGATGTTCAGGTATATATCAGTATGTAGTGTCTCTACTTTAAAGAGTCCTCTCCTGCTGATGTTCAGGTATATCAGTATGTAGTGTCTCTACTTTAAAGAGTCCTCTCCTGCTGATGTCCAGGTGTATATCAGTATGTAGTGTCTCCACTTTAAAGAGTCCTCTCTTGCTGATGTTCAGGTGTATATCAGTATGTAGTGCCTCTACTTTAAAGAGTCCTCTCCTGCTGATGTTCAGGTGTATATCAGTATGTAGTGTCTCTACTTTAAAGAGTCCTCTCCTGCTGATGTTCAGGTGTACATCAGTATGTAGTGTCTCTACTTTAAAGAGTCCTCTCCTGTTGATGTTCAGGTGTATATCAGTATGTAGTGTCTCTAATTTAAAGAGTCCTCTCCTGCTGATGTCCAGCTGTATATCAGTATGTAGTGTCTCTACTTTAAAGAGTCCTCTCCTGCTGATGTTCAGTTTTATCTTTTATCGAAAGGAACAATATATCCTGGCCTTTAATAACAAAAATAATTGGTTCCTACATTTCCCATAATGCAATTCAATAGTTTTTAAAATACCATTCCTGTTTAGTAGATAGTTTTACGCAGAGGCACAGTAGACATTTGTCATCTGTTTTAACAAGCTGATGATAAATGAACAGAAATGCATGCAGTGCCCCTTTAAATACAATGTTTATCCATTGATAATGATTTGGGATGAATGCACCATTAAAGGGTCTACAGTGTCTATTTTTACTATGATTCACATGATGGAAATTACCAGCAGCTTCTTAACCTTGAGCACACGTGTGTCTGAAATGTGTTGCTCAAAGTCAATCCATTACAGCGAGAGGAGAGCAGTAAGCTATGTTTTCCATATAGGGGTCAGTCGCTGTGCAGTAAACAGAACCGCACATCCATCCTAACCCCCCCCCCCCCCCGTCACCTCTCCCCCCGTCTCTGACGTCCTCCGCAATCATGAAAATGATCACTATCACGCTGCCGCCGTCCACTGGACTCTGGGACTGTGCCGTGCTGAGGCAGTATCAGTCGCAGGTCCATTTACATAATAACAGCTCATCATTCAAAAATATCCTTTTGTTTGCAATATAACAGGAAACTGTCAAGATGTCACCCTCGGCTGGGGCCTGGGCACGCCGCGGCGGTAAACAGCGGAGGAAGGGTCTAATTGTGGTCGGCGGTAGCACATTTAAGGACGAGGAGAAAGAGGAGTGGGAGATGGCGAGGAAGAGATACAAGTGGGAACACTAGAAAGATTGACAAAGGGAGAAATCTAAATCAAAATGGCTGGGAAAGGGAGTGTTGTTTGCCGGCAGGAGAGTGATTGAAAGGGGATCCACGTCACACAAAGCTGGTCGTGAGTCACCCCGATCTCAAGAAGAGCCACTTTACCCGACATATTTCCCAACATAAAATTCAACTCTATCGAGATGCTGAGGCAAGTCTGGGGCAGAAAGGGATGAGACAAATGTAACATTAGAAAATGATTTCCCACTTTAAGAGTCATTATTGCTCACCCTCAGAGCTGTTGCATGTTACCTGGAACTTTGAATGTATTGTGCCAGTGTGTTTGTTGCTGTGTGTAGAATAACAAATATGAGTTTAGTTAGAGAAAAGTTTAATCTGTGAATAAAAACGTTACCCACAGTGTTCAACTCATCTTAAAGGGGCCCTATTGTCCTTATTTTCAGGTGTATATCAGTATGTAGTGTATCTACTTTAAAGAGTCCTCTCCTGCTGATGTTCAAGTGTATATCACTATGAAGTGTCTCTACTTTAAAGAGTCCTCTCCTGCTGATGTTCAGGTGTATATCAGTATGTAGTGTCTCTACTTTAAAGAGTCCTCTCCTGCTGATGTTCAGGTGTATATCAGTATGTAGTGTCTCTACTTTAAAGAGTCCTCTCCTGCTGATGTTCAGGTGTACATCAGTGTGTAGTGTCTCTACTTTAAAGAGTCCTCTCCTGCTGATGTTCAGGTGTATATCAGTGTGTAGTGTCTCTACTTTAAAGAGTCCTCTCCTGCTGATGTTCAGGTGTATATCAGTGTGTAGTGTCTCTACTTTAAAGAGTCCTCTCCTGCTGATGTTCAGGTATATATCAGTATGTAGTGTCTCTACTTTAAAGAGTCCTCTCCTGCTGATGTTCAGGTGTATATCAGTGTGTAGTGTCTCTACTTTAAAGAGTCCTCTCCTGCTGATGTTCAGGTGTATATCAGTGTGTAGTGTCTCTACTTTAAAGAGTCCTCTCCTGCTGATGTTCAGGTATATATCAGTATGTAGTGTCTCTACTTTAAAGAGTCCTCTCCTGCTGATGTTCAGGTATATATCAGTATGTAGTGTCTCTACTTTAAAGAGTCCTCTCCTGCTGATGTTCAGGTGTATATCAGTGTGTAGTGTCTCTACTTTAAAGAGTCCTCTCCTGCTGATGTTCAGGTATATATCAGTATGTAGTGTCTCCATGCTTTAATGTTCAAAAAGCTCTCTATTGTTCTCATACTGCCTGTGCTGCAGCACCTCTTTTCACCCTCTGTCTGAAACCAGAGCCCAGTCTGCTCTGAGTGGTTAGCTGGCTGGCTCTGTTGTGATTGGTCAACTGCTAAGAGATGTACCACCCCTTAGCCTATCAGCACAATCTGTTCGAGTCTAGCTAACTTTTTAATTTTAGCCTTTGCAGACCATGCACATAAACCTATAAAACACACTATTACCTCATTCACACCGCAACGCAACTCCGGTTCAAGCTCCGTGCTAGAGCTTTTCAGGTTCAGAACCGGTTCTTCGGTTTAGCTCCGGCTCTTTTCACACCGCCCAGAGTCCGACTGGTGCTTCGTCATTGCGTCATCGTTTGCGTCATTACGTAACCGTTTGCGTGCCTGCTTCATAAAGCCAAACCACGCGGAAACCCCTCACGGCTCACACCGACAACAACAACAATGGCCGATTGTGCTCCAGCTTCCTCTGTACCTCTTCAGAAGACCAGATTCCCAGCAGGTAGCTGGTCTCTTCAGTGGATCACTGTTGCTTGTTAAGTTCCTCCATCGTTGTGTACAAATTGGATAAAACGCGGGCTTGTTGTTGTTGTTCAGGAGTTGATCCCGCCCCTGCCCCCGCCTCGACGTCAGCGTGACGTATGCGGTGCTTTTGCTCTAGCCGGACAATTTTTTGGTGCGGTGTGAACAGGAAAACCCGGTGCTTTTCAAGCTCCAGCTCTGAACCGGCCCTGAAGCACCGTTGGTGTGAATGAGGTATAAGGGAAAGGGAAAACCCCAAAAAGCATAATAGAGCCTTTTTATCTTTAGCATCTACAAACAAGGATCATGATTTATTTGCACATATATTGCATTTGATTTTTAAGCTTTGTAAGCATTTAAAATGAAATATTTGACTTTTCAGGGCTTCTCAACTGTATCACAATGTTTTTACTACTCTAACTTTTATTTGATTTAAAGTCTGACTCCAAGTCTCAAGCCTACAAATCTCTGGTGACATTGACATGTGAAGGCTGATTCATAACTCCACCAACCAATGAAAACATCATAAAAACATCAACTTCTACAATTAATAAGCAACTTAACACTTCGCCCGTGTTCATTCCAAAACCAAGAGCCGAGACATAACTCGGGGCACCTTTTAGTTTGTACGGGAACGGAGCCAGAGCTCACACAGACACACACTTATGCTCCCAAGCCATGACAAGCACGCACACACACACACACACACACACACACACACACACACACACACACACACACACACACACACACACACACACACACACACACACACACAACTTAAGTTTCTTCACGCCTCCTGTGTGTGTGACAGGAAATCACCAGCAGCCACTCGACCCGGGAGCGTTTTCTCCTCATCTTCGCCGCTCCTCGCGGGCCTCTCAGCATCCACTCCTTCCTAAGACCTGCTCCTCCACGTCTATTCCACCCTCATCGCCTCTCACATCATTTGACATCAAAGGGGCCGCGACGAGACTCGCTGTTTACCCTCCCTAGCAGGCGCTCATTACAAAAACATCAAAATAAGCCGTGCAGAGAGGCAGGGCGAATTAATGATCTCCCTGTGCCACCGGTGCCCCGCACGCCCTCAGAGCGGTGCCAGGCCATTTGATGCAGAGCAAATTCTCTGACACACGTGCAATGGGGAGGCAAACGTGGAGTTGGATGAAGATGCGTGCATGCATATCCGTGTAATCGCGAACACACACCCACGCGCGCTCCACTGCCAAGGCTGCTAACGACCGTTCAATTAGTGGAAATTAGGGAAGCATTGTAAGGTCCATGCTGTGACCATTAGCGGTTGGAGGGAAGCAGGAGGAGTGTGGGCCAGGATTAATCCCTGAAGAGCAAGACGGAGGAGATCACAGGTCACCATGCTCTAGGCGTTTTGAGTCCTGACACTAACGAGGGTGGAGGATGGCGTCAGGTGGAGACATGATATTAATGCACACAATATCTTATTGTTATCTAATTTAAGTCCAGTCAGTTCTGCACACCCCTCTGAATATGTGTGCACAGCTTTCCACGTCTTGTAGCAATACTGCACATATTTTATTGTACTTCATTTGTTCTGTAATCCATATTTCATGTACATATTGCTCTATATTGTTTGGTCCTTTTCTTGCACTTGATCTTCTTTGACTGTTTATCTATACACCTAGGCAAATTCCTCGTATGTGTGGCAATAAACGTGATTCTAAATGTATAACGAGGGATCCATCGCAGGAAGTGCAGGATTGGATGTGGTCTTGCTTTGTGACTTCAGTCGGTTGTAATAGCGGGTTCAACTCAAATGCTCATTAGAGGAGCAGTTTGAAGCGAATCCTCATTAGATCAAGTGATTCCATACAAATTGCCGCTACACAAACGCGATTGTTAAATCAAAGTGCTTCGGCAATGCATTGTGACGCGACACATACATCAGGTCGCCCTGGAACACATGGCTTTCCCCATGCATGTAATGCCAGGTTTTTATTTGGAAATTAATTCCTAATCTAATCTATACAGCCCTATTAATAACTATTATAAGGCACACCCCAGCCATGAATTAATCAGGGGTTGGTAATTAGTGTAACATTTAAATGCATGTTGTAAACCCACATTGAGTGTCTGGCACTAGACGAAGGTGCCAAGCCATCGCTGTACTAATTAGTTTGCAATTATGTTTAATAAGTTCTGTGGAAGCCAATCATCTTACAGTCGGGGAGCCGGGCTGCGGATCCAACATGGAGGAGGTAGTGATGAACATCTTCGTTTGCTGAGCAATGCATGCTGGATGTTAGGCGTCACGCACACTTCCTGCTGGGAGGAAAACTCTCTCAGAGCAAATATTCATTCTGCTGCTCCCCTCTGAGCTCCAGTTATTCGTGATGAAGTGTAATCTCTTTGAACCTCTCCTTGAGCTAGTCATTTCCTACATTTCCCAGAGTGCCTTTCAGGAAACACCCAATGTCCCAGACCTTGTTGCATCAGCTGCAGGTTATTTGTAAGTAGAGATAGAAGTTGCTACACTGAGTAGTGGGACATCTTATATTTATCACATTTTCAAAGTAAGACAATGACTAGAAAATCAGCAGATGTGTAAGATGTTTGAGCTTAAGCACTGTTTGTGTATAACAATGATACTGCTGTCACCTTAAGAAAGAGAGGACATGAAGGATACATTTCATTTTTGAGAAAAGTAAATACTGGGTCTGGTCTTATGGGAAGCAGCTTAAAAAGAGTTGAAACAATAGTGCCATGCTGAATGAGAGCATGTAACACCATCATCTCCCAAATCATGATTAAACAAAGGGAATTTAGTATTGGGTTGCAGCTGTTTAAATGATACTACAAAAGTTAGACAAAGAGATGCACTCTTCAACCCCCTGGATATGAAACATAATAAAGAAATCACCACAATAAACACTATGGATGCATGAACCCTGGCAGGCTGAGTGGTGCATTGTGAATTCAGAGTTGAAAGCGTTTTGTGAAACTTGGCCGTGGACCAAAAAGCCTCTAAATGGCTCCATGGGTCGGTTTTTTCCATGGTCAGCTGCGGGGGGAAATGGAGGGAGGATTGGAGTAAAGGGAGGAGGAAAGAGTGTCAAAATAGGAGGGATGTGTAAGGGAAGTTTTGACAAAAAGCAGGTGTTTCTTCGTTCTTTTAGAGTTGAATCCTAGAAACAGTTTGGTTAAAACTCTGACAGCTCACTACAAAGATCTCCTCCTGAGCGCATGGCAACACACAGCCGGGTTCAGCTGGGACTCTTGGCTCTTCAATGAACCAAGTGTGTGTGTGTGTGTGTGTGTGTGTGTGTGTGTGTGTGTGTGTGTGTGTGCGTGTGTGTGTGTGTGAGTGTGTGTGTGTGTGCCATTTGGACCGTTGCCTGACACCCTCCGTGTTAATAAGAGTAATCAGTGCCCCCATGCCTGCCACCAGCCTACATAGCACAGCAGAGACATGGCACATGCCCCACACGGCCACCTGAGTGTGTTTACCCAAAACACACACCCCCTCCCCCGCTACACACACCTCATAGAAGCTAATGAGGGGGAAACGCAGTCAATACAGTACAATTGATCAGCGTTGTCCGGCGACAGCGCGCCATCGATTGGGTTTCCCCTCGCCAGTAATGCCTCATTAGCCACGTCTGCGACACACACGAGCAAACACACAATCAAGTGTAATGCATTCGCGCCTGCAAACAAATCATAGTGTTTCATTTCCAAATCGCTCGCCCCCGCTTTGGTTTGTTTCCCAGAGAAAAGCGACGTTTGCAGCGGATGAATGTGCGTCTGCAGCTGCATTTTCATATGTTCATTAATATCAATTGTGTGATATCAATATTAGGTGTGTTTGAGGACACAGGAGAGAAGTAATCAAACTGCAGTCTGTAGTGTCACAAAATGAGCTTTCTACAACTTCAATACAAATACATAAACATGGATATTGCTTTAATTCAAGGTGTATTTTTGCACGAACTTTTTTTTTTAATCATGGCTCTCCAAATGTAGGGATGGAATTGATTTGTATGCCATGTTGGAGTTAAATCCATCATATTTCTTACTGTAATTGAAGCAATTGGTTGGATGTTATCCGGAACCATTATTCGTTATTATAATGTTTTTAGTAGTTCAAGTACCACCAAATCATTTTCAGGATGTGTGGCATCATATATCCTCTCACTGCTGGGAAAGTGTTTATTTTAGCATCAATTAGGTGTTTGTTTAGTTATGTTAGAAGGGGGAATCTCTGCTTCCGGCTGGTAACATTGAGACCTTCCACCACAGAGGCCCTCATGCTAACCTGCGCCCAGTTCAGATGTGTTTCTGCCCTCTGGGGGGGGGGGGTTCAGACCAGATTTGAGGCTCTGTAATGTGATATATGGTTTGTGGTCAGGCTGCATGTGTGTACGTGTGTGTGGAAGTAAACCTGTGTGTGTGCATATGTCCATTAGTGTATTTACGTGTGCGTTTCAATGTGTAAGTGGTAACTTAAAACCAAGTGTGTGTGTGTGTGTGTGTGTGTGTGTGTGTGTGTGTGTGTGTGCTCCAGTGGCCAAACACTGCTCCCATAGAAGAGTCTCCTAAGGCGCAGTGCTGATCCCAGGCCAGACCACTGCTTCCTGAGGACTGCATGGATGAAAAATATCCCCAACATGTGAGCACACACACACACACACACACACACACACACACACAAAAGTCAGTGGAAAGCCCACTTTTCTGCCTGGAAAACCCTGGAGTCCTCGGGGACTGGATTCCCTGAGAAAACACACTGTTCCCCTCACAGTGTGGGCAGTGTAGAATCACTGCACAGGAAAATGAAGAAGCCTTGGGCAGATGATTCCTGCATGTTTATTGCGAGCACTCTCAGGAGGAATAACCCCCCCCCCCCTCCTGTTCTCTGACGTCCCACTTGAACCTCAGATTGAAGTAGAAGAAAGTGTTCCTCCATCCTGTCTTTTGCCATTCATCTCTGGTTCAGAGTTGAAAGTGTCCGCCTGGATGTGTGTTTGCCCATTACAGATCTCCCATCATGCTATTTTTAGGCATATATTATAGGTCTTAGATATATACAAATATATAAAATACATGTCTCTGATGCGTTTTGCTCAAAATACCAAACAGATCATGCATTGTAGACATCCCTCATATCCTCTATTTCAGCCCTGTTAGAAAAGTGCTGATTCTGGGTCCTTAGCTTGAAAAGAAAAAGCTTGTGCCTGCTCAGAATTCTACCCAGATACAGCTAAATGCTGCCGTGAAGAATCGCCATAGCATGTTCCAAACCACATCAAGGATTATTTCTGAAACAGTATGGAGCTCAAATGCTTCTTCTCTTGCGGGTTTACCACAAGGTGAGTTCCTTTTTATTTCCTGCTTTTGTACACATACTTTCTCCAGCACAGGTTAGCTCTGAGTGTTAGCGATGCTTGCTCACAGCACTTTGGCTCGACCAAACATCGTTTTTAAATGTGCTATATAAATAAAACTTGATTTGATTTGATTTGATTTGATTTGCTAATGTAAACAAAGACCATATTACGTCCAAAACACGGTGTGCATCGTTTCTGAGAGCAACGTTTCTGATAGGGCTGTGGGTCCACATTTTTGGAGATTTGGGTACATTTCTGACACTTTGTGAGTTTCCTGACACACCGGGGACACATATTTAGGTATAAAGGACATTAAAAAGTACATTTTGCACGATAGGAGACCTTTAAGGCCAATAGTCGGGGCCTGTCAAGCCTCAGTTGCCGTTGGCGTGACGACTGAACACATCTTTATAGCTATTACGGGAGGTCGGAAAGCTGTTCCGTCGCTTGTCAGTCAGCAAAAGTGCGGGAGTGTGGAGCAGTACAGGGGCGGATCAATCAAACATGTCTGATTAAGAGGAGGGAGGCAGATCTGCCCTCCACACCAAAGGCAATCCGACACATGTAGATTGGATGCCATTCACTGACTTGTGTACATAGACAAGCACATTAAGCACCGGGCCCAGATTGCCGTAATGACAGTAATAGAGCACGCCAGATGACAGAGAACAGAATAGCTCTTTGGTCAAGGGTGACAGAAAAGGAAATAAGGAGAAATATATTTTTCTTATTTCCCAAGGTGCTCATTTGCCGAGGTGAAATGGTTGCGACACCTCAAGCGGAGGGGCAATTTCACTCCCATCAAGTGTATGTTTAATTTCCCCCTGTCCCTCTTTTCCTCGTCTCTCTGGGCAGCTTGTTTGTGAAGGCTACACATTCTGTTAACATCTCACCTGATTGGACCATTTCTAAGCTGGAGGCCTTATTCCTGCCATGTTTGATCCCTAAACATTTGTCAAATTGTGATCTCCATTCGTCCATCAATACCTTTAGGTTTTCGTACTGTATATTCGACAGGTGTTGTACATGTTTCTTGTTTGTTATACGCGTGGAAAATCTTTCCGTCAGATGAATACATCGGAGAATAATTTATCTTTTTCTTATTCCGGTGCTTAATCATGGCTTCACAAGCCTTAAAAGTGCGAGTAAAGTGTGTGTGGGGGGGGGGGGGGGGGGGGGGGGGGGCGGCTTTAAGGTACAATACATTGAAAAAAAGTCACTTTTAACACCAAAATCAAATACCAAACAATGTTATTTTCTGCAGAATCCTCCAACAAAAACACTACCAAATCTGCATTCATTCAAACTGACTCACACAAATCCTCACTAGCAGCAGGGGTCCAAATCCATCTGATGTCCCCTTTATTTTTTTCCAAGAGAGGCTTGCCTGGTGTTGACTCTGAGTCTGAGTGCAGCGGCTAGTTGGAGACAAGGTGGTGTATTATAATATAGGGAAGGATGTGAGAGGCAGTAATCCCTTACTCTATCCATCTTTCTTGGAATACAACACACAGCGCAGCACTGCAGGGGGAACAGAAATAAGTCACAGCCACACTCTGGTCTAGTTGTGCAAAACCAGCAGAGTATAGTGTTTGTAAACCCGGGCTAGCTGTTCAAACAAAGCTTGATTATAGATCTCGCCTCCACGTTCTCCACCCGTCCTCTTTTTCCCATTCTTTTTCCAGGTGAGAAGATTATAGTCTGGGTTGTGTCATTTTCACTCAAATTGCACACACCTGATACGGCTTGTACAGTACCGTATGCTGTGTGAGAGTGTGTGTGGGCATTGGCGGGAGTGTCTGCCACTAACGGGAGGCATGGGCGGTGAAAGGTTGGCCTTCAGTGGTGGTGGACCTCTAATTTGTTCCGCTAGTCGGCTAATGCAGCACACCTGCCATCCCTGTAACCGTCATTAGCCGGTGCACAACGGCAAAAAAAGGTCAAACATAAACAGAGAGATCACAGAGAGGGAGAGAGAGAAACACACACGGAATGAGAAAAGAAGAAAAAGAGAGCGTGTGTGTGCGTGAGAGAGATAGCGGGAGAGAGACGAGCGGTAATGTGGGGATGATGAGTGGGCGTGGGCTGCCCAGGCGTGGAGCGATGCATGATGGGAACACTTCACACACCCAGGCGCCTGCCTCTGATCTTGGCAAACAAGCCCCCCCCCAACACGTAGGCATGACCGCCGCACACCTGTACACAAACACATAAAACACACATCATTGAGCAGCTACAGTCAGATTTCATTTATTTACATTATTCTGACACAAAGTGAAGAAGAAGCAATGGTTATGAAAAAACCTCCATTCCATCATCATCCATCTGGAAAACCATTGGCTTCATATCTGGAAAAGACTGCAGTCAAAACAGGTGTTTAAAATAAAAAAGGTAAAACACTTTGCTTAAACTACATTTCCCAGGGTTCCTTGCTACTTTCTTTTCTTTGGAGGACCACAACAATTGTCACAAAGACAGATGAAATGCTAATAGAAGCTGAACAGGAAGTTACATCATTAATTGGTTTCTATATATCTCAGTTTTATGCCACCATTTTAGATGCGGATTTTGTTAAACTAATACGTTTGCGCTGTGGACCAACACTATACTTTGACGGGGAAGGGGGTAGCAATAAAGATAACACCGTTAAACAGTTACACAACATAACAGAAATAATATCGATAGCAGCGTCCCTAGCAACCACCTTGGTAACAATGAAAACGTTGAATGGACACAATTTCCTGAAGTAATCTTCGTAATAACTAGCAAACTAAAGATCATGTACATCCACTGCACACATCATCTGAAATAACAACTCATATTTCTCGCATCAAATGACATCAAAACGTATTTGAATGGCCAAACTAACTTTAAAATAGGCATGTTTTTTTTCTGCAGGGAGAAATTTGAAGATTACCTGACATAGACGCCAGCCATTTTAATGAATGGAGAAAAAAAACTTAGGGATCTTACAATTTCAGAGGCGTTTTTGTAGAAATACTACGTCCTACGTTGTGGACCAACGTAGTTATTACACGTTTTTTTGTGAGACTGGGTTGGGTACCCCTGTGTTTTCTCTTCTCTCGCCACCTGTGTCTTGTTTGTCTGATTAGTCTTGTGCACATTTAAGTTCTGGTTTCTCTTTCAGTCTTTGTGAGTCTTGCTGTTGTTGGATGGATTATGTGTTCTGACCGAGTTTATGCCTTGCCTTGTTTTACTTTGTTTGCCCGGCCCAGTTCCGCAAATAAAGGATTTTGGTTCAAGCAATGGTCTGCTGCATTTGGGTCCTACCTTGCCCTCCAGGCGTGACACTCATGGTCGTAGGGTTACTTACCTTAAAGGGGACCTACAGTGGGGCAAAAAAGTATTTAGTCAGCCACCAATTGTGCAAGTTTTCCCACTTAAAAAGATGAGAGAGGCCTGACATTTTTCTCCTAGGTACACTTCAACTATGAGAGACAGAATGGGGGGAAAGAATCCAGGAAATCACATTGTAGGATTTTTAATGAATGAATTGGTAAATTCCTCGGTAAAATAAGTATTTGGTCACCTACAAACAAACAAGATTTCTGGCTCTCATAGACCTGTAACTTCTTCTTTAAGAGCCTCCTCTGTCCTCCACTCGTTAACTGTATTAATGGCACTTGTTTGAACTCGTTATCAGTATAAAAGACACCTGTCCACAACCTCAAACAGTCACACTCCAAACTCCACTATGGCCAAGACCAAAGAGCTGTCAAAGGACACCAGAAACAAAATTGTAGACCTGCACCAGACTGGGAAGACTGAATCTGCAATAGGTAAGCAGCTTGGTGTGAAGAAATCAACTGTGGGAGCAATTATTAGAAAATGGAAGACATACAAGACCACTGATAATCTCCCTCGATCTGGGGCTCCACACAAGATCTCACCCCGTGGGGTCAAAATGATCACAAGAACGGTGAGCAAAAATCCCAGAACCACACGGGGGGACCTAGTCAATGACCTGCAGAGAGCTGGGCCCAAAGTAACAAAGGCTACCATCAGTAACACACTACGCCGCCAGGGCCTCAAATCCTGCAGTGCCAGACGTGTCCCCCTGCTTAAGCCAGTACATGTCCAGGCCCGTCTGAAGTTTGCTAGAGAGCATTTAGATGATCCATAAGAGGATTGGGAGAATGTCATATGGTCAGATGAAACCAAAAAATAGAACTCAACTAGACATGTTTGGAGGAGAAAGAATGCTGAGTTGCATCCAAAGAACACCATACCTACTGTGAAACATGGGGGTGGAGACATCATGCTTTGGGGATGTTTTTCTGCAAAGGGACCAGGACGACTGATCCGTGTAAAGGAAAGAATTAATGGGGCCATGTATCGTGAGATTTTGAGTGACAACCCCCATCAGCAAGGGCATTGAAGATGAAACGTGGCTGGGTCTTTCAGCATGACAATGATCCCAAACACACCGCCCGGGCAACGAAGGAGTGGCTTCGTAAGAAGCATTTCAAGGTCCTGGAGTGGCCTAGCCAGTCTCCAGATCTCAACCCCACAGAAAATCTTTGGAGGGAGTTGAAAGTCCGTGTTGCCCAGCGACAGCCCCAAAACATCACTGCTCTAGAGGAGATCTGCATGGAGGAATGGGCCAAAATACCAGCAACAGTGTGTGAAAACCTTGTGAAGACTTACAGTCCCCTCTTATTCATGTCTCTTCTACATCAACATGTGTCCCCTCTTATTCATGTCTCTCCTACATCAACATGTGTCCCCTCTTCTACATGTCTCTCCTACATCAACATGTGTCCCCTCTTCTCCGTGTCTCTTCTACATCAACATGTGTCCCCTCTTCTCCATGTCTCTTCTACATCAACATGTGTCCCCTCTTCTCCGTGTCTCTTCTCCATCAACATGTGTCCCCTCTTCTTCATGTCTCTTCTACATCAACATGTGTCCCCTCTTCTTCGTGTGTCTTCTACATCAACATCTGTCCCCTCTTCTTTGTGTCTCTTCTACATCAACATGTGTCCCCTCTCCTTCGTGTCTCTTCTCCATCAACATGTGTCCCCTCTTCTTCGTGTCTCTTCTACATCAACATGTGTCCCCTCTTCTTCATGTCTCTTCTACAACAACATGTGTCCCCTCTTCTTCATGTCTCTTCTTCATCAACATGTGTCCCCTCTTATTCATGTCTCTTCTACATCAACATGTGTCCCCTCTTATTCATGTCTCTTCTACATCAACATGTGTCCCCTCTTCCTCATGTCTCTTCTACATCAACATGTGTCCCCTCTTCCTCATGTCTCTTCTACATCAACATGTGTCTCCTCTTCTTCATGTCTCTTCTACATCAACATGTGTCCCCTCTTCTCCATGTCTCTTCTACATCAACATGTGTCCCCTCTTCTCCATGTCTCTTCTACATCAACATGTGTCCCCTCTTCTTCATGTCTCTTCTACATCAACATGTGTCCCCTCTTCTTCATGTCTCTTCTACATCAACATGTGTCCCCTCTTCTTCATGTCTCTTCTACATCAGCATGTGTCCCCTCTTATTCATGTCTCTTCTACATCAACATGTGTCCCCTCTTCTTCATGTCTCTTCTACATCAACATGTGTCCCCTCTTCTTCATGTCTCTTCTACATCAACATATGTCCCCTCTTCTTCGTGTCTCTTCTACATCAACATGTGTCCCCTCTTCTTCATGTCTCTTCTACATCAACATGTGTCCCCTCTTCTTCATGTCTCTTCTACATCAACATATGTCCCCTCTTCTTCATGTCTCTTCTACATCAACATGTGTCCCCTCTTCTTCACGTCTCTTCTACATCAACATGTGTCCCCTCTTCTTCACGTCTCTTCTACATCAACATGTGTCCCCTCTTCTTCACGTCTCTTCTACATCAACATGTGTCCCCTCTTCTTCACGTCTCTTCTACATCAACATGTGTCCCCTCTTCTTCACGTCTCTTCTACATCAACATGTGTCCCCTCTTCTTCACGTCTCTTCTACATCAACATGTGTCCCCTCTTCTTCATGTCTATTCTACATCAACATGTGTCCCCTCTGTGGATAGAGTCTCTGAAAGTTTCAGGAAAATAGATTTTCTCTCTTTTTGATCCATTTCTATAAAAACCTGTCTGAAAATCAGCTGATCAGATTTTGGCCACTTGATGATGTCATAACGATGTTTTGGCTTGTGTAACCATTAGCCAATCAGCAACCAAGGTAACCAGGTTCTGGATATATATATATATAAGTGTTTGTATCAAAATCTGAATTCATAAAGTATATCTGTAAAATAAATGTAGTGGAGTAGAAGTATAAAGAAAATGTAAATGAAAATACTTGATAAAAAAACTATAACCAAGTACCTCAAATGTGTATGTATTTTAGAATCTGAAATCCTTGATCAGTCCCACAGCAGGGACATTTACATTGTCACAGCAAAAGTGTCATAGAAGCAAAAGTGGCAAGCAGGTAAAAAAAAGGCATGCAATAATACACAATAAGCTACCATATTAATATATAGAAGTACAGCACACATACAAATAAAGACAACTAAGTACACATCCATGGCTAAAAATGATGATCTAATCATACGTTCCCCCTGACTAAAACAAGCCTTTACATTAAAACGCGAGGGGAGCAGGGACACATTCTCCCCCGACTACACTTGAGATCAACACAAATGTACAGAATGGTGTAAACACACACCGAGCCGAGAATACCTGGCTGCGAGGTAATTAATCGCTGTGGTATTTAGGAGAGTTCCACGAGACAAATATGACAGAGACAAGGACAATTAGTTTGGCTGTTTAAGCTACATTAACTCTCTCTGCTATTACACCCCGGTGCCAAAGCACAAGTCCTCCCATAGGAAGGCCGCTCAGCCACTGTGGAGGAACTAGAGGAGGGAACAACACCAGGGGAGGGGGGTTTGTTGTGAGAAATAATTGGGAATATATTTCAATTATCTGCTGTGTCACTTTCTGAGGTGAGTTCCTTGTTATTTTTGCAGGTATACGAGAGGTTTAATGTTGTAAATCAGCTTGTGTACAGTGTTCCTGGACAACATCGTACTAAGCATAGTGGATGGCATCTCTGAAACAGGAACGCTTGTTGGAAATAAGACAACTTGCTTTTTGTTGGACCACAAGCATTTAGACTGTTTACACAGTATTTATGACCTATAAGCAAAACCAGTTCATTTCAAAATCCGTAAATACAAATTAAAAAAAGATGTATTCCTGGTTATATGCTATAGCCTGTAGCACTGATGCACAATTCATCTGAAAAGTAATTTAGGCAGAGCAGAGGGTTCCTTTCAGTCTTGACAAAATAATTGGGGGGGGATGAGTTTGAGAAAAATGTAGAGGAAGGAACTTTTTTTAAATAAAGTAATATTTTCTTTCATTTCCACCTGGTTTATTAGGGACACCGAGATTAAAACAGATGCAATATTAATGCAAACCTCAGCTTAAACGTCGACAAACAGGACTTTCAACATGATTGAAACCCCGTCAATGTCTATATGTGGAATCCACGGCAACAGATTGACCGGTGCAGAGCGACTCAGTTCCCGCTCAGACAGAGGCTCGCGTTGAGCGGGGGAATAGTCCGATGCTGACCTTTGCTCTAGGTGGAAATGACCGAGAGCAAAATAATGATGCAGTGTCATCGAAGAGGTCAGCTCACACATTTATATAGAATTACTCGCAATGGATCGTAGCGAAGCAATAAGACATCAAAAAAGTCTCTTGATCTGAGCTATAGAGTCACATTTGTCAACGTTTTTGTCATTAAGTCAAATCTTAAAGGTCACCTATTATGGAAAATCCACTTTTCTCTTGTACAGAAACATGTGTCCCCTCTGTGTTAAGAGACTCTGAACGTTTCTGGAACAAAGACCCTCTCTCTTTTTGTCCTGATCCATTTCTATAAAAACCTGTCTGAAAATGAGCTGATCGTCCACACTGTGATGTCACAATGTGTTTGTGGCTTGTGCAACCATTAGCCAATCACCAACCAAGGTAACACCTGCCCACCTTATCACCCGGATCTCCTCCTAGAGCACCATTGTGTTCTTTTTAACCTATCACTTTTTAAAGGGGCGTGGCCAGCAGCAGCAGCTCATTAGCATTTAAAGCTACAGACACAGCACTTTTGAAACAGGGGGGTTTATGGGTTGCTACAATGATCTGTTTGGTGTTTCAGCCAAATACTTCAGAGACATGTTCTGTATATATCTGAGACCTATAACAGATTGTTGAAAAAGAGTATAATAGGGGACCTTTAATGATGCATTTAGTATTTTAGTCAACCGTATGCCTCCAAATTCTTAGGAACCTTTCCTGATTCAATTTGACAAGTTCCATATAGTTTCTTCTGAATGGTTTGGATCACTACCTTATAATGCTGGTTCATTTGAAAGACTTTGCTTCTTTTGAATAGTTTAGTCCCGTTTAACCTGAATATTCTTTCTTTCCCAGTCTGAAAACAAAATGCAATTTTCCCAATTATAATAAAGTGAATTGCTATTAGACTCAAAGCAAACATATCTGATGGAGAAAAACACTCCATATCATCCTGCCTACTGGCTTACATAAAGACACCGGAGGCTTCTATGGTGTTTTCATGTATAGTTCCTCCATTTGCACTCCTGTATAAGGGTGAAATGGTTGAATCCGTTAGCCTTCGTTGACCTCGTTCCAAGCTGGTTGTTGGCCACTCATCATCAAAATGGGGGTTTAGATAAAAAAAAAAATGGACCCTTGCCAAGCCCTCCAAAAAGTTGGCGGCACTCTAAACAACAAAAACAATGATTGCTCTCTTGTCCGTATTGCCGGCACTATGAGGCAGCGGTGCCAAGACTCTTGTGGAAAATTAAAAACAAGTGGGTGTTTGACAAGTAGCGACAAACGCATTAACGCCAAGGTGGGAGAAATGGTAGCTCAGTGGCAGAGGGTCGGTCAGCACGTGTGCTTTTCCACCATTTTTCATGTGAAACGCTCTTGTGATACTGGCTGTGGACGTAACGCACGGTGAAATCTGACAACTTTAAAAGCTGTTAACTGCAAATAACACTAACTACCTGATAATGATGCTGTCAGCAACACCACAATTGTGTTCCATCAGCAACAATAACAGAGACATTTAAACGGTTTGGTGAGTCTGGACGACGTGATGTCACCATGTGATTTGTTTTTATCATTTGGCCTCGCTGTGTCGGCCTCTGTGATTGGGTGTGGGGATTAAGACCGGCTTACAGCAGGAACTGGCACTGTTGGATTTCATGTTCTACACTGAAAATACTGAAACATTGTCTTTAATTAAATGCACTTTCAGATTTCACTGTATTAGGTCAGTTGATACAACATAGAGTTTTGTTGTGTGCCTTCCCTCCTCATCCAGGGAACAAGGGCCTTCAGGTGGAGGATAAATAGGAGGAAGAACACCCAGAGGAAGTGAGTGTGAAAGTGCTGGACAGGAAGAGAAGAATCAGACCTGCTCTTGCCTCCAGCCTCCCCCCCCCCAGGCTCCACCACCTGCAGTATGCCTCTGAGAACATTTCCTCCATCCATAATCTTTGTATTGATGCCATATTTAAAGTGCAAACTATGGTTTATTCCAGCCAATGCCTTCCTTCCTCCATCCCCAAACCCCTTCTCCTTCATCTCCTCCTCAGCTGTAACCCCACCTTGAAAATCCCTTCATCCAGCCCTCCATATGCCCTGAGCACCCCCCCTCTGGGCTTCACAGCAGGGGGGGGTGGGGCAGGTATCTGCAGTGCAGTGTGGTGCTCAGGGCGCCTCTCCGGGGTGAAAAAAGCCGGCGGGGGTTCTGATGAGCTCAGGGTGTCATCGTTCAGCTTCCACCAGAAATGACGAGAGAGAGAGGAGGAGAGAGACCGAGAGATCGAGGAGAGCGAGAGTAGAGGAGGAGGAGAGAGATGAGAGAGACGAGTGAGAGAGAGGATGTGAGACGACGAGAGAGAGAGAGACGAGAGAGGGACGAGAGAGAGACGAGAGAGAGAGAGAGAGAGAGACGAGAGAGAGAGGAGAGAGAGAGAGAGAGAGAGAGAGAGAGAGAGAGAGAGAAAAATAGGCGTGCGTTTGTAAATAGCTCAACATGCAAGCGTGGAGAAGGGAGGGTGACGAGCGGGTGAGGGAGAACGGCAGAGGGGAGAGAGAGATGGCGCAGAATGGGGAGCGGATTTGCCTCACTCACTTAATGCACTGCTTATGACAGCTAAAGGGGAAAGTGCACTGGAAATTGGTGAGGAGGAATTACCAGTGTTATACCGCGTGCCATCTTACAAATGAATACCGTTTAGCCCCGGCATATAAATGAGTGGATTTTTTTTGCTCAGAGAAGGAAAAGAGAGAGTGGTGGAATGAGCGAGCAATCAGTGACCGGTGTGTTTTGTGGAGGTGTGTACATGAAAAGTAGGATTGTGTGTGTGTGTGTGTATGTGTGTGTGTGTGTGTGGCTCTGTGCCGAACCAGCCGCAAGGAATTATGCAAGCAAGTAACAATGAGCAAATTGAACCTCCGCACGCCGACACACGCACACAAACACACACACACACACACACACACACACACACACACACACACACACACACACACAAGCCCAGCACAAGGTCAGGCTCAAAGACATGGGAGTAGGGGCGTTTTAGCAGTGGGTGGGAGCGAAAAAACAGATCATGATAAATTGGCTCACATTTTTACAAAACGCTGCCCTTAATGCACCTCGGCTAGCCGTGCCCCCCCCCCCTAGCCCGGCGCTGGGGCCGCTTTAATAGCAGCAGCTAGCCATTTGTGATATATGAAAAGCAGGCGGTGGCACTAATTGCGCAATTACAAAGCGGAAGCGGTACTGTGGTAGAGCGGGGAGGAGAGAGGCAGGAGTGGAGGATTGTGCACTGAATTCCTTTTTCCTCTACCTTGTTAATCCGTCCTCCATCCCTCCTCTGTCTCTCTTCCTCACCCATTTTGAGAGTGAGTGTGCCAGTTTCACTGAACCACAGGGAGCAGAGGCTCTACAGGGAGAGAGGGAGCATGCATGTGAACATAGTGAAAGTGTTGGGAGGGAGGGAAGGCGAAATTTGTCTTGCGCGTCGATGAAAGGACAATTTATTAGGAGCTGCTCAGGGAGACAGAATATTTTGCCCCAGTGCTTTACGGACTGTCTGGATGAGGAATGGGAGCGTGTTAGCGCAGTGCTGGGACCCCGGCCGGGCTGGAGAAACAACCTGGCACTGCCGCATCACACTCCCTGAAAACAGCCCTGGGGGTCGAGGGGATCCACACATTGATCCAGATATAGCCACAAAGTCAGGATTGTCACATGATTTGTCTTAATTGGGATCCCCATTAGCACTAGCATAAGTATAGGCTATGAGTTCATCAATGCAGACAATCATGCACTTTTATTCTGAGATATTCATTTTTATATTTCAGCTCATATTTTATGATATGCTTGTTTGTAAGTGTAGATCCCTCATATTCAGGTGATAAGATAAGATATGTTGAATTTTGAATCAACCCTTCTGTGCTTCACAGACAGTCACATGTACACATTGTAACCACAAACACAACACACATAAGCAAAAAAAACATCTTATCTCATTTAATGAATAATCAAGTTTGGAAGTAGAGCAAAAACAACATTTTCAACCATCATTAAGCCAAACAAGGAATAACAACTGTATACAAATGTATTTATTATAAACGTTAGTCCTTAACACCTATCACTGTGTACATCACCATTCAAACATCTTTTAAAAGTTGAACAAACCCCACACAGCTCAGTAAAGACTGTGAAATGTTGACTTTATTTGATCATTTCAGTAAAAACTAACGTTCATATTTCTCTTTGATTATGATACTGATGAACGTTCAAAACAAAGCACTTAAGCAACTTACCACCTACGTTTTAAAATGCTTAATAAGCACCGTAACTTTCATGATATAATTTATCCGTCATAATCGGTTGTTTCCGTGAACGGCCGACTGTTGTGTGACGCAAATGCTGCGGCTGCAAGGCATTGTGGGGCAGCATTTTCTCCTCTCCTTTCGTCAAGGGAGGTCCAGTGGTTCCTAAGCTAAAGGAGGTTATAAAGGAAGTTTGAAACCTCTGTCACCACCCGATCCGTCCCCCTGCCCGATCTGCGCTGCGCATGTGCGAGATGGTCCGCCATATTGGACAACTCCGTGCGCCAACCCAACTAGGACACTTGACACAGTGGCGTTTGGCAAAGCACACAGAAGACTAAAAAAAACGAGAGAGATGAGTTATTGTTATTACAACGTGACTTCACTAATAATTAACAACTCTTTTTATTGGGTTCTTTTATTTGGGGTTAAGTACATTGTCAGAACAAGTGAGAAATGGATTTAACAGCTATATGCCATACATTTTTGCATACATTCACAGTACATATTTATTCAGTATGATAGCTGTCTAACAGAAGTTAAATCCATTTTTCACTTATTCTGACAATGTACTTAACCCCAAATAAAAGAACCCAATAAAAAGAGTTGTTAAATAATACCTTATTTCGGAAAAATAATGTATTGAAGTCAATGGAGAGAGAAAACTTATCTTTCGATCCCGTTTGAATTGTGCCATGAATTACACATATGATGTTTGTCAATCTTAAAAAATTATTTCCATGTCAAAAAAGTCACAGTTTGTCGTAAAACTGTTGAAATGTAAGACTATGACAAATACGCAACTAGAAAGACTACAAATCCCAGAGTCGCGTAAGTGATGTCACAATTGTTTTCCTCCACTAAGAGATAGCTAAGATCAGCACCATATAGATATAATCTATCTATATGGCGCTGGCTAAGATAAGATAACTTTAAGAAGATGCCTGTGTGCTTAGTACCAGGTTGTTATCATACCAGCAATGGGTCTTGCTCGTTCTTTCGCTTCCCGTCTGATGAAAGGACCAGAGGCCTATACTACGAAGCTGGATTTTCCTAACCTGGATATGTTTGAGTTAGCCGGTTGGCCTAATCCAAAACGTACGCGCTGTCGCTAAATTGTACTACGACGCTGGTTATCAAGTGGATCGCTCAAGCCAGCCGTGTCGAGTTAGGTGCGCGTTCACATGAAAGGGGTGGTATTTGGAGCATTCGACCAATCACAAACATGGAGAAGCGCACTGACAGCGCAGCACGTCATACTTCCTGAATGAAAAGTGAACTTTAATACTAGTCAAATATGAAGAAGTTAAACTTTAAACATCCATGACTTAAACACTTTATCCAGGATAAAAGCCACATAGCTGCACCTGCAAGGTGAATACAGCTGGCAAAAGAAACAGTGTTTGAATGCGTACATTAACAGGTTTATGATATCACTGCCCCGTCTAAGACACGATCTGACTTTAAATACATTTGTCTCGAGTGTTTCGTCAACTTAATGTGTTGCTTAAAATAATACTTCTGCATACAGTATGTGACACTGTGAGTGTTGCACGGCCAGATACGGCTCAGCTGACTCAGATAGGAGATATATGATACATTATGATGTGATATGAATGATAATGGGACACATCGACGTCTGCACTCAGTGTACTTATGTTGTGGCAGATATTTAAGTAAGCTTTCTTAACGCTAATGTTATAATAGTCAGATTGCTCTGAAGATGGAGGTGATATTCTATTAATTTTCACGTTCACACAGTCGCTGATTTTTGCCGGCCGACTTTCCTGCAACGGCAGTTTTTCTGTATTTCCTTTCTCCTGTAATATGACTTGATAGCTTTAAACTCCGCACACTGAGCTCTGATTGGTCAGCAGGCAGTGCTTTCACTGAGTTGATCTCTTAGCCTGCAACCTAACCTGCTCCGGAGCAGGTTAGCCGCACAGCATAAGTTACCATGGAGATCTAGCCCGCTAAAAAGAGAACCAGCGTCGTAGGACCGGAAAGCCAGAGTTTTCCCTGAAGTTAGCCGGCTAAGCGAAAATCCTGCTTCATAGTAAAGGCCTCAGGAGTGGCTGGATCAAGTTAGCTACCTAGCTAGTAGCTAGCACGTTAGTTAGCATTACAGCCTTGTCATTTTTATTAGCCTTAATATGAAGTAACATTAAGTAACCCAAAATGTTAAACAGTAAGAGTAAGTAGTAGTCACATTTCGTGAACCCTTTGAAGAGTACTGTCACACCGGTGTGATCATTCTATAATACACAATGTAAGCCCGGGGGAGAAATGGTAACGCTAGCACAAATGGTTGACATTAAACATTAAAAAGACCAGGCAGTTCAGAGAGAATCAAAGGAAGGCAGGCAGGCAGCTTTGCATGACATTCTTCTGGACGTGTTTCATTGTGGTGATAGTGAGGGTAGTCAATCGTTTTGTTGACAAGACAGTAGTGACGGCCATCTTGGTGACGTGTGTTGTTGTGAGAGTCTGCGAGACCAGAGATGTAGTTCATTAAGCGTTTTTTTTTTTGACTTGCAAAATTATCTTTTAAATTGACAAACATCATATGTGTAATTCGTGGCACAATTCAAACGGGATCAAAAGATAATCTTTCTCTCTCCATTGACTTTTTTCGAAATAAGGTCCCATGGAGGTCCACCCGAAGGGGAGGGTCCTATTTAACCGCAACCCAAGTCTCTAGGTTCATCTCAATAGAGGTTTCTCAATACTCAAATTTCCCCTCCTCGACTCCTAGGTCCTCCGGTAGTGACCCGGAAATGGATTTCAGCGTGCCATGTTGAAGGACATCTCATTTCTCTAAATGCACTTCAAGGACCAAGGATCGAGCATCGAGGATGCTCTCTGGAGGAGCTCTAACCGAGGAGACACTGATGGGTCCTCCACGGCTCCTGCATTTCCGGGAACGGTGGAGGCGTTACGCATGGCCGGACTTATCTCAGCCAATGACAGCTCTACATGCATCCCCTGGATATTATTTTAGTAACTGCTTTCATCGCAACGCAATGTTTACAGTGAGAACAGCTGTGAGGTCTGTGCAGAAAGCAGAGCAGCGTGTAAAATATATATCACTCAGTATAACAGACCTACTCTCTTTATTTGCTTTAGTTTAGTAGATATCTACAAACAAAGAGTCGATGTTTTTCTAAGACCATTTAGTGCTTCACATAATAAAATACACAATGGCTGTAGCCTGATTATGCTTTAGGAGCTGTAGGTGTGTGTGGTACAGTGTGTGGTACAGTATAGGTGTGTGTTGTACAGTGCGTAGATGCGGCGGACAGACGGGTCTCAGTTGGTTTGGTGTCCTCTGCTTACTTTTAATACTTGGCCCGTAATTTCAATTCCCCATTTCAGCGACCAGAGAGAGGGGGGGGGGATATATCCAGTCTCTGATTGTGGTACGTTATTATGAGAGTGCTACTTGTTTGATTCTGAGATTGTATATATTTATATAAATATATATATGTCTGTATATGTCTGCATCTGTAGCCTGTTAAGTCGTCATGAACACATCTGTCCATCAGACAGAGGGCTGCTGTGCCTCCTGTCATCATTAATGGACGTCTCTTTAAAATGACCGCTCAGAGGAGAGGAGTTCTCATTTCTCTAACCGCCTGCTGCTTCCCCTCCTCTCTCCTCTGTTCCCCTCCTCAGTCCTCCGCTCGCATCTCCTGTGGGCGGGACTAAGACTCGAGGATAGGAGTCGAGGATAGGAGTCGAGGAGGGGAAATTAGAGTATTGTGGTGACACGTGATAGGACATAATTCACCGTGTGTTTGGTGTGTGTTGCAACCCGGACCCGTTAGTGAGGCTACCGGGGTTTGTGGTCATTCTGGCTAGCATGACATGCAGTAGCAGCAAGTGTACTCATCTCTTCTTATTCAATGTATAATAAAGTGTGGAGTTCCATACTGAACACACCGCCTCCGACTCCCATTCATCGGCTCTACACTGGTGACCCTGACGTTTTCGAGAAAGTTTCCGAAGTCTCAATGAACATGGCTGATCGCGATGTTTTTGTAAAGCTGCCGGAGTTTTGGGAGCATGCCGCCGCGGCGTGGTTTGCACACGTGGAGGCACACTTTGCCTGCCGACAAGTCCGTGACGGGGATTTGAAATATTTCCACGTGGTAGCAGCGATGGGAAGCTCCACGTCATCCAGGTTGGTGGGATTTGTCGCGGACCCCCCGCACCATTGCAAATATGAGGCGATTAAGGCCCTTCTCCTTAAGACATTTAGCTTATCTGCTAAGGAGAGGGCCCGCCAGATTCTTGACATTCAAGGCCTAGGGGACAGCAAGCCATCTCAGCTGATGGAGAAAATGCTGACTCTGCTAGGGGGGGGAAGACCCTCGGGTTTCGTTCATGGAGATGTTCCTGCGCCAATTGCCTTCCCGGGTTCAGACGGCGCTAGCCAACACGTCCATTACAGAGCCCCGTGCATTGGCTGAATAGGCCAACCTTTTTTTCTTGGCTACCCAGCAGCCCGGTGCAGAGGCGCTAGCTGTGACACTCAGCGCCCCCTCAACAATTAAGAATGCTTGGGGGAGGCTGGACGCGACAGTAACAAGCCGGCGTGGAGACACAGGAGAGTGTTTTTACCACGCGCGGTTCGGGGCCAGCGCGAAGAAGTGTGTCGCTCCCTGCAGCTACAAGCCTCCGGGAAACGGAGGAGCCAGCGCTCGGTAGTGGCCCTGAGCGTTGACGGCACGAGCAGGCTTCTCTTCGTCAGCGACAGAGTCTCAGGAAGCTTGTTTCTGTGTGACACGGGAGCTCAATGGAATGTAGTTCCTGCTTCGAGGGAAAACGTCGCTCGTGGGGGACATGGACCGCGGTTGACGACGGCTAATGGCGGCCCCATTCGCACGTAGGGCGTGAGGCCTATGTGTTTGTGTATTGAAGGACAGTGGTTCAACTGGGATTTTGTGACGGCAGACATTTCTTTTCCTCTCCTCGAGGCAGACTTTTTATGTGCTCACAGACTCCTGGTGGACGTTAAAAATAAATGCTTGGTTGATGCCTTGACGTTTTCCTCCCTTGTGTGTACACTTGGCAAGGTGGCGTACGACGGGCTGTCGCGCTCGCTGTCGGGAGCAGAACATTTTCTTAGGCTGTTGGCTGAATTTCCAGACCTGACGCTACCCACTTTCTCCGCGCTCACCACAAAGCATGGGGTGGAGCACCACGTCACCACCGATGGTTCCCCCAGTCTACGCCAGGGCCCGGCGGTTGAACCCTTCTAAGCTTGCATTAGCCAGGGCGGAGTTTTCAACCATGGAACGCCTGGGTATCGTCCGCCGTTCTGACAGTCCTTGGGCCTCTTCTCTACACGTTGTTCCCAAGCCGAACGGCGGTTGGCGCCCGTGTGGGGATTACCGCCGCCTCAACGACACCACGACACCTTACTGCTACCACACATTTAAGACTTTTCAGCACATCTTGCCGGTACATCGGTGTTTTCGAAAGTGGACCTGGTGCGTGGTTACCACCAGGTGCCCATGCATCCCTTGGACATCCCCAAGACAGCAGTGATAACGCCGTTAGGACTTTTCGAGTTCCTGCGGATGCCTTTTGGGCTCAAGAACGCCGCCCAAACGTTCCAGCGCCTGATGGATTCGGTGCTACGGGACCTGCCGTTCGTGTTCGTCTACCTGGACGACATACTCGTCGCCAGCGCTTCGGTGGAAGAGCACCTGTCACACCTCCGAGCCCTTTTCACGAGGCTCAGCCAACACGGGTTGATAATCAATCCTGCCAAGTGCCAGTGTTTGATATTGACTTCCTCGGACACCGGGTCACCAAAGGCGGTGCAGCACCCCTGCCGGCGAAGATGGAGGCTGTTGCGGCGTTTCCTCGCCCGCTCACAGCCCGGTCGCTCCGTGAGTTTCTGGGGATGGTGACTTTGGATTTGATCGACTGGACGGCGGAAGCTGAGTCTGCTTTTACGCGTTGGCTCAGGCAGCCCTGTTGGCGCACCCATCATCCACGGCTCCCATCTCCATTACCACAGACGCATCGGACTACGCCGTTGGTGCAGTGCACGAGCAGTGGGTGGAGGGCGCTTGGCAGCGACTCGCCTTTTTCGGCCGCCAGCTGACGCCCAGAGAAAGCAGGTACAGCGCCTTTGACCGAGAGCTCCTTGGACTTTGGTTGGCCGTGTGGCACTTCCATTTTTTGCTGGAAGGCCGTGAATTTACAGCGTTTGTCGACCACAAGTCGCTCACTTTCGCCACATCTAAAGTGGCGGAGCCTTTTTTTTTTTTTGAACTTTATTTAACCAGATAAAAAGCATTGAGATAAAATCTCATTTGCAATGCTGACCTGGCCAAGAAGGCAGCAACGTTACACATAACACATAACACAAACATATAAAATACAGAGAGTCAAGTTTGGCCAAAACAGTATAGAGCTTCAATGTGATGTTTAAAGTTCAGATTACTGTCCAACCAAAAGCCAAGATATTTGTAGGTATCGACAAACTCAACAGAGACGCCATCAAGGGTGTCAATGGAGAGGCAAGAGGAGGCTGACTTGGGAGCAAAAAGCATTGCTTTGGTTTTCTTACTGTTCAAAAGCAGTTTGGAATCAAGAAGTGCATGCTGCAGCGAGACATCAACATAACATTAGACATAATGTGGTGATCTACAGTGTCAAATGCTTTGGCTAGGTCAATAAACAATGCAACACAAACAGATTTTTTATCCAAAGCAGCCTTAATATCTTCTAAGACTTTCAGACTGGCAGTCACAGTACTGCGTTTGATCTGAATCCAGATTGCATAGGGTTAAGGATGACGTGTCTTGGTCAGCACGTCAGCAGTGGCAGCTTTGCTACATCTCGGAGTTCACCACAGACATTAAGCACGTGGCTGGCAAGTCGAACCTGGTTGCAGATTGCCTCTCCAGAGTCGTCATCGGAGCCGTCCAGTTGGGCCTGGACTATACTCGCATGGCGGCGGACCAGGTCACAGACTCCGGCGTCCAGGCTCTGAAGGTGGAGGGCGCGGGGCTGCGCTTGGAGGACGTGGTGTTCGGCGACGCGGGCGTTAATCTCTCCTGTGTGACGTCTCCACGGGCCTGTCGCGGGCAGTTGTTCCCGCCAGCTGGAGGCGCTCTGTGTTTGAAGCGGTGCACGGCCTGTCTCACCGCGGCGGTGAAGTTCTGTTTGTCTTTCAGTTGTTGTCAGATCCTTGTCGAAGTTGAATGTGTTCACTATAGAGTTCTGCTCTGCATGTTAAAGATTTGTAGCCTTAAAATAAGCATTTGGATTCCAGTTGGCTCTCAGTTGGACAAAAGTAGATATTGTAACAATGAGTTTCCAAACAAATGGGAGATGTGTAGGTGTAGTTGTTAAAGCCTGCTCTGTTTTTAGCAGGTTTGGTCAAGCATCCATTTCCACTTCTCTGCTCGTGCTCACTTGCTAGTTTTCACACGCTCAAAATCACGCCAAGTGGTGTTTGAACTGACTCCGGTGGGTGGGAGGTTGGCATGTTTATGAAATATAACAATACAAATATTAGATAACATTAAATTATCAAGATTCTAACCAACTTTATTGTGGCAATATTTCATCTATAATCAAATAATTTCACTGACAATACCCCATTGATCGCCACAAGTTGTGTATCCTTTCAAAATAAATGACTTGCTGGAAAGCGGTACGGCAAAGTCTTACGTCACATGCGAGAAAAAGACAAGATGTCGGGCAAACTCTGCTCCGTTTACATGAGGCAGAGGATTATCTTGCAGGAGTACAGAATGTTTGCTAACTCCCATGGTGGCGTCGGCGAGATTAAGGAAGTCAGCATTGGCCGGTAAAAATCACCTGTGCTGACATTAGTATGCTATTGTAAACATGAGCAGGTGTCTCATCACCATTACCAGTGGATGGCTTTGATATATATGAATGTGGAAATCAGAGTGACAGAGAGAATTAGGAGGTTTGGTAACATTTTCCTTTACAAAGGCCTCGTATTAACATAGAGTTGAAGGCTATGAAAGTGAATATCAGCATAATAGACCCTCAAGAATATTCACTCTTGCTTTCAATCTCTAATCATCAACCCCTCCCCTTTTAACTTCCACTTAGATAAGGACTGTTCCGATTGAATGTAAAAGCGTCTTTTAGCATTGGGAAAAGCTTTTCTATATGAAGTAGAATCCTTAAATTAAAAAAAGCAAAACAACATCAGCAGGAAAGGACTCTTTAAAGTAGAGACACTGCATACTGATATACACCTGAACATCAGCAGGAGAGGACTCTTTAAAGTAGAGACACTGCATACTGATATACACCTGAACATCAGCAGGAGAGGACTCTTTAAAGTAGAGACACTGCATACTGATATACACCTGAACATCAGCAGGAGAGGACTCTTTAAAGTAGAGACACTACATACTGATATACACCTGAACATCAGCAGGAGAGGACTCTTTAAAGTAGAGACACTACATACTGATATACACCTGAACATCAGCAGGAGAGGGCTCTTTAAAGTAGAGACACTACATACTGATATACACCTGAACATCAGCAGGAGAGGACTCTTTAAAGTAGAGACACTACATACTGATATACACCTGAACATCAGCAGGAGAGAACTCTTTAAAGTAGAGACACTACATACTGATATACACCTGAATGTCAGCAGGAGAGGACTCTTTAAAGTAGAGACACTACATACTGATATACACCTGAACATCAGCAGGAGAGAACTCTTTAAAGTAGAGACACTACATACTGATATACACCTGAACATCAGCAGGAGAGGACTCTTTAAAGTAGAGACACTACATACTGATATACACCTGCACATCAGCAGGAGAAGACTCTTTAAAGTAGAGACATTACATACTGATATATACCTGAACATCAGCAGGAGAGGACTCTTTAAAGTAGAGACACTACATACTGATATACACCTGAACATCAGCAGAAGAGGACTCTTTAAAGTAGAGACACTACATACTGATATACACCTGAATGTCAGCAGGAGAGGACTCTTTAAAGTAGAGACACTACATACTGATATACACCTGAACATCAGCAGGAGAGAACTCTTTAAAGTAGAGACACTACATACTGATATACACCTGAACATCAGCAGGAGAGGACTCTTTAAAGTAGAGACACTACATACTGATATACACCTGCACATCAGCAGGAGAGGACTCTTTAAAGTAGAGACATTACATACTGATATATACCTGAACATCAGCAGGAGAGGACTCTTTAAAGTAGAGACACTACATACTGATATATACCTGAACATCAGCAGGAGAGGACTCTTTAAAGTAGAGACACTACATACACATTCACATCACATCCCTATCCCCGCAAATGGGACAAACCAAGAAGAAAAAGGGACTATTTATTTGATCGAAAGTAGTTCTGATTGAATGTAAAGCGTATTTTAGCACTGGGAAAAGCGTGTTACTTTTCTATATGAAATAGAATCCTTAAATAAATAAATAAAAAGTATGGAAAAGCAGTAAGGTTAAAACTATAATTGTTTTTCATTGTTCTCCTGTATAGGGAAAAAAAACAGATGGTCACAGAAACGCCAAGCAGCGTCTCTTATGTCTCCTGGCGTTCAGCACCGACATATCTCCAGTGTAACCAGCGACACACACTTCCTCTTTATCTCCCGTCTCACTGAGCCGCAGCTAGCTAGCGCGGCTGCCGTGACCTCCACTGGGCGCCCATTAATTTCACCTCGCCCGTTTCTATGGCATCGATTAATAAAAAGTGACTAGGTTTTCAGCAAATGAACACGCGCTGATAAATGAGGGCCCGCGCCTAATTGCTTGGTAAATTAAGAGCTCACAATAGTGAAGACGACGATGTGTGCTGCTTTTAATATTTAAAAACTCATTAAGTGTGGGAGCTCTCGCTTAGTTGGGCAGGCGGCCTTGTGTGATCACCTTTAGGTGCTATTAATGTGCATGTGAAATGTCAGAGTGAGTTGCAGGGTGGAGGTGGAGCGGCTCATCTGATCACAGCTGCTTTGAGCCAACCTCCAGTTTGCCGTTTTTTAACCTGAGAATATCATCTCAGTCGCCTCCACACAGAACCGCTGCTCTACACAGTCAAATACCTCAAATACTACACTGTATATTCTGTAAATATAAACTCCACACACCAGAGTGCCCGTTAGAATATTTTTTCGCAGGTCAACATGTCAACATCTTCCGGACAAAATGAGAAAAGTGCCGGTCAAAGGTCTTCTTTGTTATTAATTGTGCTTTAAAACAAATTGATAGGATTCGATATTAAACAAACTAATCATAGTAGATGAACTATTCAAAAGTGTACAGTAACTTATAATAACACGGGATAATAAACGGAGCGCTCTCTCCTTCTCCTGACAGCCCGTCAGTATCATGCAGCTCGCGGATCAGTAATGAGTGACCCGACAGTAAAACTAAACATATCTATAACTAGTTTAGGTAGTTTGAGAGGTCATTAAAATAGCTACGTGTGATATTCTAACCTGAAGTGTGTTTTGTTCCGCTCACCGCTGCAGGTGATCATGCAGAGCTGCGTCTCAACTCGTCAGCAGCAGCTGATCTCTCTCCCGTCAGATTAGACTTCACTCGCGTTTATGTCCATATCGATCAGATCCAGCTAGTTCTAGCTAATGATAGGACTACCTGCTTATTAAAAGACACCTAAACAATAAGTGTCGCTATGCAACTGGGTGAGGCCACAAAGTATAGCGTAGCATTATGCATTTGTTTACATGCCCACCGGAACCCCGAGGCATTACCAACAGATCAACGCACAATCAACCCATAGGACATCTCTTTCTCCACATTAAGTGTTAGACATTAGAATTGACTCTTCTTGTCTGTCACATACTCTTCTTGTCTGTCACATACTCTTCTTGTCTGTCACATACTCTTCTTGTCTGTCACATACTCTTCTTGTCTGTCACATACTCTTCATGTCTGTCACATACTCTTCTTGTCTGTCGCATACTCTTCTTGTCTGTCACATACTCTTCATGTCTGTCACACACTCTTCATGTCTGTCACACACTCTTCTTGTCTGTCACATACTCTTCATGTCTGTCACATACTCTTCTTGTCTATCGCATACTCTTCTTGTCTGTCACATACTCTTCATGTCTGTCACATACTCTTCATGTCTGTCACATACTCTTCTTGTCTGTCGCATACTCTTCTTGTCTGTCACATACTCTTCTTGTCTGTCGCATACTCTTCTTGTCTGTCACATACTCTTCTTGTCTGTCGCATACTCTTCTTGTCTGTCACATACTCTTCATGTCTGTCACATACTCTTCTTGTCTGTCACACACTCTTCATGTCTGTCACATACTCTTCATGTCTGTCTCATAAGTGGCGCAAGTTGCGCAACTGATGCGGTATTGCGCTAAACGGAAATTATTTTGAACGGACACTTTGATCGGAGAGATTTAGATTTGCCGGTCTTCAGCATATTTTACCGGCTAACGGGAACTCTGCCATACACACAGCTTACTCAATACACTACTCAATTTAGAATCACACACGTGTACACAAACAAAAAAAATCCATCTTGACACACTCATACAAGTACAGATACACACGCAGTTTTGTAAGAAATCTTCATGCATTATGTGATATTAAACAAACTCTCCTTGTGCACAAACACACACACAACCCAAATGTCATGCACCATTTGGAATGTGCAGAGCAGAGACGAGCGAGCCCTGGCAAATATTGAAAGTATTTACTCCTCTCCACAGATGAACGGGACGTAATCCTCCAAATATATTTAGTAGTGTTATGGATTTGTTGTCGCTTAATTTGCATGACAACACACTACCTTTCACGGCGCGCGGCGGCAATTGCTGCGCTGATATCATCTTTATTATTATTGAGCCATAATGTGGCGCTACACAGAGGGGGGAAATTGAGCAAGTTCAGCCCGGAGTGGAAGCAGACACTTGGCTCATGGTGACGGATCGCTCACAGTAATTTCTCTTTATTATGATTGGCCAAGATCAATATTTTAACAGTTCGGTTACGGCCTTCAGTACAGTGCTTAATATGCATTATTCACGACCTTTATCAGCGTGGAGGGAGGCAGGAATGGGTGGGATGTATGGAGAAGAGGGCCTGCTACATCTGGGACAAGAAGAGGACTGTGTAATGGACACAAATGAAAATGGGATGTGTGTGTGTACATGTGTGGGTGTGTGGCTGCATCATTGAATGCAGGAGCAGATCCACAGAACAAGAGACACATGGTTAAAATGTTGGTTTACCCAAACTGCAACAAACACATATTTTCTTTGGTGAAGTGTTTGAGATTGCTGCCTCTCTGACTTGTGCCAGTGCCCAAAGTTCATGTTTATGATATGCTGCTAACCTCACAGTACATGACAGAAACATCTGCAACTATAGTAGCTGTACACAAAAAACCCAGCTAAAGCTGTGTCCTGTACATGCTCAGAATATATTAATATTAAAAATGTATCATTCAAATTACATATAAAATATGAGTATGAATAGAAAAAGATAAAGTATGTTGCACTGGGACACTACAATAAACAGGCGTATGTTTGTTGTTGTCCAAGTAGAGACACTACATACTGATATGCACCTGAACATCAGCAGAAGAGGACTCTTTAAAGTAGAGACACTACATACTGATATGCACCTGAACATCAGCAGAAGAGGACTCTTTAAAGTAGAGACACTACATACTGATATGCACCTGAACATCAGCAGAAGAGGACTCTTTAAAGTAGAGACACTACATACTGATATACACCTGAACATCAGCAGGAGAGGACTCTTTAAAGTAGAGACTCTACATACTGATATACACCTGAACATCAGCAGGAGAGGACTCTTTAAAGTAGAGACACTACATACTGATATATACCTGAACATCAGCAGGAGAGGACTCTTTAAAGTAGAGACTCTACATACTGATATACACCTGAACATCAGCAGGAGAGGACTCTTTAAAGTAGAGACACTACATACTGATATACACCTGAACATCAGCAGGAGAGGACTCTTTAAAGTAGAGACACTACATACTGATATACACCTGAACATCAGCAGGAGAGGACTCTTTAAAGTAGAGACTCTACATACTGATATACACCTGAACATCAGCAGAATAGGACCCCTGTTAAACATCTCAACTGAATTCCAATCACATCCCTATCCCCACAAAAAGGAAAAACCAAGAAGAAAAAGGGACCATTTTGTTGATTGAAAGTAGTTCCGATACAGACTGCTCACTCTCTGAATTATCACAATAATTTCTCCTCCCTTTTGTATTCGGTTAGAGCAAGTAATACTTCAAAACATGATATCACTAGAGGTATGTTGAGTGTTTTCAAAGTCTGCATTTTGAGAGCAGAAGATGCCAGCATACACTCCTCTCACAAATCGGTAATCCTTTAATCCACACTGGGAATGTAATTTAGAAAGATGTAACCCCAGCTGTGGAATGACACATACCTGTGACGTGATGAATGTGTGTCACTTGGATAACGTTATGCTATCCTTTCCTCAATTCATATTCTAGGTCAATCCGACAAAAAACAGAAGGAGCAGGGTTCAGGAGAACGTATGGTGGGAGGGGGGTAGTGTATATTATAGAGGCATCAGATAAAACGTGGCGTACTTGCGAAGCTGCGAGAGAACCGTCTGGGATTAAGAGCTGTGACATATTCATATCTGACCAGACTTAAAGCCGCTGGGGAGGGTCTGTCGCTATCAAAGCTGCAGGAAATCAGTCGGAGAGGGGGGGAAGAGATAGGGATAAAGAGATACAGAGGTACAGTCGCAGTGAGGATTTCTTACAAAGCTCCCCTAACAATGTCTCAAAAAAGAAAATCCTTTTGTACCCCTCATCCAAACCTGACGCCCTCCTTCACCTCAAACCCCTCCTTTCGTATTTAAGTCCCAGTGTGGAACAGGGAGCGAGCCCTGGAAAAGTTTGTCTCGGGGAAGGCCGGGTCGCTGTGAAGCTGATTATATCAGTTTCAGCGGCGGACTGGTAATAGGCTCCTCTTCCAGCAGCCACTAACCCCTTCTCTCCCCTGGCAGCAGCCGAGAGTGGAATTAATCAGGCCTACTGGGAGCTTCCTCCATCCCCTCTCCGCAGGCGAGCCACTCCGCAGTCATTTACCAGCCAATCCCACTGTCAACCCACTGTCATTTAGGCCCTTTTCATTACCCCTCCCCTGCACACACAGAAAAATGAGCAAAAATGGAAATGGGTGACAGATTAGACTAATGCTGGGTGCCTTTTGTAGACTTCCACAACACAGAGAGGTGGAGAGCTGCTCAAAAAGGATGAAATGAACTTTGAAGATGTCGTGTCAAATTTTCATATAATCATTTAAAGGTCACCTATTATGCAAAATCCTCTTCTTCATGTCTCTTCTACATCAACATGTGTCCCCTCTTCTTCATGTCTCTTCTACATCAACATGTGTCCCCTCTTCTTCATGTCTCTTCTACATCAACATGTGTCCCCTCTTCTTCATGTCTCTTCTACATCAACACGTGTCCCCTCTTCTTCATGTCTCTTCAACATCAACATGTGTCCCCTCTTCTTCATGTCTCTTCTACATCAACATGTGTCCCCTCTTCTTCATGTCTCTTCTACATCAACATTTGTCCCCTCTTCTCCATGTCTCTTCTACATCAACATGTGTCCCCTCTTCTTCATGTCTCTTCTACATCAACATGTGTCCCCTCTTCTTCATGTCTCTTCTACATCAACATGTGTCCCCTCTTCTTCATGTCTCTTCTACATCAACACGTGTCCCCTCTTCTTCATGTCTCTTCAACATCAACATGTGTCCCCTCTTCTTCATGTCTCTTCTACATCAACATGTGTCCCCTCTTCTTCATGTCTCTTCTACATCAACATTTGTCCCCTCTTCTCCATGTCTCTTCTACATCAACATGTGTCCCCTCTTCTTCATGTCTCTTCTACATCAACATGTGTCCCCTCTTCTTCATGTCTCTTCTACATCAACATGTGTCCCCTCTTCTTCGTGTCTCTTCTACATCAACATGTGTCCCCTCTTCTTCATGTCTCTTCTACATCAACATGTGTCCCCTCTTCTTCGTGTCTCTTCTACATCAACATGTGTCCCCTCTTCTTCATGTCTCTTCTACATCAACATGTGTCCCCTCTTCTCCATGTCTCCTCTACATCAACATGTGTCCCCTCTTCTTCGTGTCTCTTCTACATCAACATGTGTCCCCTCTTCTTCATGTCTCTTCTACATCAACATGTGTCCCCTCTTCTTCATGTCTCTTCTACATCAACATGTGTCCCCTCTTCTTCATGTCTCTTCTACATCAACATCTGGCCCCTCTTCTTCATGTCTCTTCTACATCAACATGTGTCCCCTCTTCTCCATGTCTCTTCTACATCAACATGTGTTCCCTCTGCTTCATGTCTCTTCTACATCAACATGTGTCCCCTCTTCTTCATGTCTCTTCTACATCAACATGTGTCCCCTCTTCTTCATGTCTCTTCTACATCAACATGTGTCCCCTCTTCTTCATGTCTCTTCTACATCAACATGTGTCCCCTCTTCTTCATGTCTCCTCTACATCAACATGTGTCCCCTCTTCTTCATGTCTCTTCTACATCAACATGTGTCTCCTCTTCTTCATGTCTCTTCTACATCAACATGTGTCCCCTCTTCTTCATGTCTCTTCTACATCAACATGTGTCCCCTCTTCTTCATGTCTCTTCTACATCAACATGTGTCTCCTCTTCTTCATGTCTCTTCTACATCAACATGTGTCCCCTCTTCTCCATGTCTCTTCTACATCAACATGTGTCCCCTCTTCTTCATGTCTCTTCTACATCAACATGTGTCCCCTCTTCTTCATGTCTCTTCTACATCAACATGTGTCCCCTCTTCTTCATGTCTCTTCTACATCAACATGTGTCCCCTCTTCTTCATGTCTCTTCTACATCAACATGTGTCCCCTCTTCTTCATGTCTCCTCTACATCAACATGTGTCCCCTCTTCTTCATGTCTCTTCTACATCAACATGTGTCCCCTCTTCTTCATGTCTCTTCTACATCAACATGTGTCCCCTCTTCTTCATGTCTCTTCTACATCAACATGTGTCCCCTCTTCTTCATGTCTCTTCTACATCAACATCTGGCCCCTCTTCTTCATGTCTCTTCTACATCAACATGTGTCCCCTCTTCTCCATGTCTCTTCTACATCAACATGTGTTCCCTCTGCTTCATGTCTCTTCTACATCAACATGTGTCCCCTCTTCTTCATGTCTCTTCTACATCAACATGTGTCTCCTCTTCTTCATGTCTCTTCTACATCAACATGTGTCCCCTCTTCTCCATGTCTCTTCTACATCAACATGTGTCCCCTCTTCTTCATGTCTCTTCTACATCAACATGTGTCCCCTCTTCTTCATGTCTCTTCTACATCAACATGTGTCCCCTCTTCTTCATGTCTCTTCTACATCAACATGTGTCCCCTCTTCTTCATGTCTCTTCTACATCAACATGTGTCCCCTCTTCTTCATGTCTCTTCTACATCAACATGTGTCCCCTCTTCTTCATGTCTCTTCTACATCAACATGTGTCCCCTCTTCTTCATGTCTCTTCTACATCAACATGTGTCCCCTCTGTGGAAAGAGACTCTGAAAGTCTCAGGAACAAAGATTCTCTCTCTTTTTGATCCATTTCTATAAACACCTGTCTGAAAATGAGCTGATCAGATTTTGGCCACTTTATGATGTCATAACGATGTTTTGTCTTGTGTAACCATTAGCCAATCAGCAACCAAGGTAACCCCCCCCCCCACCTTATCACCTGAATCTCCTCCTAGAGCACCATTGAGTTCTTTGTAACCAAATGTCTCTCAGAGGGGCGTGGGGAGGGGCTCCTTATTTTCATCTAAAGTAACAGACAGAGAATCAGCACTTTGGAAACAGGGCTGAAACAGAGGGGATTATGGGATGCTCCAATGATCTTTTTCGTGTTTCAGCCAATCAGAGACAGGTTTGTATATATCTGAGATCTATAATATATTGATGAAGAACAGTATAATAGGGGACCTTTAAATCATATATATAGAGATGATGTTGTATACTCTGATTGCCTTTTATTCGATTAAAGCGTAGTTGTTGTCCTATGTGTTTCACAGAGACATATGTTTAGGATTTCCCTTTGCGGAAGGGCAAAAGGTGGATTTGCAAATGGTTAAGGACTTTCTTCATTACTTTATTAAATATAACAAAAGGCAAACTTTGTCCATGAATCATTTATCAGTTTCTCCACAAATGACATGAAGTGGTTTTCCACTCGCCCTGTCTGTAATTAGGAGCTTGTTAATGATCCTGGTGTACGCCATTGTCCTAAATGTGACATTAGATGGCCAACTTTTGTTCATCGCCTGTAAAAAACCCGGGCCATAACCACCAATTACCGATGTGAGGTGTCCCTGGGGTGCAGGGCACTCTTATCAGGCTGGCCTCGCCCACTAAGCCTGCTTAAGTGACCTATTTTTGGCTCGGAGGCGGTCTGTAAAACACCTCTAAGGTTAGATTATCCTGTGATGAAATACAAGGCTTCCCCGCCACAGATTACCCACGGATGGAGCGCCACCAGGCCGTTCCAACGCTACGCTGACGGTCTCTCTTTTTTGCCTTTCTTTTCCTCTCCCTCTCTCAACAAGGCAGACAAATATTCATGAGTAAACAAAAGGAGTGATTTGAAAAATGGCTGGAGGAAAAGGAGGTTAATAAAAAGCATGAATAGTGCATTATGGAATAGCTGAGGAGCCCCGCCATCTCATTGGGGTTAGAGGGAGATTGCATTTGGGTTTTTATTAAGAGTGCTGTGGTAGTGAAGGAGAGGAGGCGGGGCTTGGTGTCTGAGTGACAGTAAGCACGAGAAGGGAAAGGCTTCTTCTACGGTATGTTTAATGAGTCATTGTTAAACGTTATCAGGTAGCAAAGGAGCTGCAGTGTCCATATTTCCATAACTAACTCCATTTCTCGTGTGAGAATCAAAACTCCTGCCCAGATACCTCCAGATGTTTGTACGACTGGCACTTTCGGTAAAGTTGGACATTTAGAAGTGCTTTGGATGACAGCAAAATGGGACTGTGCCGGGTAGAGCCAGACAAGAGGCAGACTCTGTGACCGTAGTCAGCACAGAGCCGGACCCTCCTCTGAGACTAGACCAATTAAGATAAGAGGCAGTTAACAGGAAGTGCTTGTTTGACATCCTGTCACGTTAACAAGGACAAGCATAATTGGACTTGTGTATTTAACGGTAGGAGTAAAATGCTGTTAGTTGTCAGCGCTTACAGTTTGAAGTTCCTTGAATAAGAGGAATTTCTTTTCAAACTTAAAGGATATTTTTATTCTTACAGCAAAGGAGGGCACAAGACTTGATTATTTAAGACTTTTTTCACAATACCAATCCAAGGTTGGGCTTGCAGTTTTGGCTTGTATTGGCCAACATGCTGTTAGTTGACATATCATATTCTATTTACATGTATATAGACTTTTTGCAATACTTTTTATTTTGTATTTTATTATATCTGTTGGATTGTTGGAGGAGCAAGAGGAATTTATTTTCATTTCTTTAAACTTAAAGGATATATGTATTCTTACAGCAAAGGAGGCACAAGACTTGATTATTTTATTCACAATACCAATCCAAGGTTGTGCATGGCTTGTCTTTGCTGAGCTTTTTTAAATTGACGGTACGACCGTTTCTGTTGGGAAAGTTGGATTTCCATTCAATATAAAAAACTTAAAACTGTCAAAATCCTTTCATTGATAGTCTACAAGTCATCTGAGTAGGAGCATTCCTCTTGACAGAACCTTGGCTGACTTGTCTGCAGATTTCAAGCAGCACCACGCTCAAAACATAAACGGGGTAACACTGTGCAGGTGCAGGGCTCACGGAGAGCTGCCGTGTATGTCGGAGTTCCTGTTTGTTTGGGCTTGGCCCCTCTTTCAGGGCCCCCAGGAGGAGGTGAGCTGGCTGGGGTTCTGCTCGGGATCAAACCTGGGCCTGGAGCGAGAAACAAAAATGGCTGCTGTGCTGTTTATTGTAGCTGTGGTTGCCTGGAAGTGACTGGCAGAAAGCACGCACGGTTTGTCAAAAATGAACAGAGGCCAGAGGCATAAAACAGACAGCCTCTTCATACACGGGACCACACTTACTGCAGAATTACACCAACACCGTATCAATGTCTGGGCTTTAGAGACGGTTATGAATTCACAACCCCGAATCTGTTGAAAAAATCCCATTCGGGGTATGAATTAATTCTCCTGTATAAACTCATGTCAACGTTTGAATGTGCATGAATGAGATAATAACACCCAGCTCGCGCGAAATATTTAGAAAATGCAAGTCACTCATCAGCGGGAATTATAGTGCTGAATTGTGTTTCTCTGCTGGCTTTGCGATAACCAGGACATTCTTTAACCTAAGCACCTCCAATTAGGGGATTGGAGAAACAGGGGGAGGGAAGGGGGGGCGAATGAACGCTATTGCTTTGACCCGCCCGCTTTACTTGGAGGCGCACTCGAGAGGCAAGAGATGTGGCGGCAGGATATCGAAAAGGAAAAACAGGCTCAGGCTTCGGATGGCCAGAGGCTGCCTGTGCCTCTCTATCAATGCAAAACAGACTACTTCCTTGGGCAAAGAGGACATTTCACTTTTTATAAGCCTCCCTTTTTTACATTAATTTTGAAAGCAGAAGGGGAGACAGAGAGAGCACAGAAAGACACAGACGGGGCGGAAAAGAAGGGCAGATGAAAAGCATCTTGAGGATGCCGGAAACATCTGGTTTCATATTCGGGGACCCCGAAAAGGAAATTGCAAATAGACAAAACTCTTATGTTTTTGATTTATTTTATTATGGGATGGCTGGGTGATGCCAGCCGTGCAGAAGAGGCCCCCCGGTCGTAAATACAGGAGCCGAGCTACGTGACGGGACATTAGGGATGTCTCCTTACTGTCCGCCCCGACTGATTGATAACGCTTCTAATAACATCCACAACCGCTGTGTTCTGTTCTAAATTACACACAACTGAAGGGCTGTTGTTAATTGGATGAATGGACACAGGGGAGAAGGAGCTGCAGAGGAGAGAATGAGGGAGGGGGGGGGAATACAGACATGAGATAAGGGAGATAAAAAGGAGATAAAGACTTGTCTCAGGTCTTCAATGTAATCCTATTCTTCTTTATTGTGCAGATTAAAGCTTGTTTAAGTTACTCCAGGTTCTAAATAGTCATTTTACATTTAATGAGGTGAGGGGGTTCAAATCATAAACAGCCCATTTCATTCAATCAGATTTGTCACTGAACAATGTCTATTAGAAATTCTAACAACAATAGTACAGAGCACTTGTATAGAAAGTTGATTTTTCTTATTTATTATATCCATTTATATAAGGAACAACATTTTCCGTGTAGTAATTAAAGACTTTTACTTAATTTTGGAAAGTGAATATTGCAGCAACAAGTGCCCAGTGCATCTTCTGTATCTGGAAATCAGCTCCAAAGGCATTGTGGGATCATGTGTTGGTTTGTTTGACCCTTACAGCTCCACCATTGTGGAGGTACTGCCAACATATCCAACTGTATAAAGCTCCAGCGCCTGATATAGCGTTGAGGCGTAGGATAACCTATGAACTGGCCTCCAACCAAGAACACGAGAAGTAGGTGGATTTCTGTCCGGAGAGCACTCAGGTCAAAATCCATCCACACCATTTCTTAAAATCTGATTATAAACTTATTTTGTTGGCAGACACAAGCACACAGATTGAACAGTTGATAGAGAGAGACTGAAGGAAAGCACTCTATGAGCAACAACATGGAGGAAATCAGAGACATCTTATGTGTCATTATCCATAGAAACTGGACTACAACAACCCTACATGACAAGTCAATGTTAGAGTTGTATCCACTTCTGATGCAAAGCTGAACACTTGTCTTTGTGTATCTGAAGTGCCACACAAGCCCACAGTATAAAGGATGAGGCTTGGTATAAATGCTGCCTGCCAACAGATGGGAGGAGGTGAGCCGTGCTCGTCCTCCAGGCCATTCTCGCAAAGGAAAGATTTACAGTGGCAGCCTTGAAAAAAAAAAGCAGCCCGCAACATCTGGATCCGTGTGACGCCGAGGCATGGTTGGCGGTGACAGTGGCTAATTTAAAAGGTAGTAAAAGTGTTAGCAGGGACCTGAGGAAGAGTGATGGACAGCTGTATTCCCCCGGCTGAGAAAATAGGGCCCGAGCAGAGTGGAGGTCTCCGCGGGCCGAGAGAACATTCCCCCCCAGCTTCGGATTCATTAGGTTGGAGAACGAGAGAAAAAGAGAGGTGGAGGGAGACAAAGAAAAAGATGAAACAAGACGGGGAGTGTGATTGAGACCGAGAGAGGGAGAGGATCAATCAGGCAGCAACACAATAATAGGGGGGTGACACCCCAATCACAGAGAAAATCTCACTGTAATTCTGTTTGCTTGCCTCACAATGTGAGCGTAATTGCCACGATCATTTACGGGGCGACGACAAATCTACCCCTGGATTATTGTTTTCCTCTGAACTATTCCATTTATACAGAAAAAGTGTGTTTTCCTGCCACGTCTCCCTCTGCAGAATTCATTACCACATGACCCCCTCGCAGGAGTCAAAAGACAGCCTGTTGTTGTCTTGGGCACAAAACCGTGAATCTAGGATAACAACAAAATATCCAATTTTTGGCGTACCTGTCCAGAGAGCATGCATATTCATGAGCCCATATGGATGGTGGGAGGAGAGGTAGGCGACTCGATCCCTGCAGTCGGAAACTAAATACCCAGCTTGACCCATTTTATCTCAGAAACCCATCCACAGTAAGGGAATATACACAAAGAGAACAGTTTTTTAAGTGTGAGTGTGGATTTTCTTTATTTGTCGACACTCCGAAAACACACACACTCGTTTGTTTGAGCCAAGAAGGGTAATGAGACAGCCCACTTCGACAATAAGTTTAATGTCACAAAGAGAGGTCTTTTTTGTGGGTGTCTTTTTCCATTGAGGGAGTTAATTGCTGAAGAGAATTCATAATATTGATTACTGTAAATATTCTCCCGAGTTTTGCTCTGCTAATTGAGGAGCATTCTGCCTGGAATATCCTATTACGTGGGCTTCTGTATTAACTGCAGCACATCTTTGCCAGTATTGATTTTCTTTCTTTTTTCCCGCTTTGATTAAGTCGGATCGCCAAAATACTCTAGTTGCAATTAGATATGTGAAAATCATACAGTAGAGGGTCCAAAGTAAGTTCATTTACATTTGTGCACTTTTGGTATGCTGCTGTTTATTCACGATTTGGGCCCATAAGTTCAAAATAAAGGAAAAACGCCTTTCTAGCAACAGTTTGAGGAAGGCACTTAAAGGACACCTATTATACTCTTTTTCATCAATATATTATAGGTCTCAGATACATACAGAACTTGTCTCTGAAGTGTTTGGCGGAAACACCAAACAGATCATAGTGGTATCCCATAATCCCCTCTGTTTCAGCCCTGTTCCAAAAGGGCTGATTCTGTGTCTGTAGCTTGAAATGCTAATGAGCTGCTGCTGGCCACGCCCCTCTGAGAAGTGATTGGTTAAAAGAACACAATGGTGCTCTAAGATGAGATTCAGGTGATAAGGTGGACGGATGTTACCTTGGTTGGTTATTGGCTAATGGTTACAAAGTGAACATCTGGTTTTTATAAAAATGGATCAGGACAAAAAGAGAGAATCTTTGTTCCTGAAACTTTCTGAATCTCTTAACGGGGACACAGTTATGTATAAAAGACATGTAAAGTGGATTTTGCATAATAGGTGACCTTTAAAGTAAATAAAGAAATGTCTTTCAACCATTGATGGTGTTGGAAGATTTACTGGACTGCACAGATCCCTCACTAAATCCAACGCCTTTGAGGTGATTCGAATCAGGACTACAAACCAGGCAATATTGCCCATTGTCTTTCAATTAGATAACCAACAGTCACATTTGGGGCTTTTTTGGAACAAATATAGACAGAGTTGTATATGATGCCATATTAGTTCCACATGCATGCTGAACCCCCCCCCAATCAGAATGATATACAGTTTAACTCTTCAACTGCCACATCCCAGGGCGCCCTTTCCAGGTTATCCTATACATCTCACACACACACAGATAGACAGGCAGACAGGCGGGAGACTGAGGCCTTGTAATGAAACATGACTGGTGAAGGGTGAACAGTCAGTCCCCCCCCACCAGCTCAGAGCTAGAGACACATAAGAGGGGAGGAGAAAGAAGGGTGAACAGTCAGTCGTCCCCCCCCCCACCAGCTCAGAGCTAGAGACACATAAGAGGGGAGGAGAAAGAAGGGTGAAGACTGGAGAAAGGAAAGAATACGTTAACTTGTTAAAAAAATAACACAGGAAAAAAATCGGCCTAATACCTCTGATATATGGAGGACGAGGCAGTGGGTTGAAACATGAAAGGGTGAGAGAATAACTCCAACACCTCCATAACAATAACTCACCTTCATGTTTTATTGTTCTCTATTGTTTTTTCATTCATTTTCTAGTTCATGTTCAAAAAGTATATTGTTTTCCTTGTAAAGAAACCTTGATATTCATGCTTTTGTTCAAAATGTTACATTCCAAATGTATATTTATGCATAGAAGTAGTAGTTGTACACAGCTTTGGCGATATTGTATGTCATTAGATGTCAATAATAAGTAATTAAAAAGGGTGTTGGTGAGAAAGTGAGCTTGAATTAAGTTGTGCTTTACACCAACAATGCACATCTTCGTCTTTTTCCTCTGCTTTTGCCTTTCTTGATTTTATTTCCACCTTCTCTCCCTCCTCCCTCCCTCCCCCTCCGACTGGGAGAGTATCTACCTATCCAGGCAGCAGTGCTGGAGGGGTCCCCCAGGGCTGGAGTCCTTTTGCTCCCGGCTGTTTGATGTTGAGCCGGTGAGGATGAACCTCAGCCCCCGCCCGGAGTTTTCTCTCCCCATCATCAAACACCCTTACTGGGTGCAGAGCCAAGGCTGTGGCCCTAATCAAACACGGAGCCCCCTCGTACACTCCAAATGGGAGAGAAATACTAATTATCGAGGCAACCTTCAGAATCACTCAGCGGCATCTAACGTTGACACAAACTCCTGCTTCTTAACATGTACTAGGTGTGTCAGTGTGTGTTCTGTAACAAGTTTGGAGATAGATTACAGGGAGGGAGTTAAAGCCCCCCCTAAACTTGAGATACAAGCAAAGATTTGGCCATTAGTTTTCTTATCTTAGTACTGCAGATAGCTGTAACAACCCAAAAGTGGATACAAGCACCAATATTTCCATCATTTGGGGTCATTTATCAAAAAGGCCCTCTTGAATCTCCCAATTGGCGAAAGATTTTTCAAGATGGCGGCCATTTTCAGCCGAAGAAACTTAATTTTAACGCCTGGATCAATTTTGGTGATTGTGTTATTGTGTTATGTTTTTGACTATGGGGAAGTCAAATGTAAGAAACTTCTTCGCTAAATGACATTTCCAAGCCATCATTGGTGGCCATCTGTAAAAATGGACACCATCTTGGATTTTTTATGGGCTAACAGGCTTTTTTCAAAAGAGTAACCTCCATAGAATGTAGATGCCAATTTCTATCCACCTGGTATATGCAATCTGCACGACTATTTAGGCTCTAAAACGTTATAGCTGTCCACTTAAACATTTCATTCCATGTGAAGTTGTTATAAGGAGTGCTCTGAGTCAGGAGGGGGGGACGGAGGGAGGGGGTTGAGGAGAAAAAAGAAGAAGAGAGGCGGCAGAGAGAGGCTGAGCCCGTCCATGGAGACGAGGCGAGCGCTCGATTTTCTGTTTGCTGCCATTTGTCTTGTGCTGCTAAGAGAGATCAACAGTCCTCGGCACACAGATCAATATTCTCTTAACCCGCACCTAATCTGGCAAGAGTTTCCTCCAATTTCACCTTCCCTCCTCCTCCTCCTCCTCCTCCTCCTCCTCACACGCTTTCCCTCCACTTTTATTTCCCCTTCTCCTCTTGTTTTCAGCAATCATTTTGGGGGACGTCGGCGTGACAGCCATTTTTCACGTTCCTGGTCCGAGCAGGTGACACAGAGAGGAATGATGTATCCTGACGCCAACAGAGAAGGTGTGTGTGTGTGTGTGTGTGTGTGTGTGTGTGTGTGTGTGTGTGTGTGTGTGTGTGTGTGTGTGTGTGTGATGGATACGATGTGCTGGCGGCCCCCAGACGCCGGAGAGATAGACTAGCTGCCTAATCGGCCGCATGACATCGCAAATGCAGCTTCTGTACCTCGCCTCCTCCTCCACCTCCCCTCTCCCCCTTTTCATGGCAACTCCCACCTCAGCGTTGAAGCTGTTGTCAGGTTGTCCTGTCGACTAAATGGAGCGCTGTCAATGTGTCTCTTCACTGGGAAGACAGAAGTGTGTGTGTGCTATTTGTGTGTGTTTGCTATGGAAAGGTAGAGGGTTTTATTGAGACCTTAATATTTATAAGGGAGGGAATTGGTGTGCTCTCTAGGCTGATTTCATTCATTAATTGCTTGTTTGGTTTGTTAAAAATGGTTTAAATTTGCCTTCAAGATTCATTTTAAGTCACGGCTTCCCCTCTTTGTTCCCGAACCAGACGGGAGTTCTGATTCATTTCATTCATTTTTCTGGTTCTTCGCTTGATGAGATTTGTATGTGGTCTGCATTTTTTACTTTTGGCTGCGAACACTTCAACCAAACATAATGATGTTCCCTTCATGCATTGTTTAGTATCAAACGTTTTAGCTCAGGGATTTCTGAGAAAAATCTGACAGATGTAACTTTCTCACAGCGCCTCACTTTCTTTGGATAGATGGGATTGATATTATGTCAGTGACACATTTCCATGACACTCATCCATCCTTCACTTCCTGTGATCCTTCAAATTCTTCCTAACCCCCATTTTCCAGTCTGTTTCCTGAACCAAAGTGGTTTCCATTTTCCCCCTCAGTCCTGCTTTGTCATCAGACGAGACAGGTCAGGATAGAAAACACATATCTGCTTTTGCTCCACGCTTGAAGGAGTTTAAGGATCGCTGGACATCCTCTCCTCCCCTTCAACAGGCCGGGGAGTGATTGGCAGGCAGCGGGAACAGAGCCTCGCATTCATGGCCGCCGCCCCGAAGCGGAGGGGCTTCTTCCACGGACGCACGTCACCCTAGGGCAGACAAAGCCCGCTAGTGTACGTCGCCTGTACTCAGAGGAGAGTGCCACACAGACACAGTAACAGGAAGACAGCGGCTTCAAAAGCACACAAAAACAAAGATACTCCGGAATCAGAATTTACTAGCAAGTACACAGAGATGGCAAAAGTACACACATCCTTTACTCGAGTAGAAGTACAAATACTCGTGTTTAAAAATACTCAAGTAAAAGTAAAGAAGTACAGTATGGGCTTTGAAATGTACTTAAGTAAAAAGTACCCATATCTAGCAGCTGTTTTAAAGAGTACCTGACCTCCCTTTATATTAATAGAACAATAATGTCATTGTTAGCTAATGAATGTTTCCATGCTGAACAACGGCAACGTTTCCATTGGTCCCTCTTCTTTAGAGAAGACCAGGAAATGATGGATACACGGATCGTGTTTAAATCAATAGGCACGCAATGACTCTAAATAATAATGATCACGCCACAAAACACACATTCAGACTAAAGGAACCAGCTGTTTGGAAAATGAGAGAAGTAGAAAGTACAGGTATTTGGGTTCAACATGTAAGAAGTAGAAAGTACAGGTATTTGGGTTCAACATGTAAGAAGTAGAAAGTACAGGTATTTGTGTTCAACATGTAAGAAGTAGAAAGTACAGGTATTTGGGTTCAACATGTAAGAAGTAGAAAGTACAGGTATTTGTGTTCAACATGTAAGAAGTAGAAAGTACAGGTATTTGTGTTCAACATGTAAGAAGTAGAAAGTACAGGTATTTGGGTTCAACATGTAAGAAGTAGAAAGTACAGGTATTTGGGTTCAACATGTAAGAAGTAGAAAGTACAGGTATTTGTGTTCAACATGTAAGAAGTAGAAAGTACAGGTATTTGGGGTCAACATGTAAGAAGTAGAAAGTACAGGTATTTGAGTTCAACATGTAAGAAGTAGAAAGTACAGGTATTTGGGGTCAACATGTAAGAAGTAGAAAGTACAGGTATTTGAGTTCAACATGTAAGAAGTAGAAAGTACAAGTGTTAAAAATGTAAGAAGTAAAAGTAGTGGTGTAAAGTACTGATACCAGAAATATGTACTTAAGTACAGTAACAAAGTATTTGTACTCCACTACTTCCCACCTCTGAGTTTACACATACGAGGAATTTGTAAGTAAAGAAAGGAGGAATATTATAAAATAAAATATTATAAAAGACTATCCAATTAAAAATAAAGACATATGTGTGTGTTCAAGAAAACATCCGACAACTAACACAGGACATGCTTACATACACAAGGCAAAAACATACTGTACACTATGAGCAGTGTACACACACATGAACACACACAATAGCTGCTTTCTTTGACTGGTTGGCATAACAACACAAGCCAGGCCTGATCCTGGTATACTCTGCCCCACATGCTCCAGACACGCGCTTGCTTACAGGATTATGTCACAAATTAGATGTTTATAGTGTGTGTGTGTGTGTGTGTGTGTGTGTGCTGTGTGTGTGTGTGTGTGTGTGTGTATGTGTGTGTGTGTGTGTGTGTGTGTGTGTGTGTGTGTGTGTGTGTGTGTGTGTGTGTGTGTGTGTGTGTCCAAGGGTGAAGGAGACAGAGGGAATGGTTTACAGTCGTATTATGTCAATTTGCCGCACCAGTCATTATTCCCCGACAAAAAGTAGAAGCCAAATGTTTGGAAATAGTTGATTTTGGTTGATAAATCAATACAAATCAAGAATTGTTTTGACTCTTCAAACTTATTGTTTTTAAAGGAGATTAAAAAAACTGTGTTGTCTCATTTTGGGACTGTGAAAAACATCCACACCGGTGACATCATTATCTGGGATCTAGTCAGCATGATGAAGACTAAATATTACTGTATGTGAGGCTGAATCCTGACCATAAACCATCAACTTTCCTGTTCACGTCTATGTTTCGATGTCCCAGGACGTCTTATTCTCACCAGAAATGATGGCTAAAGCTAAAGCTAAAGGCTAAAGCTACCAATACAGGATGAAAATGGTATGAAAATCGACACACAATATTTCCAAGGAACCATTTTGACAGATATCGAAGGCTCTGATGAGACAAAACAGTGCAGGTGAGCTTCTGTCTGCACCAGCTCAGATGGTCAAGTTGTCATTTTTCCAACCTGGTGCAGGTCGTCCATTCAACACTGGACCGCTAGCTAGTTTAGCATAGCTGCTATGTCTGAATGGATTCTACTGTACTGTCTGGAGTGGGCCTGTATCCCAGTTGGCAAAATGACTATTCCAGACTGTGGGCCGGCGGTTAAGGAGCATACAAATGAAAAATAGCAGGAGGAGAAAAAAATAAATGCTTTTCTCTCTCTCTCTCTCTCTCTCTCTCTCTCTCTCCTCTCTCTCTCTCTCTCTCTCTCTCTCCTCTCTCTCTCTCTCTCCTCTCTCTCTCTCTCTCTCTCTCTCTCTCTCAAGCCAAGCATCTGCTAAGCATTTTAATGGGGATCAATGGAAGGGCAGGGACAGGAGATCGAGGGGTTGATTGGCCGCCGCTCTCCATACTGCCTGCACTGCTGTTTACAGCCAACACAAGCTGGTGTGTGTGTGTGTGTGTGTGTGTGTGTGTGTGTGTGTGTGTGTGTGTGTGTGTGTGTGTGTGTGTGTGTGTGTGTGTGTGTGTGTGTGCTGTGGGGATTCATGCATCAGTGTGTGAGTGTGTACAGGAGACAGACTGACGTGTGCGCATGATGCATCATTTTGCGTGTGTGTGTAGGTGTTGACAGCATCATCAACGTATCTATTGTGAGTGTGTGTGTAGGGGTGTGTGTGTGTGTGTGTGTGTGTGTGTGTAGGGGTGTGTGCACACATGAAACACATATTTTGAGCTCTGTGCCGTCATAACTTCATACCATTCATCCGTTTGCATCTCACATTTGTATCTATTGTTACATAAGCAGTATTTTATTTCATCTTTTAATTATTTATTACTACATCTTATTCTATTGTACTTGAATATAGTTAACTTCTCCTGCATTATGCACGCTGACCTTGCAACATTCTCTTGCACTATTTTCTACTCTGTTCCTTGCACTATTTTTATTGTTTTATGTCTTATTTATATTGATGTGGTTGGAGGAGCCTTAAGATGTTCACTAAAGCCTTTGAATCTTGAAGAAATTGCTCGATGAGTGCATATTTTCAGTTTTCTACCTGAAAGTGTATCGTTTAATTGCATGTTGCTTGTGAGCCCTCTTTTCTAACACACACACACTGATCAGTGTGTCGGGAGGAGCAGCGCAGCAGCACAGAGACGGTTAAAGTGATGCTTCCTGGCGTGCCAAATGAATCAGATTAATATTAGCCAAAGCGAATGTCATCATTGGCACTTTTCCTCTCTTCCTCCACCTCTTTATATCACTCCCCCAGAAAGCCCATTTCCCTCCCCTCCCTCCCTCTCTCCTTGCTTCTTTGGGTTTCTGAGTCCCGGGCGGTAATGAGGGAACGTTATGCAGTGCCATAAACGGAGGGGCTCGCTGTCAGTATGCATAAAGGATGAGACAGAGAAGATGGCGCTGGGGTCAGGGGGGAGAGAGAAGGAGAGTCGAGGAGGACAGGTTGGAGAGAGAGAGTGTGTGTGTGTGTGTGTGTGTGTGTGTGTGTGTGTGTGTGTGTGTGTGTGTGTGTGTGTGTGTGTGTGTCACACGGATACACAGACAGAGTGAGTGAGCACTCAATGGCAAGGCAGAGCTGGTGACAAATAGGCTCCCCTCTGTGCCAGGTGCAATGCAGTGTGTGCAGCGCCCCCTATGCTCCGCCCACAGGAAGTCATAGGGGAAGGGTGGAAAAGCCCTCAGTGATGTTCACCGATAATGCAGCAGGAGATCAGAAGTGCAAGTCACACAAACTAGATGATGTTCCTGTGATATAAAACTAAAGAAAATACAAACATTTGCAGGACTGTAAAGATGGTATTGCAGCCCAGTTCATAACATATATAGCCTTTAACATCTATTTTAGTCTTTTTGTCAACGGATCCCACAACAAGACTCAAATCAACAGTAAAAAGACCCTATTCCCAAGTACTGGCTGTACAGTCAAAGCCGTATAAATCTTATTCTCAACAATGTAGCTGTCCAAACACTATTCAACACATATGAGCCACACTGCCTGGTAACATGTTTCTTCATTACCAACACGGACAATTTAACAGACTCTGTTTGTTGTCACTCACACACACCGTCCTGCTGCCGAAATACACTCCAGAGCCCCAAATGTTTATCTATCCACAGCTGAAATTAGTCACCAACAAATGCACTATTTACTCCTGTTGGGAGTGACATTTGATAAAGACTACAGTGCCCAGCTGTTTAAGGACATTTATTTGTAACAAAAAAAAATTAAGGCAATCACATGTGAATCATTTTTTAAGAACTTTAAAAAGAACCATAGACTGGTAGGAGTCACACAGAGACACCAGAACATTTTGAGGTATTAAGGGGCCCTATCCTGCTGATGTCCAGGTGTCTCTACTTTAAAGAGTCCTCTCCTGCTGATGTCCAGGTGTCTCTACTTTAAAGAGTCCTCTCCTGCTGATGTCCAGGTGTCTCTACTTTAAAGAGTCCTCTCCTGCTGATGTCCAGGTGTCTCTACTTTAAAGAGTCCTCTCCTGCCGATGTTCAGGTGTATATCAGTATGTAGTGTCTCTACTTTAAAGAGTCCTCTCCTGCTGATGTTCAGGTGTATATCAGTATGTAGTGTCTCTACTTTAAAGAGTCCTCTCCTGCTGATGTTCAGGTGTATATCAGTATGTAGTGTCTCTACTTTAAAGAGTCCTCTCCTGCTGACATTCAGGTGTATATCAGTATGTAGTGTCTCTACTTTAAAGAGTCATCTCCTGCTGATGTGCAGGTGTATATCAGTATGCAGTGTCTCTACTTTAAAGAGTCCTCTCCTGCTGATGTTCAGGTGTATATCAGTATGCAGTGTCTCTACTTTAAAGAGTCCTCTCCTGCTGATGTTCAGGTGTATATCAGTATGTAGTGTCTCTACTTTAAAGAGTCCTCTCCTGCTGATGTTCAGGTGTATATCAGTATGTAGTGTCTCTACTTTAAAGAGTCCTCTCCTGCTGATGTTCAGGTGTATATCAGTATGTAGTGTCTCTACTTTAAAGAGTCCTCTCCTGCTGACATTCAGGTGTATATCAGTATGTAGTGTCTCTACTTTAAAGAGTCCTCTCCTGCTGATGTGCAGGTGTATATCAGTATGCAGTGTCTCTACTTTAAAGAGTCCTCTCCTGCTGATGTTCAGGTGTATATCAGTATGCAGTGTCTCTACTTTAAAGAGTCCTCTCCTGCTGATGTTCAGGTGTATATCAGTATGTAGTGTCTCTACTTTAAAGAGTCCTCTCCTGCTGACATTCAGGTGTATATCAGTGTGTAGTGTCTCTACTTTAAAGAGTCCTCTCCTGTTGATGTTCAGGTGTATCTCAGTATGTAGTGTCTCTACTTTAAAGAGTCCTCTCCTGTTGATGTGCAGGTGTATCTCAGTATGTAGTGTCTCTACTTTAAAGAGTCCTCTCCTGTTGATGTTCAGGTGTATATCAGTATGGAGTGTCTCTACTTTAAAGAGTCCTCTCCTGTTGATGTTCAGGTGTATATCAGTATGTAGTGTCTCTACTTTAAAGAGTCCTCTCCTGTTGATGTTCAGGTGTATCTCAGTATGTAGTGTCTCTACTTTAAAGAGTCCTCTCCTGTTGATGTGCAGGTGTATCTCAGTATGTAGTGTCTCTACTTTAAAGAGTCCTCTCCTGTTGATGTTCAGGTGTATATCAGTATATAGTGTCTCTACTTTAAAGAGTCCTCTCCTGTTGATGTTCAAGTGTATATCAGCATGTAGTGTCTCTACTTTAAAGAGTCCTCTCCTGTTGATGTTCAGGTGTATATCAGTATGTAGTGTCTCTACTTTAAAGAGTCCTCTCCTGCTGATGTTCAGGTGTATATCAGTATGTAGTGTCTCTACTTTAAAGAGTCCTCTCCTGCTGATGTTCAGGTGTATATCAGTATGTAGTGTCTCTACTTTAAAGAGTCCTCTCCTGTTGATGTTCAGGTGTATATCAGTATGTAGTGTCTCTACTTTAAAGAGTCCTCTCCTGTTGATGTTCAGGTGTATCTCAGTATGTAGTGTCTCTACTTTAAAGAGTCCTCTCCTGCTGATGTTCAGGTGTATATCAGTATGTGGGCATGGGAGGTTAGGGGCGAGTATGTGGGAGAGAAACTGCCTCTTGATTTTAGCCTTTGCAGACCATTACCATGCACACATCCTATATAACACAATACAGTAGAGGAAAAACCCAAAACAGCATAAAAGGGCCCCTTTAATGAACAACATGTTGGTTATAGTGTAGATCTTAGTTAAATTCTGATTGTTGCCTTAACATACCCAAAATGGGGCCTGATATATCGATACATCTGAGCATTCATCAGAAGAATTTCTGCTGGAAACACTAAACTTACATATCTTTAAAAAGGGGGTACAATTCAATTAGCTTGCTGTATGAAAGCATAGCGTTTGACTTTGTAGCTTCACTGTGAGCCAATGCTCTTCCCCTGCTAATCGATGTCAGTCTGGAAGAAATCCAACTCTCCCTCTCACACACACACCAACACAAACACACCTTTAAAACGCCTTGGATATCATTAGCTGTCATGTTTCACGGTGGGTAACACAACAGTGCATAGGGATACACAGCTCACCGCAGAGTCTACAGGGTAAATGTGTTTGTGTGAGCGTGCACACACAAACAAGGATGCATGGTGAGTGTGTGAGTGGATTACACCGGGTTCAGTGTGTGTATGGGGAAAGCGTGGCAGCAACTTGGCTCCATAATGGGATTTCGCAGTACTCCTACTCTGCTCACACACACATACACACCAACACACAAACACACTGATCTCAGCCCCAAACAAGCAGGTTAGCAGTAACAAAGCAGAGCACATATCCTATCTTAGCAGTAAGAGGTAAGCCGCAGCAGAGCTCCTGCTCAGTTAAAGACACATATCGCCTCACCTCTCCTCCTCACAAAAGCTAGGGAGGAAGGATGGAGGGAGGCAGAGGGAGAGAAATGTGTGAAGGGATCAGCTACATTAGACAGGGATAAGGAATGCTGTGGTAAAGCTGGATGAGCGTGAGCAGAGGAGAAGCTACTGTACGGTTATAAAAAGCACTAATGTGTAAAAGGGACTTGAAAAGGAAAGGCTTTTATTGCTAAATTGGACTTTTAGAGAGATCATTTATAGGGATTCTTGTGTTTGTTGACATCTTTGGTGCTAACAGCTAAGCTTTGTAGCCACATCTTCCATAGTCTATCAAACAGTGTGGGCAGTACTGCAAGACATCTGGATCTTATAAGGTGACAGGGATATTCAACAAACCCTGCTGCTTTCTGTTCCAAAGAGGATCCATTTGAACTCTGAGAGAACATGCCCTATGTCTACCTTGTTCCATAAGGCAGAGCATATTGAATTATGTTAATAATCTCCATCCCTTGAATGTCTAGGAATGTGTGCATTCAAAAGTTTCATTCCTGTGGAAGAGATGAAAGCGGGAGCAGGGAGGGATGGCGTTGCATCTCTGGAATAATCTGTGGTGAAGACTAACCAACCCCAGGCAATGCAGGGACACAGCGTGCATGCTAGCAGTGTTTAGCGAGTTTGAAACCCACATCATTAGCCCACACTATCCTCCAAGGTGTTGCGTAGAGCCAGGTGCATCACTACCCGCCATCTTTTTTGTCCCTCTCTGCCTCAACATATAGCACGCACCTGCAGGGAATTCACAAAGGCTGAAGAGCACAAACAATTACACACACTTCACTCCACGAGGGCCAAAAGCCTACAAAACACCTGAGCGTAATGTGAAGAGTGTGTTTTGCTATTCCACCTGCAAACAGGGCCTCTTTCAGCGTCCACCCTGCAATTCTCTTCAGCTGGTCTTCCCATCAAATGTTGAAAGCAGTGTGGGTGAATCTGTTTATGTCGAGGCAACTCAACTAATAGTGTTCTTTTGGGGATGAAAAGCTGTCAGCCAAATGCCGCCAGTCCAAGAAGCATAGAGAGGCGGAAAGAAGAGAACGCAGGGAAGCTCCGTCTCTTTCAACCTCTCCTCTGCATACAGGGCATCCATCCACTTCTCCTCCCTCAGAGGAAAAGTAAGCAAGGAAATTCTCCCGGCTCAGCAGCGGGGGGAAGACAACTGTCCCCCTATCCTTGGGGCTGAAGCGGGGCCAAATAAAATAGCAAATGCTGCACCAGGAAATGGCTAGCCAAACACACAGGGCCATGAATCTAGGGTTGGCAGAGTTGAAGGATTTCTCCATGCGGTCTCTAGGCGTCCTGCGTGACTATAGAGCCTTTATATATCCAAAAGGACATCTCCCAAATGGGTTTACCAGTAATCAGAATCAGGGGTCGTCACCAGAGCTTTTACTCCATCAGTCAGGATGTTCTAGATGTTAAACAGACTGCTAATTAGCTTTAAGGTAGCTGTAAGGGCACATCAGGGCACTAATGTTGCCTTAGTGACTTGATAATGTCTACAAATTGTCCTCAGTGCAGAAGTATTTGGAGCTACATAGAAGTCTCTAGCCAATGTAATGATCAGAAAACCTAAATATATTTGTTTACCTTGCCTACCCAAAGTCAAAAAAGCTAAATGTAGACAGCAGCAGTAGCGCACACTACCTGCGATTCACTCTTTCTTTTGAATGTGCTTTGTCCGCCATTTTTGTTGCTTCCTGTCACCTGGTCGCAACCTTTTTTAGAGAAGGGTGCCGAAAAACACCCTGAACAAAGTAAAGGTGGAAAATCCAGATGGAGGATTGCACGGTTTCTACAGATAAAGCATTTACGAACAAAAGAAAAAAGGTATATTTGTGTATGACTCTGTATGATTGCAGTGATACAAGGTGAAAAAAGACTTTGTTAATATACTATTTCCAACTATTATATTAAAATCAATGAAAACTTCTTTAAACCTGCGACAGGGGATATTTTCAATGTAGTCTCATTGTTTTTTTTCGTTTTGTCTTTTGTTTCACTGTATTTAATATTTTAGCAAATAAACTGTGCCCTTAGCTTAGAAAGGCCTTTCATCTAAACAGTAAGTACACATTTGGATTGATACTGCCATGACTCTCCAAAGTGTGTCCAGACCCCCTCTTCTCCCATCCCACCCATCTCTCTCACCTTCCCTCACCCCTGTAAAGGAGAGAGGGGGGGCCTCTGTCCGAGATGGTGCTGTTTGCCCAGCCGACCACAGAGGAGGGGAGCCAGAGATTACTGCAGCCACCGTGGAAATGCTAGAAGTGGGTGGTAATCGGTGGGAGTGGAGGTTAGCGAGGACAGAAAATACTTACTGTACGCATGTATGTGCTATAAAACATCCACTGTTTGGGTAACGGCACTAAATGTTCCCGTTAGATTCAATGTGCGTTTTTCGTGCAACAACTTATATGTGCTTCACAGAGGTAGGTGAAGTACTCAGATCTTGTACTTAAGAAAGTAGAAGTACCAGAGTGTAGGAATACTCTGTTACAAGTAAGAGTCCTGCATTCAAAATGTTACTCAAGTAAATCAAAATATATATTAAAGTACCAAAAGTAAAAATTACAATTATGCAGATTGGTTTATTTCAGAGTAATATATGTACAGAATATATATACTTTGTATACTGCAGGGTATCTTGTGAATTTACTCCAGGTGTAACTTAAGTCTGATTTAATTGTTGACTATATTTCACATTATTTATCTAAATCTGTAAAGATAAATACATGTGGTGGGGTACACGATTTACCTCTAAATTGTAATGTAGTAGAAGTACAAAGTAGTCCCACATTTAAATTACAAGTCTCTGCAAATTAAAGTATTGTACTCGATGTACTTAGTTACTTTACAACACTGGTGCTTGAATATATAATATAAAAATATGTATGCAAATATGTTTGCTACCAATCAGATACATATGAATCATGCCATGACAAATTAGGTTTGAAAGTTGGACTTGGGGCAGGAGTGCAGTACAAGGTGAACAAATGATTTGTTAATGTACTATTTCCAACTATTATATTAAAATCAATGAAAAGGTGCTTAAACCATACTTCTTTAAACCTGCGACAGGGGATATGTTCAATGTAGTCTCATTGATTTTTCCTTTTTTTGTGTTCTTTTTTGTCTTTCGTTTCACGGTATTTAATATTTTAGCAAATAAACTGAAAGGTACCCTGTAGCCAGAACATGAGCAGGGCCTGGTTATTGATTTTGGTGTCCCGGGGGGAGGGGGGGTTTAGGTCATGAGAGGTGCTCGTCTGTGCAGTGGAGCAGTTGGGAAGTGTGGGGAGTGACTGGCGCATTAGTTAGTGGAATTATGTGGATCACGGCTAGAAAACAGCTAGAGGTGCAAGTGCTCACCCGCAGGATTAGATAATGCTATTATCAGTATGATAGTAGCATTAGAAAGGAGCATTAGCACGGATCATTCCACGGATTCAGCACCGGAGAATCGGCATAAAAGCATCGCATTATACCCAGAGAGATGAGATCCAGATATAAAAAAGGCAGAGCGGAGAATCAAACTTGACGGTAAATCTTCGAATTATAAGTCATCCCGTTTCCGTGTCTTGTCGAGTAAACAGGTATTTAACAAAGGATGATCAAACATGTCTTTTCTCGATGTGTTGAAAAAACCATGGCAGCGTTGAACAACACTCTCCCCCCTCCATGCATTTCACATTAAACCACCAGCATTTCTTTGTTTATTTCAATCCTCTTGGAACAGTTGGAATATGAAACACATACTAAAGATGGTGTTTTTTCCCCTATAGGTGTTAGTGTATGTGAAATACTGCTCACACATAAATCAGCTGTAATGTGGGTGTGTGGGTGCAGCCGGCCTACTGTCATCACAGATGCTGATGAATGAATGTTGATGGAGGGAAGAGAAGGTGAAGGCATTTTTCTGCCAACTTTCACCACCTCTTTACCTATTGTTCATCTCATTCTCTGTGGTTGGTATTGAGAATAAAGTATAATGGTTTTGGCCTGGATTCTTGTCATCCTGTTCTGTCTGTAGGAATTCAAACTGACAATTTGCTTTAACATGAATTAGGTTGCAACACCTCATATCCACGCACAAAGCATGTGTAGGAAGAGATGGATTTTTCCAACAACAGAAACGTGGATCATTTGGAAACAAAGACTTGTCCTCCATACTGAAAAACTCAAGCAGGTACTTCCATAGAAATATTTGTGTGCATATCCTGGAAATAATAATAATAATAATAATAGATTTAATTTGTTAGCGCTTTTACAGGTGCTCAAAGACGCTTTACAGATATAGTGAAGGGAAAAGGAAGGAACAACAAATAAATATATAGTAAACAATCACACATTAAAAGCCAGATTGAAGAGGTGAGTTTTTGTAAGTTTTTTGAAGGTGGTGAGGTCAGTGCAGTCTCTGATGGGTTGGGGGAGTGAGTTCCAGAGGGAGGGGGCAGCGACGGAGAAGGCTCTGTCCCCCCAGGTCCGGTGATTGGTGCGGGTGGGGATGGATAGGAGGTTGGCATCTGATGAGCGGAGGCAGCGGGAAGGGGTGTGGTGGTGCAGCAAGTCTGTGAGGTAGGGGGGGGCCTGATTGTTGAGGGCTTTGTGGGTAATGAGGAGGACTTTGAAGTTGATTCTTTGACGGACGGGGAGCCAGTGGAGGTTCTGGAGGACGGGAGTGATGTGGTCTCGGGAGCGGGTGTGGGTGAGGAGGCGGGCAGCAGAGTTCTGGATATGTTGGAGTTTATTGAGGAGGTTGGATGGTATGCCGTAGAGGATGCTATTGCAGTAGTCGAGTCGTGAAGTGATGAATGCATGAATCAGGGTTTCAGCAGCAGAGGAGGAGAGTGATGGGCGGAGACGGGCAATGTTTTTGAGGTGGAAAAAGGCGGTCCTGGTGATGTGATTTATGTGGTGGTTGAATTTGAGCTGACTGTCGAAGATGACTCCGAGGTTGCGGATGTGAGGGGGGGGAGATAGAGTGTGGCTGTCAATGGTGAAGTTGAAATTCTGGATGTCTTTGATACGGGATGGGGGGCCAATGATGATGATGTCTGATTTGGCACTGTTCAGTTGGAGATAGTTTGTTTGCATCCATGCTTTTATTTCTGAGAGACAGTTGGTGAGAGTGAAGTGTGTTGTGGGGGTGATGGTTTTTGTTGAGATATAAAGTTGGATGTCATCGGCGTAGCAGTGAAATTGAAGGTTGGGGCGACGAATTATTTTGCCAAGGGGGAGCATATAGAGGATGAAGAGGAGGGGGCCAAGCACCGAACCCTGGGGGACACCTTGGGACAGAGGAGCAGTGGAGGAGGTGCAGTTGTTGATGTTGATAAACTGATGTCTGTCGGTGAGGTAGGATTTCAGCCAGGAGAGTGCAGTGTCGGTGATGTTCAGTGATGATTCGAGGAGGGACAGCAGGATGGCGTGGTTGATGGTGTCGAATGCTGCGGTGAGGTCGAGGAGGATGAGGATGTTAAGGTTGCCAGAGTCAGAGGAGAGGAGGAGGTCGTTTGTGATTTTGAGAAGAGCTGTTTCGGTGCTAAGACCAAATTGAATATGTCCGCAAAAGGACAAAAATTAAGAGTTTATTTTGTCCGCCACCTTAGGTTTTTCGGGGCGAGTAGACATATGATTTTGTTGTTTTTTTACACACATAGGCAGGATATGTTGTATAATGGAAGCTTCGAATGAAGAACAAAGCGAGTCTAGTCCAAACTACATTTTGACTTTATATTATTGCAGCAGGTTCCAACAAGAACGGTAGTAGACGGGGGAAAATATACTCGGCAAACTTGTATTCATTTCATACCATCAAATTAGAGGTACAGGCTCCCACAATTTAATAAAGTAGCAATCCTTTGTGCACCAGTCAACTCTCAAATTAAATACAGAGTCAAATGACGCTAAAGAGTCTTGAGCATGTTTGTCTTCAGTTTTGTGTTAAATGTCTGTTTCCTTGTATCGTGTCTTAATATGTGTCCTTGTTTCTATGGAGCTGCTGTGATGCAAGAACCATTTCAGACTTTATCTGACAATAAATGATCGTATCGTATTAGTATGGCTGAAAATAAGAGACCTGACTTGAGAAGAACGGAGCAAAAACACTGCAGTCATGACCAGATAATAGAAATAAATAGATCCGATCTTCTCAATTGGAGTGCCACTTGTGGACAAAAATAACTAACCTTTAGCTGGACAATTTCGTGAACGAACAGGTGGCCGTAATATTGCCCGCACTCTGCTTTTCCCTTTTCACATGGCATTTCTCACTCTTGCTAACTTGTGCGAAGGTGGAAAAGTGAAGCATGTTGGTGCGGGAGGTCTGTTCATTGCTACAGTAGCAGGAGGTAACACAGCTGCTGAGATCTGCCTGGGTATAAATAGCACGGCACTATTTTGTCTTTACATATTTAGCTGTTGGATATTTTAATGCAAATTAATGTGGTGGGATTGCAGAGGGGTGTTTTTGTTGACTGGAATTAGTGTCGTGAGCGAGCTTTCTTCTCCATTCTTTCTCTTTTCTTTTCTTTCCTCTCCAAATTACAGCTATTAAGACAAGACTGGTGTGAGCCAAACACGGCGCTCCACTTAATGTGATTTCCCCACGCGCTGAGAAAGGGAATAAGAGGCAATGATTCATGGGAGCCTCACAAAAAGGCTGAAGATGTCCACCTCCGACATGTGCCCAACACAAACACTGGGCTTGTTTAAGTGTGTAATTGTGTGCGTTTATTGCGTGTACGCGCGAGTGTGCGGATGAGCTTAAAGTGAACATTATGATTTATGACATCCTGCATTTAAGTCTGGCTAGTCTTCACATTAGCACAACACTAATCTAATGAATAGACTGCCTTAGAAAGAAACATGCAAATGCCCACTGTTTATTTCCAGAAATCTTGATGTGGCTTTATAGTGTTTCTGCAAAATGATCTCAATTGCAACTTCCCCCCACTCACACACAACTGAGGGGTACTGTGACAGCAGCACGCCGGCTTTTTCTTCAATGTCTCGCATGCCAGCTTTCAACACCCTCCATTGGCACAATTGGGTTTGACAGCTCTCGTAGAGGCCTGGCGATTGGCCGGGCACCAGGGACGCTGTACAGGAAGAGACGTATACACCACTAAAGGGTCCGCGAACGGGAAAAAACAAAGCAGTCACTGCTGAGAAACTTAAGCAGGGGGGTGCGGTCAGGCCCCGGGCTGCAACCCAAATATCTGGTTTCATCACATACAACTTAACAGCCATGTTGAGAAACACTGAGATAAGGCGGAAGGGAAGTGGGAGAGCCATCTGAAAGAGTCCGGCGCTGAAAAGTGAACGTGTGAGTGCTGACAGCAACACAGACCCTTTGGAGAGACACTTAACACCAGAGCCAGGACACAGTAGATGGGAGATTCTGTAACTAGCAGGCAGAGAAAGGCCTTCACTCGACAGCTTTGTCTGATTCACAAGATACTGTTGTGCTGAGGGGGGAACGCTTTTATGAAAAATGGCTGTGATTAGGGGGGTATTTTTCTAAACAGGTCCACATTTATACTCCATGAAGAAGAACCTGAGCCCAGCAAACAGCAGCGTCTGAATCCCGGGGCCAAGTAGGCTGCCCCCGCCCCATAGATCAAGGCTTAATGCAGCCTGTGGTACCGAGACAAATGACAGTTCACCGAGGTGGGGTCCCTGGGCAGAGTTTGGCCTGGCCCTTGGCGCTGTACTGGGGCTGGAGGACAGAGGGTCCGTAAAGGGGGGGAAGGGGAGAGAGGAGAGGGCTCAATCGCCTCACTAATGGGTCCCCAGACGACCAGGCTTGACCTCACAGGTTCAGTGCATTCATTATTAGCTGGTTAGCAGCTAGTGCTAGCAAGGCTAACTCCAGCTAGTAACCTGCAGTTACAAATCTCATTGACTATTAAGAAACAAATGATACAAAATCAAATATTGTCCAAACCAACACAACTTAATACCATTCCCTAAGGCAGGTCCAAACTACGCCCCGGGGGCCAAATGCAGCCCGCCGGCCATTTTCAATATGGCCCACAAATGAAACTTGTGCTCGTCTTATATTGTACTTCGTTAATAGATATGTAAAAACATATTACACAGTAGTATTCATGTGTTAATAAGCCAACATTTCCATTTCAGTCAATTAAAGTTGGAAAAAGGTTCTAATGAATCTAAGTTGATAAGAAAAAAGCCATGTTTCCCCTTATGATGAGCAAAATCAATTAAACCCTATGGAGAGCTTTTTTCTTATGGCATTTTCAAGTATCGAGCATCATTTATTTATCTATCTATTTCATTGATATTGCTGACTTATTACTGAATGTATGAGGCTATATACCTCACCTCTAGTGAGGCCCAGCCCTTCGCATATTTTTATGTGGCCCTCGGTGAAAAAAGTTTGGACACCACTGCCCTAAGGCATAGTTTCATTAAATGATACCCCAGCTGATCCAGAATCCATACAATACTGTCAATACTGTTGAATTAGTCAATTTTAACAACCTTGAAGCTCTGACACGTATGTGAAAACAACTATTCCCCTCCTAATAGCAATAAAAAGTCTGCCAATAACCTCCACACTCTAAACTTGGCCTTTGCATACTACAGCTTGACTTTGATAACAAAAATGCTACTATTCCTGACCACTCCTTCTCTCGTTACGCCTCCTCTCCTCCGAGTAAAGCATATTCTGGGCACTGCAGATCACAGGGGTCCATTCCCTCCCCCATTTTCCAGAAAGTGCAAAACTCGGCCGAAATCACCTCCTGGAAGCCTCCTCATCTCTATGCAGCTATCATTTTTGCTCCAAAGATGTCCGCCCGCCCTGCAGCAACAACCCACAGCGCCTGTGAACTCTGCACACATTATCTCTCCTCCCTCCGAGGGGGGTTCGCTTTATGCGGGGGAAACTGGCCCCATTTATCAGCATCCTCTGTACCCCCCCACCTGCTGCCCGTCTAACTAAGGCCTTATCGCTTCTACAGATCAAGACGCAGGGATGTAGATTGGCTATATTTTCAGCTAAAACAAACACAGAAAGCTCGTCCTTTTTTTCTTCTCCCGTCAGATTTGCCCACATCTAAGGTTGACTATAAAACGATCCAAATGATGTTCAAAGCCGCAAATCAACAATTGCCTCATAATGTCCAGGGACTTTTCACACGGAGAGAAAACATACACATGTTGAGAGAACAAAAACACCCATACGGACAAATTCCAAACTTCATTGCATCACAACAGAAGGTGTTCATCTGTGGAATAACTGTAATGATGAGCTGAAATACTGTGCAACTTTATCTAAACTAAAACAATTATTTAAAAAACAAATCCTGAATGGTTATGAGCAGGACCTGTGAACTCATGCTTACTATTTCTTGTCATTGTAAAAGTGATTTGTTTTTGGTTGTTTTGTACAAATAAATGATTTGTTTAAAAGAATGAATCAAATATCACGGATGCTGATGACCTACACTTTTATATTCATGAACAATGTACGCTAGAGGGGGTAGGACCCAGAGGTGGGAAGTAGTGGAGTGCAAATACTTCGTTACTGTACTTCAGTGCATTTTTCTGCTATCAGTACTTTACTCCACGACTTATTTTTCTGACCACTTTTTACTTTTTGCACGTGCCTTGTTTGCTACCGTCGACAGACTAACTAACCCCCCAGTGTCAGTAGCCTCTGAATTTCTATCCACCAGGGCGTGCAATAATTTTGCCTCCTTTTTCACTGACAAAATTCAGAAAATAAGACAAGCAGTCAGTGCCTCTGCATCAGGAACAGCAAATGTGTTGTCTCTGTGTCCACTTAACATCAATTCAAACACCATGACACAATTCCATCAGATTAATGATAAAAACCTAGAGGACATTATTCAACTTCTGAAATCCTCCTCCTGCTGCCTTGATATTATTCCAACGGGATTTTTTAAAGATGTTTTGCCTTGCATGGCCTCAGATCTACTTCATATAGTAAACAAATCTCTTCACTCAGGTATTTTTCCACAGGCCCTGAAAACTGCAGTCATTAAACCGCTCTTAAAAAAGAATAATCTAGATGCTTCAGTAATGAACAATTACAGGCCCATATCAAACCTGCCATTTCTAGGTAAAATCATTGAAAAAGTTGTTTTTCAACAGCTGAGTAATTTTTTGCATTTAAATGACTGTTTCGATGTGTTCCAGTCAGGCTTTCGTCCGAACCACAGTACTGAGACTGCTCTTGTAAAGGTCTTTAATGACATCCACTTAAACACAGACAGTGGCAGAACTTCAGTGTTAGTATTATTAGATCTCAGTGCTGCATTTGACACTGTTGACCACAGCATATTACTAGACCGACTGGAAAACTGGGTGGGACTTTCGGAAACCGTCCTAAATTGGTTTGAATCCTACTTAAAGGACAGAAACAACTTTGTTTCTATTGGTAAATACACATCTGAGTTGACAAATATGACATGTGGGGTTCCTCAAGGCTCCATCCTGGGGCCGCTTCTCTTTAACATCTACATGCTACCACTGGCTCAGATAATGAAAAACAACAAAATAAGTTACCATAGCTATGCAGATGACACACAAATTTACGTAACAGTTTCAACAGGAGACTATGCTCCAATTCAAACACTGAGTAAGTGCATTGAACAAATCAATGACTGGATGTGTCAGAACTTTCTCCAATTAAACAAAGATAAAACTGAGGTAATGGTTTTTGGAGCCAAGGCAGAACGTATAAAAGTTAGCGCTGAGCTTCAGTCTGCAATGTTCAAAACAACAGATAAAGCCAGAAATCTAGGTGTAGTCATGGACTCTGACCTGAGTTTCAACAGCCACATTAAAACAGTTACTAAATCAGCCTACTATCACCTAAAGAACATATCTAGGATTAAAAGACTAATGTCGCAGCAGGATTTGGAAAAACTTGTCCATGCTTTTATCTTCAGTAGACTCGACTACTGCAATGGTGTCTTCACAGGTCTCACTAAAAAGTCTATTCGGAAGCTGCAGCTGATTCAGAACGCCGCTGCTCGAGTCCTCACTAACACTAAGAAAGTGGATCACATCACTCCTGTTCTGAAGTCTTTACACTGGCTTCCTGTGTGTCAAAGAATAGATTTCAAAATACTGCTGCTGGTTTATAAAGCTTTGAATGGTTTAGGCCCAAAATACATTTCTGATCTACTGCTAAATTATGAACCATCCAGATCTCTCAGGTCTTTAGGGACTGGTCAGCTTTCTGTCCCCAGAGTCAGAACTAAACATGGTAAAGCAGCGTTCAGTTATTATGCTCCAAATATCTGGAACAAACTCCCAGAAACCTGCAGGTCCGCTGCAACTCTGACTACTTTTAAATCCAGACTAAAGACTTTTCTTTTTGTCGCTGCTTTTAATTGAACTATTCATATCTTAGACTGCACTGTAACTTTTATCCATGTATTTTTTCTTTTAGTGTTTATCCATGTATTTCTTCTTTTAATGTTTATTTTATTAGCTTTTCTTTTTAATGACTGATTTTAAATGCCATTTTCTTAATGTCTTTCATTTGTTGTAAAGCACTTTGAATTGCCTTGTGTTGAAAAGTGCTCTATAAATAAACTTGCCTTGCCTTGCCTTGCCTTTCTACTTCTTACATGTTGAATACAAATACCTGTACTTTCTACTTCTTACATGTTGAACACAAATACCTGTACTTTCTACTTCTTACATGTTGAACACAAATACCTGTACTTTCTACTTCTTACATGTTGAACACAAATACCTGTACTTTCTACTTCTTACATGTTGAACACAAATACCTGTACTTTCTACTTCTTACACGTTGAACACAAAGACCTGTACTTTCTACTTCTTACGTGTTGAACCCAAATACCTGTACTTTCTACTTCTTACACGTTGAACACAAATACCTGTACTTTCTACTTCTTACACGTTGAACACACATACCTGTACTTTCTACTTCTTACATGTTGAACACAAATACCTGTACTTTCTACTTCTTACATGTTGAACACAAATACCTGTACTTTCTACTTCTTACACGTTGAACACAAATACCTGTACTTTCTACTTCTTTCATGTTGAACACAAATACCTGTACTTTCTACTTCTTACATGTTGAACACAAATACCTGTACTTTCTACTTCTTACACGTTGAACACAAAGACCTGTACTTTCTACCTCTTACGTGTTGAACCCAAATACCTGTACTTTCTACTTCTTACACGTTGAACACAAATACCTGTACTTTCTACTTCTTACACGTTGAACACACATACCTGTACTTTCTACTTCTTACATGTTGAACACAAATACCTGTACTTTCTACTTCTTACACGTTGAACACAAATACCTGTACTTTCTACTTCTTTCATGTTGAACACAAATACCTGTACTTTCTACTTCTTACATGTTGAACACAAATACCTGTACTTTCTACTTCTTACACGTTGAACACAAAGACCTGTACTTTCTACTTCTTACGTGTTGAACCCAAATACCTGTACTTTCTACTTCTTACACGTTGAACACAAATACCTGTACTTTCTACTTCTTACACGTTGAACACACATACCTGTACTTTCTACTTCTTACATGTTGAACACAAATACCTGTACTTTCTACTTCTTACATGTTGAACACAAATACCTGTACTTTCTACTTCTTACATTTTGAACACAAATACCTGTACTTTCTACTTCTTACATGTTGAACACAAATACCTGTACTTTCTACTTCTTACATGTTGAACACAAATACCTGTACTTTCTACTTCTTACATGTTGAACACAAATACCTGTACTTTCTACTTCTTACATTTTGAACACAAATACCTGTACTTTCTACTTCTTACACTTTGAACCCAAATACCTGTACTTTCTACTTCTTACATGTTGAACACAAATACCTGTACTTTCTACTTCTTACATTTTGAACACAAATACCTGTACTTTCTACTTCTTACACTTTGAACCCAAATACCTGTACTTTCTACTTCTTACACGTTGAACCCAAATACCTGTACTTTCTACTTCTTACATGTTGAACACAAATACCTGTACTTTCTACTCCTTACATTTTGAACACAAATACCTGTACTTTCTACTTTTTACATGTTGAACACAAATACCTGTACTTTCTACTTCTTACATGTTGAACTCAAATACCTGTACTTTCTACTTCTTACATGTTGAAAACAAATACCTGTACTTTCTACTTCTTACACGTTGAACACACATACCTGTACTTTCTACTTCTTACATGTTGAACACAAATACCTGTACTTTCTACTTCTTACATGTTGAACACAAATACCTGTACTTTCTACTTCTTACATTTTGAACACAAATACCTGTACTTTCTACTTCTTACATGTTGAACACAAATACCTGTACTTTCTACTTCTTACATGTTGAACACAAATACCTGTACTTTCTACTTCTTACATGTTGAACACAAATACCTGTACTTTCTACTTCTTACATTTTGAACACAAATACCTGTACTTTCTACTTCTTACACTTTGAACCCAAATACCTGTACTTTCTACTTCTTACACGTTGAACCCAAATACCTGTACTTTCTACTTCTTACATGTTGAACACAAATACCTGTACTTTCTACTCCTTACATTTTGAACACAAATACCTGTACTTTCTACTTTTTACATGTTGAACACAAATACCTGTACTTTCTACTTCTTACATGTTGAACTCAAATACCTGTACTTTCTACTTCTTACATGTTGAAAACAAATACCTGTACTTTCTACTTCTTACATGTTGAACCCAAATACCTGTACTTTCTACTTCTTACATGTTGAACCCAAATACCTGTACTTTCTACTCCTTACATTTTGAACACAAATACCTGTACTTTCTACTTTTTACATGTTGAACTCAAATACCTGTACTTTCTACTTCTTACATGTTGAAAACAAATACCTGTACTTTCTACTTCTTACATGTTGAACCCAAATACCTGTACTTTCTACTTCTTACATGTTGAACCCAAATACCTGTACTTTCTACTCCTTACATTTTGAACACAAATACCTGTACTTTCTACTTTTTACATGTTGAACACAAATACCTGTACATTCTACTTCTTACATGTTGAACTCAAATACCTGTACTTTCTTCTTCTTACATGTTGAAAACAAATACCTGTACTTTCTACTTCTTACATGTTGAATCCAAATACCTGTACTTTCTACTTCTTACTTGTGGAACACAAATACCTGTACTTTCTACTTCTCACATTTTCCAAACAGCTGGTTCCTTTAGTTTGAATGTGTGTTTGGTGGCGTGATCATTATTATTTAGAGCCTATTGATTTGAACACGATCCGTGTATCCATCATTTCCTGGTCTTCTCTAAAGAAGAGGGACCAATGGAAACATTGTCATGTTGCCGTTGTTCAGCATGGAAACATTCATTAGCTAACAATGACATTATTGTTCTATTAATATAAAGGGAGGTCAGGTACTCTTTAAAACAGCTGCTAGTTATGGGTACTTTTTACTGAAGTACATTACAAATCCCAAACTTCTTTACTTTTACTTGAGTAAAGAAGTTTAGTCAGTACTTCTACTTTTACCAGAGTATTTTTAAACACGGTATCTGTACTTCTACTTGAGTAAAGGATGTGTGTACTTTTGCCATCTCTGACAAACACAGATCTCGTCCTTATTTTTTCAGATTCGCCCACATCTGAAGGTGAATGGTGGAAGTTTAAGTAATGGATTACTTTGAAAACAACGTTAACTGGGGCACGCGCTTTCCCTCGATGCCGGGGTCTAATGATTTCTAATGCCGCTAAACATCAGCGCGCCGTGAAAGCCATAAAGCTTTTCACTGGGGACGCGGCCGCAAATCTCCCATCGCATGTTCCCTTTGTTGATTTTTGTGAGACAACAACACCGCAACGCTTATCTCCATTACAGACCAGCACCAAGGGGAGCTTTCCCAAAGCCTTTCACCCAACGCCTTATTAGCAGCTATTCCCTCATCCTCCAACTGGGAGCAGATAGAGGGAAATGGAGTGCATTATCCCATCTTTCGACTCACCACAAACTGGCCTCATGTACTCTCCCCTTCCTCTTCTTTTCACAGTCTTAGCTCTGATTCAAGAAGAATGGACAACAAAAAGAAAGCATTTGCAGTTTATTTATAAACCCATACAAAAGGGTTGGCTGTTAATTTCAGAGCCTGTAAGAAGATGAAGCTCTTTTGTTGCTCGTTTGTATTGTGGGAAAACAAAAACAGGGGATAATGCCGTCAACACTGATAGCTTCATCATGGTGACTCAATGATATAATATTGGCATATGATTGCAAAGGTTAAGCTTCCTGCTACAGCTTAAGAGATAAACGTTGTGTATAGCACATTCCGTGCTTTTCTTATTGGAAGGGAGAACAAGGCAACTCCGATGAATTCTAATGTGAGGACGTTGCTTAAGGGGGTGACTTGTGGTCTTCATCCCCTGTCTCTTTTCCCCTCCTCTTTCCTGTGTGTGTGTGTGTGTGTGTGTGTGTGTGTGTGTGTGTGTGTGTGTGTGTGTGTGTGTGTGTGTGTGTGTGTGTGTGTGTGTGCGTGTGTGACTCATGCTCTTGCAGCAATGACGATAAGGATCTGTGTTGTTTTTTTTCCTTTTTGGGTTCCTCCCCAGAAGTACCAATTCCTGCAGCCCTCAGCTGGTCCCCCCTGTTTGTTTAGCGTGTGTTTATTTGTTTCTCTGTAGTCCTGGGATTAATTATCATAACCATATGCCTGGCTAATACATCTCTCTCCAAAGCCAATAGCGTGGCAGCCTGCTACTTCTCCATTTTAATTACAGCTAACATCGTTAGCCTGATTTAGTTTTGCCGTTTCCCTGCTTATTTCTGAATTCATAATTCAAAATACCAACAGAAAATGTGAGGCTGGAATAATTAACTCTAAAAAAAAATAGCATTGCGACAGACTCGCACAGAGAAAAGTCACACTTCTGACACCAAAAATTAGCATGTTTGGCAAAACAGTACGATCTGGATACCTTCACAATTTCTTTGACTTTCTTGATAGCCAAATGAGATATTTATCAACCGGAGACATTTCCTCAGGTGTGAATACGTTGATTGGGAGGTTTTGCAAAGCATGCTGGGCCATCTGTGGTGAAGGTGAGGCTCTGGGAAGTGCTGCTAATGTTTCTGGGAAGAAGAAAGTGGTGTCATGGGTTCAGTGTCGGATCATATTTTACCAGCTTGGCTTCGGGCCAGACAAGTTTAGTCTGGGTTTTGTTGGATTGGGGGGGGGATAATGACTGCTGAGTCAATCAGTTAGGTCAAAGTCACGTTGTGGGAACATAAAGGGGGGTGGGCTTGGCTCAGTCTTTCACACTGATGACGCTATCAGGTGTTGCTTGTGATGACACCTAACAAACAGGCTCAGGATCACAGTGTCGTTGCCAACGGTAACCAGGAAGGGCTTTGGTTCTTCTGTGTAGGATTAAGGATTCTACATGCTAGCTCTCTGTGTTTATCCTTATTTCAATAAGAAATCATCCATTATTTAGCTCCAAACCTCTCTGCCCTGTTCGCCCCTCCCTTCGGATGGGGGGGCACCCCGCTGACTCCCCCTCTTCAAGGACGAAACGTGGCGGAGAGGAGAGGAGTCGACCCTGTCACCAGGGGAGAGAGGGGAGGGAGGGAGAGGAGAGAGGAAGAGCACACACACGGCTCTTAGAAGAAATGTGGAAAATGTGTGACCCAAATATACATTGCTTTGTACTCTGGTTCAAAGTTTCCTGTCCTCTCTACCAAACATTCAAGGAGAAGGGGAGGAAAATGAAAACACAACAATGAATAAATCATACAGCAGCTACTGTAGTGTTATTCCTGGGGGGGGGGGAGGGAAGAGAGAGAGGAGAGAGAGAGAGAGAGAGATGAGAGAGAGGAGAGAGAGTGAGAGATTGAGATGAGATGATGAGGAGAGAGCGAGAGAGAGAGAGAGAGAGAGACTGAGAGGAGAGATGAGAGGAGAGGGTGGATGATGAGAGAGAGAGAGACGGAGAGGAGAGGAGAGAGACGAGAGATGAGGAACGAACCTGGTTGAGAGAGAGAGAGAGAGAGAGAGAGAGAGCACCCCTTTGGTCTTTTGATGGCGCTCTCTTATGGAACATGGTATTTCTTGATTCGCTCTTACATCCATCATCAGTCGGAGCTAATAATTCCACGTAAGTGCTGCTGTGAAGCGATAGATCACAAACGCCAGACGCCGTCTCCTGTGCAAAACTACGGCAGCCAAACAGCCTATTAACCAACTCCAGACTTTGACTCAAAGCGCCTGTTTTATTGCTATTACATCTCAAATGAACAGATGACTCTTGATATCGCAGGGACAACTGTATTAGCTAAATAAAAACGTTTCTTTTGTCCAGCATAAATGTATAATCTGCACAGTATTGGAATGACATAGAGCTGAGTGTCTTACATAAAGAGAAGCTATTAGTAACACAGCTGCTTACATCAGAATCAGAATATTAGCGCAAAGACAACAAATACAGAATATAAATATGAGGTGTAGTGTACACTCTTTCCTGAGAAGAGTTGCATGCAGGTGCTTAAGACGCGTTTCAGTTAGATTGAAGTGAAAGTTATAGGCCGAGGCTAAAAGACACTAAAATATATATTTTTAGAGGTGCTGTGACCTTCTGAGTCCGATTTAAAGTTATCACATTTAAATAAAGTCTACAAAACACTGGATAATCCGTTTGGAGGTCTATTAGACGAGACTCACACCGGTGTCCTGTCAAAATGTGTCTAGACCATTATTTTAATATATACTGTTTTGCCTTCTTTTCTTTTTACCTCTTAATGTGTATATATGTATATAATGTATGTGTGGTTGTACAGGTGTGCATATATATATATATATATACACATATTATTCAATTTGTATTCTTTGGGAGGGAAATAAACAGCATTTCAATCTCGCCGTTATACTGCACACAGAGAAATTGACAATAAACTTTTACATTTGACTTTTCATATTCAACCAGGTCATGAACTGAGTGTCTTATCTACCCATCTACATGTATAACTATGCATGTTTGCTCACCTACTGCCTACACACACACACACACACACACACCACACACACACACACACACACACACACACACACACACACACACACACACACACACACACACACACACACACACACACACACACACACACACACACACACACACACACACACACACACACACACACACACACACACACACACACACACACACACCCACACCCAAGATGACAGTATTAACCAGGTGTGGTGCTTCCTTGCATTCCCAACATGCATCAGATGCAGCGTGATGGCTCTGGAGCTCAGGGAGACCCACCAGAGGGGCTGTCGGACGGGGGGCCGGATCCCACTAATCCCGTCCCCGTCTGAAATCTCAAAAGACAAGCAGAAATGAAGGCTATCATCAGAGATAGGCTGCGACACAAAAAGCCATCGCTCCGAGAAAAGCTGCTAATGATGATGTTTTTCTTCAAGTGCACAAACATCAAGTCCGGTGAGGTTTATGTGTGTGTGCTTTGACAGGAAATGTCTTCCTGCATTACACTTTTGCGGCGGGAAGATGTAATAATTTCCCTTGAAAACTGGGGCTAGGACGCACGCTTCCTAATGATGGAATCTTTTGATGTTTAAATTAGGATATCACACGCGAGGAGCTATCCTCTCAGGGCCGCACCTTCTTATGACAAGATTAGCAGCAAAGCAAAGCCATTACTGTGGTTTATTTCTGCCCCAGCCAACTCCCAGACACAGGCACAGAGGCAGGCAGCCATCCAGAGAGGGGGGGGGAGGGAGGGGTGGTGAAATACAAGAGAAATAGAACCCATAAAATAAGAGGGAAAAAACTAATGGGGTACACACTCTTTATAGATCTACTTATTTATAGATCATCTGTAGAAATTCATTTTTCTGTCAGCCTGTCACCATGTCAGCCATGTCAACTTTGTACATATTCTGCTGTCTCTGCTGTCAACACACTGTACAGCGAATAGGAATTAATATCGCTGTAATGCTGACAAGACGGACTGCTAGCAACATTTACTGACTTTCTCCCTGAGTCCCACGAGAGCACAGATAGCCAAAACAGGACAAGAAAGGGAAACTGACAATGATCACTATTTATAAAGAACAGATATCTAAAAAATATTTGCGGGTTTATTTTGGAAGATAGATACAGTATAACAGTGTTAAACCCATTCAAAGGCCTATGGTGATTAGCTGTGGACAGCTCCTGGTGCTGAGATGAGATGTTGGATTGACCGGATGACAGTCAGATAAAGCCAACTCAAACAATTCCTCAGTGTTATTGAACGAACAAGCGCACATGGCAGCCGGATTGTATTATTAGCAACAGTTGCATGGCGAACACACAGAGGCCTGGAACTATACTTGCATATAAGATAAACACAAGTGTATTATTCTGTTTTCTCTTCTGTAAACTAATATATATTCTCCTTTTTGACAATTAGAGGCAAGTTGCTTTGATTTTTAGGAATATATTGATCTGGCTGATAAAAATACCATTGTTGTGCTTTGTTTTCTATGTACAAAACAAAGCTTTTTAAGTTATTCATTCAGTCCTTCTTTAAACGCCACACCTTCACTTGCATATTACAAGCTGGGAGTGGATTAAAACGAGATGACATCTGACACTATACTAAGTGTTATATATTATTATCATTATTAATATCATCCCAACACTGCCACTATTTCCAAGGGTCATCACAATGTGAATCATTCACTTAATGCCTCGTATTATCGTACATTTCATCTATTTTACATTCAATGTCTATGTTGATTTTATGTCTATTCTTATGTCTTTTACTGGTAATTGTATGTGATATCAGGTGACTATTTTATGAGATGTCAATTCTGTTGTGTGAAGCACTTTGGATTGTAATTCTTGTACAAATAAACTACAGTTATTATAATGTTACTTCCTGAAACAAAGCTTCTCCCTTTAAACAACCATTTAACGAGGCTGACATGTAAACTGAACGGCATCACTTCAAATGAAACATATTTCCAACCTAATTCAACTGAAAATGTCAATTCTGAAGAACAAAATAATAATCCATCAAACTACTAAACGTGCAGCTTTAAAGCGACGTCCTGCTATGAGATTATTATCTTTACGTGTAAGATAAGAAAGTAATTTCATCTTTAGACAAAGAGTTAGACACTAAATAATGGTCATCAGAGCCAGTGTTCATTTTGGCAGCTGTTTTTGATTTAGTCTTAGTCTTTAGACGAAAATGGTTATTAGTTTTAGTCACATTTTAGTCATTCATATCCTTCGTAGTTTTAGTCGACGAAAACTCAAAATGTTTTAGACAACTTTTAGTCCAAATGTTTTCTCTCTCTAAACTAATTCAGCAAATATAGGTTTCTGAAATTGGAATCAATGTGACAGCATCAACTGTTGAAATTCGTAAAGCAACATTTCATTCTCTTAACACTTTACTTGTGTAATATATAGGGATGGTAAGGACGCTAAGGTTTTTAACGGTACTACTACTCTTATCGAAACTGCTTATCGATCCGGTGCTTTAAAAAATAACAAAGTACCTACAAGAATACCGTTAAAGGGAAAAACTAAACAAATTGTTAACCGAATTAACATTGCTTTATTTACATGTGAAATAAATAAAATATGTATAATTATGTTATTATATTGTACTGTACTTGAGTAAAATGTTGAGGTACTTGTATTTTACATTTAAATGTTTTGCCACTTAGTACTTCTACTCCACTACAGTTCAGAGGTAAATTATGTACTTTTACTCCACTACATGTATTTAATACTTTTGTCCACATCGAGCCTTGTAGAGTGTCTCTATACTCTCTGAGCGGTAATAATGATATTGCAAGTTAGAAACGTAAGATGCATTTTGACAGACAGGACGGACACCTGGGGGAAAATATGCTGCATTTTGAATGTCCGATAGTCCACCATTAACACCTTAGTCCCGCCTCGTCAACGAAAACTAAATATACATTTCGTCATCGTCTCGTCTTAGTCATGTAAAAAAGGTCGTTGACGAACATTTTTCGTCATAGTTTTCGTTGACGAAATGAACACTGATCAGAGCTGATTAACTGATGACTACTCGGGTTAAACCAGTCAGGAATTTCTCTAAAATAACAGTCTCCTGTATCAGGTTTCACACACACTCCGACACACACGTAGCTTCTTTGAAATGTTGCAGGCTGAACAGGACATTACCTGCGCTTTTCATGCAGCAGAGTGGCTTCTGGGTAGGTAAAGCACTGAGAGCCCTCCACCACTCGGGGAAAGAGAGCTCAGGCAGGACAATAAAGAGAGGGGCCGGCGATGGCAGGGCCCCTCTGAGGCCCTTTTCATGCTCTCAGGTTGAATCACAAGGGCCCACTTCATCGCCGTTATCCAGGGATGGGAAATACATAGCTTCTCTTTAAAACTCTGACCCGGCCTTTTAGTCCGGTGCGCCAGGGCCGATTATCCTCACTCACCCTTTTTGAAAAAGTCACACATGCACACTCACTCACATAGAGATATAAGCACATTAGAGAATGAGAGTGGCACACACACAGATACAGTAGAAGTGGCTCACATTCACAGAGGCCCTGACTCAGGGACAGATCTATATTTAAGAGGGGATACAGTGAGCGTTTAACCTTGCAGCGGAGGTGACTTTGAGTGAGTCACAGAGGCGGGAGTTGCTTTTGTTGCCGTGTCTCTACGAGTGAGTCTGTGAGCGGAGAACTGAGAGCGGAGTCTTCCTTTTGAAGATGACCTTGGGCTCAAGGTAAAACACGCTGAATGTTTTAACACATGCTCAAAGTTGTGTGGTGTTAGGCTCATATCTCTTCCGACAGTCCTCTCAAGGTTCGGGACTTCTGTGTGACAGGTGAAATAGACTGTTGGAATATGGAATAAACAAACAAGCAAGCTACCTGTACTTTGTATCGTAGAAACATAGCATTAGTCTCATTTAATTATATATACGTCACTGTAACTTTCTTTTCCGTTTAAATTCACGCCGAGCTACTAAATGTTCTCAAACAGAAGGGTTGACCATTGTCAGGCAATTATCATATGGATCTTAGGTTTGATATTAACCTATATTCAAGTTTCGCCCGTCTGGCCAACATTTGAATAGCCTGTAACTTAAATTCCCTAGCTGAGACCTCCCCCTTTTGGGTTTTTCCTGTATAAAGTGCTTGTTTTTCTGTTGTAACAGTGGTCAGATCTTCGTACTACATCAGTGGTGCAGGGTTATCTGTCCTTCCAGCTGGAAAAAGATTGATTCTGTTAAATGCTATAACTCTTTATTAAATAACACAACTTTGGTTTATGGGAATGGGGAGGTCAACTTATCCATACAAGCTGGGAAAGATTGCATTTCGGGAAAGTAGGATAAGGTTTTTAGTTTTTCATTAGCATTGTCAATCGTTTACCTAAACTGTAGAGAGAATGTATGAAATATATAAGAATCAGGGCTTTATTTGTAATGAATTTATATATTTTAGTGCCTTTTGGGGAAATATCCTCTTTGTTTTCTGATGTAATTCTATATTAATGTACGGCTGATTCATGATTTACATTTTTAATATAGTCAACAATGTCATTAAGCTACTTAAGAGATTAACATTGGTACTATTTAAAGTTTTGTTGTTGACTGTAATTGAGACTCAACACTTCCTGCATGTGTTTAAGAGAAAAGTCTAGAAACATTAAGGCGTGAACTCTGCCTTTCCCTTTTATTTTTAAACATTTTGTTTGTCCAGTACGATTAATAGTGACCTCACATAGCATTATAAGCTGACTGTGCACCACAATAGGTAATTCTTTCATTTTTTTCACCTGCTGTTATTAGCTTTATTCAGTATCTGAGCCTCTGTGTTATTTGCCTTTTGTTAGCGATGTTACAGTATATGAAAATATATGCTTGGGCAACACAAGTTAGCATCTGCTGTGCTGAAGAAAAGCTCGTTTTTCTTCTCTTCAGACAGCGGGCCTGCAGGGTGACAGAACATCGGAGAACACAATCCTTCCTGTTTAGCGCTGGCTCGCTCCTGCTTCTGTTATTCAGTCCACAGCTATGCCAAGCGTCTGTACACAATCCTCTGTTGTTTGGGTGTGCAGCGCTAGGTAGCGTTAGCATCACCCCGGCAGCCGAGCCCAGGATAAAGCGTGTGTTTCAAGTGGAGGAATGCCAGTCAGCCCAGAATTTCCCTGCAGCATCTAATCCATGACCACAGACATCCCTCTCATTATCGCCAAATTACATGCAAATTTCCCCCCAAATAAATGAGTTTTAAGTACTTGACAACCTGTCAGCCTTGGAATATTGAATCGTCCTGACGGCTAGATAAACAATCAACAATAATCACTCTATGCAAATTTGATATTTCCTGCACAATTACGAACGGGAAAAAACAACCCACTATAAATAACTGGACACAAAGGCATCTAGAATTTGTTCAGGTTTTGAACAGATACGGATGCAAATGAAAGATTCTTTAGGATGTAATTGATTCAAACGTCGCTGCGCCTCCTCTGCCTGCTTTTATTGTTCTTCTCCTGGCACTTGTTTTTCTCTCTCTTTATCTCGCCGCTTTCAATATACCCAGATAATGGCTGATGTAAATGAGTGAATGAGAGAAAGGGGAGAAGAGAGAAAAGAAGGACGTGAATCACCCTTTTCTGTCTGGTCTTTTCAAGTGCATGCTGAAAGAAAAGGAGATGTGTGCAAAATAACTCGCTCTTATGAAGTGGATTGGAGATGACGGTGGAATTGAATGCTCTGTCCGTTTGCTTGTGAAGGAGATTACAGTGCGCCCCCCCACACCCCCTCCTCCCTCCCACCCACTCATCCACAACACCCAGAGATTAAGACTGACAAGAACATATCAATTCATTTGAGGACATCTCTCACTCTCATCTTTTGAAAGAACTTTTTTTTCTATTTCTCCTTCATTCATCTGTCCACACTCTGATGCCTGGGGAGGGGGTTTGTCTTGAAGGTATAATGTGTGCAGAGTCTGACCCCCGGTGACCAGAAACCTCCAGGATCAGGACATCCTTTAGAGCAGTGGTTCTCAAAGTGGGGGGCGCAGAGGCATGACAGGGGGGGGGGGGGGGGTGCGAGAGACCAGGAGGAAAAATGGTTATTTAAAAACAAAAAAATCATATTTTGAAAAATTATTGATTCGAAAATAATATGATACAGTACAGTACTATTACGTCTGGGTCTCTGTGTTTCATTAAAGCTCAGCTCTGTGTGTGTGGAACGAACCATTTTGTGTGCGTGTAAGAGTGAGAGAGAGAGAGCGCACCGGTACCGGAGATCGTTGTTGTTAGCTTCTGGTGCTAGCGAGCTACGCTAACGGATATAAGGAGTTTTTTCAACAACAAGGTGGAGGAGAGTCCTCTCCTGTCAGACTGAGAGACTCAGTGAACTAAAGGACTCTCTCAGTGTTATCTCAGTGGGTCTCAAACGTTTTGGTCACCATTAATGTAAACAATTATTTCAAAGGCACACGTTTATATGATCATTATAGTTATACAAAAATAAGAGAATAAATGAAAAACAGGTATAAAATACTACATGACATTAAAAAAAGAATAAAGTTTAAAAGGGAGTGATTTGTAAAATATCCATAAAGAAAAAGTAAATCTGTTTATAGTTCTGTTTCAAATGGGTGTTGAGAGATGTATCAATAGATCTCTTCATTTTGCTCTCAAAGTGCACCAGATTGATGCTTTAACTTCAATATTTAATATAAATCTTCTCGGGGGAGCTTGCGGAGTGTGGTGTGTAAGGTCCACACACCACCTATAAAAATAGCACTTTACCCCTGCTTACACCTATATGCCGTGAGCTGATATCAAGCCTTCATTGTAACAGTCGCGGGTACACTGTGTATTTGTGTGGGGATTGTTGCAGTAGAACATTCCACTAGCGCCCGGTACATTAATGGGAAACCCTAAATGTTTGAGCACCCTCTATGAAACGGCAAGCTACCCCACAGCACCCCCAAAAGAAATCTCTGAGCCTGACTATTTGTGTTGGGGGGGCCCGACTTTTTTTTTTCTTCAAAGGGGGGGCCTGACAGAAAAAGTTTGAGAACCACTGCATTAGAGGGAGCTAACGGCTTCATCCCTGCCCAGCACTGACACCTCCCGTTGGGCCTCTCTATCTCCGAGTCCTCCCATCATGGAAGCTTCTCTGTGGGCTTCAGGTTCATGTTTTTATCGCTGCAAAACACTCACGATGTCAGGGGGAGACTGAAGAGGACACTATCGTGCCTGACATCCAGTTAAAGAGAAGGGGATGTGGCTAAATGCTGGAGTGATTGCTGTCATTACAATGTGACGTATCACACCTGGAAAAGTCAAACAATCCAAACTGTCCCTTTATGTCTAAGTAAATTGTGTATTCAAATACATCTGGAAAGACAATCCACACACATCTACTCTTTTTAAATCAAATGTCAAAAATCCAATCAAAGTCGCTACTTTAGACACGATCAGTCAAACCAGACTTCTTTAATGATGAAAAATGTAAAAGTCTTTTGACTTTGAATGAGACTATCTGTCCCTCATTTCTAAGCAAGCACTGTATACTTGACTTCAGTTACAACACTCAATACTTCTGGTGTCAAGATATGGTTTTGGTATTTCGACCTTTGCCCTTGGTACACGCTAGGGCTGCTCAATTAATCGTATTTAATTATGGCTTGCAACGATTACGAAAACAACGTAATCTAAATAAAACGATTATTTTTTTATTATTATCATTACTTTTTTTCAGTTGAATTATACTTAGAGTTCAGGGTAATCAACTGTTAAAAACATACTGTTCACATTTTTTTTCTCCAATAAATTGATATCTTCAAAGTAAATGGATAATCGTTTTTAATAATCGTGATATCAATTATTGACCCAAATAATCGAGATTATGATTTTTGCCATAATCGAGCAGCCCTAGTCTTCAGTACAGGTGGCAATATTGTCACCTGCCTGCGCTCATCTCTGAAACCAGACCATGTAAACAGGCTGGTGTTTCTAGCAAAAAATCTTTAAGAGATGACATGAGCAGTCCTACCAGCATTTGCCATGGTTGCCAACACTTTTTTTATTTGGCCTTAAATTGTAGTTCAACATTTATTTCCTGTTACTTCTGGACCATGACGGTGGGCCATACTTTTAAACTTAACTGAGTGGAATATGTTGAATGTTTTACCAAAATGTTGGCTATATGTTAAGGAGTTTTCAGGTTGTGACAGTGCACTGAACTGGTTGTTGATCTTGTTTATTGGTATTTATTATTTTGATATTATTTATTTAAATGTAGATATGAATGTATAATTTATTTTATTTTGTATTGGTTTTTCAGTTGATTACCCTGAATGTATAATTCTACAGTTAAAAAGTTCAAATTATTATTTGTATTTGTTTTAAAGTACAATAAATGGATGTTTTCAAAGTCAATAAATAATCACAGTTTACTCTTTACTCTTTTTAGGGTGCAGCTATATGTTTTATTTATTTCAAAGTAGGTCCATTTGAATTGTATTCATTTTCTTCAAATGTGCAGAGGACTCTCCAAGTGTTGATTTATTTTAAAGTAGGCCTGTGTATTTGTTTTTATTCTCCTTATAAGAGTTCTTTGTTTCTTATTAGAGGTTAACAGGTTTATAAATAATAAATGCAAAAAAACTGTAGTTTTTGAGTATGATATAATAATATATACAACTTTATAAGCTATCAAGCTATCAAATATGTTTTGCGGCTCCAGACAAAACAACTTGTTGGAAAACGGGGCAAAATGGCTCTTTTGGTCAAAAAGGTTGCAGACCCCTGCGCTAGCGCAGGGTTGCCAACTCTCACGCATCTGGCGTGTGACACACGCTTTCACTCTCAATCTCACGCTCTCACGCTGCCCAAACTATTCTCACGCCAAAAACAAGAATACCGAAGACTATAAACGGTTTTGAAAACTTTTGTCAGGTAGTGATCGTCTTCTCAATAGAACATCTTTGATAATGTCTTCTGGCCAATCAGAATCAAGATAACGACGAGGTGTTGTTGCAGGAAGTCCCGACGGAGAATACTTTTGCTGTAGTACATCTCTATACGTCGATACAACATTACGTGTTGATAGAAATCAACACGTAATGAAATAAGACCCCACGGTTTCATGATTGATAGGTGTGTGGGCTGTCTTTCATTTTGACACACAGAACAATGGGGGCTATCCACCCTTATCCACAATGTAAAGTAATTCACACAGCCTCTTCCCTCTTCTCTCTCTGAGGAGCAGCAGGTTCAGCTTTCAGAACAAAGTAACACAACATTAAATACCATTCATTTTTTAAAATATGTTGTGTAGTAATAGATTTATTTATTTTTCTTCTCAAGAGAGTACCAGAATGTGTATTTGATGTTAGTATTTCAAAAAATCTGCTGGGGGAGAATCCCCCCAGACCCCGCTGTAGGGGTTGGGTTTTCAGCAGGTCAACTATTTCACCTGTGGGGAAGTTGCAGGATTGGCTCCAGCTCGCCCTTTTTATTTACTACAAGACAAATGTGCCTTTTTATTTCATACAGTTCAATTTGGATTGAGACAGGGAAATAATCTAAACCTCACACGTGGCGTTTTACTGTCAAGGGGAGCGTGTATGTAATTACAATGCAAATACTGACTTGAGCCCCACCACTGTATAGGTTAGGCGGCCCTACCATAGATTATCCAACACAAACACTCTCTCGCAACTGCCGACCCGTATTGCGCATGCGCAGATCTAAGAACCAGGAGAAATGATAAAAAAGTAAAAGTCTGCTGCTTATTGTTCTACTAGGCCAAAAATAGAGTCAAAGAGTGTATGAGAGTGAGTGTGTTAATTAATATGTTTGGCAGTTTGGAGTAAGTATGTAGATTTGTTTGTGTGTGTGTGTTTCATGTATAGGCCTCTCACGATAATTAATTTTGTTGGATACATTTTCCCGGAAATTATTGCGATAAATGATAATATTGTCGGCACCGTTGTATGACCATTTTAGACCACTGACATAATGATAATATATAATAATAATTCAAGTACATCCATTCAAACTGCTAGTCACATCCTCATGTAAATGGAAATGTATCGAGTTCATTTTATTTATCGTACGATAAGTCAATGAATTGCTTATCGCGACAGGCACACAATAAAACAGTGGAAACAAACATGTGTTTGACTTTCATTAGTGAATGAAAAGTTGTGCCCTTTATAGTTTGTGTCCAATATTGTGTATTTGTATATATTGTATATATATCCTATATATATATATGCTAAGGTCGCGCTGCTGACACGATAGCAGTCATTTAGTGCACATATGTGTAATTAAACCCATGATATCAAAATCTCACTCCAGCCAGGTACCCAAAGTTGGCAACCCTGCGCTAGCTCTATGCTAACGCCTAGTTTTTTAACTAGCTTGTTAACTTGCTAACTAGCTATGGCAATTAGCTAACCAACATGTCCCATTTTATCAAGTGCCAAAACTGCTTCTGAATGAGAAGAATACTGATTTGGGAGGCTAATCAAGCCATAGCTGTTTAGCTAATGTACATTAGCTGTCACGATCTGTCCGTGTTATGTTTTGTCTGTCTGTTTCTGTCTTTAGTTTCCTGTTTTATTTTGTAAAGTGTTCACCCCCCGTTTCCTGCCTGTTATCTGTCTGTGATTCCCTGTCAGTTTCCCTGGTGTGTCTAATTTACCCGATTGTGTTCACCTGGTGTTCCTGTGTTTTCTCCTCCCTCCTCAACTGTGTCTTGTTTGTGTGATTAGTCTTGTGTGTATTTAAGTTCTGGTTTTTCTGTCTGTCTTTGTCGGTTCGTCTTGTGTCATGACCTGGTCTGCGGTGAGTGTTCTGTTCTGTCGTTGTGATTATGTAGCCTTGAAATAAAGGAGTCATTTTGTCACTATAATCTGCATTTGGGTCCTACTTCCCACACACACCGTAACATTACGAACCGACCAAATATGGGCCCAGCAGATCCGTTTGAGCAGGAACTTTTGGATTTGACCTTTTCTTTGTCTGTCTGCGCTCATCGATGGATGGGAGCGTCCAGTGTTCGGCAGAAGAGGGCCGCTCTGGTAGAGGCGCACCGGTTGGCAGCAGAGAGACTATGTTTTGTGGAGTTCTTACCTGACTGGATTTTGGACTTCCTTGAAACATGTGATTCCCGGCCTGCTAGCCCCAGGCATGCTAACTCCATGTCTCCCAATTCCCAACCTGGCACCATACGCCTTGGTGGGTTCCGCCTGAAGTCAACCCGTGCTTCTGCCCCAGTTCCTGCTCCGGTCCAGGAGTTGTATTCCGGAACTCGTCTGGCTTATGGAGGTCCACGGAGTATTCAGGCGGCTGCTAAGAGGAGTCGTCGCAAGGCCAGGTTAGCCCGAGCCCCAGCAGCCATGGTTCCGGCTACAGAACCGGCCCACACAGCCATGGTTCCGGCCCCAGTTCTGGCCCCTGCAGCCATGGCTCCATGCTCCAGTACCGGCCCACGCAGCTTTGCTTCCATACTCAATTACCTGGCTTACGCAGCCAGGGTCCAGGCTTCCGCTCCGCCCCCAACAGCCATGGTTCCGGCTCCAGTGCCGGACCCAGCAGCCATGGTTCCGTGCCCCAGTACCATCCCACATAGCCATGGTACCGTGCTCCAGTACCATCCCACACAGCCATGGATCCGTGTTCCGGTTCCTTGCCCAGCAGCCATGGTTCCGGCTCCAGTGCCGGCCCCAGCAGCCATGGTCCCTGCTCCACAACCGGACCTTAGAGCCATGTTTCCGGCTCCAAAACCGGCCCACACAGCCATGATCCAGGCTTCAGCTCCGGACCTTACAGCCATGTTTCCGGCTCCAGAACTGGATCTTACAGCCATGTTTCCGGCTCCAGAACCTGCCCATGCAGCCATGGTCCCTGCACCAGAGCTCGCACATACAGCCATGGTTCCGGCTCAAGTACCGGCCCCATCAGTCATGGTCCCGACTCCAGCTCCTCGTCACCTGCTGACTCATCGGCCGACGCCAGCTCCCCGAGTCCTGTCGGCATACCGGCCGACTCCAGCACCTCGTCTCCTGCTGGCTCCCCAGCCGACGCCAGCACCCCGTGTCCTGTCGGCATACCGGTCGACTCCAGCACCTCGTCTCTTGTTGGCTCCCCAGCCAACACCAGCTCCCCGTGTCCTGTCGGCGTACCGGCCGACTCCAGCACCTCGTCTGCTGCTGGCTCTCCAGCCGACGCCAGCTCCTCGAGTCCTGTCAGCATACCGGCCGACTCCAGCACCCCGTGTTCTGTTGGCGAACCAACTCTCTCAAGTCTCCCCTCCAGACACTTCTCAAGTCCCCTCTCAAGTTCCTACCGGAGTCCCCTCTCAAGTCCCCTCTCAAGTTCCTACCGGAGTCCCCTCTCTAGTTTCCTCTCTAGTCTCCTCTCAAGCCCCCTCTCCAGTTCCCTCTCAAGTCTCCTCTCGAGCTACCTCTCGAGTCCCCTCTCGAGTCCCCTTTCAAGACACTTCTCAAGTCACCTCTCTAGTCCCTCCTCTGGTTCCTTCCCCAGTCCCCTCTCCAGTCCCCTCTCAAGTCCCCTCTCAAGTTCCTACCGGAGTCCCCTCTCTAGTTTCCTCTCTAGTCTCCTCTCGAGCCCCCTCTCGAGCTACCTCTCGAGTCCCCTTTCAAGACACTTCTCAAGTCCCCTCTCGAGTCTCCTCTCGAGTTCCCTCTCAAGTCACCTCTCGAGTCTCCTCTCGAAATTCCTCTCAAGTCCCCTCTCAGGTCCCCTCTCGAATTCCCTCTCTAGTCTCCTCTCGAATTCCCTCTCTAGTCTCCTCTCGAGTTCCCTCTCCAGTCTCCTCTCGAGTTCCCTCTCCAGTCTCCTCTCAAGTCCCCTCTCAGGTCTCCTCTCGAATTCCCTCTCTAGTCTCCTCTCGAGTTCCCTCTCGAGTCACCTCTCGAGTTCCTTCTCAAGTCAACTCTCCAGTGTCCTCTCGAGTCACCCTCTCAAGTCAACTCTCCAGTGTCCTCTCGAGTCACCTCCCAAGTCAACTCTCCAGTGTCCTCTCGAGTCACCTCTCAAGTTTCCCCTCAGGTCTCCTCTCGAGTTCCCTCTCAAGTCCCCTCTCAGGTCCCCTCTCGAGTTACCTCTCGAGTCACCTCTCGAGTTCCTTCTCGAGTCCACTCTCCAGTTTCCTCTCAAGTTCCCTCTCAAGCCCTCTCTCGAGTCCCCACTCAAGCCCCATGTCTTGTCCAGTTGGAGGTCCCGCAGACTAGCCCTCTGCCGGGGGTCCTGCCAACCCCATGTCTTGTCCAGTTGGAGGTCCCGCAGACTAGTCTCCTGCCGGGGGTCCTGCCAACCCCATGTCCTGTCCAGTTGGAGGTCCCGCAGACTAGCCCTCTGCCGGGGGTCCTGCCAACCCCATGTCTTGTCCAGTTGGAGGTCCCGCAGACTAGCCCTCTGCCGGGGGTCCTGCCAACCCCATGTCTTGTCCAGTTGGAGGTCCCGCAGACTAGTCTCCTGCCGGGGGTCCTGCCAACCCTTTGTCCTGTCCCGTTGGAGGCCACGCCGACTACTCTCCTGCCGGGGGTCCTGCCAACCCCATGTCCTGTCCCGTTGGAGGTCCCGCCGACTACGCTCCTGCCGGGGGTCCTGCCAACCCTATGTCCTGTGCCGTTGGAGGTCCCGCCGTCTACTCTCCTGCCGGGGGTCCTGCCAATCCTATGTCCTGTGCTGTTGGAGGCCCCGCCGACTACTCTCCTGCCGGGGGTCCTGCCAACCCTGTGTCCTGTCCCGTTGGAGGCCCCGCCGACTACTCTCCTGCCGGGGGTCCTGCCAACCCTTTGTCCTGTCTCGTTGGAGGTCCCGTCGTCCACTCTCCTGCTGGGGGTCCTGCCAACTCCTGGTCCTCTTCCGTGGGGGATCCTGCCGAAGCCTGTCCCGCCGGCTCCGGTTCCTGTCCGGCCGACACCGGGTCCTGCCCGGCCTCCGGAGTTGTCTGGTCTTCGCCCTCATGCTCGGCCCCCTGAGTTCGCCCGCTGTGGCCTTCGCCCCACTATGGACTCTGCCTTGCCCCCGGGCCGTCCGCCCGAGACCCCCACCTTGGACTCTGCCTTGCCCCCGGGTCGTCCGCCCGAGTTCCCCACCATGGACTCTGCCTTGCCCCCGGGTCGTCCGCCCGAGTTCCTCACCTTGGACTCTGCCTTGCCCCCGGGCCGTCCGCCCGAGTTCCCCACCATGGACTCTGCCTTGCCCCCGGGCCGTCCGCCCGAGACCCCCACCTTGGACTCTGCCTTGCCCCCGGGTCGTCCGCCCGAGTTCCCCACTTTAGACTCTGCCTTGCCCCCGGGCCGTCCGCCCGAGATCCCTTCCTGGTCCCCTACTGGGCTCCTGGGTGGTCAGCTTAGTCCCGTCCTCCGGACCCCCTCCACCCACCCTGGTGGCCTAGGGATACGTCCCTCCTCCGGACCCCCTCCACCCACCCTGCTGGACTGTGTGGGATTTTTGTTTTTGGGGTTTAGGGACGTCTGGGATCCGCCCCTTGAGGGGGGGGTTCTGTCACGATCTGTCCGTGTTATGTTTTGTCTGTCTGTTTCTGTCTTTAGTTTCCTGTTTTATTTTGTAAAGTGTTCACCCCCCGTTTCCTGCCTGTTATCTGTCTGTGATTCCCTGTCAGTTTCCCTGGTGTGTCTAATTTACCCGATTGTGTTCACCTGGTGTTCCTGTGTTTTCTCCTCCCTCCTCACCTGTGTCTTGTTTGTGTGATTAGTCTTGTGTGTATTTAAGTTCTGGTTTTTCTGTCTGTCTTTGTCGGTTCGTCTTGTGTCATGACCTGGTCTGCGGTGAGTGTTCTGTTCTGTCGTTGTGATTATGTAGCCTTGAAATAAAGGAGTCATTTTGTCACTATAATCTGCATTTGGGTCCTACTTCCCACACACACCGTAACATTAGCTGGCTTAGCTAGCTGTAGTTAGACACGTTGTGAGGACAGGAGGGGGCTTAACACGTTTATATCAGTAAATTAATTAACATTTGGATCACTAAAATCAGCATGAAGAGGCTAAGTCTACTTAAATGGATGGTTACGTATTTAAAACAAAAAAGCTATCTGTTAAAGCTAAGGCTTTCGGCCCCTAAATCGATCTGTTGTTTTGTCTGTCTGACTTTTGTTTTGTTATGTTTGTTTTTTGCCCTATTACTTGTAAAGCGACCTTGGGTCCCTTGAAAGGCGCTATATAAATCCAAGCTATTATTATTATTATTATTGTTATATTGTTCCAGACAGAATCTTTTAGATTTTTAGATGTGGCAGCTGAAAAAGTTAACTGCTAACATTATCTCCACGCCATTATTCTGGTTTCTTTAAGAAGCAGTGGCGAGCCGTCAGGGCCCTCTAGGCCCTCTGTGAGGCCCTAAGATATTCCACAAAATAATATTTAAAAACATTAAAAAAAATAAAATATTTTTTTCTATATTTTTTTAGTTATATTTTTCATTAGTTTTACCAAAATAACTTGATTTATTTGTATTTAAAATAACATTTCCAAAGAAATAAATCCTTCGAATCTGCCTATTCAGTTTCTGTTGGAATGTGAAGGGTTAAATGAAAGAAGCTCATCGACATCCACACAGCAGCTTTTCAAAAATCTTGAAAATCTTGGAGCTGGGCGTGTCTGAAAGCTTGGGGATTTTTTGCGAGCAACCCGACCAACAACCAATCACATGAATCTCCCGCCCCCGACATACAAAGCAAAAAACCCCGGGGATTTTATGCGAGCAATATATATATATATTAGGGCTGTCAGTCGATTAAAATATTTAATCGCGATTAATCGCATGATTGTCCATAGTTAATCGCGATTAATCGCAAATTCATCGCACATTTTTGATCTGTTCTAAATGTACCTTAGAGGAATATTTTTCAAGTTTTTAATACTCTTATCAACATATGAGTGGACAAATATTCTTTATGCTAATGTTTATTAACATTTGAACAATGACAAATATTCTCATGAATATTAAACACAACAACCTCTGAACATTACAAATATTCGCCTCAATTCAACCTGGAACCTCTCTCATTCAATAATACAATACAAATGGTGTGTGCGTGTTTGTGTGTGTGTGTGTGTGTGTGTGTGTGTGTGTGTGTGTATGTATGTATGTGTGTGTGTGATGGATCGTTGGATCTATGTGCAACAATGTCCCGCTGTCTGGCTTCCTGCATAAAGTCAAGTGCTCGGCGCAGTTGTGGCGAAATGTCGCTCCTCTGTTTTCATTTAAACAGCTCCTTATACAGGGTTGCCAACTTTGGGTACCTGGCTGGAGTGAGATTTTGATATCATGGGTTTAATTACACATATGTGCACTAAATGACTGCTATCGTGTCAGCAGCGGGACCTTAGCATATATATATATATATAGGATATATATACAATATATACAAATACACAATATTGGACACAAACTATAAAGGGCATACAGTTTCATTCACTAATGAATGTCAAACACATGTTTGTTTCCACTGTTTTATTGTGTGCCTGTCGCGATAAGCAATTAATTGACTTATCGTACGATAAATAAAATGAACTCGATACATTTACATGAGGATGTGACTAGCAGTTTGAACGGATGTACTTGAATTATTATTATATATTATCATTATGTCAGTGGTCTAAAATGGTCATACAACGGTGCCGACAATATTATCGTTTATCGCAATAATTTCCGGGAAAATGTATCCAACAAAATTAATTATCGTGAGAGGCCTATAGGCTACATGAAACACACGCACACAAACAAATCTACAGACTTACTCCAAACTGCCAAACATATTAATTAACACACTCACTCTCATACACTCTTTGACTCTATTTTGGCTTAGTAGAACAATAAGCAGCAGACTTTTACTTTTTTATCATTTCTCCTGGTTCTTAGATCTGTGCATGCGCAATACGGGTCGGCAGTTGCGAGAGAGTATTTGTGTTGGGTAATCTATGGTAGGGCTAACCCATACAGTGGTGGGGCTCAAGTCAGTATTTGCATTGTAATTACATACACGCTCCCCTTGACAGTGAAACGCCACGCGTGAGGTTTAGATTATTTCCCTGTCTCAACCCAAATTGAACTGTATGAAATAAAAAGGCACATTTGTCTTGTAGTAAATAAAAAGGGCGACCTGGAGCCAATCCTGCAATTTCCCCACAGGTGAAAGAGTTGACATGCTGGAAACCCAACCCCTACAGCGGGGTTTGATTGATTGATTGATTGAAAAGTTTATTAACAGCTTGTATATTGGGTACAGTACAGTACAGCTCAAAACATACAATTGTTAAGGGGATGCAGACCAGAGAAAGACTTTCGTCTTGTTTACATCAGGGTCCCCCATTTCCAATTCATCATAATTGGAAATGGATTCTCCCCCAGCAGATTTTTTTAAATAATAACATCAAATACACATTCTGGTACTCTCTTGAGAAGAAAAATAAATAAATCTATTACTACACAACATATTTAAAAAAATGAATGGTATTTAATGTTGTGTTACTTTGTTCTGAAAGCTGAACCTGCTGCTCCTCACAGAGAGAAGTGGGAAGAGGCTGTGTGAATTACTTTACATAGTGGATAAGGGTGGATAGCCCCCATTGTTCTGTGTGTCAAAATGAAAGACAGCCCACACACCTATCAATCATCAAACCGTGGGGTCTTATTTCATTACGTGTTGATTTCTATCAACACGTAATGTTGTATCGGTGTATAGAGATGTACTACAGCAAAAGTATTCTCCGTGGGGACTTCCTGCAACAACACCACGCCGTTATCTTGATTCTGATTGGCCAGAAGACATTATCAAAGATGTTCTATTGAGAAGACGATCACTACCTGACAAAAGTTTTCAAAACCGTTTCTAGTCTTCGGTATTCTTGTTTTTGGCGTGAGAATAGTTTGGGCAGCGTGAGAGCGTGAGATTGAGAGTGAAAGCGTGTGTCACACGCCAGATGCGTGAGAGTTGGCAACCCTGCCTTATATCCGTTAGCGCAGCTAGCTAGCACCAGATGCTAACAACAATGCACGTAAGGTCTCTCTCTCGCTCGCTCGGGCCACACATACACACACCCTCCCGGTCCTCCCGATGGCCAGTCGGTGCCTGCCGGTGAGCGTGGAAGTGTGGTCTCCCGCAAGCTGGCGGCAGGAGCGGGGCTGTCAGCATCAGCTTGTAGATGGTATTTTAAACTCGATGCACTCTGAAACTACGGGGCGGCCGAGGAAAAAAAATACACAATTTTTTTTTGCGTTAACGCGTTATTAACGCGTTAACTTGACAGCCCTAATATATATATATATATATAGAAACTCCCCAAACAGGCGAAAACCTACCAGTTTCACCCACTGTCTCTTCCACCTCCCTCCATGCCTGGTTCCTCCAGTTTGTATCCCGTTAACAGTTCTGGTCGTAAAGATTTACGTGATTTGCTATCGTAATTTCTCGTTTGGAATATGAGGAAATGAACTGCGGTCTAGTTCTCCCTGCTTACACGCGGTTTGATTGGCTAGCGCTCGTACTGTCAGATTTGCATACACGGGATTTGATTGGCTGAGGCTTCCAGCTCAGCTTCAAAAGTTGAACATTGCTCAACTTTTGAATCCTGAAAATCCAGGAAATGCTGGAAATCTTCGCTTCGCTCCCCCACAATGCAGTTCGGCGAAAAGCGAGGCAAAGTGACGTCATCCCCATTCAAAGTCAATGGGCAGAGAAGCGTTGGAAGATTTGTTTAAAGCTGCTGCTACGTCCACACAGCAGCTTTTCAAAAATCTTGAAAATCTTGGAGCTGGGCGTGTCTGAAAGCTTGGGGATATTTTGCAAGCAACGCGACCAACAACCAATCACATGAATCTCCCGCCCCCGACATACAAAGCAAAAAACCCCGGGGATTTTATGCGAGCAATATATATATATATATACAAACTCCCCAAACAGGCGAAAACCTACCAGTTTCACCGACTGTCTCTGCCACCTCCCTCCATGCCTGGTTTCTCCGGTTTGTATCCCGATAAATAGTCTGGTCGTAAAGAACCGGGTGATTTACTCCCGTAATTTCTCGTTTGGAATATGAGGAAATGAACTGCGGTCTGGCTCTCCCAGCATTCACGTGGTTTGATTGGCTAGAGCTTGTACTGTCCGATTTGCATAAACGGGATTTGATTGGCTGACGCTTCCAGCTCAGCTTCAAAAGTTGAACATTGCTCAACTTTTGAATCCTGGAAATCCTGGAAATCTTCGCTTCGCTCCCCCACAATGCAGTTCGGCGAAAAGCGAGGCAAAGTGACGTCATCCCCATTCAAAGTCAATGGGCAGAGAAGCGTTGGAAGCGTTGGAAGATTTGTTTAAAGCTGCTGTGTGGACGTACCGAAGAGAGGAGCTGTTGGACGTCCAGGCGGGCCAGCTATGAATTCACAGAGAGCCCGCTATAGTAACTGAACGAGAGAGTAATGTCAAATGACAGTACAATTGACCAATCATATCTTCCCTCTAAATGGGTGGGTGTTATTATCGCGGACTTTATGACAAGTTCCGCCCGCTGTGAAACTTTTCTTGTTTCCATAACAACAACAACTTCCTGTCAATAGCGTTAACTCGCCTTCAAAATAAAAGCATGCCAAATTACACTTAAGACATACAACTGCGACGAAAGTAACAAACACAATGCAATATCCTTTTCAATTTCAAATAACACAAATAGGGTTATTTACAGGTGTTGTTTTGTGTGGTAGAGGGTCGCTTCCATTGATGCGTTTTACACCCCGGGCTGTTGTTTTGATATTCCGCTGAAGTATACACTGTGACGTAATAACTCGAGGGAAGGGGTGGGGGTCAGAGGGCCTAGGTATAAAAGTCACGGCTCGCCACTGTTAAGAAGACTCACCATGTTGCTGAAGGTAAAATACCAGAGTACCAAATAGTACATCAGATAACATCCGGGGTTCACCTATCTGGAATTCATCAATGAAGGTGAGTAGCCATCTTGTGTAACAAAATGTACAGCTTTGCAGAAGCAAAGAGATTCATGTGGTATTATTTAGATCAGTGGTTCTCAACTGGTCAGGCCTCGGGACCCACTTTTTACTGGGTCAATACATCGCGACCCAACATTTTGAAGCACTCAAATCTATTCAATTTTAAGAGACATTTAGCGGGGATCATCCATCCCCCACTGAGCGTGATACCTCTGGGTTCTGCTCAGTATTAATCCAGATCCAGATCCAGAAATCATCAAACCGGGGGTCATATTTCATTTTGTGTTCATTTTTATCTGAAGTTGTACCCATGGATGTATAAAGAAGAGTTCTACCGCAAAGTTATTCTCCGTGGGGACTTCCGGCAACAATCTTGATTCTGATTGGCCAGAAGACTCGAAAAAACATCAGCAAAGATATTTTATTGAGAAGATGATCACTACGTGACAGAAGTTTTCAAAACCGTTTATTCAATTGAATTTTTTTTTTCTTCACTCACACATCTGCGACCCACTCCTAACGGGTCCACGAACCACTTTTGGGTCGCGACCCACCAGTTGAGAACCACTGATTTAGATGGTATCCAAAGCTCATTGGATATGGTTAATTTGTTCATCCTTTATTAGTTTTCGCCAGTGGGGACAATATGATTTTTGCTGCAGGCCTTTTTTTGTTTATTTTGTCTTCCAAAATATGCTTCCTAATTCGGAAACCGTTTCCAAATTCCCTCATCGGAGTTAACTTGCTCGCTTAGTAGTTTGGCTTAAAGGTGCAGTATTTAGAATGCTGTGTAGATTTGGCATACATTGATTATAATAATAATCATGACTTTAGATTAATTAAATTGGCATTCATAATATGTACAGTTAAAAACCTGCCTCTTGTATTTTTATCTGGTGTCACGCTAATCTTTCTATAGTCAAAAGCAAGTTTGGGCTTTCTGATGGGGCTGAACTTCAAATCTTTGATGAAACTCACACAGCAGTGGAAGAAGACATCCTTCTTGAACTGATGGAGGCCAATCCCGATTTATGCCTGACAGTATGTGACAGCTTTTTAGGTGAAGGTAAGCTTATCTGCATAATCTGCTGCACAAACGTGTAAAGATGAGACCCCTTTATGTCCTATACTGTCTGATTGTTACTAGGTAGATTAACTCAGAAACAATACTAGCAACCAATAGATCAGCGTCCACTTGCCAAAACAATTGAAAAAATGTAGGTTGGGTTTTGGTTGTATCAGGCAGACACTGACATTTTGTTGTTGTCTGATTTCTCCTCCTGATAGGCTGGGACAGTGACATGGCTTCACTGTTGCTGCTCCTCTATCTCTTGCCATCCACATCTTCTGGCAGAACCCGGAACCGGATTGACACCTTCTACATTGAATCGACATTGTAATTGACAAACGGCTCATCCCATGCCAAGCCACCAGCTCATTGGGTGCTTTTGACAAACTGTTCAAATCTCACTATGTGTTCAACCTGTCCTACGAGGAGTCTTTGGTTCAGCTGTACACATTTGTCCAGACAACAGCTTACAACATCAACATAACCGATGAGTCTCCCAGAATCCGTGAGTTGCGGGCAAAACTCTTGAAGTAGGATCAACACATGTACAAGTGTTTCATACGTCAAGCTATACACAAGACTTGCAAGTCCTTGGTAAGCCATTTAAGAATGGATCACAGTTTCTATCCTAGCAGCAGGTTTAAGTTGGTTTGTGCAAAAGAACGTTACTTACATACTTCCTTGTGAAAAAGCTTGTGGTTCAGTCTCCGACGCTGCAGCTCCATGCTACTCCGTGGGAAGGTGGCTTACGTAGGACAAAGCAAATAAATACGCACAAAAAAAAAAAATACATATATATAAAACACGCACGTCCTACGCCGGTTTCCCTTTATAAATCACAATCAACTCGAAATGCGGCGCAGCTTTTGCGGGCTTCACGTAACGCCCATATTTGCCTATAAATAGTCAAAGAAATGCCCCGGCTTAGTATTAATATTCATTTTGACTGACTGCATGAAGAAGATCGCAGGAAATGAGGACAGAACAGCTAAAAAAGACATCTCACACCGTGTCAGATTTTGGTTCTTTTGGGGAGGTGGAGACAAATCACATTGTTTGGTGGATGCAGTTTGAACCAGAGTAGCAGCATGGAGGTTGGATCGTCACCAAAATAACTAAATAAGTGGTCAGAAAAAAGTGAATGACAAAAAAAATACACATAGCCTTCCTCAGGCAGTGTGTTTGTACCGGGGACAGGAGACACCCTTGATGAGAAACTGTAAGAAATGATCGGGAATCCCTCCGGAGTGGAGTCATGACGACTCGATTGTTTTATTTTATTTCGTGGTTTGTGTTCCAGCTGTCTATCAGCTGTGCGCAGCATCTCCCCTGCAGCAACTCTATCCACCAGTTAAGGCGAGACACGGCAGGCAAAAACATAGTTTTTCATGCACTGGTCAATTTTGATATTTTGTGCTATTTTGATTCAATAAGATGTTTTCTATCAGGCTTTTGGAAGGAAAACGTTAAAATTACACATTTCGGTGTTTATTTTACTATAGTCTGTCTATTTGCGTCTGTAGATTTCTCCTAAATTGACCAAAAGTTAGCATTCTAGCGTAACATAAAGTACCGCGACCGCTGTTTGCACCATGTCATCACTCAGAGGTATCGTTGGAAAGCTCCGTCTCTCCTGCACAATCTCATCGGATCCAAATATGGTCATTTCCTTTGTATCATCAACCAATCGTGAAAGTACAATGGGGTCTTAAACCAAAAAACGAAATCTTATTGGCTGGTGTCGATTTCTCAGATTCGTTCAGCTGCGTCACGTAGTGTGCTATGGATATGGACTCCCTGGTTTAGCTTTCCGCTGAAAATGTAAATCTCAAAATTACAAAACAATAGAGAAAAAAACTTCCACAGAGGAGACGAAAACAGTTGTCACTTGCACGAAGCAAGGTACAACAAAAACAAATTACCCCAAACCTGAAATACCTTCACTGAGTGCGTTGATGCGCAAGCTTTCACCCAAAGTGCAGGAGGGTTTAGATAGCGCCACACAGCAGTGGCTGATAATTCATGTAGCGTGGCTGAATGAACTGCTCAGTGGGTTGATTTGGCCAAATTGCATAGGGATAGGGCTCAAAGTCAATATCGATCCGCAAAACCATGGTTTCTGTATCATACGCGCACTCAAAAATGAAGCGCTGCTCATTTGACCAAGCAAATGCGAGAGACAGCTGAGTTGACCGCAGTGGAAATCAGACCTGATAAAATAAGTTTGAAGATCCAACTGACAATTTTAGATGTCTCGCTCTCTCCAGAGGGGCCATTGCCCGGGCAACATAATTGTGTTTTTGACTAACGTGACTGTTGGTTAGCTAGAAGAATAACGCCAGCTAGTTGTTAACAATACGTCGAATTTAACATTAACTTACCTTTTCACGTTTCCTCCTGTACAACACCGGCGTCCGCTGACAACAGAGTGCACTGTGCACGAGCTGAGCCAACGATCGTCGGTAATCGATCAGGGAGTTTGGTCAATCAATCAATGTTTATTTATATAGCCCAATATCACAAATGTTACATTTGTCTCAGTGGACTTCACAGTTTGTACAAAATATCAGTATGACAATACGACACCCTCTGTCCTTAGACCCTCACATCGTACAAGGAAAAACTTCCGAAGAAAACCCACAGTTTTAAAGGGAAAAATGGGAGAAACCTCAGGGAGAGCAACAGAGGAGGGATCCCTCTCCCAGGACGGACAGACGTGCAATAGATGCCGTGTGTAAATTGAAAAGATAATACATTTGCAACATAGCTAGTCCAAATGTTTGGAAATGCATGTGTGTAAAATAGGAAGATGAATCCACGAGGATATCCATCCAGGACCTATGATCCAGGACCACAGCCACGACTCAAGATCCAGGGCTTGCGATGCAGGACACAGGACCGCAGGATCATCCATGACTCCGGATCCCAGCGTATATAGACACCAAAAAGAAAGAAATTTGGGGAAGCTGGGTTAATCGGAACATGGGAGTACACAGGTATAGACAGAGAGAAGGAAGAAGTAAGATGTCCCCCGACAAACTAAGCCTATATCAGCAAAACTAGGGGCTGAATCTAATCAGCCCTAACTATAAGCTTTATCAAAAAGGAAGGTCTTAAGCGCACTCTTAAAAACGGATAGGGTGTCTGCCGCCCGAACACAAACTGGAAGCTGATTCCACAAATGTGGAGCTTGATAAGAAAAGGCTCTGGCTCCCATTGTACTTTTAGAGACTCTAGGAACAACCAACAACCCTGCATTCTTGGAACGCAATGCCCTAGTAGGACAGTAGGGTATAATGAGTTCTTTAAGGTAAGATGACGCCTGCCCATTAAGGGCGTTGTAGGGGAGAAGAAGAATTTTAAATTCTATCCTGTGTTCTATAGGGCGCCAGTGTAAGGCAGCCAGAACAGGAGTACTGTGGTCCCTTTTCCTAACTCTGGTTAGTACACGAGCTGCAGCATTTTGAATCAGCTGAAGCGACTTGACTGACTTCTTGGTACACCCTGATAATAAAGAGTTACAATAATCCAGCCTTGAAGTAACAAATGCATGGACTAGTTTCTCTGCATCGTTTTGAGGCAAGATATGCCTGATTTTTGCAATGTTACATAGATGGAAGTAGGCGGTCCTTGAAATTGATTTTATGTGGGCGTTAAAGGATAAATCCTGATCAAATATAACACCAAGATTCCTTACAGTCTCACTGGAGGCCAAATTAATGCCATCCATAGTTAGTATATCTTTAGATAATTTGTTTCGTAGATTCTTCGGGCCAAGTACAATAACTTCAGTTTTGGTCGTGTTTAACATCAAAAAGTTTAAGGTCATCCACGTTTTTAAGTCCTTGAGGCAGTCTTGAATTTTATTTAGATGATTAATTTCATCAGGCTTGATGGATAAATATAGTTGAGTATCATCCGCATAACAATTAAAGTTTACAGAATGATTCCTTATAATATTGCCTAACGGAAGCATATATAATGTGAACAAAATAGGTCCGAGCACTGAGCCCTGTGGCACTCCATGGCTAACTTTGGTTTGCGTGGAAGATTCATCATTGACACTTACAAACTGAGAGCGTTCAGATAGATAGGACCTAAACCAGCCTAAAGCAGTTCCCTGTATGCCAACTAAGTGCTCTAGTCTTTGCAATAAGATATCATGATCGATAGTATCAAATGCAGCACTGAGATCGAGCAAAACAAGAATAGAGACAAGTCCGTTGTCTGAGGCTATTAGAATGTCATTTGTGACTTTAACCAGAGCTGTCTCTGTGCTATAATGTGTTCTAAAGCCAGACTGAAAATCTTCAAATAAATCATTGTTTTTTAAGTAATCACACAACTGTTTTGCGACCGCTTTCTCAAGAATTTTTGAGAGGAACGGAAGATTAGAAATAGGTCTATAATTGGCTAAAACCTCTGGATCGAGGTTGTGCTTTTTAAGAAGCGGTTTTATCACTGCTACTTTGAATGATAGTGGAACATAGCCTGATAATAAAGACATATTCATAATATTTAATAAAGAAGTGCTAATTAATGGAAAAACTTCCTTCAACAGGGGAAGAGACAATCATTGAATTAATTGTTCAAGGTTTATGGCTGAAAAGCATTCTAGTTTACTATCTAGTGTAATATTAGAACTTACGTTTCCGGGTGCTGTTGATAACACTATACTGGTCAAAGGCAAGAGGTCATTAATTTTGTTTCTAAGAGTAACAATTTTATCTTTAAAAAAGCACATAAAATCATTACTACTGAGTGCTATGGGAATAGAAGGCTCAATCGAGCTATGGCTACAGTGCTGAAAAGAAATCTTCCATTATTCTTCTCATCTATTAATGATGAGTAGTAGGCTGCTCTCGCTTCACGCAGTGCTTTCTTATATTCATTGAGAGTAATATGCCAAATTAAACGAGATTCTTCAAGTTTAGTGGAACGCCATATCCTTTCAAGTTGTCTCGACGTTTGCTTCATTTTGCGGGTTTCGGCATTATGCCATCGAGCTAATCTATGTTGTTTTATTTTCTTCTTTTTCAAAGGAGCAACAGAGTCTAATTTTATTCGCAGCGCATCTGTAGCACTATCAACAACATGATCAATTTGGGGTGGTGGACATTTTGTATACGTTTCCTCCCCTACATGCAGACCTGCTATCGAGTTAAGTATTGGTGGAATCTCTTCCTTACATTTGGCTATAGCACTAACAGATAGGTTTCTGCTGCAGGAGCTTTTGACTAATGCTTTGTAGTCTAGTAACAGTACTTCAAAAGTTACTAAGAAATGGTCGGTTCGACTAATAGTTGCTCAATTTCAATACCATAAATCAGAACAAGGTCGAGAGTGTGATTATAGCAGTGGGTTGGTTTATTTACACTCTGACAAAAACCAACAGAATCTAATATAGAGTTAAATGCAACAGTAAGGCTATTTTTATCATCGTCAACATGAATATTAAAGTCACCTACGATAATTACTTTATCTGTTTTAAGAACCAAAGTTGACAAAAACTCAGAGAATTCTGATAAGAATTCTGAATAAGGACCTGGTGCACGGTACACTGTAACAAATAAGATTGGCTGCAAAGTTTTCCAGGTCGGATGCGTAAGACTAAAAACGAGACTTTCAAAGGAGGTATAATTTAATTTTGGTTTAGTATTGATAAGTAAACTTGAGTCAAAGATTGCTGCAACTCCACCTCCTCGGCCCACGCCTCGGGCAATATGAGTATTGATATGGCTGGGTGGAGTGGCCTCATTTATGCTGACATATTCTTCATGTCTCAACCAAGTTTCAGTGAGACAGCATATATCAATATCATAATCTGATATTAAATCATTTACCAATATTGCTTTAGATGCTAGAGATCTTATGTTTAAGAGACCACATTTAATCTTCCTGTTTTGTTGCACTGTAGTAGTTGTTACATGTACTTTTATTAGGTTATTATGTATGACACCTCTATTAGGTTTTACCTTAAATTGTCCTTGGGCAGACACACACACCGCTAATATTGGGTATTTTATTGGGTTCGGGATTCCTATGGATGACTGCCTAGGAGAGAGCGCAGAGAAGCGTGTAAGACTGCGACTCCGCCTCCTGGTCTCAACTCCAGTTTGTCATGGATTAAGTCCACAAAGCCCTGAAATGTTTGCCGAAATGAGATGTGCCCCTTTCAAAGTAGGATGAATGCTGTCTCTCTTAATCAGACCAGGTTTTCCCCAGAAGGCTGTCCAATTATTTACGAAGCCCACATTGTTTGCTGGGCACCACCAAGACAACCAGCGCTGAAATGATGACATGCGGCTATACATGTCATCATTGATCAGATTGGGAAGGGGACCAGAGAAGATTACGGTGTCCGACATTGTTTTAGCATAACTACACACCGACTCCACATTAAGACGTGAATAACAATCCTACTGTATTTACGTTTATTTTTAGCCAGCAGTTTAAGATGCGCCTCAACGTCGCCCGCTCTGGCCCCCGGAATGCATGTGACTGTGGAGGCTTTGGTCTCTAAATGTACGTATCTCAGAATAGAGCTACCAATAACCAGAGTTGGCTTCTCAGCGGGTGTCTCGCTGAGTGGGGAATATCTGTTAGATACGTGAACGGGTTGGTGGGGACCTGCGGGTTTCGCGTTAAGCGTTATGCCCCTTCTGAACAGTCACCCAGTCTCCCTGCTGCCGGGCTAATAGGAGCTCCCTTTTGCCGGTGTTGTTCTCCACACGCACCCTCACTATTGCGGTAAGCGTGTTGTAACTTCCGGTTGTTGTTGTTGTCACCTCCACCCGGAGGTGTGCCTGTTCTGCTGCTGATAGCTTATATTATTTTAACTTAATCGATCGTTTTAAAACTCTTGATCACGGCAGCTACCTGACATTGTAATCACACATTACTACAGCTTAAGCACTCACAACTCTCCTTCTCTTAGCGACTGTAACTCCACAGTTGCCTACACTCTTTTCGGGTTTGCTAACGGTAGTTACTTTAGCTTGATAGCTAGCCATGGCTTTTTCTCCACCCTTTGGTGCTATTTCCTGCCCTACCTGTCTCATGTTTGGTTATTCCCCGACCTCCTTTACTGGTACCGATACATGTGTTAAATGTAGTATAGTTGTAAGGTTGGAGGCGGGAATCATAGCTATAGAAGCCCGGCTCCGCATTTTAGAAAGTAACTCAGCTAAAGTAAAGCCTATCTTAGTCGGTGCGGACCGGCAAAAGGTAGCTCCTATTAGCCGTCCTCCGGCAACTCCCGAGCAGCAGGGAGACTGGGTGACTGTTCAGAAGAGGCATTACGCAAAACCCACAGGTCCCCACCAACCCGTTCACATGTCTAACACATTTTCCCCACTCAGCGAGGCACCCGCTGAGAAGCCAACTCTGGTTATTGGTAGCTCTATTCTGAGATACGTGAATTTAGAGACCAAAGCCTCCACAGTCACATGCATTCCGGGGGCCAGAGCGGGCGACGTTGAGGCTCATCTTAAACTGCTGGTTAAAAATAAACGTAAATACAGTAGGATTGTTATTCACGTCGGTGGTAATGATGTTCGTTTACGCCAATCAGAATGCACTAAAGTTAATGTGGCGTCGGTGTGTAGATATTAGGGATGTAACGATATACCGAATATCGCGGTAAATAAATGTCCCAATACCGTCGTGAGACTGACAATTTTTTTTTTTTAAAACACTTTTTTTTTGGTTTTAAACCTTTATTTAACCAGATGGTCCCATTGAGATCATCGATCTCTTTTTCAAGAGAGACCTGTCCAACATGGCAGCAAGTAAGTTACAACATGAACATAAGACAACAGAACACAAAAGGACATCGTATTTATATGGGGGTTATTCCCTATCTTTATTCAAGAGCGTGGTATTTAAATTTGAGAGCATACTTTATGTATTTATTTCCCTCAAACCCTGTCCTCGCACTCAAATAGTGCCTGCTTGCACTTAGATTTGCTCTGCTTCTGCTCAAACTGTATGCTTGCACTCAGATATATTGCTGTTTACAGATGTATTCTGTGCGCGCTCGAAACTTTTGTGCAACAATCCTGTCAAAATCCCTCATCCAATAGGAGGCCAGGTGTCCTTGCGGGTGCGGTCCCTTTACTTATTTCAGCGTCCCGTAAGGGCGGTTACTCTTTGGTTTATAAACTCCCGCCCTCCACGGCTTTATAACATAGCATGTACTGTTCACGAGAGAGCACGCTCGTGAACTGTCAACGGGGGGGGGGGGCGGTGTTATGCCGTGTGTGCATGATGCACCTCGCGGGAGCGCGCACAGCGTAAAGCAAAACCTCCCAGACATGTATTGATCTGTACGGCAAAGTACGGTTTGGAAACTATATCATTTCCTTTTGGAGGGCATGCATAACACGGCATAACACCAGAGCCTTGCTGCGGGGAAACGTTGGCGCTGTTCCGAGTTTGTTCTAATCTGTCAAAAATGACAGACAGCTTTCAGATTTTTCCGTCATTGTTAAAAAAAATATTCGGTTAACGCGACCACTGCTGTCCCAGCAACATCAGTACCAAGCAAGAGAGTTTTTTCCAGAGCAGGGGATATTGTAAATGCCCAAATATCCCAGCTTATAAATACCTGGAAATGTGGACACTCATATTCCTAAAAACCTGTCTGATGATGCTGAGTGAGTGACTAGTGAGTTTGAGTTGAGTTACTTGAAAAACTAAAGTGAAACTTGATTTATTTTATTGCAGGGTCTGATTATTAAATGTCCTTGTTTATTTGTGAGATGCAGTGGCACAAAGAAAATGCCTACTTTGTTTGGTGGTAGGCCTACTATCGGTACAAAAACACTGGTTTTCTTGTTCCAGTGTGTTACTGTCACTTTGTTTTTGACAATACAGCTATCCTACTTAAATGCTGTACAAATCAGATTTATTATTTAATAAAGAAACATTTTCGGAGTAAAAACAAATTTTATTGAAATTTTGTTTTTAAATGTTGTTCCCCCCTTTATTATTCAATATCGCGATAAATACCGTACCATGGACTTGTTATCGCGATATTATCGTGCCGTAAGTTTTTGGTATCGTTACATCCCTAGTAGATATGCTAAAACAATGTCGGACACCGTAACTTATTTTTGCTAAACCTCTCTAAAAAGGTCAAATGTCACTTGTTTTGCATCAATCTTGATATAGGGTACTTATTATATGTTGTACTTTGGATTCCTAAAGCTTTTAGTCTACCTTACCATCATCCAAGGGTAGTTTTCACTACAAGTAAAAGATTATTTTTGGACAGACACTATAATTTACAGTTTTTTACCATGTTCAATCTGAATTTTCTTTAAAATAAAAAACGTCTATATTGATTCTGACTTTTCCACATCCAACTCACAGGTTTATCATTACTTTGAGAAAAAAGATTATTAATGTAACCCTTTTAGAAGGGAAGATATGGTCATTTGTTCTGGGAATGTCATTTTTCGAGCCTGAGACCTGAAAAACAGGCTCAAGGCTTAAGAAGTTAAACATAAGATCTCTAGCATCTAAAGCAATATTGGTCAATGATTTAATATCAGATTATAATATTGATATATGCGGTCTCACTGAAACTTGGTTGAGACATGGCAGCATAAATGAGGCCACTCCACCCAGCCATATCAATACTCATATTCCTCGAGGCACAGGCCCAGGAGGTGGAGTTGCAGCAATCTTTGACTCAAATGTACTTATCAATACTAAACCAAAATTAAATTATACCTCCTTTGAAAGTCTTGTTTTTAGTCTTACGCATCCGACCTGGAAAACTTTGCAGCCAATCTTATTTGTTAGAGTGTACCGTGCACCAGGTCCTTATTCAGAATTCTTATCATAATTCTCCGAGTTTTTATCAACTTTGGTTCTTAAAACAGATAAAGTAATTACCGTAGGTGACTTTAATATTCATGTTGACGATGATAAAAATAGCCTTACTGTTGCATTTAACTCTGTATTAGATTATGTTGGTTTCCGTCAGAGGAACAGTCCGTCAATACTTAACTCAATAGCATGTCTGTATGTAAGGGATGAAACTTATACAAAATGTACACCACCCCAAATTGATCATGTTGTTGATAGTGCTACAGATGCGCAGCGAATAAAATTAGACTCTGTTGCTCCTTTGAAAAAAAAGAAAATAAAACAACATAGATTAGCTCCATGGCATAATGCCGAAACCCACAAAATTCGAGACAACTTGAAAGGATATGGCGTTCCACTAAACTTGAAGAATCTCGTTTAATTTGGCATATTACTCTCAATGAATATAAGAAAGCACTGCGTAAAGCGAGAGCAGCCTGCTACTCTTCATTAATAGATGAGAATAAGAATAATGCAAGATTTCTTTTCAGCACTGTAGCCAGGCTGACAGAGAGCCATAGCTCGATTGAGCCTTCTATTCCCATAGCACTCAGTAGTAATGATTGTATGTGCTTTTTTAACGATAAAATTGTTACTCTTAGAAACAAAATTAATGACCTCTTGCCTTTGACCAGTATAGTGTTATCAACAGCTCCCGGAAACGTAAGTTCTAATATTATACTAGATAGTAAACTAGAATGCTTTTCAGCCATAAACCTTGAACAATTAAATTCAATGATTGTCTCTTCTAAACCATCAACGTGTATCTTAGACCCAATTCTAACTAATCTGTTAAAGGAAGTTTTTCCATTAATTAGCACTTCTTTATTAAATATTATGAATATGTCTTTATTAGCAGGCTATGTTCCACAATCATTCAAAGTAGCAGTGATAAAACCGCTTCTTAAAAAGCACAACCTTGATCCAGAGGTTTTAGCAAACTATAGACCTGTTTCTAATCTTCCGTTCCTCTCAAAAATTATTGAGAAAGCGGTAGCAAAACAGTTGTGTGATTACATAACAAAACAATGATTTATTTGAAGATTTTCAGTCGGGCTTTAGAACACATCATAGCACAGAGACAGCTCTGGTTAAAGTCACAAATTACCTTCTGATAGCCTCAGACAAAGGACTTTCCTATTGCAAAGACTAGAGCACTTAGTTGGCATACAGGGAACTGCTTTAGGCTGGTTTAGGTCCTATCGATCTGAACGCTCTCAGTTTGTATGTGTCAACGATGAATCTTCCATGCAAACCAAAGTTAGCCATGGAGTGCCACAGGGCTCAGTGCTTGGATCTATTTTGTTCACATTATATATGCTTCCCTTAGGCAATATTATAAGGAATCACTGTAGATTTCCACTGTTATGCGGATGATACTCAACTATATTTATCAATCAAGCCTGATGAAATTAATCATCTAAATGAAATTCAAGACTGCCTCAAGGACTGTGTTTAACATCAAAACGTTTAAAGTCATCCATGTTTTTAACATGGATGACTTTAAACTTTTTGATGTTAAACACGACCAAAACGTTATTGTACTTGGCCCAAAAAATCTACGAAAAAAATTATCTAAAGATATACTAACTATGGATGGCATTAATTTGGCCTCCAGTGAGACTGTAAGGAATCTTGGTGTTATATTTGATCAGGATCTATCCTTTAACACCCACATAAAATCAATTTCAAGGACCGCCTACTTCCATCTACGTAACATTGCAAAAATCAGGCATATCTTGCCTCAAAACGATGCAGAGAAACTAGTCCATGCATTTGTTACTTCAAGGCTGGATTATTGTAACTCTTTATTATCAGGGTGTACCAAGAAGTCAGTTAAGTCGCTTCAGCTGATTCAAAATGCTGCAGCACGTGTACTCACCAGAGTTAGGAAAAGGGACCACATTACTCCTGTTCTGGCTGCCTTACACTGGCTCCCTATAGAACACAGGATATAATTTAAAATTCTTCTTCTCGCCTACTTAATGGGCAGGCGTCATCTTACCTTAAAGAACTCATTATACCCTACTGTCCTACTAGGGCATTGCGTTCCAAGAATGCAGGGTTGTTGGTTGTTCCTAGAGTCTCTAAAAGTACAATGGGAGCCAGAGCCTTTTCTTATCAAGCTCCACATTTGTGGAATCAGCTTCCAGTTTGTGTTCGGGCGGCAGACACCCTGTCTGTTTTTAAGAGTGCGCTTAAGACCTTCCTTTTTGATAAAGCTTATAGTTAGGGCTGATTAGATTCAGCCCCTAGTTTTGCTGCTATAGGCTTAGCTTGTCGGGGGACACCTTACTTCTTCCTTCTGTCTGTCTCTACCTGTGTACTCTCATGTTCCGAATGACCCAGCTTCCCCAAATTTCTTTTTGGTTTCTATCTACGCCTTGATTCTGAGTCGTGGCTGATCCTGTATCGCGACCACTGGATATCCTCGTGGATTCATCTTATTATTATAAGACACATGCATTTCCAAACATTTGGACTGCCTATGTTGCAAATGTATTATCTTTTCAATTTACACACGGCATCTATTGCACGTCTGTCTGTCCTGGGAGAGGGATGCCTCCTCTGTTGCTCTCCCTGAGGTTTCTCCCATTTCCCCCTTTAAACTGTGGGTTTTCTCCGGAAGTTTTTCCTTGTACGATGTGAGGGTCTAAGGACAGAGGGTGTTGTATTGTCATACTGATATTCTGTACAAACTGTGAAGTCCACTGAGACAAATGTAACATTTGTGATATTGGGCTATATAAATAAACATTGATTGAATAAACATTGATTGATTGACTGTAGCAGTTTAATTTTAGAGTGCGGTCTGTGTGGTGGCTACCGCAAAAGTGTGTGCACATCTACGCGTCTTCAAGACGAAACCAGGAAGGATGTTGCGTTTGATGTGAATGTGCGAATGGTGCTCTTAGCGCACGAGTTAGGCTTGGGCTATGCAGCTCTGAAGAAAATCAGCAAAGTGTTTGGGATTCCTGCACTTGATCTCAAAAAAACACTGGCAATCCCTCCTGGTGTTGGTAGAGGAAAGCTGAGGATAATTGGGAAACACCTGGTAGCCACAAACAACATGCTGAAAACTTTTTAAAGCGAGAGGTGGGGCAGAACCTTATCCCTGTGTACCACCGCATGTCAAGTGACAGCCTGCTACAGAGAATGCAACATGGAGGTAATGAAAGCTTTAGCGCAAGTTCAATAAGGAAGACCTAACAATGAGTCACTTACATGTCACTCTATTGCTCCCTCCACCCTCATTAAATACGAGGGCGTCACCCCTCAGCAGCCAATTGCTGCACATGCTAAATTCCTTAAATGCCTGCTCTTCCTCCCTGTCAGTTGTCATTTCAGGTGACCACACACCGTGGTAGTACTACAAGACCCCTCCTCGTGAAAAAAACATAAGAAATAAATAGCTCAAGATGTCCAACTCGGACAATTCGGAACACGAACCTTCTATGGAAATCCTCGATCCCGGTTCGGCTCCCCACAGCGGCCTATCATCAGAAGCAGACTTCCTCATCGCCCGGGAATGAACAAACTGCTGAGTCACTGTCTTGGGCTCGCCCAGAAGTGAAACTGGCCAATGGAGAACTGCCAACTCACTGGCTAGCTCGCCCAGAGGTGAACTCGCCAATAACAAATAGCTAGGGAGGATGAACCAACACAACTCCTCCCTGCTTCTGTGTATAAATACTGTAACATTCTTATGCTCTGTGCTCTCTGCCTGACTGGCTGTCGTGGTACGTATATCACACACGGTGGTAGGAATTGAGCCCGGAGTACTGTTGCAGAGTGCTCCGTATGGTGTATTGTTATTTTCTACCATTAAAATAGATGATTGTTTAACCTTTATCCTGGTGCTTTGAGTTCCTTCTTTTGTAATTTGACTAGCTCATCAGTCATCAAGGGACGCGCGGAGCAGAGGTGAACCTTCCACCACCGCACATTGTGTGGTGCTCCAACAAATGGTGACCCCGACGTGATGAGATGATGACGTGATGAGCGGGCTCATGGAAGGAACACCAGTAGCCAGTGGACGAATGGTCCAGGGAGGACACCTAGAATAATCTCTGACAACTAAAACCAGGGTACCCTACAACTGAAAGGTGAGCAGACACCTGTTACACTCAAAATCTGTGATTGACTATAACCACATTTTAGAGTTGTTAGGGACATTTTCCAGTGTCATAGTCATGACGGTGGAAAATCCAATACATATTTTAGTATAGGTAGGAAAGTTATATAAAATAAAAGTGAATCAACGAGGTGTGTAAGACAAGGGTGAAAGGCCCCATAGATTTTTCAGAATCATATGGCTAAAACTCGTTGGGGAAGTTCAGTGGTTGTCTAGATAGAGACTCCATCCAGAGAACTAATCAGAATAACAATTCCGAGGCCCATAGGAATCAAGGTTGAGTTATATGTAAAAATTCCAAGAGGAGAAAACGCGACCTTCAAAAGCCATTTGAAACGATCAGATTTCACTATCTCTTGTTCTGTTGGGATAAATCTAGAAAGCTAAACGTAACGATAAAAAGATTCTGTAGACTTGGGTTTCGACTCCATGCTAGAAGCCACATCGCCGCAAGGAGGTGTTGAAGCGCTTTTAGGAAGTCTCTTAAATCTGTTGAAATAAACATTGCACTATAAAAGCTGGATAGACTGTACGGGGAATAATTTTCTGTGAATAAAAAGTATAAAAAGTGAACATAAATCAACCTTAGTCAGATCAAGAAATACGAAGTCATAATGGGAGGAGAATTTGAACGAGAAGAGCGTGAGTTAGGAGCCCCAGTAGCAGGGACCCTTAGGGACCAATGGGCTCAAGCAGAAAAATTGATTAGCAGTGGGATTAAAACAGCGGATCAAAAAAAGTCCTCCACAGATCTCTGTTTCCTACGCAATAAAATGATAGTAGAAGACAGAGTAGGGGCCGACGAGACATTCGGAAATCTGTTTGTTGATTGTTCTGTCTGTTGGTTGTCATTGTTGATTCGTAAAGGCAGGGGTAGACATTAAGGGTAAAAAGCCACTGGCCCGCCGGGCCGGTGGAATTGTATTGTCACTGGCCCCACCATTGTAACCACTGGCCCGGAGCATTCGTCCACCAAAAAAAAATCGACTACTAATGAAGAAAATTAACACATTTGTTGCAATAGTAATTTATGCACTAACTACATTACTACCTGTACTACAACATTTGAATAATCAGTTCTTCCTCATTTTCCTCAATTGTTCATATTTGGTTTATTAAAATAATGATATTGTGGTCATTGTTAAAAAATGTCTGCTATTATGAGTATTATTATTTGTATAATGCACTTTCTGCCTTCCTGTCATTAGGAGTTAGAAATGTAATGGCTATAGATTAGATTAGATCCTTCATTATCCTAAACTGCTGGGACATTTCCCTATAGCCAATACCTTTATATTGTCTACTCTTCACTTACTTGTCAGCATAGGTCGGCATTGATGTACAGAGCCGACTAAAGAAGACCTTGTTTATATTGGCATCATCATGAGAGGTGCAGTGACGTGTCCTGAAACCAGGAAGTAAGCTGCTGGTTCCCTCGACAAAAAGCAACGGGATTTCTCCACAGGGTTTTGGAAAATAGCTGGAAATAAGGTCTATGGAAAACAAACCTGTTTGATAAATGCACGTTTTGTTCTGCCGAATAATCTCCACATGTCTACCCTACTTTTATAATTTTGGAATCATAAATCTAATCGATAGATTATAAAAAGGGTTTTAGGACGCGTCACTGCACTACTAGAAGCCAACTCCATCGATCAAGCTGGCTGAAACTTTCTCTCCCTCTTCTTCTCATGCTCCCTGTCACTCTCCTTTAACTCCTCCGGTGACTTTCTTTTATTTGAAAATTGTTTTTTGCCCGGCGCTTGGCTGGTTACCGCTGGTATTAAAAACATTTTGGCGAATGGTTAGGTGGCGCGATAGTCTGTAGTGAAGGAGCGCGCGCACGGGAGCCTGCTCGCGCTGTTTGCTCCGCAGCAAACAGCTGTTTGCTTTTCACCCAACAACGACAAGCGACTCACGAAACGCTATGTTGTAGCGTTAATAAACGAAACAATTTAACAAAATTGCTTGTCAAAATACCAATACCACAGGAAACATTTTTTTTTAAACAATATTTGTAGTGGCCCGAGCGGGCAAGTGGAAAGTACGTTATGCTGGCCCGGGGTGTATAAATAGTGCTTCCGGGCCAGCGGGCCAATTATAATGTCGAGCCCTGAAAGGTCTTATTTTATGTTGATAAAGCCGGGGTGTCAGTATTTGTCTGTGAAAGAATCCCCCCCTCTTTCTGATTCTGTAGAAGAGTAGACCCTTTAAGAAGCTTAAATAGGCTATTATTTAAATGATTAAACGGCACGCCGCAATGAGTGAAATTAAATATTAAACTACTGCATGTTATTTTGTTTTGGTTCACAATACATTGATACATTTAGAAACAAAGAGCATACAACAGCAGACATACGGAATAATGAGGGAGCATCTGATGTGTGTCTGTGTGGTTAGACTGCAGCCTGCTGTCCTTTTTAGCGGATCTAGCGAAGTGAGCGGCCGTGAGTAAATGGCACTGGTTCTCTGATGCGGGACTTTTCAGAGGCTACAGATTTATCATTAGGCTACTTCCTTCTGATACTGCAGAGCTTTCATGAGCTGAAGGTACATTTCATACTAAAGCTGATTTGGGCTGGAGAATGCCTGCCGCGTCAGGGTGCGCTCTGGTTGCAAATGGCACGACATTTTAGCTCTATGTTTCTTAATCATTTCTCTAGATATTTAGTCTCAATATGACATGAGGAATCTCTTGCTTTGCACACGTGAGAAGAATTATGTCCGGTAAAACTTTACGTGTTCCCGATTTTTCACAATGATCTCTCCCTGTCGGCCCTCTGGGTTGAGTAGCTGATGGAGGTTGGTTCCATGGACAAGACTTCTCGCACTGTCTGTAGTTTGTATTTCTCTCCATAGATATTGCATGAGCTGCGCTGCATTCGTGTTTACTGAGAGCATAGTCGATATGTTTCCAGTCCCTGTAACCATGGCGACTGAATGTATCTTCTCCGCCGGACGCCTCTCTCACTAAAACGCCAGCACATTTTACAAAACACACTGTCCTTGCTAATGCTATACTCAAAGAATGTGTACTTACTTGTCATACCAGTGGGCAGCGAAGCTCCTTTTCTTTTGTCTAAAAAGTGTTATTTAAAATCAAACAAAAAACCCGAAAAAATATTTTTTTACACAAATAGGCCTACGTTTATTTTGAAATGAGCCGTTGCGACTTCCGACAGATTTCGATAGAGCGGGTCACATTTGCTTTTCTAGCATTCGATAATGTACTCATCTTGTTTTGCTTTTTATTTTCCAGGGCAGGGGCAAACCGAGGCAAAGGAGGAAACCGAGGTCTATGTGGGTCAGGAAATGGCTGTCTGAGAAAAGAAGAGAACACTATGGCCACTATAGCACTCTACTAAATAAGCTGAAGACAGAAGATGAGAAGGCCTTCTTTAACTACACAAGACTTCCCAGAGGCCTCTACGATGAGGTCCTGCGAAGGGTAGAAGGCAGAATAGAGAAGAAGGACACATGGTACAGAAAGTCTCTCCCTCCTGGTCTCAAGCTGTCCATCACTCTACGACACCTGGCCTGCGGTGACAATTATCCAAGCCTGTCCTACAACTTCAGAGTTGCTCCAAACACCTTCTAGCTAATCATTAATGAAGTCTGCGATGCCATCAAAGCCGAGTTTGCTGCTGAGGTGATCCAGTGTCCTACTACAACTGAAGAGTGGACCGCCATTGCTGAGCAGTTTGAGAAGAGATGGCAATTTCCACACTGCTGTGGTGCTCTGGATGGCAAGCATGTGGCGGTCACCTGTCCTTGGAATACTGGCTTAGTACAGAAACTACAAGGGCTTCTTCTCCATTGTCCTCATGGCCCTGGTCGGCGCAGACTACACGTTTCTCTGGATTGGCTCTGATGGTTCCAGCAACGATGCCAGTATCTACAATGGGGCAGGACTGAAGGAAGGCCTGGAGAGTCCGAACAACATATTCAATCTCCCTGAAGAGAAGTCTCTACCTGGTGATGACGTTCCTGTCCCATACTACATAGTAGGGGACAATGCTTTTGGGATCAACAAGAGCCTGATGAACCCGTTTCTCATCAGAAACATGGAGCACCATGACTACTACAGACTCTCCAGAGCCAGGTGTGTAGTGGAGAATGCCTTTGTTATTCTGGCACACAAGTTCCAAGTTTTGCTGAGGACCATGAACCAGAGGCCAGGGACATGCAGAAAAATCATCACAACGTGTGTGATCCTTCACAATCTAATCAGACTGAGATATCCAGCCACCCACAACAACATGATGGACTTGGAGGAGCAGAACCTGAATGTCATCCTAGGGGCATGGAGAAATGACAAAGTACTTCTGGATGTTTACCATGAGAGGGCAAGGAACACTGGAACCCAGGAGGGGAGGCAAATTAGAAGATACCTGGGCCACTACTTTACCTCAAAGGCTGGTTCGGTGCCATGGCAGGACAAGATGATCCTGTAATTATTCCCACGCAGTGACAATGAAATTAATACAGAGACACTAACATTGTGATGAACAAATTATTTTTCACATATTGCATTGTAACTTAAAGCAAAATGTGTAAGGAGTAATACATTTTGTTTTTGAAATTTTGATTGAAAATACTTCTTCTTTCCTTTTTTCCACTTATTAATCAAATAAAGTCCCAACATTTAGATGGTTCAAAAATGTCAAGTTTCCTAAATGTAAAGTCCCATAGTACTTTAACATAGAAATGAAAATAACTTGTAAAGTAAGGATAAAGGACCAAAAAAAGGACAAAGTCTGAAAATATCACTGACAATTTGTATTACATACAATCAAGTTTGTGTGTTTTTTTCTTCATTTTCATCATGTGGCACTAAAGCTGAGATATTGAGGCTGTGCTGGGTCACATTGTGCTGGGACTGCTAAGCTGAAGAGGAGGTGGTGGAGGACCCTGGACTGGCTGCTGGGGTGTTAGCTGCCAAGGACCACTGATTTGCTGCTGAGGAGGCTGAGAAGGAAGATGGAAGAATGCAGCCTGGCGAGGAGAAGGAACGTAGCCCTGACTAGTAGTGCTGGCTGGCTGGAGGGTACGGTACTGCTGCTGTTGCTCCAACAAGTTGTGCTGCTGGTTCACCTGCTCTACGTAGCCACACTCCTGGGATTTCCACACTGATGCCGGAGGTGGGTTCTTAGGCCACTGGCTAGGACATGGCTGGAACTCTGCTGACGGTGAGGAGGCCGCTCTGCTGGCGGAGAAGTAGGTACTGCTGGGGAGGGCAGATGTGCAGACTGGGTTCACAGCAACTGGCCTCTGCTGCTGCGACTGTAATGCCGACGGGACATCTACGAAGGGACTGATCTGGTCACCAGCCGCTTCCCTCATCCTGAACTGTCTGGACATCTTCCGGTAACTGGAAAGACAAACAGCATAGGATTAATACAAGCTCAAATTTAGCATGCAATAAAATGTGTGACATCAAATAAATGCATTTTAAATGTATGCAATTTTATATACTTACTGGTTAAGAACTGTGGTGATGTCCTCATACGCAGGTTCCAGGCAGGCATCATGCAGACAATCCAGTTCAGTTTCCAGGTACTTGCAGAAAGGAGTGGCCCTGTTGACTGGCTGCTCTCTAGTGATGAACTGAACCAGCCTATCTTAGAGATCACGGGATGACGCTCCGGGAACTCTCATCTCCATAGGAGACTCGGGTTGGTCCTCAGCAGCTGTTCCTGTCCTGGAAGGAGGTCTCGTGTAGGGTAGCCAGTGTACTTCTTGTTGGGTTCCCTGGATTTGTCTGCAAAACTGTCGTCACTCCCAGCCAGCTCACCCGTCTCAGCCAGGGCCAACTTGTCCTTAAACTGCAAAGACAAAAATAGAAAACAAACATAAGTACATTTGAAAGTTATATTTGGAAACAAAAATGTGGGAAATTGAACATTTTCGACAAAGTTCCGTTTCCGTTTTAATTTAATTTCAATGATATACTCACACTAGCTGGTGTTTCCTTGTTGTGACGTCTGATGTGTGGCTTCAGAAACCCAAAGACCCGGCGGATGAACTTGTCACGGTCACTGTCATTCTCACTGGCCTCCTCAGCAAGGATGGGGTCTTCCTCATCATCAGTCGACAGACCATCACCAGACCTCTTCTGGGATTTCTTCTTGGGTTGGCCCTCCCGCAACTTTGAGAATCTAGTCCTCTGTGTTTGGTACCATTTCAGAATTGAATGATCTGCAATGACAGAAATCAAAACAAATAATTAGTCCAATCATTGAAATGTTCATTGGCAGCAATGTATGTCAAGTATCTGAAATAGATTTCAAATATTTGAAAGTAATTGAAATATACATTTTTTTCTACTTACAATCCAACCTGTACTCCGCAGCCTTTCCCTCCCATAGGTGCCTCTTGAATGCCTTCTCTTTGTACTGTTTGTCCATCATGTCATACAGTAGCTTCTTACTCTTCACCCAGCAAGTGATTGCCTCCTCCTGCGCCTCTGTGAAGCTGTATGATACACCAGGGGTTGGGTTCTCCTTCTGACCCTTGCCTTTCCCTTTGTCGCCCTTGCCCACTTTAGGCTTGGACTTGCCTGCAGGGAGGGCGGGGAAGGCTGACTCATCTGAAAAGATACCAAATGAAAAACAAATTTAAGTACATGCAGGACAACAATGTATGAGAATATATAACAAAATCAATTACCCCTCTTGCCACCCATCCAGGGTACGAGTTATGTAGGAGCCAATGGGAGCTGAGCTCCCATAAGGAGGGGTCTGAGCTCCCACGGACGCAGTGAAACTATCTGTGGGGGTCGCTAATAAGTCAGAGATGTGCAACTATATTTAACTTTTTTTTTAAATGTATAGATGATTATGGGAAGTGCCCTTTTTCTCACTTGAGCACCCACCCCCCAAAATGTCTGTGCACGTCCCTGCTATGGATACTAGTCAGTCTGATATGCCTGCTCCATACTAGGTGTAAAAGTTAAACCTGGGCGCAACGCATACAGGGCTTAAGTCGAAGTGGTGCAGTAGTCATAACTTTAGTTTGGTCTCAACCTTCGGTCATTTGTCGGACGTAGAGTTACGCCCAGCTTACGCACTCCACTCCTGTAGGTGTAATGTGTGTACCAATACTTTTGTCTATATAGTATCAAATACACCACAGTTTGTGATACATTATCACATATTCTGTGTACTAGTTTCTTTAGTTTTTTTTGTACATTCAAATGTAGTGTAAATACTTGTCTTTATTCTATTTTAATTTAAATAGTGTTTTATAATATAGTTTTTATTTTACTTCTCTGATGGCTCCCACAGGATTGTTGCCATCCACCTGGATTCATCTTCTTATTATAGACACATTCATTTACAAGCATTTGGACTACCTATGTTGTAAATGTATTATCTTTTCAATTTACACACAGATGTGGTTGTTTTGCTTCAAACCAAGGGATTGTTTCCGGATCATCTCTGCTGGCATGCGCTGATTCGCTAAGAGAAGCCATCTTTTTTGCATCTCCCAATGAGAAACTGACCACAGCTCCTCCTGTTTTATTTTCTGCATAAAAACCTATTCTGGCTTTTAGTTCTTTCTCTTTTACTCCTGCCGTCCAGATGAAAGGATCTCCCGGCATTAGAACCAGAGCAGGGAGTGTGGCTCGAGCCCACTCCTTTGAAAGTGTATTGTATTATTACCTTTTATTATTAAAACAGATTATTGTTTAACCCTCATCCTGGCTGTTTTGGGTTTTCCTTCTTTTAAAGCACACTCATATAGGATCGGTGCAGAGCAGAGATATCTGCCACAACATCCCCTACACGCCCCGTGTGCTCCCCTCCACCGGGTCAAACTGCGAAACCGCACCGCGCAGCTTTTGCAGACGTATCTGCCGCATCCGCAGCACACCGCGTGCGTCTTACGGTCCTTTTTGGACGGGCAGATCTGACACCTCTTGCTCGCCTCGGGACGGGGCCGGGACGCGGAGGAGGAGGAGGAGGAAGAGAACGGGGAGTCCGTGCTCGCGGAGTCCGTGCTCGCGGAGGCAGCGGCGGGGGCATCACCGCCACAGCGGGCCCGTTCACGAGCTCCTTCCGCGCGGACAGCTTTCATGGCCGAGGCCGCGGTGCGAGGGAGACGCTTCCTCCTCTCGATGAACGGAGCCACCAGCGCTTTGCCCAGCCGCTCCAGGAACACCCTCCTGTTGCGCTTGCCGGGCATCCACCCGGGGTTGAGCTCTCGCCACACGACAAAGGCGTTGTAGCAGGACATGTCCAGGATGTTGTGGACCTTGTCCAGGTTGTCCACGCCTCCCTTTTTGCGATTGTAGTCGGTTGTACTCGTCGGCGCGCTCGCTGATCTCGGGGGGCCCGTGTGCCGCGTGCTCAAGAGAACCACGTTCCTGCCCTTCTTCGGCACGTAGGAGACCAGGGCCGCGGTGGGCGTGAAGGCAAACTCTGAGGAAAAGACCCGTCTGCCCCGCGCGGGCCTCTGCGCCGGGGGAACTCGGTCCTGTTTTTGCGCACCGTGCCCACCACGGTGATGTTCCTCGACAGGAGCCGCTGCGCCAGTTCGTAAGAGGTGAAAAGTTGTCGCACGTGACGTTGCGACCCCCTCCGAGCCCCCGGGTGAGATCGAGCACGACCCGCATCCCCTGGTTCTTTTCTGGCGGACCCCCGGAGCTCGCCTTGCCGGTGTACACCTGCATGTTCCACGCGTAGCTGGACCTGGCATCCCAGGCCACCCAGGACTTGATTCCGTATTTGGCAGGCTTGTTGGGCATGTACTGCTTGAAGCCGCAGCGGCCTAGGCGGGGATGGGGAGAATGTAAATGTACACGTCGTAGATGTAGTAGACGGATAGATGGGGAGAGAGAGAGAGAGAGAGAGAGAGAGAGAGAGAGAGAGAGAGAGAGAGAGAGAGAGAGAGAGAGAGAGAGAGAGAGAGAGAGAGAGATATGGATGGATGGATGGATGGATAGATACACGAATACAGACGCGTCATACCTACCTACCTCTGAACGGAACCAGTTGCTCGTCCACCGTGACCTCAGGCCCGGGCTCGTAGAGATACAGGAGCTGCTCCGTCCACATGTCCCAGACCCGGCGCACGGCCGCCAGTTTGTCCGCGGCGCGCCTCTCGGCTCTGGTGGCGCGGTCGTCGAACCTCAGCATCCGGGAGAACAGGTGAAAGAGTTTGAGGGGCATCGTGGCGCGGAAAACGGCCCTGCCGCTCTCCGCGTCCCACAGGCTGGCCGCGGCCTCGCCCCGGGACTTGTACATGCCCGCCAAGATCAACAGCCCCGTGTACGCGCGCAGGTCCGTCTTGTCCATCCCACGCATCTCCGTATCTCCGCGAGCCCTCCAGGTTCGTCATGTCGAGGACGACTCGCTCGATGGCCGGGGTGACAAACAGGCGGAACGCGGACTCGATGTCCGCGCGCGGCGTTTCCCACGGTAGGGCAAAGATGACCAAGTCAGCTGTCCGTTCTTTGAGAGAAAAGTCTCTCTCGCTGGAACGGGGGCGGGTGCGGGTGCGGTGACGGCTGCTGCTGCTGCGACCGCAGTGTCTCGGTCCCGTGCTCGCTGTTCGTCCTGTACTTGTTCTCGAGCTCCTCCTCGGTGGTCTCGTTGTTCTTCTTCTCGGCCTCCTCCGTATCCTTCTCCTTCGTCTTCTTCTTCGTCGTCCTCATCGTCCTCCCCTGGACCGCAGTCTTTGTCTTTGTATCCATCCTCTTCGTCTTCTTCTTCATCGTCATATTCTTCATCATCGTCTTCTTCTTCATCACCACGATCCTCTTGTTCTCCTCCTCCACCCTCACCCGCTGGACCAGGTGTCTTGCGAGCCCGCGCGTGTTCCCCCCGGTGCCCTTCTTCTTCTTCTTCTTCTTCATCCTCATCTTCCTCCTCTGCCCACGCTCGGTGGCTAGCCCCTCGTACGTCTCCCGAACTCTGCGCCTCGGGCTCCGGGTTGCGGCCCCGCGTCTCTCGGTGCCCGCTCTGCTCTTTCCGTTCTCCCCGTTGTCCTCCCGAAACCCGCTCCTCCTCCTCCTCCTCCTCCTCCTCGGACACCACCTCCTCGTGATCTTTGTCCTCGTACACCTGGACCTCGTCCCACGTACTCGAGCGCGTCCTCCTCTCCCTGAACCCCCTGCCCATCTTGTCCATCTTCTTCTTTTTCTTTTTCTACTTCTTCTCCCTCCTCGGACGACAAATCCGTAGAGTCCTGAGCAGCTGCGTTTGCGTAAAGCTTTCCTAGGACCTCTCGAGCGGTGAGGAAACTCGCGGCCATTGCGCCCCGCCGTGTTAGTACCGCCCGGCGCATCCTTTACGAGGGGCCGGGTCGCTCGGACCCCGAGGGCGGCGGATTGCGGCGGAGGGTCGCTGCGGCGCGCTAGGCTAGACGGGACTGGGTGGTGGCGGTGGTGAAGGCGGTGAAGGAGAGAGGAGGGTCGCTCTGACCCCGGGGGTCGCTCGGACCCATAGGGCTGCGGAGGGAATGCTGCGGAGAGCTAGGCTAGACGAGACGGGGTGTTGGCTGCGGTGCTGCTGGTGGCGGTGAAGGAGGGAGGATAGTGTCTTCGGCCATCCTAAACTGAACAAATATTTGTTTCTCCGAATCGAAGGGGACAATTACAAAAGCATTGTACACAATTTAAACCAATCAATGTTGTGTAATCAACAAGGATAATCTGGTGTTTTTGAGTTGATGAGTAGTGCAGATATCACTGTAAAATCAATCGACAGTAAAGAGAATACTTAATTCCGGGTGTAAAATCCTCCGTTATCCAATGGGAATGGATGCTCATATTGCTCTCCGTAATACAATAAAGGGGACATGATCGAATAGGAATATAATGTTCTTTTAAAAAACGTTAACTAAAGGTAACAATCTATTTGACTGAAGCTCTGGCCTTCCTTAAAAACAAACTAATGTAATAAAAATCACAGTTGTATTACACACAATGCACTGTTTTTTGAGAACAAAAATTCGTAACGAATGCACCATAATACATTCTGACGAAAAATAAAAATGATTATGAATAGAAATAAAATAAAAGAAGACTCCCGTGAGTTACTACAAGCTATAAAGTAGATTTTAAAAACGTTTTATAGAATAAAAGCTCACTGCAGGACATTGTAGAAATGCGTGTGTGCACCACGACAAAAGAGCCTCATTCACTTTACATTGGGGTTGTTTGCGTGGTGCAGACACGTAAATGTAACAAAGTTCGTGAGTCCACCACGCATAACGGTGTTAAGGAGTCGTGGTGGAGTCACGCATTCTGGTGAGATCAGGTTGTGTATAACACGAAATGCCGTGAGACTGGGTTGTCTTTTATGTTACATATTTGCACCACCTTACACCAAATCAGATTACTTGTATGTGTAAACGTAACTGGCCATAAACTGGATTCTGATTCAGATTTGACATCATCACGAACACAAGGAGTGGATCTCTTTGTTCAGGAGATCAGGAGAATTCAGATGAAGAGGATGGTGATGGTTAAAAGTGCTGCGATTGACAGATGGGCTTGTGTGGGACGTGGTGGCGGGGCGACACATGGTCATGACAGTGGCGCAATCACCGGCTGCTCTATTAATTTCATCAAGGCCCTGGTGCCCGCTGACATTAAATGACGCGCTGGACAGTCCGACGGCGTCCCTGAGGTGGCAACATGGCCGACCGCCACTTTTGAAATGCAAATCAGGCTTTAACCTTAAACAGAAATTATCTTTCTGCCTTCAAGTCAGGTGCTTTTGTTTTGCTCCCTTCCCCCTGCTTCCTTCACACCTATGCCTACATTCCCCTCCCCTCCAAGTTGACCCCCGGGGGTACGGAAAGAGCATCTTTAGAAGAGGCGACAGAAAAAGGCAAAGGTGGAGGAGGGCGGGGAAGGAAGAGGGGGGGCAGCAGTGCTGACACCAGCATTCTGTCCTGATGAAGGGGGCAGAAGAGCGCCACCGCCGAGCCTCCGGGATGAAGACGTCTCAAGGACAAGGAATCTTGGGAGGGAGGATGGAGCACGGAGGGGGGAGGTCGGAGGGCATCCACTCCCCAGGATGACCACACACAATTCGCCTGTCTGTCTGATTACCACACACTGAGCGAGGTGAGGTGGAAAAAGTACTCAGATCTTGTACTGAAGTAAAAGTAGAAGTACCAGAGTGTAGGAATACTCTGTATTAGTAAAAGTCCTGCATTCAAAATGTTACTCAAGCAAAAGTAGAAAAGTATGAGCATCAAAATATAGTTAAAGTAGCGACAGTAAAAGTAGTAATTATGCAGATTGGTCCATTTCAGAATAATATATAGGATATGTTTTATAATGATTGATCATTAAAGTGTTCTCAAAGCTGGTAAAGGTGCAGCTAGTTTGAATGACTTTGTATACTGCAGGGTAGCTGGTGGATTTACTCCAGGTGGAACTAAAGTCTGATTTAACACTTGATTATATTTCACATCATTAATCCACATCTGTAAAGTAACTAAATGTAATGGAGTAAAAGTACACCATGTACATCTGAATTGTAGTTGAGTAGATGTCATAATTTTTGTTTTGTGTGGGTATAGTTTCCTGTTTTATTTTGAAATGTATTCTCTCCTAGTCTTGACCTGTCTTCCTTCCTCTGTTTTCCCTCCTGTCTGATTGCCTTATTGGTTTCACCTGCTACCCCTGTCTCTCAGCCCCCCTCCCCAGGTGTGTCTTGTCTTGTGATTACCCTTCTGTGTATTTAGTCTGGGGCTGCAGTCGAAATGTCAGTTTAGCTTAGGAACCTTCCTAACGGAGTGAACTGACCCGAAAGTACCTCTGTGGCAGCCATGATAAGAGCCGTTAGAATTCTCTAGATGATAGGAAAGGAGGTTTGAAACTTCCTTTATAACCTCCTTTAGCTTAGGAAACACTGCACCTTCCTTTACGAAAGCAAAGGAGAAAATGCTGCCCCACAATGCCTTGCAGCCTCAGCATTTCCCATCACACAACATTCGGCCGTTCACGGAAACAACCGATTATGACTGAGAAATGCGTATCATGAAAGTTACGTTACAGTGCTTATTAACCCTCCCTTTGTCCTTCGGGTCAGAGCGACCCTCCGTCTAGCGTAGCTCTCCGCGTCGCCCCTCCGCAGCCCTCGGGGTCCGAGCGACCCTCCTCTATCCTTCACCACACCACACCACACCACCCCACCCCACCCCGTCTCGTAGACCAGCCCTCACTCACTCACTCACTCCCTCCCTCTGGGGGTCCGAGCGACCCCCCTCCTCCATCATCCTTCGCCACCTGGTCCGCAGCCCTCTGGGTCCGAGCGACCCGCCCCTTCGTCCTCAGCCTCCAGTCCCTTCTAACCCTCCTCCGCCGCCGCTGCCCTCCGGGTCCGAGCGACCCTCCTCCCTCCTTCACCACCACCATCGCAAACACCAGCACCACCACCTCTAGCCTAGTTCTCTGCAGCTTCCCTCCACGGCCCCGTGGGTCCGTGCGAACTGCACGCACCAGAAGTAAAGGGCTTCTTTTATGGTGACGCTGGAGTGAACGAGGACATCCCAACTCATACCTGAGGACTCCTCTGTCCTCGCGTCTTACGGGGGCGGACCTAAGATGCAAGGAAGGGAGGAAAAGAGTGAGGGAAAGCAGGAGGTGAGATAAACCTTCCTTACCCCACGGTGACAGTACGAACCAACCTTATCATGGACCCAGCAAACAACCTTTTTGAAGAGGAGCTATTTGAGCTGTCCTACTCCCTTGTAGGCTTGTATGGGGAATGGAAGAAAGCTCCTACTGTGGACTACAAAATAATAGCGTTAAAACTGGCACGCCAGGAAGAGAAGGAAAAGCCCTAGCTCGTGAATTTTTTTACTTTAGCCTCCATGCTTCCAGGCCATGGATGTATAATAAGAACTGGATACAGCGTCGGAGGCGGGGTTTTGTTATTTCCTATGAAAGCTGCTCATTGGCGCATGAGGACAAAATGGCCTGATATTTTCGAGAGCAATACGTCACAGATTACCGTCATGCCTGGCTGTCAGAGCAGAAGTGCCTGTATGTGCGATCATAGAACATGCGCCCCTTAAGCGCCGGCCCCCGAGCTCCCGCTCTCGGCTCACAAGATTGGATGGAGAGAGAAAATAAATCTAGATTTGGCTTTTAGTGCATTTTACAACTTTAAGGACCTACTGATTATAATAAGGGATATAAAATAGTTCATACTGGGTAGTTTATTTCGTTAAAAAAAATGATCCGCTGATTTACAGATGTCTCTTTCCCCATGTTAGTCAAAGGGAAAACGTTTTTCTGCGCAGGGTGACGTCACGGACTGATACGGAAATTTTAGTACCGCCGTTTGGACACAACGAATATTTTCTCAGAGTCCGGAGCACTTCCTGGGGGCTTGTTTCAGACCCCAGCCTCCATGCTTCCAGCCCGGTTATGGCTAGAAGGGATCCGTCTTGTGTAAAACTCTCGCGAGAGTTTGTAAGTCACATGGCTGAATGTTTAGGCACAAAAGTCAGAGTGGTTAAGTATAGGGCAATCTAATAGGGTAAGGTTTAGATGTTATATCGATGCGTATAATCTAGGATTTAGGTGTAGGCACAAAAGCCAGAGTGGTCAGGCACCGGGCAATCCAAAAGAGTAAGGTTGAGATGTTATATCGATGTGTATAATCAAGGATTTAGGTTTAGGCACCAAAGTCAGAGTGGATAGACATTATTTTGATACATATGAACTAGGGCTTAAAGAGCAACTTGCAGGTTAGACACACCAGTGAATAAATGTGTAGGAAAATGATGTACACACTAGATTTTCCAAAAAATATACATCTGGCATAGTTTTTGTAAGACATTTTTACTTCCGCATAAAAAAAGCCTCCCCACGTGACCTCCCGCGTGTGACGTAACATGGGGGAGAGCGGCCGGTCTAAAGTATGAATAAACATGGATCACAATGCTAGTTTTGACACGGAAGAGGTTGAAAATATATATTCGAATGCATATGATTATAATTATGAGCCTGCTAGGCGTCCAAGAGACCAGGAGCAGCCTGGTCTGCTGAATACATAAAAGTGCTTAGTAAAAATAAGTGCTGGTAATAAAGATCACATCAACCCAAATGTTAAAATATGTAAGGTATAAAACAATGTAAAATATAAAATACACACGGGTTAGTAGGCACACGGGAAGTCAACCAAGTGTCCCTAAAAGTGTTTAAAACCCAGGCCTCGGCTGAACTTTAACGATTATCAAAATAAAAGGTGATATTCCAGAGATACTCACACATTTGATGCAGTAGTGCACATATCTGATGTAATTAGCATATTTCTTCACATGCAGAAACTTCTGCATCAGACGGTCCAAAACAGGCAGTTCACTGTCTTGGTGAGACATGGGACACGCCTCGGATGATGTTTAAAAATACTTTATTAAGGCGAGACACCCCAGGTGAATAGGGTAATTTTTTTAACTTAAAGGTATCAGCTAGAAATTTCTCCAGTTAATGTCTTACAATAAGGCAATTGTCTTTTGTATTACAAGTTTTCTGAAATAGCATGTTTAAATATGCAAATTAGCCATTATCTCATTAAATATGCACATATTTTAACACATTTCAGGAATCGAAATCTGAACTTTGGATAAAGCCAGGTTCCAAATTCTTGTTTCATTTTGTAGTCATATTAGTATCTAAGGCTTTTACAGAAGGGATATTGGATATCTCTTTTTATCACTCAATAAATCAGAAAATACTGTCAACAGCCCTAAAATATCCATTTTCGCCATGTTTTTAGGTATACAATGTTGTATAATTCAGGCTATGAATTGTATATGAACAAACCCTTCTGTAAAAGCCTTCATAATATTGATAGGAATATAACTGGAAGGTTTGGTGTCTCTACGTGCTTCTGAAGTTGAAATTTCGAACTCAGAGTAGGAGAAAAAAACTCATTTTGAGAAAACGACCTTTAAAGATTGCAGTGAGGTGCTAGCTAACTCCTCCTGTTCTTTGGATGATAGCTTGCGCATCGACGCACTCCGTGAAGGTATTTCATGTTCGGGGTCATTTGTTTTTTGTATAACCTTGCTTCGTGCAAGAGACAATTGTTGTCGTCTTCTCTGTGAACGTTTTTTTCGCCGTTCTTTTGCGATTTTGAGATTTCAATTTCTAGCGGAAAGCTAAACAGGAAGTGTTTTAGCACACCACGTGACGCATCTGAACGAATCACGTTGTCAGAAATTGACACCAGCCAATGAGATTTCGTTTCTTGGTTTAAGACCCCTTTGTGCTTTCACGATTGGTTGCTGATACAAAGGAAATGACCATATTTGGATCCGATGAGATTGTGCAGGAGAGACGGAGCTTTCCAACGATATCTCTGTTGACATGGTGCACACAGCGGTCGCGGTACTTTATGTTACGTTAGAAAGCTAACTTTTGGTGAATTTAGGAGAAATCTACAGACGCAAATAGACAAACTATAGTAAAATAAACACTTAAATGTGTATTTTGTACGTTTTCCTTCCAAAAGCCTGAAAGAAAACATGTTATGGAATCAAAATAGCACAAAATCTCAAAATTGACCAGTACTTGAAAAACGATGTTTTTGCCTGCCGTGTCTCGCCTTAAAGGGGTTATTTCAGGGTGTTTCCCTGCGGGAGGCTCCAACATCCATTTAAAAAAAATTGTCAAGTAATAACTAAAATATAAATAAAATAATATAAACAATGTTTATATAGGAAACGGGGGATTAATAATTTATAAAAAATAATAAAATATATAACCTCCTCATTTGGAACCTAATGAAATAAGAAAACATGCAATATACTGTGCAAACATAGAATAAACTGACGTGTAAAATATAAATAATAGATAAAATATAAGAAAAATATATAACATGGTAATAATAATAAACAAAACATGCATTTAAAATTCATAAAAACCAAAAACGAGTGCAACTTCCCAGTAAACAGACATAATACAGCAAATAGGAGACCAAGGGGTGTCAACAAATATATTCAGGGGCGTAATCAACTAAGGTGAGCAGATAAATATTCAACAAATAATATCTGTAGGCCATGTATACTAATAAAACATGTTAACAAATTAAAATAAAAACAAAAGTTATATAATAAACTCAGTTAAATGCTCCTGCAGTGTTATATATGTTTTCATTGCCTTTATCTTCTAATAACGTCTTGCATTTGTCAAATCACAAAACAGGAAATGTTGATCTTTTAGAGCAGTGGTTCTCAAATGGGGGTACGCGGACTCCTAGGGGTACTGCAGGGGGTACGTGAGATTTATTTTATGTTAATGGAAAAAAAATAATTAATGCATTTACACAAACTATTAATAGTAGATTCACTACTTTCTTCAAAAGTTTACAGTAATTCTGGATAATGGGAAAAATAAGCGGTGTGCTCACTTTTCCTCTCCCTCTCCTGACAGCTCGTCAGGCTTGTGCAGCTTGCTGAACCTGTAATAATAAGTGACCCAGGAGGCCAGGTGTCCTTGCGGGTGCGTTTGCTTTACTTATTAGAGCGTCCCGTAAGGGCAGTTACTCTTTGGTTTATAAACTACCGCCCTCCACGGCTTTATAACATAACATGTACTTCACTTGTTTAATTTACAACTTTTGGGGGGGAAAGCATAGTTAGTATATGTGTGTACATATATATATATATATATATATATATATATATATATATATATATATATACCGGCACCTTACATAATAGCTACGTTCAGTGGCGGACTGGAACTAAAAATCAGCCCGGGAATAAAATTAAAAGAAAACACAAAACATAGTGCGAGGTGGTTGCTATCCAACAACAACAGCTAGCGAACATATTAGACAGACTGCATTGTCGTCGTTTAGGTGCTTTTTTTCTGGAGATAGGCACTTCTCAATCCACTCCTCCATAGTAAGGCCACCCCGGAGGTCGAAGTTAACCTTTGTTTCGTAACGGACGTAATGTAAAAGTTGTACGGTTGTAGCTTTTCTCAGACGCAAAGGGATACTGACTTGTGAAAAGTAACTACAACTATACCCGGGATATACGCTCATTATATCACGGTTAAGAAACATCAGATTGCTTGATTTGACTTGTCCGACTTGTCCCCCCCCCCCCAAGTGAAGGGCGGTAGTTTATAATAAACCATAAGTAAAGCGAACGCACCCGCAAAGACACCAGGCCTCCTATTGGTTGAGGGATTTTGACAGGGTTGTTGCACAAAAGATCCGAGCGCGCACAGAAGAAATCTGAGAGCAGACATTTCACGAGCGCACAGAAACAGCCTGAGTGCGAGGAGAAGGTTTTAAGCTGGAACACAGGAAATCTGTATGCAGAAATATATCTGAGTGCAAGCATACAGTTTGAGCAGAAGCAGAGCAAATCTAAGTGCAAGCAGGCACTATTTGTGTGTGAGGACAGGGTTTGAGGGAAATAAATACATAATCTGAACGTGAAATCAATAAAGTATGCTCTCAAATGTAAAGACCACGCTCTTGAATAAAGATAGGGAATAACCCCCATAGTCCAGTATGTTGAAGGTCTCCTCTGCAGGTTTGAAAACGTAGCATTTCACCACATGCTAATGCTAACTGGAAGTGATACATTTTCAGAATAAAAGTATTAAGTTAATAGTTAGTGTGAACTTTCGGTTTTTCAGAATAAAACTGAGTTAAATTAAATAGTGTATTTAATTCAAATCACGCCATATCAACATTGATTTTAATTTCTAACAGTAGTCCTGCTCCCGCAAACTTTTGTGTTGTAAGTTTTCTGAAGCCCGTAACTCTTCTTTAACTTACATTCAAGTGAAGATTAATATTATTCCGCTCACAACGCCACCGTAGTATGCCGTCCAAACCGGCGAAAAGCAACAAAAAAGCTAGCAACAATCTCAGCATGGCGGGCATAGCTAGCCTCCTTGAAGACCACCGTAGAGCTCTCTCTGCTGACTTTAAGTCTGCCATCTCAACTCTTGAAGCAAAACTAGACCGAATCCAAGCGACTGTGTCAGACCACGGCAGACAGTTGCTTCGCTCGAGTCCAATGCTAACTTGCATTACGAACGCATGTTAGCCCTGGAGGCTACTTGTGCTACGTTAACGGACAGCAATGCTAAACTGCTGGCCAAAGTCACTGATCTCGAGTCCCGCAGCCGGCGCAAAAATATAAGAATTGTCGGTTTGCCAGAAACCATTGAGGGCCCTCATCCCTCGACATTCTTCACGAAGCTGCTGATGGAGGTCCTTGGTGAGGGCGTCCTTGATTCGCCGCCGGAGTGCGACAGGGCCCACCGCTCACTCACCGACAAGCCCAAGCCGGGACAAAGGCCACGGCCGGTCATGATCCGCGTCCACAGGTACCAGCAGAAGGAGAAAATTATCCGTGAGGCCCGGGCCAGGAGAGCCAAGCTACAGTACCAAGGTACGCCCATCGCCATCTACGAGGACTACACACCCGAAGTGATGGAACAGCGCTACAAATACAGAGAGGTGATGGCAGAGCTTTACAACCTAGGGCTCAACCCAGCCCTGCTGTTCCCTGCGAGGCTTTCCATCGTATCGAAGGAGGGAGGTAAGAAGAGATTCTCCTCTGTGGCAGAGGCTAAAGGCTACATAGCATCCATTCGTCCTGACGCTGACTAGCACTAACAATGCCGATAACTCATGCGTCTGATGGGACGTTTAGTAAGAGACTATTACTACTTTTTTTTTGGATTCTGCTTTCATGGACACTTTTTGTACATGCACCTTAGCCGCTCTGGTATTTGCACTGATAGTTTGAGCCTAGTGCTGATATTGCAATGAACATGAATGCACCTGCTACTGTTTACACTACATGGGACCCAAGCACTTGGACTGTTCCTTCTATGGGTTTGAACCCTTAAAGTGCAATTTTATTTTGTTTTACTTGATCTCTGGGCCTTATTTTATGTATGTATGTTACTTGAGATCTCTGTCTGTGCCTTATTGCCCCCTGCTATGCTTATATTGGCAGGCTGTTTACCTATCTATGGATGTTATTATAATTACTATTCTATGCATATATATACACTTTAGTTTGTTTTGTTTGTTCACTTTGATACTCTTCCGTGTTACAATGGGCTTCCCGCTTTTAGTATAGGGAACGGGACCCCGGAAGATAAGTTCAGCTGTTGAGCTTTGAGCTTTAGCGCTCAGTCAAGGTTTGTATTTGGCATGCTCCAGGTATGGTCACATTTGGGTTTATGGGTTGTGTTTTGTTTATGGTTTGTCTATGTTTGCCTTCGCTTGTTATTTTTGTACTGTTTTTTCCCCTTCCCGGTCTTCTTCTTCCCCCCCACCACTCCTCTCCCCTCAGTCCTCGGGAAGCACAACGGTTTCAGACCACCTTCATATGACTAACAGTATGACGACTGCTGGCAGAAGTGTGCGCCTGATCTCCTGGAACACCAGAGGAATGAACAAAGCTATTAAAATTGGTAAGGTCTTGACTCGACTGCAACATCTTAAAGGGGACATTATATTTTTACAAGAAACACACCTTAAAACGTCTGACACCCTTTGCATCAAGCGGGCGTGGATGGGCCATTACTTCCACTCAAGATTTTCTAGTAAAGCCAGAGGTGCTGCCATTATTATTCACAAGAGTATGATGTTCGTACCAACAAATACTATTCTCGACAATAATGGCCGCTACCTCATAGTTTCAGGTGTCTTGCAGGGCATGCCTGTAATTTTGGTTTCCGTTTACGCACCCAACTGGGATGATGACCAATTCTTTATGAACCTTTTTGCTAAAATCCCGAACGCAGACAATCACCGCATAATCATGGGTGGAGATTTTAACTTGATTCAAGATGTGCATCTCGACAGGTCATCCCTTAAGCTTGGCACTCTCTCAAAATCCGCCAATGTAGTCTCAAATTATGCAGCACAATTAGGAATCTCAGACCCTTCGAGATTTAAAAACCCTCAAAGTAAAGCTTTCTCTTTTTTCTCACACGTCCACCACACATTCTCGCAAATAGATTTTTTTCTGCTTGATGACAGCTTGCTACACCTTGCCAGCGCGTTTCAATACCATCCTATAGCCACCTCAGATCACGCCCCTGTATCAATTGACATCCACTTCCCTCTTAGTATTACTCCCGCTAAGTTGTGGAGGTTCAGTTCCCACCTGCTGTCAGATGACAGTTAAGGACTTTGTTAATTCACAGATTCGTTTATATATCGAATTTTATGACACTGCTGACGTAAGTTGTGGAACAGTGTGGGAGCCTCTCAAAGCCTATGTTCGTGGGCAGGTTATATCGTATGTGTCACGATATTCATGTCATGTCACGTTTTTTATATCTAGGTTTGGGTGTTTTCCTTGCCACGTTTTTCTCCTGGTATATTGTCTGGTCCTTTTCCCTGTGTTTTTCCTCCTGTCGTTAGTTTCCCTGGTGTGTCTAGTTGTCTGATTGTGTTCACCTGTGACCCTTGTGTTTCTCCTCCCCTGCCCGGCTGTTTCTCGTCTTGTGATTACCCCTCCCTGTATTTAGTCTTGTCTCTTCCTGTGTGCAGTGTTGGTTCGTCTTTTGTTTGTGACTGAGTTTACCGTGGAGTGTTTTGTTTGTCCATGTTATATGTTAAGATAAGAGCCCTTGAAATAAAGGTATTATCAGTGTTATCTGCGTTTGGGTCCTACCTGCTTCACTCCTCGTATCAGAACCAACCAACCAAGAAATGGACCCAGCAGATGATCCATTTGAAAGGGAGCTGTATTCATTCACCTGCTTGATGGCTTGCAGCTATGGTGAATGGAGGGGAGCGTCCGGAGTTCAACAGCGAGAGGCTGTTTTTTGGCAGAGGCGCGCCAGATGGCTACGGAGAAACCAGGCTTGGTGAGATTCTTACCTGGCTGGATTTCGAATTTCCTCTCGGTGTGTGATTCCCGGCCTGCTAGCCCCAGGCATGCTCGCTCCCTGTCTCCCAATTCCCAACCTGGCACCTCGTCTCCTGTTGGCTCTCGCCAGCTCCCCGAGTCCTGTCGGCGTACCGGCCAACGCCAGCTCCCCGAGTCCTGTCGGCGTACTGGCCGACTCCAGCACCTCGTCTCCTGCTGGCTCTCCAGCCGACGCCAGCTCCCTGTGTCCTGTCGGCGTACCGACCGACACAAGTTCCTTCTCCAGTTCTCTCTCTCGAGTCTCCTCTCGAGTTCGCTCTCGAGTCTCCTCTCCAGTTCGCTCTCGAGTCTCCTCTCGGGTTCCCTTTTAAGACCCCTCTCGAGTCTCTTCTCGAGTCCCTTCTCATGTCCCCTCTCGAGTTCCCTCTCAAGTCTCCTCTCCAGTTCCCTCTCAATACCTCTCTGAAGCTCTGCCGGCCCCGTGTCCTCTTCAGTGGGGGATCTTGCCGAAACCTGTCCCACCGGCTCCGGATCCTGTCCGGTCGACACCGGCTCCTGCCCGGCCTCCGGAGCTGTCCGGTCTTCGCACTCGAGCCCGGCCCCCTGAGTGCCGCGGCCTTCGCCCTCGAGCCCGGCCCCCTGACTTTCCAGGCAGCGGTCCTCGGACCCGGCCCCCTGACTCTTCCTGCCGCTGCCTTCGCCCTAGTGCCCGGTCCCCTGGTTTCGCCCGCTGTGGTCTTCGCCCCTTTTTTAACTCTGCCTTGCCCCCGGGCCGTCCGCCCGAGACCCCTTCCTCGAACTCTGCCTTGCCCCCGGGCCGTCTGCCCGAGATCCCCACCTCGAACTCTGCCTTGCCCCCGGGCCGTCTGCCCGAGACCCCTTCCTGGTCCTCTGCCGTGCCCTAGGCTGTCTGTCAAGGTCTGTTAAGGGCCTGCTTCACTTCTCGTATCAGTATGTTTCCAAACTAAGAAAGGATAAAAGGGTTCGGCTGTCGGCAATTTTGGAAGGACTTCTCCGAATTGATGAAACGTATTCCTCCTCCCCCTCATTGACCTTATATTAAAAACGCATATTATTACATTTGGAACATGACCTTTTAATGACGAGCGTAGTGGAGAGACAACTGAGGCAAACTAAACAGCGCTTTTTTGAACAGGGGGACAAGGACAAGGCTGGGAGGCTTCTGGCTCAACAGGCTCGGGCAGTTAACGCCTCCAGATTAATCCCCAAAGTAAAGTCGCCCGAAGGCAATTTAGTCTCTGACCCGATTGAAATAAACAAGTCTTTCTTTGAATTTTATAATAATTTGTACACTTTTGAATGCCCCACAATTGGCACAATAAACCCAAATCCTCTTGACTCCTTAACTTTCCCCCAAATTGACGTAGTTAACGTAGGCGGAATGGGGGACCCCATTTCCACTTTAGAGATACAGGAAGCCATCAAATCTATGCAAAATGGGAAATCCCCTGGTCCGGACGGCTTCACAGTCTAATTCTACAAGGCATATTCGTCTCTTTTGGCCCCAATTCTAGCAAGGATGTATAATGATTCCCTTAAAGAAGGCAGATTACCTCAAACCCTGTCCATGGCATCCATCTCTCTACTATTGAAGAAGGATAAAGATCCTACTCTTTGTGGCAGCTACAGACCAATGTCCCTCCTCAATGTTGATTGTAAAATACTGGCTAAGATTTTGTCCCTGCGCCTCCAACTCGTGATACCTTCTATAGTTCCGCTTGACCAAACAGGCTTTATGATAGGAAGACACTCTTTCTTCAATACCAGGAGGCTACTTAATGTTATTTTCTCGCCCCCGTCCAATGTCCCCGAAGTCATAGTTTCACTCGATGCGGAAAAAGCTTTTGATAGGGTGGAGTGGAGCCACTTGCTCTTCATTTTAGAAAAATGTGGCTTTGACTCAAAATGTATTTCTTGGATTAAGCTTTTATACGCCTCCCCTTCTGCATCGGTAAACACAAATGGCATTCAATCGTCTGCCTTCCCTCTCCAACGTGGGACACGCCAGGGCTGCCCGCTGTCTCCCCTATTGTTTAATTTAGCTATATGGCTCAGAGGCCACAATGGGTTTGAGGGCATCACTCGCCATGGTATAGTTCACAAACTTTCCCTTTATGCGGATGACCTTCTCCTATACGTCTCCAATCCTGTGTCCTCTCTCCCTCCTATATTGTCAATCCTTGAGCAGTTTGGTCGTTTATCAGGCTATCAATTAAATCTCCAAAAGAGCGAACTATTTTTTGTAAACCAACTGGTGAAGACACTCCCCCCAACCGCTTTTCCCTTTAATATTGCATCAGACGGCTTCAGATACTTGGGGGTGTCCATCACCAGCTCCTTTAAAGATCTGTTTCCCAAAAATGTTCAACCACTCTTAGCTAAATGCAAAACGGATCTATCTAGGTGGTCTTCCCTTCCCTTATCCCTTGTTGGCCGTGTCAATCTTATTGAAATGGTAATTCTGCCGAAATTCTTATATCTCTTCCAGCATATCCCAATTTGCATCAATAAATCTTTTTTCACCAGTCCTGACAGTCAACTAAATGCGTTCATTTGGGATGACAAACCTGCCCGTCTTAAAAAATCAATTCTTCAGCTCCCCAAGTCGGAGGGCAGCTTGGCACTCCCGAACTTCCGTCACTACTACTGGGCCTCTAATATTAACCGACTCCTTTACTGGACTGGCCCCAAGACTCCTAACTCCAGTCCACCATGGGTTCACATGGAGATCTCCTCCTTCTCTAGCTCCTTACACTCTGTGATTTGCTCCCAACTTCCCGTAATGGCGCACAAAATCTCAGTCAACCCAATTGTTACCAGTACTATTAAGATTTGGCTTCAATTCAGAAGGCAACATGGCTTACACAGAGCCTCAATCCAAGCTCCGATACTAAATAATCACTCATTCTCTTCATCCTGCTCGGGCTGCCAACGGGCTTGTCACAATCAGTACTTTACAAGGATGGAATGACTTTGCATCCTTGTCAGCCAAATATCACCTGCCAAACAGTCATCTTTTCCGCTTCTTCCAAATTAGGCATTTTGCTCAAAAGTAATTTCCCCATTTTCCCAACCGCCGCCCTGAGTCAGGAATTGACTAGTTTCTCACCCTTGATTGTGACCAAAAAAGGATGGTATCTACTATTTATGGAAAACTTGCCTCCTTTGACCTAGCTTCTACTACATCTATAAAAGAGTCCTGGGAGGGTGAGTTGGGTGTAGACATATCTGACAGTAAGTGGAGTGACATTCTTCGTTTGGTGCAAACCTCATCTATCTGTGCTAGGCATGGTCTAATGCAGTGTAAGGTGCTCCACAGGGCTAAACTAGCCAAAATATTTCCTCTTAGAAGCGATGCCTGTAACAGATGCCTCCTCCTGCCAATCACACACATATGTTTTGGTCATGCCCCAGCCTGAATGCCTTCTGGTCTAGTATTTTCAAAACCCTTGAACAGGTCCTTAACACACCCATACCCCGTAACCCTCTAACTGCCTTGTTCCGCGTCCCCCCAACACAGAACATGCCCACCACGACCCAGCGGGTCATCGCCTTCACAACCCTGCTGGCCAGGCGTTCCATTCTTCTTAAGTGGAAGCACTAGTGATGGAAATTCCGGCTCTTCTTGGTGAGCCGGATCATTTGGCTCGGCTCACCAAGAAGAACCGGCTCTTTCGGCTCCCAAACGGCTCTTCAGTTTACCACATATTATACCTTTTAATTAAATCAAATGTAGCCCTGTTTTGACTAATGATTTATATGTGTACACATATATCACTTAAATTATTCAATACATCCTTTGTACTGAAGTATTCAAAAGTAAAAATGACACGTTTAATATAAATGATTTGCTGTGGCCAATTGTTTTCATTGGATTTACAGACCCTTGTACTTCTCTGATACCACCCAATGAATGCATTGACTTGCTTGTAGAACCACGCTACACAAAACAGATAGCAACACCTATAAAAACTATTTAAAATAAAAGGGGCTACTGTATCGACCTATATAAAGTATAAATATAGTTTTTTTTATATAAAAAAAATATAGACTATACAGTATAGACCAAAAAGATCCTGCATTGTAGCCATGCCTCATTTCGCTCTATTTGCTTTTTCCAGCGCTGTTTTTGCAGGGGCTGATTCTGTGAGCTGCAGCTGACCACGCCCCCCTGCAGGAGAGGGGAGCGTGCTCTGAGATCAGCTGCTGGGCTGTCAGAAGAGGGGGAGAAAAAGAGATCTCCGTCCTCCCTGTTTTATTCTTATAGAAGTAAGAAGAGAAGTAATGGGGCAGAAACCCTCCTTTTTACGCAGCGGTCCAGACATAGCCATCAGACGGCGACACATAGTCAGTTGCCAGTTACTTTGGCATTAGGGCAGGGATATCTAGATACTTTCCAAGGTTTGACATAATGAATTGTGCTACTTTTAAAGCAAGCAACGATGTTTTCAAATCTGTAATCAAAAAGCTCCTCAAAAACACTATCGAAGCAGTTCCTGCCGTTGTTACGTTAGTTCAAACAGTAACAACGGACTTATTTTCTTAGCGGATGCATGTCAATTTAAATCAATACATAAAACTATTTTTTAAATCAATAAAATCATTTTCTAAATCCATAAAAGCATTTCAATTAATATTGGGAGTCATGTCGTTACTTTGTTGAGAATGTGGCCATGTAATAAGCGGGATAATGTGCTCATTGCACATTGCATAATGTGCCTTCAAGCCGATCTAGATCCCTCCGCTAAAAAAACGGCTCGTTCGCGGGCGAGAGCCGGCTCCCGTCGTTCACTTAAAAGAGTTTCTAGTGATGTGTCGTTCGCGACCGACACATCACTAGAAAGCCGACGTCTCCCCACCCACACATATACAGGTGGATACATGAACTATTACAGTGTATTAATCTCGAAAAGATACGGTTTTCACTACAAGGATCCTTGACACTCTTTCATAAGACCTGGACTCCCTTACTACTGCTAATCAATGACCTTACAATCAACCCTGATGCTGATGAGGTGTGAGTGAACCCGGTGGGGGGCGAGGAGAGACCTTCACTTCCCCCTTTCCTTATCTCCCTAATACATTGACCATTACTTTTGTTGTCTTCTCTGTTTCCTCATGTAACTTGCAGTACCGTTATTTCCCTGGTATTTATTTGTACTGACTATTAACATGAAGAAGCATCCGTATTTATGTAATTCAGTTATTGGTCTTTGTATTTCGATATGTCTCCATATCGACCGGGTCACGACACGACCTGTTGACGCAGCAACCACTTAATTGTACCTTATAGAGAGATTTTTACATCTCAGATCTGCTCGGGGGAAGCTGTAAATCTGGTCTCATCTCAGTAGGGCACTCGATACCGCATGAGAACAGAGCCAGGCCCTCCCAGCTGTCGCCCATCAGCTGTAGAGAGTTAACTAATTAGAGGGGCATGGCCCCACAGCTGTGAGAACTCAGCAATCAGGCTCCTTTTTAGGTAGCTATTTCCTGGAGCGTCAGATAGCCGAAGACCGACAAAGACATTGGAGTCCTGCGGGAGTCTCTAAGACCGACAAAGACATTGGAGTCCTGCGGGAGTCACGAGGGTGGCAAAGAGGAGGCAAATCATACTCTGATTGAGCTAAGTATCGCTGGTGTTTTATTTTATTTTCTTTAGTTTTCTAGCCCCTCATGCTATAATCATCTGTATTTTCTCCATTCCTGTTCATGTGTCCTCTCGCAATTATCACTGGCCCTGTGTATCTCGTAATCGATATAACCGGCCTGCTCTCGTCTATCCCACATGCTCCACTGACATCCAACATCTAGTTTCAGGTGGCCTGTGGAACTGCCAGTCAGCTGTTCCTAAGGCTGACTTAATCTCTGGCTACGCTTCCCTGCAGTCTCTGGATTTTCTTGCTCTCACTGAGACCTGGATTACTCCATCCAACACATCCACCCCAGCAGCTCTCTCCACAGCATATTCCTTCTCCCATACACCCAGACCCACTGGCAGAGGAGGTGGCACAGGTCTCCTGCTTTCTCCCAAATGGAGCTTTTCCCTCTTCAAGCTACCTAACTTCACTCCTTCCACCTTTGAATTCCATGCCGTCACAGTAACCCATCCTATACAATTAACCATTGTTGTTCTCTACCATCCACCAGGCGCCTTGGGGGACTTCTTGGAGGAATTAGATCATCTCCTCTCACATATCCCTGAAACTGGCCCTCCGGCTATACTTCTCGGAGATTTCAACCTCCAGACGGGGAAGATAGACGAACTAACATCTCTGTTAACCGCCTTTGCTTTCTCATTCAACCTCCAGACGGGGAAGATAGACAAACTAACATCTCTGTTAACCGCCTTTGCTTTCTCATTGTCTCCATCCCCACCAACTCATAAAGCTGGCAATGTCCTTGATCTCATATTCTCAAGGAACTGCACTACTTCTAACCTCTCTGTTAACCCGCTCCACACATCCGATCACTTCTTCCTTTCATTCTCTCTACCCCTTTCCAAACATAACAAACTAATCTCTTCTCATCCTGCACCTGTCCGCCGTAACCTTCGTTCCCTCTCCCCCTCTACCTTTGCCTCATCGGTGCTCTCAGCCCTCCCTTCCTCTGATTCGTTTCAACTCCTGCCTCCAAACTCTGCTGCAGAAACTCTCCTCTCTACTCTCTCATCCTCTCTGGACTCTCTCTGTCCTCTCACATCTCGGCAGGCTCGTCAGTCCCCCCCTGCTCCCTGGCTAAATGACGCTCTGCGTGCTAATAGATCCGTCCTTCGGGCAGCAGAGCGGAAATGGTGGAAATCCAAACACCGTGACGACCTCCTAACCTATCAGGCTCTCCTCTCCTCTTTCTCTGTCTCGATCTCTCAGGCAAAGAGCACTTTCTTTCAAGATAAGATCCAATCTTCCTATTCCAATCCCAAAAAACTATTTTCCATCTTCTCCACCCTCTTGGACCCTCCCAAAGCCCTTCCCCCCTCCTCACTTCTGTCAAGCGACTTTGTTAACCATTTTGAAAAAAAAGGTTGATGATATTCGCTCTTCTTTTTCTGACTCACCTTTACTGACCACTGGGTCACCAGTCCCTCCTTTCACCCACACACTGACCTCCTTTTCCCCTCTCTCTCCAAGTGAGGTTCTTACCCTCATTACCTCTGCCCGCCCTACCACCTGTCCTCTGGACCCTATCCCTTCAAACCTCCTTCAGACTATCGCTCCTGATATTCTACCGTTTCTCACCCATTTCATCAACACTTCTCTAACTTCTGGTCACTTTCCAAACAGTCTCAAGGAGGCAAGAGTAAACCCTCTCCTAAAGAAACCCACTCTCAACCCTTCTGATGTTATAAACTACAGGCCTGTCTCTCTCCTCCCGTTCCTGTCTAAAACACTTGAACGCGCTGTCTTTAAACAACTCTCCTGTTATCTCCATCAGAACAACCTTCTGGATCCGCACCAGTCTGGTTTCAAGGCAGGTCACTCCACAGAAACGGCCCTCCTTGCTGTCACTGAGGAACTGCACACTGCCAAAGCAGCATCCCTCTCCTCTGTCATCATCATGTTGGACCTGTCAGCTGCATTCGACACGGTGAACCATCAGATCCTCCTTCGCACTCTCCAAGAACTTGGAGTTTCAGGCTCTGCACTTTCCCTCCTCACCTCATACCTCAAAGACCGTACCTACAGGGTAACTTGGAGAGGGTCCGAGTCCGACCCTTGTCAATTAACTACAGGGGTCCCTCAGGGCTCTGTTCTTGGTCCCCTCCTCTTCTCCCTGTACACAAACTCGCTCGGATCGGTCATTAGCCCGCATGGTTTTTCATACCACTGCTATGCTGACGACACCCAATTAATTCTGTCCTTTCCCCGCTCAGAGACCCAGGTCGTCGCACGCATCTCTGCTTGTCTAGCTGACATCTCTCAGTGGATGTCTGCTCATCACCTCAAGCTCAACCTTGACAAGACTGAACTGCTTTTCCTTCCGGGAAAAGATTGTCCCACTCTTGACCTGACAATCAACATCGGCACCTCTGTTGTTTCCCCGACTCAGACTGCAAGGAATCTGGGTGTGACCCTAGATAACAACCTGTCCTTCACTGCAAACATCGCTGCTACAACCCGTTACTGCAGATATACGCTGTACAACATCAGGAAGATTCGTCCCCAGCTGACCCAGAAAGCCACCCAGGTTCTGGTCCAGGCTCTCGTCACCTCACGCCTAGACTATTGCAACTCCCTCCTGGCTGGTCTACCTGCATGTGCCATCCGACCTCTGCAGCTCATCCAGAATGCAGCGGCTCGTCTGGTCTTCAACCTTCCAACATTTTCCCACACCACTCCACTCCTCCGCTCCCTTCACTGGCTCCCGGTAACTGCTAGAATCCACTTCAAGACACTAGTACTTGCATACCATGCTGCGAATGGATCTGGCCCTTCCTACATCCAGGACATGGTTAAACTGTACACCCCAGCGCGTGCACTCCGCTCTTCCCATCAGCAAAAACACGTGGGTTTGCAATCCTGGCTCCAAAATGGTGGAATGAGCTCCCCATTGACATCAGGACAGCAGAAAGCGTACACATCTTCCGGCGCAGACTGAAAACTCATCTCTTTCGACTCCACTTTGAGCGATAGAATTAATAACAAGGCACTTATATACTAATATAGGACTGGCTTATCTATAGCCAGCCGAGTAGCACTTGAAATGTTTGGCTCTATGATACCTGATGTACTTATATGATTCTGTTTTCTTCAGGGTTGTGTCTTCCTGGTCGTATGTACTTATTGTAAGTCGCTTTGGATAAAAGCGTCAGCTAAATGCAATGTAATGTAATGTATTTCATGTAGTTTCTACCCCCCTTTCTTTTTGTTCTTCTTTATTTGATGCTGGCGTTTTATGTTTTGTAACTTTTTGATTGATGTCTTGTTTATAATGTGATCATAGCCCATAGGGGTGAGGGTGGGAGGGGTGAGGTAACTATATAATTTTCCTACAGAACATCTTCTATACATTTGTACCTACTTTATTTATTGCCATATCTGTCAAAAAGCCAATAAAAAGATTTTGAAACAAAAGGGTGGTGTTACCCCGGTCCCTATCGTTGAGGCCAAAGGACAAAATGACCTTTTGGACCCCAGGAGATGTTGGTGTCTTGTTTCTGATTATGGCGGTAGCCTGGCACAAATTAGCCCCCGGGTAGCTGTCCACCTGAATTTGTGTGTCCAGTATCAGTGGAAGACGGGAGATGTTGGAAGCCCCTAAAATTAGGATTTCCCGGCTGGGTGTAAGGGACCAATTTGTTGCTGTGGGAACGGACTCAGTCGTGGTTTTCGATCTTTGTGTCTCAAAGCGGAAATTCCGATGCTTCTAAGGATGTAGTTACGAGGAATATCCACTGGGTCTGATACCAACTGGTCAGTGACGATGTTACTTATTGAAAGTGGTTTAACCTCCCCTTTGGGTGATCTTTCGGCCATATAAATCTGGCTGATAAGGGGAGAGGGTTGTGCTGTTGGAAGAGGACTGTCTGGGGGGGAGGGGGGGGGTTGGTATGTGGGCCGAAGATTTAATTTATCTGGGGTTTGCAGGGTTATTCCTAAGGGGAAATTGAATTGTCGTTTGGGATTGAGGCTCTGATGGGGTCGTGTGGGCAGGCGCTACAATCTTGTTAACCCTGGCTCGTATGCTTGTGGAAGGTTTTCTGGACGAGATGGTGCTGGGAGAGATTGTGCCCTAGAGGGGTGTCTTTGGGGAGAGCTGTGGTAGGGGGGTAGATGAAGGAATTTGTAAACCTAATTGTTCAAGGACCAGCCGAGCTAGGTTGAAAACATGGTCCTGGACATGTGGGTACTTGGATTTAATCCATTTAGTTGCTACAGTCCAGGCCCTCTCCCAATTCTCCTTGGGGAGTTGGGGAGCCCCTATGGAGATCTGCAGTGGTTCCTTCATAATGTTCGTCAAGGATCTGTAGGCCTGTGTGTAACCAGTTGGTCGCATTACCAGCCAGAAGTTCAGAGGTGTTATCTTTCGGGAGGCATGGTCTGAAGGAACCTGCAAGCCAGTCTCTGGTTTGAGTGAGGGATTTGTTACCCCGGTCCCTATCGTTGAGGCCAAAGGACAAAATGACCTTATGGACCCTGGGAGATGTTGGGATTTGGTAGGACCCCAGTTATGGTAGGTTCGCAAGAGTTTGAAAATGGCTCTATGGCCCAATCTCAAACCATTCCCTCGACCCTACCCCTCCGTGATGGAGTGAACTCCGTCTGTAGCCACACTTGCAGCTCAACGAGGCTCCCTCCTGTCAGATGGAGGGAGTAAATACAGCGGCAAGCTTTGGGACGGCCTCCCCTCTCTCCGGCAGAAACAGAAAATGACGTAACTGTATGTAACAACGGTTTCAAATCAGCATCTCTTAGACAAAAAATTTAAATTAATAACTCAAATAAAACATCTTTCATTGTGTTACTTTTTTGTAAAGCTCTTTTAGTTTTAAACCTGATGTTTATAAACTTCTTAGTTTTTGCAACAGTCTGTAAATATACACAACTTTATAATAAAATGCACACATTTACCTTTTTCTAGACTAAACACAGGTATGATCCTAAGTTAAAACATGAGGTTATCATGAGGTTGTTAACATCGCAATTTATCAGTGGATGTTTGCTGGAACTACTTGTTAACTGACGGACACACACAGCGTTGAGACCGGTCTGGTAGAGACCGGTCTCAAGTCAGCACCGATGCAGACTCGCTGTTTGAGGGCTTGATAGCGCACTCCCCCTCCATCCCGCTCCACACTAGTTGCTTTGGAACAACCTTCAATATGGCGGACCCTCCACATGAACGCGCAAACGGAGGGGTAGGGTGTAGGAGGCGGTTTGGGAATGGGCCTACATACCTGAAACCCTTGTCCCTTGAAACATCTTGTCTGTTGCTTCCTGTCTCTGTGTTCCCTCCTGCTTGATTTTTCCCGATTGTGTTCACCTTGTGCCTCCTCCCTCCTCACCTGTGTCTTGTTTGTGTGATTAGTCTTGTGTGCATTTAGGTTCTGTTTTTTTCTGTAAGTCTTTGTGAGATCCTTGTCGTAGTAGTAAGTGTTCACGAGGGAGAGAGTTCTGCTCTGGATGTGTCAGTTAGCCTTGAAATAAAGGTATTTTCGGTTAAAACCTTGTATTTGTTCATGCATTTGGGTCCTCCATGCTTCGCTCACCCTGACACAACCAGCAAAACCAGCCGATGCCTTTCATACCTCAGCCAGAGGACGAAACCGACACCTTGTACTTTGAGGCAAGAAACAACGCTCAGCACATAGCCGTGTCTGGCTTCAGCCTCTAGAGACATAAACAGTTATGTTTTATTAAAGTAGCTGTTTCCCTCCTGTTAGATTGCCTTATTGGTTTCACCTGCTGCCCCTGTGTCTCAGCTCCCCTCCCCAGGTGTCTTGTGATTACCCTTCTGTGTATTTAAGGTTCATCCCAATTGATTATCTCACCTCCTCCTTTCTCTCACTCTCGTCCCTTCCTTGCGTCTTAGCTCGGCCCCAGTAAGACGCGAGCGAGAGATGCGAGGACAGAGGAGTCCTCAGGTATGAGTTGGGATGTCCTCGTTCACTCCAGTGTCACCATAAACAACGCCCTTTACTTCTGGTGCTAGCAGTTTTACCACCTGTCACTGGACTCCCCTCCACATCAATCCCTTCAAACCTGGGATTTAGTTTCACATTGAAATGATTTAGTCCATCTCTTCCATCCATCTCTTTTATTATAGTTTTATTAGTTTATTATTTTCAGTCCTGTATTTGTTTTTCCACGTATAAAATGTAATTTAAGTTATAATCATAATAATAATATTTGATGGATTAATTTCATTATGTTATTTGAGCTTGTTTCAGATGAACTTTTGTATTGGATGTTGTTATTTAATTTCTCCTACAGACGAGACACAAATCACAAAAATATTAGTTTGGTATATGCTACCAGTATTTGTATATCCTTAATGTTTGACGTTCTGTGGGTTTTGCATCAAAAACCACAATAACTGTAAGTTATTCTATAATCAAAACATTATTATTGAATTTGTAAGTATATTTCACACACTTTAATGTTTTATAGAATAGGATCTCATTATTGGTTTATGAGATTTATATATTTTACTCTTATTGAAGCACTTTAAACATTTAATGACTGCTTTAACAGTAAGAACAGCTGCAGTGAGCTGAGGCTGTGCAGCTGGGGGCGGAGCTTTGATGCGCGAAAACACTTCCGCGCTGTCTGCACTCATGTATCCTCACTGAAGCCTCCTGTCTCCTCGACTCCTCAGTGTGCATTTAAGCGATTGGGACGTCCTTCAACATGGCGTGTCCCGATCGATTTGTGGGTCAAGTCACAGAGGAGTCGAGGAGGGACATTGGGATGAACCTTGTTGGAGCAGATATCTCTGCTCCGCGCCGATCCTATATGAGTTTGTTTTAAAAGAAGGAAAACTCAAAACAGCCAGGATAGGGGTTAAACAATAATCTGCTTTAATGGTAAAACACAACACAATACACCATACAGAGCACTCTGCAACAGTACTCCGGGCTCAATTCCTACCACCGGGTGATATACGTACCACGACAGCCAGTCAGGAAGAGAGCACAGAGCATAAGAATGTTACAGTATTTATACACATAAGCGGGGAGGAGTTTGGCCGGTTTGCCTAGGCAATGAGTCAGCAGTTTGTTGATTCCATCTTCTTACAGTGTGTGTGTGTGTGTGTGTGTGTGTGTGTGTGTGTGTGTGTGTAGTCCCACAGTCATGCTTTGGAGTCATATAATTTCACAGACAGAGGACTCTTTAGCAGAACGCACACACATTCGCCCTAAAACATCTTTAACACACACATCTGTTTAAACCAATTATTCCAAAATGTGGTGGCAATTTAGTACTTATAACATGAAAAAACAGATAGAAATCAATAAAACACAAACACATAGTTTGAGCAGTAATTATACCTAGCTACTACAATAAACACGCACATCCTCCCTATGCATGTTTGACGCACACACCTCTTATCCTCCAGCTTACCACACCAATGTCACATGTCTTTCTCTATGAAAGCCATACTTGTTGGGGTTTACCAGTCATCATCTCATGACCTCCTCAGGACCAGCTAACCAACAAAGCTTAACTATTCCTATACCCTAAGGCCGTCTCTGAACTTCCCTTCCACTCCGAAGTCAGCTCACCCAGAATCAGAAGGACCATTGTCTCTCTAATTGTGTGTGACCCAATCGTCTCCTGCTCTTTAGGAGTCTTGAAATGAACGTACATACATTTCTCTCATTAATTTAAGCTTCCAGATTATACAGAAAACTCTTACAGACAATCTACTGAGTTTTGCCCTCGAAAGCCAAAATGACTCTCTGAAACACTTATCAATGGGTAATTATTTTACTTAAGGCGAGACACGGCAGGCAAAAACATCGTTTTTCAAGTACTGGTCAATTTTGAGATTTTGTGCTATTTTGATTCCATAACATGTTTTCTTTCAGGCTTTTGGAAGGAAAACGTACAAAATACACATTTAAGTGTTTATTTTACTATAGTTTGTCTATTTGCGTCTGTAGATTTCTCCTAAATTCACCAAAAGTTAGCATTCTAACGTAACATAAAGTACCGCGACCGCTGTGTGCACCATGTCAGCAGAGGTATCGTTGGAAAGCTCCGTCTCTCCTGCACAATCTCATCGGATCCAAATATGGTCATTTCCTTTGTATCAGCAACCAATCGTGAAAGCACAAAGGGGTCTTAAACCAAGAAACGAAATCTCATTGGCTGGTGTCAATTTCTGACAACGTGATTCGTTCAGATGCGTCACGTGGTGTGCTAAAACACTTCCTGTTTAGCTTTCCGCTAGAAATTGAAATCTCAAAATCGCAAAAGAACGGCGAAAAAAACGTTCACAGAGAAGACGACAACAATTGTCTCTTGCACTTTGAATTGCACTTTGAATTGCCTTGTGTTGAAAAGTGCTCTATAAATAAACTTGCCTTGCCTTGCCTTGCCTTGCCTTGCCTTGCCTTGCCTTGCCTTGCACGAAGCAAGGTTATACAAAAAACAAATTACCCCGAACATGAAATACCTTCACGGAGTGCGTCGATGCGCAAGCTGTCATCCAGAGAACAGGAGGGTTTAGCTAGCGCCTCACTGCTATCTTTAAAGGTCGTTTTCTCAAAATGAGTTTTTTCTCCTCTGAAATAGCATGTTTAAATATGCAAATTAGCCATTATCTCATTAAATATGCACATATTTTAACACATTTCAGGAATCGAAATCTGAACTTTGGATAAAGCCAGGTTCCAAATTCTTGTTTCATTTTGTAGTCATATTAGTATCTAAGGCTTTTACAGAAGGGATATTGGATATCTCTTTTTATCACTCAATAAATCAGAAAATACTGTCAACAGCCTTAAAATATCCATTTTCGCCATGTTTTTAGGTATACAATTAGTTATAATTCAGGCTATGAATTATATATGAACAAACCCTTCTGTAAAAGCCTTCATAATATTGATAGGAATATAACTGGAAGGTTTGGTGTCTCTACGTGCTTCTGAAGTTGAAATTTCGAACTCAGAGTAGGAGACAAAACTCATTTTGAGAAAACGACCTTTAAAGATTGCAGTGAGGCGCTAGCTAAACCCTCCTGTTCTCTGGATGACAGCTTGCGCCTCGACGCACTCCGTGAAGGTATTTCATGTTCGGGGTCATTTGTTTTTTGTATAACCTTGCTTCGTGCAAGAGACAATTGTTGTCGTCTTCTCTGTGAACGTTTTTTTCGCCGTTCTTTTGCGATTTTGAGATTTCAATTTCTAGCGGAAAGCTAAACAGGAAGTGTTTTAGCACACCACGTGACGCATCTGAACGAATCACGTTGTCAGAAATTGACACCAGCCAATGAGATTTCGTTTCTTGGTTTAAGACCCCTTTGTGCTTTCACGATTGGTTGCTGATACAAAGGAAATGACCATATTTGGATCCGATGAGATTGTGCAGGAGAGACGGAGCTTTCCAACGATATCTCTGATGACATGGTGCACACAGCGGTCGCGGTGCTTTATGTTACGTTAGAATGCTAACTTTTGGTGAATTTAGGAGAAATCTACAGACGCAAATAGACAAACTATAGTAAAATAAACACTTAAATGTGTATTTTGTACGTTTTCCTTCCAAAAGCCTGAAAGAAAACATGTTATGGAATCAAAATAGCACAAAATCTCAAAATTGACCAGTACTTGAAAAACGATGTTTTTGCCTGCCGTGTCTCGCCTTAAAGCAGAGATCACAGATTGTCCTGTATCCTTACCTACTCACAAAATAGCCAAAAAACCACCTCCTGATTATTAACAAGTCAAGTGGAAGAAAAGACCATTTGCGCTAAATGTACATCATTATAGGAACATCAATATAAAAAACCTCTATATTTAAGAGGAAATTGAAATTGAAATTGAGTTGTCCATCCAAGTTTTAATACACATATATTAGATGACATTAAAAATGAATATACCAGAAATACGCTGTATTAAACTTTCTGCCATAACACTTTACTTCAATTCTTCAACCTACAGTCTTTCATTTCATTTCAAACCTTTATTTATCCAGATTGTCCCTTGAGATCATAGATCTGTTTGTCTTCCCTTGTGTTCTTTTTTGGTTTGTCGCTTCCCCATGTTTGTTCCTGGCTGTTGCCCACTTGATCGTTCCTCATGTTCTCTGGTTTGTGGATGTTTAGTTTTTCTTAGTCATCAGCTTTTTATAAATTACAGCTCGCCTTGTGTTATACTCCAATACCTGCCGCCCCTGTTTTGTCTTGAATGTGGGTCCTGCCTTCCTGACAGTAGAAAGTAGCCACAAATTCAAATACTCAAGTAAAGTAGAAGTACATCTGAATTGTACTTAAGTACAGTACTTGAGTAGATCTACTCGGTACTTACACCACTGGTGTTACTAACTGAGGACTGAGAAAAACTTAAGGCAATACCTTTCACAATAAAAGCCTGAAATTGGTTTGCAATCCAATACACACGCAGAGGTTCCTCTTGGCCCCTGGTTTCAAACAGACCCCTTTAGAGGAGCTTTGCCATTAGAGCTGTCAATATTGTGAAGCATGAGCAGGGGCCCAGACAAGGAAGGATTGGTTACCAATATGCCATTGTTCCTAGAAAGGCTTTTTCCTTCTCTTTCTTCTTTATCTAAGCGGACTGAACACATTAATTTTAATTGAGACATCAGACGAGAGTGAAACAGATAGCGCTGCCTGGACAGGCGGCAGATACATTACGGAAAGAAAAAGAAATATTCCGATGGTGACTCAAAAAAAGAGGAAGAGGGAGAGGAAACGGGGGTGAAGAAAGGAGGTCCCCGCGGCAACACAAACACACATATGATAAACACAAGAGCTATCTCTTTCTTTATCTTTCTGCCTCTTCTCGTCTCCTTTATTTCTCTCCCATTTTCATTCCTCCGTTTCTTTCCTCCTCTCTTGTGTTTTTAAAGAACAAAGCAAACTCTTTCAGCACACAAATTCCCCAAACATTGCCTAAATCTCAAGAACAATATGCAAGCTGTAAACAGCATTTTGTACAGTCAATGCAAATTGAGATCCATATGCATCGGCGAGCATTACAGTAGCTGAGGGATTTGATTTATCCCTTTCAGTGCACTGTAAATATAAATGCTCAAATGTGCAGCAGAACTGAGAATATGCTTTTAAAGACACCTACAAACCCCCTATCTCTAAAATTGGACAATTTAGAATGTTATCATTAAAACAAGTGAACATACAGTATGCTACTGCAGTTATAGTATTTCATCCATTTTTCTAAAAGTATTTCACTTTTGACATAATTGCAATAAAGCAAAAACATTTAGTAAGTGGGTATGATACAGTTTAAAGAGGACATATACTGCTAATTTATTTTAGGTGTACATCAGTATGTAGTGTCTCTACTTTAAAGAGTCCTCTCCTGCTGATGTTCAGGTGTATATCAGTATGTAGTGTCTCTACTTTAAAGAGTCCTCTCCTGCTGATGTGCAGGTGTATATCAGTATGTAGTGTCTCTACTTCAAAGAGTCCTCTCCTGCTGATGTTCAGGTGTATATCAGTATGTAGTGTCTCTACTTTAAATAATAATAATAGATTTAATTTGTTAGTGCTTTTACAGGTGCTCAAAGACGCTTTACAGATGTAGTGAAGGGAAAAGGAAGGAACAACAAATAAATATATAGTAAACAATCACACATTAAAAGCCAGATTGAAGAGGTGAGTTTTTGTAAGTTTTTTGAAGGTGGTGAGGTCAGTGCAGTCTCTGATGGGTTGGGGGAGTGAGTTCCAGAGGGAGGGGGCAACGACGGAGAAGGCTCTGTCCCCCCAGGTCTGGTGATTGGTGCGGGTGGGGATGGAAAGGAGGTTGGCTTCTGATGAGCGGAGGCAGCGGGAAGGGGCGTGGTGGTGCAGCAAGTCTGTGAGGTAGGGGGTTGCCTGATTGTTGAGGGCTTTGTGGGTAATGAGGAGGACTTTGAAGTTGATTCTTTGACGGACGGGGAGCCAGTGGAGGTTCTGGAGGACGGGAGTGATGTGGTCTCGGGAGCGGGTGTGGGTGAGGAGGCGGGCAGCAGAGTTCTGGATATGTTGGAGTTTATTGATTAGGTTGGATGGTATGCCGTAGAGGATGCTATTGCAGTAGTCGAGTCGTGAAGTGATGAATGCATGAATCAGGTTTTCAGCAGCAGAGGAGGAGAGTGATGGGCGGAGACGGGCAATGTTTTTGAGGTGGAAAAAGGCGGTCTTGGTGATGTGATTGATGTGGTGGTTGAATTTGAGCTGACTGTCGAAGATGACTCCGAGGTTGCGGATGTGAGGGGGGGAGATAGACTGTGGCTGTCAATGGTGAAGTTGAAATTCTGGATGTCTTTGATACGGGATGGGGGGCCAATGATGATGATGTCTGATTTGGCACTGTTCAGTTGGAGATAGTTTGTTTGCATCCATGCTTTTATTTCTGAGAGACAGTTGGTGAGAGTGGAGTGTGTTGTGGGGGTGATGGTTTTTGTTGAGATATAAAGTTGGATGTCATCGGCGTAGCAGTGAAATTGAAGGTTGTGGCGACGAATTATTTTGCCAAGGGGGAGCATGTAGAGGATGAAGAGGAGGGGGCCAAGCACCGAACCCTGGGGGACACCTTGGGACAGAGGAGCAGTGGAGGAGGTGCAGTTGTTGATGTTGATGAACTGATGTCTGTCGGTGAGGTAGGATTTCAGCCAGGAGAGTGCAGTGTCGGTGATGTTGAGTGATGATTCGAGGAGGGACAGCAGGATGGCGTGGTTGATGGTGTCAAATGCTGCGGTGAGGTCGAGGAGGATGAGGATGTTAAGGTTGCCGGAGTCAGAGGAGAGGAGGAGGTCGTTTGTGATTTTGAGAAGAGCTGTTTCGGTGCTGTGTTTTGATCGGAAACCGGATTGAAATGGCTCAAAGATATCATTGGAGCTGAGGTGGGCTTTAAGTTGTGAGGCAACGACACGTTCAAGTATTTTTGACAGAAAGGGGAGATTTGAGATGGGCCGGAAGTTGGACATGATGTCAGATGTGAGTCCAGGTCTTTTGAGAATGGGTGTGACAGCAGCCAGTTTGAGAGAGGGGGGAACTGATCCAGATCTGAGGGAGGAGTTAATGATGGTGGCGATGAGTTGGGAGATGACAGGGAGGCTCTCTTTAACAAATATGGAGGGCATTGGGTCAAGTGTGCAGGTGGAGTTAATTCCAGTCATGAAGTCGGACAGTTGCATGGGGGTCACAGGGGAGAAGTGGGACAGGGGGTGTGAGGTGAAGGGGGGGAGCCAGGAGGGAAGGTGGGGGGTGCTGATGAGGGTGTCAGATTGCTGTAAATGTTGCTGATTTTGGTTTGGAAAAATGAGAGGAAGGAGTTGCACTGTTCGGTGGTGAAGGATGAGGTGGCGTTGTCACAGGGTTTGAGAAGTTTGCTGATGGTGGAGAACAGACGCTTGGGGTTGCTGGAGCCAGACTGAATGAGTTGTGAGTAGTAATTAGACCGGGCTGCTTTGAGTGCGTTACTGTACTGCTGGAGATAGTCTTTGTAGATTTGAAGATGGACTGTTAGTGTGGTTTTCTTGTGTTGGCGTTCAAGTTGACGTTTCCTTGATTTCATTTGGCGGAGTTCGGGGGTATACCAGGGGGCGGAGTGTATGAAAGAGACATTTTTTGTTTTTGTGGGGGCCAGTTCATTGAGACAGAAGGAGAGGGTGCTGTTATAATAGTCCACAAGTTCAGATGGGTTTTCAGAAAGTGGGGGGGGGGAGACAGACATCTTGCAGGTAATGGAGGCAGTGATTGCTGAAGGTGAGATGGATTTGAGATTTCTGTAGGTTATTGTGCGTTTTTGCTTTTGGGCGGGAATGGGGATGTTGATGTCCATGATGATGGCCAGGTGATCAGAGATGTGGAGATTGAGGCTGGACAGATGATGGATGGTGAGACCAGTGGAGCAGACCAAGTCCAGGATGGGACCACGGCTGTGTGTTGGGAAGTTGATGTGTTGAGAGAAGTTGCAGCAGTGAAGGGTTTCCTTAAATTCAGAGGCATATTTGCAGGTCGGGTCGTCAACATGAATGTTAAAATCACCTAAGAGGAGAACAGATGGGGATATGGCAGAAAGCTGAGTGAGAATGTCAGAGAGGTCGGAGAGAAAGGAGGGGTTTGGCTTCGGGGGACGGTAGATGATGGCTGTGACCAGGGGAGTGGGACCAGATAGTTTAAAGATCAGGTGTTCAAATGAAGAAACATCAGGGATGGGGATTATGGTAGCTTTTATTTCCCTTCTGATAATAGCAGCTATACCACCACCCCATCCTTGTGGGCGAGGTTTGTCAATTTATGTGAATCCTGCTGGTGTGACTTGATTTAAAGAAAAATAGTCCAGGGGTTTTTGCCATGTTTCGGTCAGATACAGAAAGTCCAGGTTATTGTCTTTAATGAATTCATTTAGAATGTGGCTTTTATTGTGGATGGAGCGTGTGTTGAGCAGGGCTGCTCTGAGGTGGCGTTGCATTGGGGGGGGTTGTGTGGACCGGGGGGGTGGAAGGAGATTGGTCAGATTCACGTGTTGTTTGTTTTGATGGCGTAGTGTGGGCGTGTGACAGGACCGAATCGACGGGATGGAGTGTGGAGTCGTGGAATGAAATAAAAACTTACGGCCAGAGCCTCTTTGTGAAGGACGGCGTTTGCGGAGTATTTCATAAAGATATATTTAAAGAGTCCTCTCCTGCTGATGTTCAGGTGTATATCATTATGCAGTGTCTCTACTTTAAAGAGTCCTCTCCTGCTGATGTTTAGGTGTATATCAGTACATAGTGTCTCTACTTTAAAGAGTCCTCTCCTGCTGATGTTCAGGTGTATATCAGTATGTAGTGTCTCTACTTTAAAGAGTCCTCTCCTGCTGATGTTCAGGTGTATATCAGTATGTAGTGTCTCTACTTTAAAGAGTCTTCTTCTGCTGATGTTCAGGTGTATATCAGTATGTAGTGTCTCTACTTTAAAGAGTCCTCTCCTGCTGATGTTCAGGTGTATAAAGTGTCTCTACTTTAAAGAGTTCTCTCCTGCTGATGTTCAGGTGTATATCAGTATGTAGTGTCTCTACTTTAAAGAGTCCTCTCCTGCTGATGTTAAGGTGTATATCAGTATGTAGTGTCTCTACTTTAAAGAGTCCTCTCCTGCTGATGTTAAGGTGTATATCAGTATGTAGTGTCTCTACTTTAAAGAGTCCTCTCCTGCTGATGTTCAGGTGTATATCAGTATGTAGTGTCTCTACTTTAAAGAGTCCTCTCCTGCTGATGTTCAGGTGTATATCAGTATGTAGTGTCTCTACTTTAAAGAGTCCTCTCCTGCTGATGTTCAGGTGTATATCAGTATGTAGTGTCTCTACTTTAAAGAGTCCTCTCCTGCTGATGTTCAGGTGTATATCAGTATGTAGTGTCTCTACTTTAAAGAGTCCTCTCCTGCTGATGTTCAGGTGTATATCAGTATGTAGTGTCTCTACTTTAAAGAGTCCTCTCCTGCTGATGTTCAGGTGTATATCAGTACAAAGTGTCTCTACTTTAAAGAGTGCTCTCCTGCTGATGTTCAGGTGTATATCAGTATGTAGTGTCTCTACTTTAAAGAGTCCTCTCCTGCTGATGTTCAGGTTTATATCAGTGTGTAGTGTCTCTACTTTAAAGAGTCCTCTTCTGCTGATGTTCAGGTGTATATCAGTGTGTAGTGTCTCTACTTTAAAGAGTCCTCTCCTGCTGATGTTCAGGTGTATATCAGTATGTAGTGTCTCTACTTTAAAGAGTCCTCTCCTGCTGATGTTCAGGTGTATATCAGTATGTAGTGTCTCTACTTTAAAGAGTCTTCTTCTGCTGATGTTCAGGTGTATATCAGTATGTAGTGTCTCTACTTTAAAGAGTCCTCTCCTGCTGATGTTCAGGTGTATACAGTGTCTCTACTTTAAAGAGTTCTCTCCTGCTGATGTTCAGGTGTATATCAGTATGTAGTGTCTCTACTTTAAAGAGTCCTCTCCTGCTGATGTTAAGGTGTATCTCAGTATGTAGTGTCTCTACTTTAAAGAGTCCTCTCCTGCTGATGTTCAGGTGTATATCAGTATGTAGTGGCTCTACTTTAAAGAGTCCTCTCCTGCTGATGTTAAGGTGTATATCAGTATGTAGTGTCTCTACTTTAAAGAGTCCTCTCCTGCTGATGTTCAGGTGTATATCAGTATGTAGTGTCTCTACTTTAAAGAGTCCCTCTCCTGCTGATGTTCAGGTGTATATCAGTATGTAGTGTCTCTACTTTAAAGAGTCCTCTCCTGCTGATGTTCAGGTGTATATCAGTATGTAGTGTCTCTACTTTAAAGAGTCCTCTCCTGCTGATGTTCAGGTGTATATCAGTATGTAGTGTCTCTACTTTAAAGAGTCCTCTCCTGCTGATGTTCAGGTGTATATCAGTATGTAGTGTCTCTACTGGGACATGTCTCCATGTTTTAATGTTGAAGACGTTTTTGTTTTTTTCTCATACTGCCTGTGCTGCAGCAACTATTTTCACCCTCTGTCTGAAACCAGCCGAGTCTGCTCTGATTGGTTAGCTGGATGGCTCTGTTGTGATCGGTCAACCGCTTAGAGATGTCCCACATTTTTGCATCTACGTTGTGATGTCACTATGTCCGGGAAGTAAACGAAGGAGTCCAATGGAAGCCCCCAATGGAACCCCTAAAAGCATAATAGGATCCCTTTAAAAACTTGATTATGCTTATTCCTCAGGAATATAAGTGTGTTTTAGAAAGACTTAAATGTGCTAAAGCTTGTTGTTTGCCTGTTTTAAGGCAGGCAGGTATTTGTACAGTATGTTTGTGTGCTTCCATGCATGTATGACTGTGTGTAGCAGCCAGTAGCTCAAAGTGCAGAGTGTGTGTGTGCGTGCGTGCGTGCGTGCATTCAGGAGCCAGGGGAGGGAGGCGAAGGAGGCGTAGAAAACGAGGAGCTAAGCCCGGGATGTTAAGCACGGGGAGACACCTGGCACAGAAACTTAAGTGCTTCCACCAAGTATCATCAACCCAAGATTAAAAGCGTCGAGGGGGAATAGTGGGAGGAGAGGGATGCAGAGTGAAGAGGAGAGAGGGGAAGGGAGTGATCACGCATATGACAAGACGCGTAAAAAAAATATATCAAGAGAGGATGAGGAAAGGGAGGGAAAGAGAAGTATCTGAAGGGAAGAGCCTAAAAGGAAAGAACACATGTGTGTGTAGATGCAAATACCGGATGCAAAAACAGACACTCAGACTTGCATTACATAGCAGGTAAAGCCATATTCTTGACAGATAATAACAGGGTGTTGTTTCCCATTAGACATGCGGATTGGTGACATATGGACTGGAAACACTACGAGGATAACACTGTTTTCCCATGCAAGCCAATAATAATAAATAGTTTTATATTTATTTAAGAAGGTTTCCCCAACTGCTGGATGCTTCATATTAGAAAACACAACAATCGGCATAATTGGAGTTACAAGGTTTTCCTCCACAAGTCCCTCCACCTTTAACCACAGCCTGATTACCAGACAATCTTTCCTCAGATGTCTCTGAGTAGAGACTAGTCTGTCAAGGGCCTACTGATTACTGTGCACAAATACCAGGCTAATATTCTCTGTCGATGGCAAACAACAGGATGTGTGCACTGCAATCTACGGCCATGTTCTGGCAGAGAGTGTGTGTGTGTGTCGTGCTTTCTGTTCCAACTTGTCTTCAGAAATCTGTGTTTTGATTGCAGAAAGTAACTGCGTGTACGCCTCTTTAAAAAGACGTCTATGCTCTCTCTTCCCCATTTGCCGCCACTCCTGCGAATGGTTATTATTATCGTCATCAGCGGAGAACGGCCAAATCAGAGCCTTGACAAGCAATCTCTTCTCTAACTCAATCTCTCCCACCACTGCAAGAAATATCCGCTTAAAGTTATTTTATATATCGAGCGTTGGATATCAGTCCTAATTTTCTTGAAAACTACCAAAGAAACTGAGTTAGATAATGACACTTTGTTCTAACTCTACACTATAGAACTCCTACAAGTATCTTGATTTCACAATATGCTTTTGTCATGATAATCCCCAGATATAGACCATTTCATCATTTTCATCTAAATTGCTGAATGTGACTAAAGGTTTGTTAGGATGTCATTTTTTGCAGAGTATCTGCCTCTCCCTTCCTCTCCATCCAGTCAGTGCTCTTACAGTCATGTTGACAATAGGAGGCTCACTGCTGGCACACACAAGCCCCACTACAGGCTTAATAGCGTTTCAAGTGTTTTCTCCTGGACTGAATAACAGGCTGACGTCAACATGAAGGGGCTGAATGAGCAGAGATCCAAGCAAATGCACAGGAAACATTTCTCGAGATCTGGAAAAAGCTCACGTAAATGCTTGTCCTACTGCTTTTAAAGATCTCCTATTATACTATTTTTAGGCATATATTATAGGCCTCATATCTATACAAAACATGTCTATGAAGCGTTTTGCTCAGAATACCAAACAGATCACCCATGCCTCATAATAATAATAATAATAATAATAGATTTAATTTGTTAGCGCTTTTACAGGTGCTCAAAGACGCTTTACAGATATAGTGAAGGGAAAAGGAAGGAACAACAAATAAATATATAGTAAACAATCACACATTAAAAGCCAGATTGAAGAGGTGAGTTTTTGTAAGTTTTTTGAAGGTGGTGAGGTCAGTGCAGTCTCTGATGGGTTGGGGGAGTGAGTTCCAGAGGGAGGGGGCAGCGATGGAGAAGGCTCTGTCCCCCCAGGTCCGGTGATTGGTGCGGGTGGGGATGGATAGGAGGTTGGCATCTGATGAGCGGAGGCAGCGGGAAGGGGCGTGGTGGTGCAGCAAGTCTGTGAGGTAGGGGGGGGCCTGATTGTTGAGGGCTTTGTGGGTAATGAGTAGGACTTTGAAGTTGATTCTTTGACGGACGGGGAGCCAGTGGAGGTTCTGGAGGACGGGAGTGATGTGGTCTCGGGAGCGGGTGTGGGTGAGGAGGCGGGCAGCAGAGTTCTGGATATGTTGGAGTTTATTGAGGAGGTTGGATGGTATGCCGTAGAGGATGCTATTGCAGTAGTCGAGTCGTGAAGTGATGAATGCATGAATCAGGGTTTCAGCAGCAGAGGAGGAGAGTGATGGGCGGAGACGGGCAATGTTTTTGAGGTGGAAAAAGGCGGTCCTGGTGATGTGATTTATGTGGTGGTTGAATTTGAGCTGACTGTCGAAGATGACTCCGAGGTTGCGGATGTGAGGGGGGGGAGATAGAGTGTGGCTGTCAATGGTGAAGTTGAAATTCTGGATGTCTTTGATACGGGATGGGGGGCCAATGATGATGATGTCTGATTTGGCACTGTTCAGTTGGAGATAGTTTGTTTGCATCCATGCTTTTATTTCTGAGAGACAGTTGGTGAGAGTGGAGTGTGTTGTGGGGGTGATGGTTTTTGTTGAGATATAAAGTTGGATGTCATCGGCGTAGCAGTGAAATTGAAGGTTGTGGCGACGAATTATTTTGCCAAGGGGGAGCATATAGAGGATGAAGAGGAGGGGGCCAAGCACCGAACCCTGGGGGACACCTTGGGACAGAGGAGCAGTGGAGGAGGTGCAGTTGTTGATGTTGATAAACTGATGTCTGTCGGTGAGGTAGGATTTCAGCCAGGAGAGTGCAGTGTCGGTGATGTTCAGTGATGATTCGAGGAGGGACAGCAGGATGGCGTGGTTGATGGTGTCGAATGCTGCGGTGAGGTCGAGGAGGATGAGGATACCCCTCTATTTCAGCCCTGTTAGAGAAGTGCTGATTCTCGGTCCGTAGCTTTAAAAAAAAAAATTCTACCTTCAGGTACTCAGCTAAATGCTGCCGTGATTAAACGCAAAAACCACATCAAGGATTATTTCTGAACAGTATGGACCTCAAGATGAGTACTTTTTTTATATACTGCTTTTGCACATACTCTCTTCAGTACAGGTTAGCTCTGAGTGTTAGCGATGCTTGCTAATGTAAACAAAGACCATATTACTTCCAAAACATCGCGCATTGTTTCTGATAGCAACGTTTCTGATCCGTGGGCATAATCCAGCCCACATTTCCGATATAACGTCACATCGGCAGCAAATCTGGATCAGCTCCGTTGTTCCCCCGTTTTTAGGGATTTGGGTTCGGAGGAAAAGAGAGAGGGTTGTATTTTCGGACACTTTGTGAGTCTACTGACACACCGGGGACACGTATGTATAAAATACATCAAAAAGTGCATTTTGCTTGATAGGAGCCCTTTAAATTGTGACGCTGACAAAAAGGATGATGTTGGCGATCAGGAGGAATTCATAGTATTCTCCTTTCAGATTAGATGACCCTTGTGTCCACGATATCTCCATTCAGAGGTGAGTCAGTTTCTTCTGTCTGGCAGTGAGTCAGGTAGATAGTCGGTTAAGCTCTTTCTGCGGCTTACCACCAATAATCCAACCTACAATTCTCCTCTCGTCCTGAACCCAGAGAGAGGATGAAAGATTTAGACGTTCACCTTTGGTCTCTGAAGCATGGCTCTTTCTCTCTTTTTTTGATATTTCTGGCTCGCCCTCCTCTATCTCTGTTTGTCTCTCGTTATCCTTCACCCCATGACTCAGAACACAAAAGATCTTGTGATGATTATTTCACAAGTGTGCTGATATCATCTTTGCAGGTCTCATCTCGGAAGAGGTTAACAAAGCTCCAAAGAGAGCGATGCCTCATCTTTTCAATCGCTCTAAGTAGCCTTTCAATATGGATCCTACTCAATACCATTGGAACCAAACAGTGTTGTCGGCATACAGTTCATCCTTGTGGTTTCACAACTAAAAACTGTATTATTTCATTGATCATGCTTTGTCAGACATTCATTTCATCCATGCATATTTCCAATCAACAAGACCAACCAGAAGTGACAAAACATTTCTTAATCGTAGACCAGAATCAAGATAATAGATTAACTTGCCCCAAAAAAAGGTGAAACAGTAAAATCAGTTGTAAACAACAGATAACGCCAGAAATCTAGGTGTTGAACTCTGACCTGAATTTCAACAGTCACATTAAAACAATTACTAATTATCACCTTAAGAATATATTTAGGATTGAAAGAATAATGTCACAGCAGGATCTGGAAAAACGTATCCATGTTTTTATCTTCAGTAGACTCGACTACTGCAATGGTGTCTCTAATTTTGGAATATTAATTGAACACCTCTACCAAAAGGATGGAAAGCCTATGAAAAAGCTGGTAGGAGGACATTAAGCTAAGATTTTTCTCTCAAATATTACATTGACTATAATAAACATGACGGAGGAAGGAGATAATTACAGTGCAAGCACGGACTCCGAGTTCAAAAATGTAAGGCAGAGGTGGTAAAACAAACCAAGGTTTAAAGAAAATCTGAGGAATAAAATACTAACTTACTTCCTCCCACTGCTAGTCCTGACTCTCTATATTTCTCACTCATATGGTAGCTCGTGTTGCCCTCTGACTGGCATCTGAGTGTTTGATGTGGTCGGCAGACGCCAGGCGATCACCGTGGTAACCTGTGTTTGAGAAGCCCTCTCTCTGGCAGTTAATGAGCCATGCAGGACTGCCATCATTCTGTGTAGTCATGTAGAGAGTCAGAGAGAGGAGGAGAAGTGAGGGGGGGGGGGAGAGTGGAGCTTGGAAGACAGAAAACGGGTGAGACAGTGAGAGAAGAGAGTGGGGACAAGATGTTTTCCCTCACCTCCTCCCTAATCAGGCCCGTCTCCCTACCGAACAACCACACGGCAATTAGACCTGACAGTACTCCGACTCCCACAATCCCACCAGGACTACACATTCAAACACTCAAATCAACACAAGTGGGGGAGGGGGGGGGGGGAGATGCCTGAAAACAGACACAACTTCAAGAAAACAGAGCTCCTGATAGCATAGAGGCAAACGCTGAGGATACAGAAAACAATAAATGTGGCGTCCCATTGTGCGTGGCCAGATGTTGAGCGGGAAAGTGGTCATGACTGTGTGGGGGAGTGGGGAGGCTGCGTTCCCCAGAGAGGACGCCTTTGGAATAGTATGATAACAAATACAGTTGCATGAACAGTGAGCTAATTGGGATAATTAGTGTGTTACCTCGCTCGTTATTGCATTTTAATGTGGATTCCAAATGATCACGGGGGGGGGGGGGGAAGGATGCGGTAGGTATAGTTTTTATGTTTATGTGTGCCACTATATCTGTTCATGCTTATACACATTCTTATTTAAAGGAATTAGCTGATAGATTCACAGGTCAGGCTACAGGAACTTAATCCCATTGAATAAGGGGACACTAAATGCTCACCATTAAATATCATTAATCAGTTTGGAGCTTTCTCTTTTGAATTATTGTCTACTTTCAACATCTGTGTATGTTTATTATTGTATGTTATGCATGCATGTATTACTTGTTTTTTGCCGTACATTTGTTGTATATATTTTGGGGGTGTAATGTAATGAAATGCCAATACAAAATATGTGTCAAAAAATATATAATAATGTGGTGTTGAATGTGTTCCAAGAGCTCTTTTTTATTCATATTATCTTGTAATCTTTGGAGGTTTTATATGTGTGTAATGTAACGAAATGCCAATACAAATATGTGTTAAAACATATATAATTCATCTGTGGGTGTTGACTGTGTTCCAATAGTATTTTTTTTGTCAGGACATTTGCATTTTCTGTGCTAAAATTACCTCCATCCTGGTAAAAACATTTACTTCTATGTCAGTTAATGATTTTTCTACATTTCCCAGTGTGCCTTTCAACAACTTCCAGAGAAGGGACGTTAACTTGTTGCATTCAGCTGGGGGTTAAACGCGTAGGCAGGAGAGCGATGGGTAAAGGAAGAGAACATTTGTTTCCTTCTGTCAAAATGCAACATGTGTTGGGGCTGAATCACGGACAGCTGAGAACGGTAACTCTTCCTCTTATATGATGAGTTAATGCCTTGCGACTGCTCAACATCAGTGGGAGATGGTGGGTTTTGAAAATGCTTTAATACTAAATCTTGTGATGTTTCAGATAGATACTCCATTTTAGAATATCTCAATGTGACAATGACTGCATAATGCAATGTCAATCATCTACATGTTGCTTCTTAAGTACAGATATAAATCCCAAAACAGCAAAAAAGTCATAGAAATTCTAATTACCAAAGTTTTACTAATACATATTGTGTTTTAGGGTGGATTGTTTCTACAAAAACTGCTGGGGAAGTCAACCCCACAGTGTTTGTGTTACAGGACCGTATCAATATGTGTGCTACATGTATAAAACAGATAAAGACCCTGCGCCCAATAGATGATCGAGAGCTGTGGCACCTCCCAAGCTCCCTATCTCCCTTCTTGAAGGAGCCATTTCAACCTCACACATCAATACCAAACTCTCCACAGCAATAATTCCAGATAAATCACTCCCTCACGGAGCCACTTGATGCGTTCAAACGCACCCGTGACCTTCAGCTCTGCCTCTTTCTACATCTATAGCCGGGGAATATAAAAGCTTATTAGCTCAGAACATTGTTGATACGTTTGTTCGAAGGCAATGCACTAATGAGGCGTTGCAGGATGCAGGCGGCCGCCGAATATCCTTTTGGAGATATTTTTTCTCTCGCCAGAGGAGCACAATACTCCGCTAATGGCATCTCTTTCGCAAATGGGCAAATAAAAAAGACAGACGAAGTACAATATTGCTTTACCATATCAAAGGAAGTGGCATCCGCGGCTGTCTGCTGGCATGTTGACGGGTGAGCGGGAGGGTGGACTTCTATAGACGCATGATGGACGTGAGGAGACAGCAGGAGAAACTGCCGGAGAGGAAGTGAGTTTTAGATGGTGAGCACATAGACAGATATATAAACACGACAGAAAAAGTACAAGCTACACTAACAGACATAACGACATTGCAATATAAAAAATGTAAGCATGTTAGTTAAGTAAAGGCAGACTTATAGAAACACATTTCACATGAAAGAGCGCATTACTTTTTCAACTATACATCCTTTTTAGTCACATTTACTTTACTCTGCTGTGGTTTTGTGTATCATGCTGACAGCACAAGATACGTACACACACATTTGTTGACACGCTCAGCAGCAGCAGCTCATGTAAAGGCATCTTATTCAGCGGCTGAAAAAAGAAAGGACTTACTTAAATCACAATATCAGTTCTGTTTTAGTTGCCAAATATCCATCCATAAAGGCCTCATACAGGAGCTAGACATGGACACATGGCTTTTCTTTGGCTTACACTTAGTACTACACCGACCCTATCTCTGATAATGTTACCAAACTCTCAGATACATAGATAGAAGCTGCTGATGTTCAGCTGTATATCAGTATGTAGTGGCTCTACTTTAAAGAGTCCTCTCCTGCTGATGTTCAGGTGTATATCAGTATGTAGTGGCTCTACTTTAAAGAGTCCTCTCCTGCTGGTGTTCAGGTGTATATCAGTATGTAGTGTCTCTACTTTAAAGAGTCCTCTCCTGCTGATGTTCAGGTGTGTATCGGTATGTAGTGTCTCTACTTTAAAGAGTCCTCTCCTGCTGATGTTCAGGTGTATATCAGTATTTAGTGTCTCTACTTTAAAGAGTCCTCTCCTGCTGATGTTCAGGTGTATATCAGTATGCAGTCTCTCTACTTTAAAGAGTCCTCTCCTGCTGATGTTCAGGTGTATGTCAGTATTTAGTGTCTCTACTTTAAAGAGTCCTCTCCTGCTGATGTTCAGGTGTATATCAGTATGCAGTCTCTCTACTTTAAAGAGTCCTCTCCTGCTGGTGTTCAGGTGTATATCAGTATGTAGTGTCTCTACTTTAAAGAGTCCTCTCCTGCTGGTGTTCAGGTGTATATCAGTATGTAGTGTCTCTACTTTAAAGAGTCCTCTCCTGCTGATGTTCAGGTGTATGTCAGTATTTAGTGTCTCTACTTTAAAGAGTCCTCTCCTGCTGATGTTCAGGTGTATATCAGTATGCAGTCTCTCTACTTTAAAGAGTCCTCTCCTGCTGATGTTCAGGTGTATATCAGTGTGTAGTGTCTCTACTTTAAAGAGTCCTCTCCTGCTGGTGTTCAGGTGTATATCAGTATGTAGTGTCTCTACTTTAAAGAGTCCTCTCCTGCTGGTGTTCAGGTGTATATCAGTATGTAGTGTCTCTACTTTAAAGAGTCCTCTCCTGCAGGTGTTCAGGTGTATATCAGAGTGGAGTGAGTGAGAAAGAAACTCCCTCTGGAGGGAACACAGGGATTTTAGACTTTGCAGACCATTTACATGCACACAATCCTATAAAATACAGGGAAGGGAAAACCCTAAAAAGCATAAGGCCTCCATAAAGCGTCCTGCAGACTGCCCCGCATATTTGTATTTATGTACAGGGAACTCAAATTAAAGTAGGCTCCATTTCCTGCATGTACAGTATGTCACATGTTGTGTTACTTGTTACCAAGTTAGTCATTTTAAATGTAAGCTGCTAAAAAGAGAACATAAGTGAAACATCCATATGAGGGTGAAGCACAGATTGAGCACAGTGTAAGGTGTCAAAGCACAGGTAGGTCTGGTAAAATGATTTGTTGTTAGTTAAAAACAATCTGAAGAATTTGAGTTTTTCGGTGACGGAGTGCGCTTTTGATGGTAACCCCAGTAATCAGGAGAAATCTATCTTTCATTACACTATCCTTTCTCACTGTGCATACTTTTGTGTGAATTATCTTCCCGTCAGAGCCTTCTGCATGCACGACATAGTCTGTTTGTAATCCCCTCCGAGGGGGAAACAATTTCCAATGGCGGCGAGCACTCTGTGGGGAAAAACGCCTAAAAGACCCACATAATTAGAGGATGGAGCAAGAGGTAAAGACAAACCCTGCGTCAGATGTGGACTCAAAACAGTAAATCAAGTCAGGCTTGAGCTCTGCATCACTTTTTCTCCCACATATCGATGTCAGCGCCTCGGAAACATGCAACTGTGCTAATGTATTCATTACATGTGGGGTGAGGTGGGGACACGGATGGAGAATAGTACACAAGAAAGGAAAACAAAGACTTCTTAATTTTTTCCCATTGCAATTCTACTCTCCTGCAAAAGTCTTAGAACAACCGCAAGCTGTCACATTATTTAAAAGGATTGCGGATATCCTATTGGACATTCAGAGGAAAGGCATTTTGGAAATGTGTGACACTCCAGAGATCAATTGACTTATTATGAGAGCTACTCCTCAGGCTGAAAACAATTATATATTGTCTTCTGTGATTCTAGATGCAAACACACAATATCATTATGGTTTAAATGTATGCATGTGATGTAACTTGCATCCAATCAACAGCACCTTTTTCCTTCAGAAACATCAATCCTATAGGAAAGATAATCGTTGTTATCAAATGTTCCAGCATCCAATCATTTCATCTTGATAACTATACTCAGAAATGGCCCAAACAATTGCTAAACCATGTTTTTGCTAACTAATGTTCAAATGCTCTCTTTTGCTAACACACAAGCTAACATGGTCAAGCTTGGATTGAAATGATGGGAAACCTAAGCTTATCACCTCAAATCACATTCAGTTATCTACGTACCTATCATCTATATAGAATGTATTTACGACTTCAAGTGCAAGAAAAAGGTATTTGTATCGAATGTATTTCACTTGTTTAAGGCAAAACAGCAGTGAACACACTGCGCCGCGTACCTTCTCTCCTTGACACCCTTCTCCATCCCAGCTAAACACACCCGCTCGCATATACGCACGCTCTCACAAGCACACCCCTTGTATTGTATTCAGCTCTGCTCAATTATTAATGGATAAACAAAAAGCCGTGAACTGTGATGGGCTGTCGGCAGATATTTCCCCCCTCATATCTTGGAGGCCCAGGGAAACGTACACAAGAGCTGACACTGTAAAGAGGGAGGAGAAGCTTAAGGTCAAACTCACTCAGCACTCGGGATGCTCACACACACACACACACACCTGCACGCATGTGTTCACGAACAGATACAAACAAACAGAAGATCTGCAAGGAGTACAGATAGTCTAAAAATGTCAGGGGGAACTATATGTGTGTGTGTGTGTGTGTGTGTGTGTGTGTGTGTGTGTGTGTGTGTGTGTGTGTGTGTGTGTGTGTGTGTGTGTGTGTGTGTGTGTGTGTGTGTGTGTGTGTGTGTGTGTGTGTGTGTCAGAGAGAAGTGGAGCAGATAGCTCATTTCCTCTACTGAGACGGTTAGCTGCCTTCTCTCTCAGGAGCTTGGCTAGCCATGTGAAGAGTGTGTGTGTGTGTGTGTGTGTGTGTGTGTGTGTGTGTGTGTGTGTGTGTGTGTGTGTGTGTGTGTGTGTGTGTGGGTGTGTGTGTGTGTGTGTGTCAGACAACAGACTCTCCTGGGGAAGTGAGGATGATGTAAGGGCAGTTCATCGACTTCACTTCGTGAAGCAGCAACACAACATTCTCAAAGCTTCAGCTGATGGTACAGATTTGAAGGCAGAGCTGCAACCATGATTTAAGTTAGTCAATTGACAGAAATAATCAACGACAGTCACTCAACCCTTAAAAGTACATTTTCATGGAGCCTTTTCTTGGTTTTTGTTTCATATAAAGTCTTACTGTCAGGATCCGGGAATATTAGGACTCAAATGCAGTTAAAAAGGGAAGCGGGTTTCAAACAAAAGCGAGCTTTATTTAAACAAAAACCTTGAATCAAAAACAGGTAGCATGAGGTAAGTGAAAATACAAGGGAGCACAGGGGAAGACAAGACTAAATACACAGAAGGGTAATCACAGGGCAAGACACAGCTGGGCAGGGGAGGCAGAAACACAAGGGCAACAGGTGAACACAATCAGACAATCAGACACAGGTAACGACAGGAAGGCAAACACAAGGAGTAGGATCAGACAAGACAAGGAGGAAAACATGTCCAAACAAAAAGGTGGAAAATGAAAACAACAATCTGACACCATGACACTTACAGATGTAATATCACAGATGGTAGAAAAACTATACAAACACACAGATTTATCCATCGAGACGGGAAAAAACGTAATACAGTAGTATACATCCTGGTGTTCTGGTTACCATTGTTGTTGTTTTGATAATTTACGGTGAAAGCTTCTTTGTTAAAATGACTGCATTAAAGTGACTCAAATGAGCAATGATGTCACTCTGTCCCGTGTTAGCAATATGCTCTCTGATTCATTGATCTGGGTGTCTGTCCTCCTGTCTCACATGCAAGTGGCCACATCTGATGTGTGTTTTGACAGGAGTAGTTGTAATTATGATGTTGTCATGGCCAAGCAGGTGTGCATATGGTGGCTCTCTTTTTTTCTTTCCAGGAAATGTACCGTTTATTTATTTGGTATCAACATTTACTTGCTGCACTTGAGATTCATGAAACATACATGCAATGTATGTTTCTGGCTGTTTAAACAAATGGTCATTTCAAGATTTTGGATATTATGCAAGATAAGTGAGAACAAAATAATGGTGATTATGATTTGTATCATAATCCGGCAGCTCAATTGTATGCAGCATCCACATTTGAAAAATCTACTTGCAAGTGTTTATGCCACTAAGTCAATTTCGAAGAAAGACGTTGAATTGTTCTGCTTTCCAGCTAATGCTCACATATTAGAACCTGGAACATCATGTCATGCACTTTTTGTTGTTATATTATTTAAGTCTATTTATCAAATTATTGTTGATTTAATATTCTGCCTACTGATACATTACATGTTACATTAGAAATAATGTATTTAGCGGAAATTGGACGGTCCTCTTGTCTGAAGCTCACTAACCAACGCTGATCACACACACACACACACACACACACACACACACACACACACACACACACACACACACACACACACACACACACACACACACACACACACACACACACACACACACACACACACACACACACACACTCACTCACTAACTGTGTGTATCACATGCCAGAAAGAAAAACAGGGCAGTGAGACCCCTCAGCTGTACACACACAGATCCATCACAGTGAGGCGTACATCTCCGACTTGTTAAGGTACCATTTGTCAGCTGCTCCTGGAGTGGCGGTGTGACTCCACCACTAATTGCCACTGGTGCTAAATTTAGTAGGGGAGATATGAGTCCTTTTGATCAGTAGCACTGAATCTAGAAAAAAAATGTGCTCAGCCTCGCAGGCAAGTTTACACGCCTCTCCCTGCGCTCTCCCCCGTCTCCCTGTCACTGGGGAATATGTGAACTATTCCATATGTCAGCCTTGTCAATCAGCGGCAGAAATATGGGAAGTGCTCCCTCTTTCTCCCTTTCTCTCCCCCCCTCTCTCTTCTGCCGAAAATCCCGGGTAGATGTTGTTCGTCTATCTGAGAATGCTGCCTGTGCTCCGGTGTGTGTTTATTTATTTCCATGTCATCATGGGTGGTTTGGAACTTCAAGACAAGAAGGGAATATTAATCAAAGACGATCTCAGCTAGGAATCTTAATTGTAACGTTAATCAATCATCGTAAATGAGCGTCGCGAGGGCTTACGCTCCGAGTTAACATGTTACATTAGGAAGACGGATGCTGTGTACAGTAAAGTTTGTTGGGTTTTGGGTTGTGCACTCTTTTTATATATCAAAATCTCATGTTGAAGTTGAAGCTCTCAAAACGGACGGGAAAGATGAAAAGATTTCGGCCTCAAGTAGAACGTAAACAATTGCCTTTAACCTCTTTTCCAATATCTTATATCCGTCACATTCAGATATTAAAGAGGCCCTTTATTTAGATACACTACATACTGATATACACCTGAACATCAGCAGGGGAGGACACTTTAAAGTAGAGACACTACATACATCAGCAGGAGAGGACTCTTTAAAGTAGAGACACTACATACTGATATACACCTGAACATCAGCAGGGGAGGACACTTTAAAGTAGAGACACTACATACATCAGCAGGAGAGGACTCTTTAAAGTAGAGACACTACATACTGATATACACCTGAACATCAACAGGAGAGGGACTCTTTAAAGTAGAGACACTACATACATCAGCAGGAGAGGACTCTTTAAAGTAGAGACACTACATACTGATATACACCTGAACATCAGCAGGAGAGGACTCTTTAAAGTAGAGACACTACATACTGATATATACACCTGAACATCAGCAGGAGAGGACTCTTTAAAGTAGAGACACTTTATACACCTGAACATCAGCAGGAGAGGACTCTTTAAAGTAGAGACACTACATACTGATATACACCTGAACATCAACAGGAGAGGAACTCTTTAAAGTAGAGACACTACATACATCAGCAGGAGAGGACTCTTTAAAGTAGAGACACTACATACTGATATACACCTGAACATCAGCAGGAGAGGACTCTTTAAAGTAGAGACACTACATACTGATATATACACCTGAACATCAGCAGGAGAGGACTCTTTAAAGTAGAGACACTTTATACACCTGAACATCAGCAGGAGAGGACTCTTTAAAGTAGAGACACTACATACTGATATACACCTGAACATCAGCAGCAGAGGACTCTTTAAAGTAGAGACACTACATACTGATATATACCTGAACATCAGCAGCAGAGGACTCTTTAAAGTAGAGACACTACATACTGATATACACCTGAACATCAGCAGCAGAGGACTCTTTAAAGTAGAGTCACTACATACTGATATACACCTGAACATCAGCAGGAGAGGACTCTTTAAAATAGAGACACTACATACTGATATACACCTAAACATCAGCAGTAGAGGACTCTTTAAAGTAGAGACACTACATACTGATATACACCTGAACATCAGCAGGAGAGGACTCTTTAAAATAGAGACACTACATACTGATATACACCTGAACATCAGCAGGAGAGGACTCTTTAAAGTAGAGACACTACATACTGAGAATAGAGCCCCTTTTAATACACATCTACAGGCATAAAAACACGAATGGTGCTGAGAGCTCGCCTCGATGCTAATTCGTCATCAACTGCATTAAGTTATCATCCAGCAGCTGATAAAAAGCAGAGCTGTCCCTTTGATGATTGATGGTGTTGCTATGAGGACTTCCATCATGACTCACTGACTTTAGCTGCTCCAGTTTGTCTGCAATCAAGGTTATGTCAAATCAACTTTATCTCCTCCGCCCTGCACGAGCGTCAATAAATATTCCATTGTGATCGGTTTAAGTGACGTGATGCCATCCAGAAGGCTCTTATTTTAATTAATACATTTTTCAGAATCATGCCGAATGACTAAATAAAAAGGCATTGTTGGGAAATTGATCCCCTCGAAAAGAACATCCATAAAGGACACAAATCATGCTAAAAGCAACCGTCTAAACAAGACGCATAAAGGCCAAGGTTGCAGAAGCTTTTAAATGTATGTGTTGCATCACCGCGGTTTATTTTCTTATCCAACTGTCGTTTATCCTTCGTTGAATACTTCAGGTTTGGCACATATGTTTAAAACAATCCCTCACTGAAGGAGAAACCATGGGTAAAAGATAAACCCTTACATCACTATTTTGAACCCTTGATAAAGCTGACTCTTATATGGAAGTAACGTGGTTAAAAAGATCATATATTACATTTGTTAGAGCCATTTTTCCTTTTGTTATTATTGTCTGAATGTTAGGCTTAATAATAATATAAATTAGATTATACTGTAAATTATCGGCTATTTGTTGTGAGTCACATTATGGTTTAAAATGCATTAATTTAAGGCTCACTTATTATTTGTTATATGTGCGTCAGTATCACGTGCCTATATGGTAGATTGATAGGACACAGCTGGGGGTGATAGACGGGGAACAGAAAAGTATTTTGACCGTGTTCTTTTTGTTACTTTGGAAAATGATACAATTTTTAGTTACTATATGAAGCGAAGAAATGTGTCCTCCTGTATGTACCGTGTGGATCAATGAATAAAGCTCATCTGATTCAACTACGATCTCCGCTGAATTGTTTGGAAACAAAGAGAGGTGCGTCAAAACCCACAACCCCGATAGAGGTGGCTATTAAATTGTAGACAAGGATCAAGACGCCACCACAATAGTCAAAAGACTCCGTAAACTGTGGATAAAAACTTCGATGGACAAGCACAGGATTCGTGTGGATTTCAGCTCTGCTTTGGAAACGGCGAACGGACGTTCTAAAGTGCAGAGGAGGAGGCCGTGAGTAAACCATGCCGGTGTTCCGGATCAACTTGTTTCCCGATCAACTTGTTTCCCGATCAACTCGTTTCCGTGGGGTGCGTGGCTTTCGACTGAAATACACATTTCGATCGAAATACACATTTCGATCGCTTTCGTCTGTCGTTTACATACATCTTTTGGTATATTTGGCTTCTTAGGAACACGTTGATGCACATCCAGTACCAGTGTGTGAGGTTGTGATTACGATGGCGATATCCGGACGCGAACAGCGAGGACTAAAACAAGACAAACGAGTTGCTCGAATAAATCATTTAACCCAGCTATTTTTGCCAGACTTATTACGGAATATCGTTGTTAATGTCCAAGTCCATCTGTGTATACCTTCAGACAGCCTCCAAGTGAAGCACACGGTGTTTACTCACAGTTTGAAAGCAGCGTGGAGAAGTCTTCATCTGTGTTAAATATTCACGTCAATAAATCCTTTACAAACTATTATTGTTGTCAGTCTTACATTTGTATTATATATTATTATCAATATGATGTCGGGTTGCATTTTTCTAGAAGTTGTTGACAATGTTAATGTAACAAAATGAGCTGTGGTGATCTGTTAGGACGTGATGATTCGTGGCGCACTCATAGCGCGCAGGGCATGATTGATGTCTGAAGGTATACACAGATGGACTTGGATATTAACAACGATATTCCGTAATAAGTCTGGCAACAATAGCTGTTTTAAATGATTTATTCGAGCAACTCGTTTGTCTTGTTGTAGTCCTCGCTGTTCGCGTCCGGATATCGCCATCGTAATCACAACCTCACACACTGTTACTGGATGTGCATCAATGTGTTCCTAAGAAGCCAAATATACCAAAAGATGTATGTAAACGACAGAAGAAAGCGATCGAAATGTGTATTTCAGTCGAAAGCCACGCACCCCACGGAAACGAGTTGATCGGGAAACAAGTTGATCCGGAACACCGGCCCGGAACTTATGAATGAAACGCTGTTTACAACGGGATCGATTCGTCAAACAATGCAAGTAGGCCTACTGATGTGTGCATAGTTATGGATGTTTGACAAAACGAAACGGGACATCCATCCAGTGATATCCTAATGCGTACTGAAGATAATCCGCAATTGCTGTTGGAATGCTTAAACAATGAAATGCATTAACGAACTATCACGCAGTTAAGGAAGCGGACGTTAAAGGAATGTTTGGCACAAAAACAGGATTCACGAACAGCTGTTCTTGGAAATGTTAATGTCTTTATTTCATGTGGATTAAGTGAAGAACAAATAAAATAAACAATGGATCCTGACATACCTCCAGCTGATGTTGCCGCAGCAGAGGAGAGATTTAAAACTCTCAGCCAATCGCGAAGAGGAAAACTTGGAGCATGCACCCGCAGAATGAATGAAATTAACCCATGACTGGTGCGCGGTGGAAATATGGAAAAGGTGGATGAAGCTGTTGCAACGTTCAAGATGTTACTCAATGAATTTATGGAATGTCATGGAATTGTTCAAATGCTTTTATCTGAGGAAATAAGGGAAACTGAGAGAATAGATTGGTATGAACCAAAAATGTCTGCATTCACGAATTTCCTTAAGGATGTAGAAATGTGGAAAAGCTCTCAAATGAATCCTCAGATACTGATTGAACCCCATGACAGTGTTTCCAATGCATCAACCAGGAGGAGCTCAAAAGCAGGATCAGCAACTTCTTCTGCTTCCTCAATCCACCTCAAAATGGCCACAGAAAGAGCTGCCCTCCTTGCCCGGGCAGCAGGATTAAAAGAAAAGCATGCACTTGAAATGGAAAAGGCTCAACTTGCAAGCTAGATCCGAACGGATAGAAATGGAACCCAGCCTAGCTGAATCTGATGCAAAAATGAAAGTCCTGGAGCACTTTGAGACTGGTTCACAAAATCCAACACAAGGCAAATATGATGGCATGAATGACTATTTAAAGGACTACAGATTAAAAACACATATGTCAAAGGATGCAGAGCCGTCTCCAATTTCCTTTGCTGAGTTCGGAGCCATTCCCAAGACACCACTTCAAAGGCTTCTACACCAACAACCAAGACCACCAGAAAATATTGATAATGCAAACCAAAGCTCTCAACACACAGCTAGAGATGCAGGAATTACAGGGACAAATACTAATGACAATTTCCTGACTGTGATGCAAAGACAAAATGACATCGTTAATTTACTTGTGCTTCAACAAAAACAAGCATCACTGCCCACTAGGGAAATCCCAGTCTTTGATGGCAATCCCCTGAATTATCAAATATTTGTGAGGGCATTTCAACATGGCATTGAGGAGAAAACCACCAGTAACCAGGATCGATTATATTACCTGGAACAATATACTTCGGGATCCTGCAGGGAACTGGTGAGAAGCTGCCTTCACATGGATGCCAATAGTGGCTTTGCTGAAGCTAAGAGACTGCTAAAAGTGCATTTTGGAGATGAGCTCAAGATAGCAAACGCATATATGGGAAAAGCTCTCAACTGGAACACTATAAAGGCCGAGGATGGAAAGTCACTGCACTGTTATGCACTTTTTCTGAGAGGCTGCTGTAATGCAATGAGGGATCTGCAGGACATGGAGGAGCTCGACCTGCCATCCAACCTACGGCTCATTCTTTCAAAGCTACCTTACAAACTAAGTGGAGAACAGCAGCTTGTGATATTCTGGAGCAGAGCCATCAAAGAGCAATATTTCATGACCTTGTTGTATGTATTGAAAGACAAGCTAGAATACTTCAAGACCCTCTCTTTGGTGACATTCCCGATCAACTTAACCGTACAAAGGCGGCTTTCAAGACCAAGACTCTTGTTGATTCATATCGAAATAAGAGCAAAGTGAGCAGTTTTGCAACCACAGTGGCTATAGTGTCAGACAGCCGTGCAGAGAAACTCAAAGAAGACAAATATCCTGTTAAAAGCTACATTTCCTCCACTAACAATGACACCTCATGTACTTTTTGTACAAGTAAACATCCTTTAGCTGAATGCCATGAATTACATTCAATATCTCATGAAGCTAAAATTGAGTTTCTGAAAGAGAAAGGACTATGCTTTGGCTGCCTGAAGGTGGGGCACTTGAGCAGGAACTGTAACAGGAGAATGACCTGTCAAATCTGTCATGCTAAGCACCCAACTATTCTTCACATTAAAAGATCTTCAAAGCCTGAAACTGAGAACTTTAAACATGATGAGGCAGAGCAGCAGAGTGGGAGAGCAAGGCCTGATGAGACATCCATCAGCAGTGCTCTTGTTTCAGTCGGAGAAGGTGAAGGAATCGGGGCTGGTAAAGACAGCATACTTGCCATAGTGCCAGTGAAGGTGAAACTCTGCCATGGAAATAAAAGCATACTGACCTATGCATTCCTGGACCCTGGTAGCACCGACACATTTTGCAAAGAAGGGCTCATGAGGCAGCTTGGTGCTAGAGGACGGAGAACTGAAGTCCTTCTTCAAACGATGGGAGCAGAGAAAACCGTGAGGAGTTTTGAGGTAACGGGTCTAGAAGTGGGACATATGGAAGATGGCACATATATAAACTTGGCCAAGGTTTACACTCAGAACAAAATCCCTGTTACCAAAAGAAACATTCTTACCCAGGCGGACCTCAAGAAATGGCCTTATCTGCAGGACATCCAAATAAAAGAAATAGATGCTGACGTGGGACCTCTTATTGGAGTAAATACTCCAAAGGCTATGGAACCATGGAGAGTTATAAATAGCCAAGGAAATGGCCCATATGCAGTGAAAACACTGTTAGGATGGGTCGTTAATGGTCCACTTAATGCTTCCACAGATCTGGATGATGAAACCCCCGTGGCATTGGTGAACAGGATCTCAATTGTTCACCTTGAGAAGCTAATTGAAAGACAATATATTAACGACTTTCCAGAGAAAGAGTATGAAGAGGAAAGACAAATGTCAGCTGATGACCGAAAGTTCATGCAGATTGTATCAAGCTCGGTTTCTCTTAAAGATGGCCACTACAATGTACCTCTTCCTCTAGATAATCCAAACATTATCATGCCAAACAACCGCCAAATAGCAGAGCAACGAGCAATGTCACTAAAAAGGAAATTCCAGAAGGATCAGACCTATGCAGCGGAGTATAAAGGCTTTATGAGTGACATTATCAAAAAAGGATATGCAGAGAAAGTACCATCGGACGATCTACATGTGGAAAACGGCAAAGTGTGGTATATACCCCATCATGGTGTCTATCATAAACGTAAAAAATGATCCGTGTGGTCTTTGATTGTGCATCATCCTATAAAGGCAAATCCCTCAACAGTGTACTCCTTCAGGGCCCTGACTTGGCAAACTCATTGATTGGTGTTCTACTCAGGTTCCGTCAAGAGCCCATCGCCATTATGGCAGATATTGAGGGGATGTTTCACCAAGTGCGTGTAAACGAGGAGAACATAAACTTGCTGAGATTCCTGTGGTGGCCTGATGGAGAAACCAGCACGAATCTGGAGGAATACCGGATGAGGGTCCATCTCTTCGGAGCTGTTTCCTCTCCAAGCTGCTCAAACTTTGCATTGCGAAGAACAGCTGAGGACAACTGTGGCAAATTTGATGGAGAAGTGGCAGAAACAATCAAATCAAATTTCTATGTGGATGATTGCCTCAAGTCGCTAGCAAGAGAAAATCAAGCTATAAGCCTTATTAGGTTTCTCAGAGAAATGTGTTCCCTTGGTGGATTCAAACTGACGAAATAGATAAGTAATAGTCGAGTGGTGCTAGCATCCATCCCTGATGAAGACAAGGCTAAACAGGTGAAAAACTTGGATCTGGACAGGGATAAGCTGCCACATGAAAGAGCACTAGGGATGTATTGGGACATTGAAAATGATATATTCAGTTTCCGTGTGACTGAACAACAAAACCCTTACAAGAAGGAGTATACTTTCCACTGTCAGTTCTGTGTACGATTCTCTTGGTCTTCTCGCCCCTTTCATATTGAAGGCAAAGCAAATACTTCGATTACTCTGTAAAGCCCAATATGGATGGGCATGGCAGAAATGGCTCAAGGATTTAGACCAGCTGGCCAGATTTCAAATTGACAGGTGTGTAAAACCCAAGAACTTTGGAAGAGTGAAAACTGCAGCTACACACCTTTTGTGATGCAAGTGAAGAAGGATACGGTACCGCAAGTTACCTGAGATTCACCAATGACATGGAGGAGGTACACGTAGCCTTTGTGATGGGAAAATCAAGAGTTACCCCACTAAAAGTCATGACAATTCCAAGGTTGGAACTCACTGCTGCTACATTGGCTGCACGAGTGGACAAAATGCTCCGATCAGAGCTACAAGGAGAGCTTCTGGAATCAGTATTGTGGACTGACAGCCAGTCAGTACTGAAATATATTCGAAACAGGACTAAGAGGTTCCACACTTTCGTGGCAAACCGGATTGCTGTTATTCATAACCTCACAAAAGTGAACCAGTGGCGGTTTGTAGACTCCAAAAACAACCCCGCTGATGATGCTTCAAGAGGACTGAGCATTGAATCCTTTTACAGTTCAAAAGGATGGCTTCAGGGTCCAGAATTCTTGAAGAAATCTGAAGCACAGTGGCCAAGTATTCCAAAATAACTTGGTTCTCTCCTTCCAGATGACCCTGAAATACGCAAATAAGCTATTGTCACCAGCATTGTCACATGTAAGATGGAAAACTCCAACAAGCAAGCTCTTGGACTATTACTCTTCATGGAATGACCTAAAAAGAGCTGTTGCATGAATAATGAAATTACAGACAAAACGCAGACCATTACAGACAATTAGTACTAGACCTACACACTCCGGTACTGGTCTTACATGGATTTGAAAGTATACAATATACTATGGACTTAAGTATACAAATATGCTACGGATGGATGTTATGTTTTGTTAAAATGACTCTGATGTATTATTATTGGTAATTGCTATGTAATAAGCAATTAGGGGCTGGTATGTTAGAGCCATTTTTCCTTGTTATTATTGTCTGAATGTTAGGCTTAATAATAATATAAATTATATTATACTGTAAATTAACGGCTATTTGTTGTGAGTCACATTATGGTTTAAAATGCATTAATTTAAGGCTCACTTATTATTTGTTATATGTGCGTCAGTATCACGTGCATGGCTATGCCTATATATGGTAGATTGATAGGACACAGCTGGGGGTGATAGACGGGGGAACGGAAAAGTCTGTTGACCATGTTCTTTTTGTTACTTTGGAAAATGATACACTTTTTAGTTACTATGAAGCGAAGAAATGCGTCCTCCTGTATGTACCGTGTGGATCAATGAATAAAGCTCATCTGATTCAACTACGATCTCCGCTGAATTGTTTGGAAACAGAGAGAGGCGCGTCAAAACCCACAACCCCGATAGAGGTGGCTATTCAATTGTAGACAAGGATCAAGACGCCACCACAACATTTAACACGCAGAGATTGACTGATATCTTAAAAGTAGCAGATTCAGTTCAAATCTGCTACATGTTTGTTATTAAAATGTTAAAAATAGTTTAAAATAACTTCTTTACAGAACTATTTAAAATGGTGTTAATCTGTAATCTACTAGCGGGTTTTAATCCAAGATCCATTACTTTTTATCTTTACCTGAGTAAAAATGTACTCTTGTTATCAGTCCTCCCCCCAAAATAGGGTTGTAACAACATCATGTCATCTGTTCGCTGTTATTTTTCTCGACGCGGAGCATTAAAAAAACACATGTTGAAAACAGGTTTAACGAATTGCAGAGGTACGACACCTGAACTGTGAAACAGGACAAAATGCCACACATCGTAAAAAGATCTGCATGTTCATCACAATATACACCAGGGTGATGCTGACGGTGGTCTAGGATTTCATCATTAAGTGTAATAACTGCCACCTTGTTCCTGACGGAGGTGACCAGTGTTGTTAGGGAACTGTCAGCAGCTCTCGTTAGCAACCTGTCTACTTCCTGAAGACCAACGCAGACGAAGGGCAGCATCAAAACACTGCTCATCAACCAGAAATGATTATAAATCTGCTTTCATGAAGTGACTGGGATGAGAAATAAAAAGATATGGTTTGAGTGCAGGAATATTTGTGTAGGTGACATGTTGGTAACACTTTAGATGAAGGTATTCGCCATCAACTCGTTGTTAATTCACATGCTTATTAGAGCCAAACTACTAGCTTATTAGTTAGAAATACCTCTTTAGGTTATTTTGACAACACTTGTAGTTTCATGTCTTGTTACATAAGAATATACCCTTTAGGTGTTATTATGGGAGAATGAATCTTGTGGTACTACTGCCTTATTAGGCCCATATCGAGCATATTAAGACCCATGTACAACAACGTCCTTACAATAAATAAGCACTAATTACTGGGTTATTATGGAAAAACTCTCAACTAATGGCCTATTACTTGTAGAATATGGTCCTGTGGAATAAGGCATTAATAAGTGTTGTATAATAAAGAGCCAATACACTGCTAATATGCATGTTAATTAACAACTAGTTGATGGTGAATATGTGTACCTTAATATAAAGTGTTACCGACATGTTTTATATTTTGGATCTACTTTACTTCCAGGTTTCTTTCATTCTTCGGGTGTGCTTTCCACCAACGTCCAGAGAGAAGACATCCCATTCATCTTTGGACGTTGAGCACTGTAACAAAAAGGTAGTAAAACAAGTTCAACAACATTAGTACAGTAATGATAACAAGTGGATTTGTGGTTAAAAGAATTGACTCTTTTTCAAATATATAAATCATTTGACTTAAAGTGTTAGTTTACGAGAATGTCTTGTATCAACCAAGATGGGACATGATTGATTCCATTGAAAGAGCTTGATGGGATCTTTAAATGTTGGTGTTTTTAAAAGGACTTGAATTAACATGTTTCTTTATTATTGCTTTATTGTTTAGTCTTAGCAAAATGTGCATCCCAGTTGCTTTACATTCGTGTTGAAGTCTGGACATTTCTTATATCTCATATTCGCCTTATATCATTTAAAAAAAGAAGCCCACCATCTCTCTCACAAACAGGACACACTCAGAGGAAGAGAAGGAAAGAGAGGCGGCAGCGGGACATTAGGAGCGATGATATTACAAATCACAGGGACAATCAGGACTGTGTCATCTCCGAGACGACAACAAGGAGGGATGATGGGAATCATTTTCCTGTTGTACGCCATTAGACGACACACACACACATCTGTCCTGCCTACAACTTCCCGACAAATGTTGCATTTAGATAAGACATGATGAAAAAGGAAGTTTTGATCAGCTGTCGAGGAGTGGTATGGTAATGCGAAGAGATGTGGACAATGAAAACAAGATGAAGTATTTGTTTAGCATGAAAGCGCTTTTCTTTCACGAGGTGTGTGACGATCAGTGATCAGTTCAAGTTTTGAAGGAACAGAGGCTGCTGTGAAAGTGAATGTCCAGCCTAATGAAGCCCAGAATATGTCCTGCACTTCAAAAAGCACATTGGGCTTTGAACCTATGCTGTGTGTGTGTCTTTACATCTACCTCTTTGAGACAGAGAGACAGAGAGAGAGCAGGCCGGTGTGTGTGAAAGGATCTCTGCATTAACCTTGCTGCTGGCTACGACCCCACTACACACACACACACATTTCATCCTAGGCCTCGCTGCCCTCTTCCTCCCTGCCTTGTGTGTGTGTAAAGGCTGCACTTAAACTGGTCCCTGCTGCCCCCCACCCCAGGACCCCCTGAAAGCCTTCAAAGGTGCTTCAAACACACACAGCTACAAACACACACGTTACAGCCCTTCTTCTCCTTTTTAACGTTTATTTATCCAGGGAAAGTCAAACCGAACTTTTCCCAGCAAAGCCCCCTGCTTTGAGTTCACACCTGCAAAGCCCCCCCCCCCCCCCACTTTTCACTGCACTGTGACTCATATAACACCACAAGGAAAGAAAAGCAATGAGCTATGAAACATGCACACGCTCTGAAATGTATACAAACATGAGTCTGATTATTCTCTGCGGACAGTGGGGGGGTGGGGGGGGGGGACAAAGTGCTTCAAAAGGAATTTGCATACGTCAGTTTCTGTAGGGAAGTTTAGCCAATCAGTACCAGTGATGGAAAAACGTTATATAAAACAATTCCATGACTTTTCCAGGTTACCGTGACGATATGTAACACTTCAATAAAAATAAAGCTGTCAAGTAGATAAGGTAGTTTTCAATTAATGGCATATAAAATGAAAATATCAAGTATTATTCTTCCTGCATCAATACACAATTGGAAGAGCAAACTGAATAACATTCATAACTGCCTGTAAAACCACGTGGCTGGAGGATTTAGCAATGACGCAAACAGATGTATGCTTTAATAAATGATAATGCATCACTTTTTATTAAGGTAGTGATGAAACTAAAAAGCTCCACCTTTTCCAGATGCAACAATTAGGTGGTGCAACAATTCTACTTCCTGTTTTATTTTTCGGCACCACATGACCACTATGACATTTTAATGTTGTAGACAAACAAAGCTCTGATGGACTTTTTCGAAAATATATAAATAATTTGACTCTTGCGACTGAGATAGTTTACGAGTTACATTTTTAGGGAGGCATTTTGTTAAAGTAGCTAAAGCTGTTTAATAAATGTAATAGAGTCCATTTACATTATTTCCCTATTAGATGTAGTGGAGTATAGCACTACATGGAAATACTCAAGTAAAGTACACATTTGATTTGAGTCAATGTACTTGGTTACTTCCCATTTATATGAATGCCTTTTCCATCTGGTTAGAATTAAAACGTCCTAAAATGACATTAATTAACATCATAAATGTTTAGGGAAAAGACATTTCATCTTTATATTGTCATTTTCAAAAAAGGGGAAATGATCAACCCTACACTACAACATTTTGCAGGTGGAGGAGACCAAAACAGAGCAAAAAAGGAGATGAAAAATTTCACCAATGAATGCATCAATCAGGACATGAACAGGATTCCAAATACAGGATAATGTTACAACATAATAGTCAACTTTTAAGAATATAAAAAGTCAAATCCGGGGAATCTTTGACAGTTTAAATAAGACAACAAAACGGGCGGATTTACCTGCAACAACACAAAAACCTTCACACTCCCGGGTTTATGTCACAGTTTTAGTGTTGTCTGTCTGGTTATGGGTTTTGTAAGTCTGTTCGTTTTGTCTTCCTCCTTGTGTTTTGTCTGGTCCTCCTCCCTGTCGTTAGTTTCCCTGGTGTGTCGGATTGTATCATTGTGTTCACCTGTTGCCCTTGTGCAGGGGCGGACTGGCCATCGGGACGTTCGGGACGAATCCCGATGGGCCGGTACTGAAGTGGGCCGGTCGGACGATGTGGGCCGGCCGGTAACCGGCAGGGCTCGACATTATAAATGGCCCGCTAGCCCGGAACCACTATTTAGACACCCCGGGCCAGCATAACATACTTTCCCGGGAAATCTGAATTGTGAACGGGGGGAGGGAGGCGCTCGTGAATTGTTGAAAGAGAGGGGTTTTAGGTTGCCATAAGGCTGTTGACGGTCTTATGTATCCATTGGTTGGTTTTGTGGCACATTTGTAACGCTGTGCCAACTTGGGCAAGCACGCAGGCAAACTTGAGCGCACACAGGGTGGAGCGGTGGAGTGAGGTTGAGCGATGGAGATAAAGGGAGAAAGAGAGAGATTGAGCGAGGCAGAGAGCCTGTGCAGCGGTCTGCTTGCGCACAGAGCAGGAGTTTGTGAGAGAGCCGGCTTGAGAGTACATTTCTCTTCAAAAAATAATTGATTGCCAGCTGACTTGCTTGCTCGTTGGTAACGTAGGCCTAACTGGTTTCTTCTAATGTGCTGCATCTGGCGCTGAGTTGCCATATTCCTTTCGTGAACCACTAGCAAGAGTAAACTAACTGACCGGCTGCTGTGCCGCATCTCACTCAAAAACCCACACGACTCAACCCAGCGAAAAACCAGTCTTGCGTGCAGCCATTCATTCAGAATTTCCTAGCAAAGTAAAAAAATGATATTAAACTAATACAAAAATAAATATTAGGACAAAGCCCTACAAATAACAACATAATAATAAAACAATAAAAAAATGTGGTATTCAGCCCTGATTAAAACAGCAGGCCCAAATCCTGGATGGGCGGGCCCGGCCCCATGGGGCCCGCCCATGACGCCGGGTCTGGCTACAACATAGCTCCGTGAGTCCGTTGTCGTTGTTGGGTGAAAAGCAAACAGCTTTTTGCTGCGGAGCGCAGCGCGAGCAGGCTCCCGTGAGCGGGAGCGCGCTCCTTCACTACAGACTGTGGCGCCACCTAACCATTCGCCAAAATGTTTTTAATACCAGCGGTAACCAGCCAAGCACCGGGCAAAAAACAATCTTCAAATAAAAGAAAGTCACCGGAGGAGTTAAAGGAGAGTGACAGGGAGCATGAGAAGAAGAGGGAGAGGAAGTTTCAGCTTGATCGATGGAGTTGGCTTCTAGTGGTGCAGTGACGCGTCCTAAACCCCTTATCGATTACATTTATAATTCGAAAATTATAAAAGTAGGGTAGACATGTGGATATTATCCGGCTGAACAAAACGTGCATTTATCAAACAGGTTTGTTTTCCACAGACCTTATTTCCAGCTATTTTCCAAAACCCTGTGGAGAAATCCCATTGCTTTCTGTGGAGGGAACCAGCAGCTTACTTCCTGGTTTCAGGACGCGTCACTGCACCTCTCAATATGATGCCAATATAAACAAGGTCTTCTGTCGGCTCTGTACATCAATGCCGACCTACATGTATGCTGGCAAGTAAGTGAAGAGTAGACAATATAAAAGGTATTGGCTTTAGGGAAATGTCTACCACTGCGGTAAGTCACTAGCACCGCGGTGGTCCGGTCGAGAGTCCCGGGCTAATTTGTAGTCCCAGTCCGCCCCTGCCCTTGTGTTTCTCCCTCCCCTGCCCAGCTGTGTCTTGTCCTGTGATTATCCTTCTGTGTATTTAGTCTTCCCTGTGTTCCATGTCGGTTCATTGTTTCCCCTCCATGTTATTCCACGGTCCATGTTCCTTGTACTGCTCATTTGTTTTTGGATACTGCCTTTTTGACACAGCTTTTATTATTTAATAAAGCTCGCTTTTTGTTCAATTCTGCATTTGGGTCCTACCTTTTCCACGCATCCTGACAAAAACTGAATGTTGAATGGACGCAGCATTCACATTTTCAGGGACTCATACTCCACACATTCAATTACGGTTTATCACTGCAGTGGGAGTGATGTAACACTTTGAGGGACCCGGAAATCCTCCACTGATGAAACCCTTGGAGGAACCTAGAAATCCTGCGTTGACTTTCTATCGCGTCTGTGGATCTACCTGGCTGTCTGTTCTCATCAGCTGGGGCAGACTCCGCTGTGAGTGGGCGGGGGGGGGCTCCGGCTCTAACACATGTCCGCCTAACACGCCCTGTCACCATGAAATAACTGACACTCGGCGGGCTGTTTGAGAAAAATAGCCCGGGTTTTTTCGAAGAGGAAAAACAGCTCCCTGACCTGTCACAGAAAATGTTTAACTGTGAGTGAAGGATACGTTGTCTGCCAGGTGTGTGTGTGTGTGTGTGTGTGTGTGTGTGTGTGTGTGTGTGTGGTGTGTGTGTGTGTGTGGTGTGTGTGTGTGTGTGTGTGTGTGTGTGTGTGTGTGTGTGTGTGTGTGTGTGTGTGTGTGTTGTGTGTGTGTGTGTGTGTGTGTGTGGTGTGTGTGGTGTGTGTGTGTGTGTTTGTGTTATCTATGCATCTACCAGTGGAGGCCTCAGCGGAGGTGGGTATGTTACCTCCACCCGCGGGGGCCCCTGCAACCCCCAGTCTGGGAGCAAGTGTACAAAGGCCCCCCCCAAATCCTCATCAACACAACATACCTCCGCCAGACAGAACAAATGACACCACCACCCCCCACCCAAAAACAAGCTCGCATTACCTCACTGCCAGACTGTAGTGTCTACATACATTCACAGGGCAATGTGATCTGATTACTCCACCATTTTTAGAAATCTAAATTATTACGTCTTTTTTTAATACCTTTAGTGCCTTTTTTTGCCTCCTGATTACGTTATCCCGTTACATAAGGGGTGTCAAACTCTAGGCCCGCGGTCCAAATCCGACCCCTGACTTCATTGTATGTGGCCCGCAAGAGCTTGCAAAGGATAAAATAAGTTTATTATACGGTTACATGCTGCTTTACATAAACACGTTGCCCATAAACTACATGTCCCACAATGCATCACATTTTGTGACATGTGCAATGAAGAGACTTGCAATTATTTGTGCTAGACTTCTGCTTTCATGTTTTTCATATTATTATATTATACATGTATATGTATATCGGCTTAAAGTCACAACCGGTCCTTTAACCATAATGCTAATGTGGACCGAGATGAAATTACGTTACTCCCCAGCCCTGCGTTACTCCCCAGCCCTGCGTTACTCCCCAGCCCTGCGTTACTCCCCAGCCCTGCGTTACTCCCCAGCCCTGCGTTACTCCCCAGCCCTGCGTTACTCCCCAGCCCTGCGTTACTCCCCAGCCTGGTTTTGAGCTATTTTTAAGGGCAAGCAAAAGCCTGATTACTCATTTGCTCGTATTTGTTTTAATTTCCCGACTACTTTATCATGCGATCTAAGGCCCCCCCCCACCTCCTGCATTTTACAGAATCAAACCGATTCATCTGCTTACACTGATGGATTGGTGCCCGCAGTTTATATTCCGCCTCTGGTTTCAGTAGAGGAAACTCCCCACACCCAACACAGAACGGGCTTTCAGCGTCAGTGTGTGGTTCTGGACAAACTTTTTACACACATCCTAGCTGCCAAGGAAACATACCAAGGGAAGCTCACCAACCACTGTAATGTAACAAAAACAAATATGTTTTCATGTTTGTCTTGCTACAGGTTAATGGTTAGTCATGTTTCATGTTTTGTTATGTCATTTTTGTCCACTTCCTGTTTTATTTTCTCACCTGGGTTGCAGTCGAATTGTCCACTATTCCTTGACCCTCTGTGTGAAACGTCACAGGGTTAAGGAATAGTGGATAGGAGAATTCAAAATGTTTGATGAATTCATAAATGTGCATCTGCTGTGGGGAAACTACAGTTTTCTATACAGCGGACTACAACATGGATGTTTAATAAGAACGGCTGACTACTGTAAACTCATCTACACTGCACCGTGCTCTGATGCTGTTGTGTTATGCTTTATGAACGTGGACAACAGAGAAACAAATTCTTCGTGAAACTTATGCTTCCCTCACCCTCCGGTCCACACGTATTAATGCACATGAATCCCAATACGTATGATTGTATGAAAATATCTTCATAAAAATGTATTTATTATAAACGTGTTATCACCATTCAAACATGTTTTAAAAGTTTAAGAACCCCCACACAGCTCAGTAAACACTGACATGTTGACTTTATTTGAACATTTCAGTAAAAAAGAGCATCTTCTCCTTTCCTTTCATAAAGGACGGTCCAGTGGTTCCTAAGCTAAAGGAGGTTATAAAGGAAGTTTCAAAGCTCCTTTCCTATCATCTAGAGAATTCTAACGGCTCTTATCCTGGCTGCTACTGAGTTACTTTCGGGTCATTTCACTCCGTTAGGAAGGTTCCTAAGCTAAACTGACAATTTGACCGCAACCCTTGTGTCTCATTTCACATTACTTGACTCCCTGGCTGCGTCTCGCTTCTCTTAAATGGATTCCTTGCGTCCCTCACTTGCGTCGTTTCCCTGCGTCTAGTCCCTCCCACCAGGGAAGCATGGAGAGACGCAAGGAAACCACGAGAAGCAGGGAAATGAGTTTTAAGAGCAATGGGACGTCCTTTCCTCCGGAGCGTCACGTGAAGCTACGTCCGTTTGTGATGACGCTGCACAGCTGATCGTCTGACAGCAGCTCTGTCCCCTTTTTATTCACAAACACCCCGCCTCTGTGAGTACACATTTACTGAGATAAACATTTGTATCATCTGTTGTAGACCCAAATAAATAAAATAAAATAAGAACTCATCCTCAAAAAAGATAAAGGCCATTCTTAAAATGTATAAACGAAAAATGGTTTGATTAATGTTGATTAGAGTGCACAATAGAATGACAATTATTGAGAAGAAAAAGAGATATGTTATCTATCAAAACCCAATTAGATTAACATTCATTGGATTGCACACTTTGTTGTTCAGATATATCACATATTTCTAACTAAATGATATGGCTGAGGATTTCACCGGAGGATGGTCTGGTGGTTCCTCGATTATCGCTCCCCCGTTATCGCTCCTCAATCTTCGATCCTCGGTCCTCCGGCACAAATAAGGCCACTGGGACGCTACTCAAGATGGCGCAGAAAAATCTACTTCCGGTGATACTGAGGAGCGAGGAAATGAAAAATAAGAGAAGTGAGATGCAGCCCCAGCCATTGTGTTTGTTCCCGCCCTGGTCAGTGTAACCCCACCCCTTATTGTTTCCACCTGTTCCCAGTTACCTCATGTTCAAATAGTCCGGTCTCCCCTTGTTTTGTGCCAGTTCGCCCTGTTCTTGTGTCAGTAGCCAGAGCCTGATATTACCAATGTTGCTTTAAAGTGACAAATACATTGGAAATAATGGGTTTACATACAACAATTAGGATTTGTTCTCAACATTTTTTTATATCATACATTTTTTTATTGCAACATCTTCAATTTACAACACAGTACAGAAGACAATTCAGGTTGCACAACATTTTGGATGAATGAAATCCCATCCCTCTACCCTACAGAGGACCCCATAACTGCCCAATACGTCTAAGACACGAGGGTTCGCTGAACATCTTCCATACAGACTAATGTATCGTCCGCATATAGTGATATAGAATGTAACGTTCCACCTATTGTGATGGGGGAAATCTGAGGGCAATTCCTAATGAATTGTGCCAGTGGTTCGATGGATACATTAAGAATTAAATGAGAAACATTTTTATTTTTCAAATATATATTTTACAGAGATTGTTGGGGCTCTTTTCAATTTCAAATCTCAAAGAAATTGAGAGACAGAAACAAATTGAAGTTTGTTTGAACATAAATACGTTGTTACGACTGGAGCACACAAAAACTGATAGGACCCAAATGCACCACTCCAGACAAAAGCTGATTCAAAAAAGGTGTGTACTGTGGTGATAAGCAAGGTAATCCATTCTCAAGGTTCAAAAACGATCTGGCACTTGGCACAGGGAACACACAGAATATATACACATACAAGGGACTCCACAGGTGCAAACAATAAGGGCGGGGCAGGTAATCAGGTCCGTGGGCATAGTGACAAGGTAGGGGTCGAACTACCTGAAAATGAGAAAGGAAATGGCAAAGTAAAACAGGAAATGGCAGACAACAAAAAGGGTAGCAGACACGGACTTAAACTAAACAGAGAAATAATATTAACAGATCTGCCGAGACACAACATACGTGTTCAAAATGTCATGCACATGTCACTAAATAGCCAAAATGTCAAGCTACAATCACACTTCAGAGGGTCAATAAAGACATAACAATTCCTCCTATTTATAATCTCCACCAACTATTGAAATCCATCCAATTCTAGTTAGATATTTCAGTAGTGTGATCAAAAGTTCATTTGAATCTGTAATGCCGAAACAAAACAGAGTGAAATAATTCATCTTTAATTGAAAAAGTGAGCCATAAAGTAGGACAATTGAGTTCTGTTGTTGACATGTTTTTCTGTGGCTTCAATCATATGTTGATATCAGTTAAAAATATGTGTATTGAAAGGGAAATGTTTTGTCTTTTTAAAGATGAATTGAATAAATACTTTTTAAATGGCTAATCAACAGAAAAGAAGGCTGTTTTTATAAAAGAGCAGATAACAAAGTGAGGATTTCAAAGTGCTGCTTTGGTTGCATTTTGAAGTTTCAGGAGCCAGTTCATTTGCAGCTAATTACATTCCCACCCAATGAATCTGATTCTTCCATCCACTGCTCTCACATCTTCATATTGTTGATGGTGTTAAAAATATATCCTCCTCTAACAAAACAACACCTTTTAAGAACATTTGGGTCCAAACACAATCTGCAGCAGTGTCGTCACATACATCTGTACGGCAGATTGTCCTCGTGCCAGGTGTGAAGTTCATTAAAAGTGACAAATACCTGATTTGTAAAGAACTGAAAGCAACATGTGCTGGGAAAATGACATGTGTGAAAAAGACTTTTGAAATTATGAAGGTTTTGTTTTGAAACGCAGGAAGTGAAGCGAGAGAAATGTATGACACAGATTATGCCTCCCTGTGAATACAAATGGAGTTCCAATTGTTTAAGAAAAATACCCATTCTTGCAATAAGGATTTTTTTAGTAGCTCTGTGGTTATTTCCCCTCTTTCTTTAGTGTCAGTGGATCTATAAAAGTGCACCACTTTAGATGAGCACGCCTGTAAACAGGACTTTAGCTGTAGTGATGCAACTGATGAGAAAAATCCATTTCCTGATCGGTTTAATGGAGGGAAAAAAGAAACCACTGAAAATGGCTGGAGGTAGTTTCAAGTTGTTTAGCCTGACAGGTGAAATTAAGCATTTGATACATTGTGGTATTAATCTAATAAATATGAGTCCGGCGTCTTTTTCAAAGATCCAATTTGTATTACACGTGAGAAGCGTGCTCATTCATCTTTTAATTACATATCATTACTAAGTCATTCTGATACCAATGGATTAGAGTGTAACTAATTGCCAGACACACTTATTACAAGTTAATCAACAGTTTTTCCCTCGAAGGAATCCCTTTACTGTAATCTAATATACAGGAATGTTTTTATCCGGGAGTCTTCCTCCACATGTAATATTCATGATGGAGTTCTTCTCTAAAAACACCTCTCCTCACCAGGTGGGGACAAAAACCTGCTGTTTCATACAGTCTCATAAGCGGAGTGCGAAGGTAGGGAGAGCCGAATAGAGAGCAGAGGAGAGAGAGCGAGTGATCAGCATGAGCGAGCAGGAGATACGCGAGAGCATAGAGGAGAGAGCGACCTCTCTATCGAGATCCGACGACGAACTCGCGTATCTCGTCATCTAGTTCTGCGCTACTCTTCTATCTCTCTCTCTCTATCTACTGATCTATCTACTATCTACTCTCTTCTCTCTCTCTACTCTCTCTCTCTTCTAATACTCTCTCTCTCTCTCTCTCTCTCTGTCTGTGAGCGGTTAAGCTGTCCCTGGGTTCCTCTTAGCTATTGTAATCCATACACAATACCCACACATTGAACTGGGTGAGAGCGCCTGCAATAAGCACAGGGTGCATTTCGCAGGGAGCAATTTAGCCTTCAAACAATATGCTAAGGTTTGCTTCTTCGGGACAATACTGCTGTATTTCCCCGTCACAATGCGGAATATGGTCATTTGGACGTGATGACGGCGAAATGAAAAGAGTAGCAACTTTTTAGTGGAAGGAAACCCAGCATGGTGTTCCGGACGCTATCATCTCTCTAAAGGCTAAATGTGAAACCCACCTGGATCCTCTCCTTTTTCCACCATGAGGAATACCTTCCTCGCGCTAACATGTGGGGACAATGGACAATAAAAAGCAATCATTGTCACTTCACCAGCACAATTACTGTACAACTTAGCACCCTCTCTCCCGGCAGAAAGTGAGAGTAGAGGAGTGCAAAAAAGACTTCTTTTGATGCGCACATGGCTTCTGTTCCCTCCATTTCCCCATGGCGATAAGATGCACAAGACTGAGCGCGCTGGCACAGTGCATGCTGGGATAATGTGGCAGCGAGTGCAGGGGTTATAGATGCTTTTTCTTCCCTCCTTTCAGATAAAGTAACTTTCTCACCAAACACCCATGTGTATGTTTGGATGGTGGCTGTACTTCATTAAGATGCTATCACTATCTGAGCCTGTCATTAATAATGACAAGGCCCACCACTAAATACATGTCCGATGTTAATTATCAGAGGCCATGTCTGTTGAATATCAGATTCCCCCCCCCTCTAAACAGTGGGCAGTTCTCCCTTGCAGTCTCATCTGTCACTGTAAATGTCATCACTTTATTCTCTCGTTGGCGACCGTGACAGGCCCCACTTTGAGCTCCGCTTTATCTCCTTTGCCTTCCCTTTCTCCCCCGCTACAAAGATTATTTTTTTCACCATGCACTGCTGTATCCGCTTTCCACACGTGGCAAATGATTGCCCGGGTAAAGGTATTTTCTGTTTCAATCTTACACTTTCCCAAGGGAGAACAAAAAAAAAGAGGGACAAGCTTTCTGCAGCTGGTTTCACTGAGAAAATGGTTCAGAATTGCCTCATTCCAGGGCAGATTAGCGAATGCATACAATCCCGGGCTAAGTGCTATTGTGCGCCACAATTTGGCCATTATACTTTGTCTTTTCCATTTAGAGAACCCCTACCCAATTAAAGTAATACAGCCCTTCCAATACCTGCTCCCAATTAAATCTGGGCGGTATTACCTGCCTTGATAGAGCTGGCCAGGGCTCCTCAACACTCACTTGCATTCATCAGGCCTATTCAACGTGACGGAGCTGATGACAACGATTCAAGTTGCTCTCCCTCCATCCCTCCCCCTTGCCACTCTCTTGTCCCCCTTTATCGGACGGGCTCTCACTTTCTTTCTCTCTTGTCTCTCTGTCACTCCTCTCAATACTAGAAATGCCTGCCGCTTACTCCGAGGACTCAGAATTGGCTGGGGAATAGAGGGGGAGTGAGGGTCCCCTCCTTTTTCTCTTTCTTCCACATTTTCTCGCCTGCCCCTGGTTTTGTTTCCCAGGTAGCTTTTTTCAGCTCATTGTGCCTTTTTCAAAAATCCTTCGTCCATGCTGCTTGGTTGGCACCATTTTAAAGCCCCATCACCACAAAGAAAGAACTTGTCCAGGCCACTGACTCGATTGACAATTTCAGAGTGTTGGAAAAAAAAATCCACAAAAGCCGGAGCTAGGGGTGCTGCTGAAGTGTGTGTGGGGGGGGGGGGAGAAGCCGTCAATATGACATGTCTGCTGTCCAAACCCATAACCACCAGGTGTTTGTAGCCTTTCAGGAGAAATCCGTCATATCCCACTGTTCCGATTGAACTTGAGGCTCATGCAAAAAAAAAATGTTGGACTATTCACAGTGTCACATTTCATAAAGCTGCAGTTATAATGAGCCGGGCCAACAGAGGAAATATGCTGACAGTACTTGTACTTAAATCTGGAGCGAAAGCCCCATGAAATGTGCATGTAGCCTGTATTTAACTTGCTAAATAGCTCTGAGGATATTACAGCTAATTGCAGTGAGTGCACACGGTACCTTTACAAAATAAAGAGTTAGGATATGTATCAAAGGATAAGGCTGGCTTTAATCTCTATTTTTGTTATTGTCAACAAATCCAATAAAAGGACAGATTTAACTGGCCTTGTTGTAAAATGTGTAGTTCAAAATAAATGTTATGCTAATATAACTATGTGGTATAATGTAACATTTTGATACACACATATCTATGATAATGGCAGGGGATGAAGGCATCCATCATCTAATATTGAGTATAAAGGAGGATATTTAAATAAGAATGTGGAGTTTGAGCATATACACAATACAAAAGAAGTATTCAAAGGAATTTAGATCCTGTCTGAAAACTCCGTAGTTCCATGTATGATGCATGCAAAGTCACTTTTGAAGGTTTTCATGAAGCACCCAAAAGAGCGTCCTCCCTGTGCGGTTGCTTTTACTATCAGTGACATTTGAAGATGTATAATGGCAGGAGGAAACAGAAGGAGGTGGAGGGCTCTCCTGTATGGGAGTGACATTCTCAGGACCCCCCATGAGGGGAAACCTCGGGGTCCTGCTCAGCCGAAGAGGGGAGGATATCCGATGAGACCAAACGCTCTGATAAACCAGTCAGCAGGAAGTGATGTGTGTGGAGGTTGAATACAACTCATTTACTCAAGTCCTGTACTAAAGTACAGTCTTTATATTTAATGCTACGTTTTATCCACTAAGTTTTAGTTTAGATATATTACTTATACCGAATAAGTTTGTTCAACACTTGTAGTTACTTTGTATATAACAACACATATGATGCAGTACGGTGCCAGTAATACACCCAATATTTTACACATGGTCCACATGGACAAACTACAAGATTAAAATGCTCTGTTCTATAACAATAATGTGCCATTTTGCATAAGGACACTTTTGATACTTCTAGTGCTGATACTACTTCTATTCTATGTATCATTTTAAAGTCATGACTTGGCGCTGATGTTGTAAGATATTCTGGCGAGAACATGGCGCCCGTATACAAGATGGCGCCGCGGACGTAAACAACAACGTGACGTCAGAGCTCCGTAAAAACAAAGCTGTCTATGCCGTGTGACGCTCTATTTGACACCATTTTCATATTGCTTGAGTAATAATACGGTTTTTGACAGACAGAAATATCACTTTAACATTTTACGGGGACAATCTGCATTTTGGTATGAGGGCGCACGCCGAGAGTAACCCTGGAGTACTTTAAGTGACTTTCGTAAATGATCTAAGTACTTCTTCCACCTCTGAATATTTCTTATTAAATACATTTGGTTTGCTTCTTCTTGAAAAGCTTGACTCTATAATGAGAGCTTCACTATTTGATCAAGTTTTAGAAGTTTCTACATGATATTTAAAAGCTTGTATTTGCTCCAAAAGTCTTCAACACACTACCTTTAAATGCGTTGTTGCTACAACACGTGCACACATTTCATCAATATGCATGTGCTTTGCATTTCCATGAATTTGTGAAGTGAGTCCTTGATTGAAATTCAATTTGCAACAATGTGATAAACAAATACAAGGCAATTTAAGGATTGTGTGCTATTTCATCATCATTTACAGTTGCAAACAGCACCAATTACATTTAAGCACTTTGATTATTTGTTTAGTGGGGAATGCATTTTTCTACCTATACTCTCATGGAGCCCCCGTTTACACTGAAATGTGCAGCAGTACCAAACCACCAGCCAATCAGATTCAGGCAAAGTAGGTCCGTGTGTTTCAACCTTGGGAGCCGGAGCGACCCAGGGACCGCTCCCCTTTGATATGCCAAATCAAAGATCCCGCTCCGGCAGCTGAAGGCTGTTTGGTTGCTATAGCGCTTGTTGTTTTTCCCCGTGTCCATGTTAAAAAGGAAATTGGCCGTGACTTTCACGAAAACAAAGAAAAATGATCAACCTTTCCTCACCTTGACGGGAGATTTTGGGGGGAGTTGATACATGGTATACTGAGAAATAATGAGAATATGAAATAATATAGAATACATATCCCAGATGCCTCTTCATTGCTTCAATGTTATTTTGCAATATGGACACATGCATGCAACCACTTAGCAGAGAGTGAGCGTAAGGAAAGGAAGCCGGATGGGAGAGGAAGATAAAGGATGGCTAAATTCAGACCACATGGCGGGACCAGGAGTCACCAGAGGCTACTTCTAGTCACGGTAGCTTTATGAAACTGGGATTAGAGGGGGGGGGGGAGAAGATGTTTACATGCCGATAGGGTTACTATTATCATCACAGATGTCATCGAGTTTCACTGGGGAAAGCTCAGGGGGTTGATTTTTTACATCTCTGATCAATTCTTATGTTGCAAAATTGCCTTTTTTATTGTTATTTAGCTGACTCTCTTAAAAATATGATACAAAATTACAATGGCGTACTTCCATTCAGCTCACTAATATTGTAAATGTCAAGGTTCCTCTTCCTCTCTGCCCCCACTCTCGTGCTCCCTCGTTTTTTTTCTCCGCAGCAGATGTTAGCGACTAGCATGAATTAGCACGGACACTAACCCCAGCCAGCTTTTAATTCATTTCACACAGACAGTAGTGCAGTGACCCCGTGAAAAAAGGATGAGGCACACCCCGACTAATCAGCCTGAACCTCATGACATCACTCCTGGACCTGCCAAGCCAGCCAAAAGCAGGGAGCCTAGGTAGTTTACCGTGGATACAAAGCGCCAATTTATCACTATAAGCAAATGCTAACCTAGGAGTGTTGCCCCCGGCAGAATTAATTGGCCCTCTCCCTGTCTGTGAAGTGTCTGGCCTTGTTTAAAAAGACAGGCTGCCCCAGAGACCCCCGCTCTCAGCACACTGCACTGAGGAGCTGCGCCGCCATTGGCTGATTGATAGCCATGGAAACCCCCTGCTCTGCATAACCAGGAAGTGCTTGCTCAGACCTGAGGCGAACGGAAGCTAGAAGTTCACTTTAAAAATGTCATTAAAATGAGCAGCTGACGCCACACACACACACACACACACACACACACACACACACACACACACACACACATGCCTGCTGGTCAGAGCGATCCGGGCATGCAGCGAGTGTCGCCTTTAATGGAGTTCCTGGTCACTGCGTTCGTGTTTTTTCTTGCCAAAAGAGCCATCCACACGTCATGCTCCAGGGTGCGCAGCGGAAACAACTTCACTTTTCTTTCTTTTTTTCCAGAAGGGCTGAGGGGTCTTTATGAGGGGTCTTTCACGTGTCCTGCATGCTGCAGCGTGAGCAGGCTTGGGAAGTCAGGGATTACATGTTACGGGATTATGTAATCAGGATACAAAATAAGGTAACTGTATTCCTTTACAGTTACATCAATACAATAAGCTGTTACTGATTACTGGGGATTACTAGCAGGATAGCAATGTTAAAATATAGATTCACATATTATAGGTGGACGTACTGCATTTTCTTTTTCATTTGACTTTTATTTAAAATATGTTGTTTTATAGCAGTTGGTGGAGGGTGATTAATAAACCAAATGAATGTGTTGGCTTTAAAACTGCATTACTATACAGATTTGTAATTGAAAGACACATTTTGTATCCTAAATAGACATTATTTCTTTTGTTGCTGGATTTCTTTGCATTGCATGTGACAAGAAGGTAATGACATTACTTTCATATTTTGATACTCAGATAAGGTCACTGCTTCCTTTGATTTCCACAGGTAACTAGTAAATGTAAAGTATTACCGTGTGAACCCTCCCAACCCTGCGCTTCAGCTGATATATGGGGAGGGGGTGCAACAAAAACACGCTATTAGCTCCCACTGTACTGTGGCTAAGAAAGTGAGGGGACACTTGGAGCAACTTTTCAGATTGAAGGCTGCTACTGTAGGCTAAGAGAGACAACAGAGCCCCCCCCCCCCCCCCCCCCCACCTCCCACTCCTTCTTTATCTGGCCTCTCCTTCAGTTGAGAGAGTGCAGCCCTATCTCGCCGGCCCATCCGCGCGGTGTCTCCTTTCCCTGGCTCCTGTACTTGGGGGAATAATTAATCGGGGCTAACAGGTAAGAGATACGGAGACGTGGCATAAGAGCAGCTTTCAGAGCTTTGTGTGTGTGGGCTTTCCACGCTGAAATGGATCCGCTCGCCACTCGGGGACCCTTTTCACCCGAGGAGGGGAGGCAGCTGTGAGGGGATCTCACCGGACAGCAGCTTCACCTCTCCTCTTTTTCCCTCCCAAACCACATGTGTCTTTCTTGTCTTAGAGAAATAAGGCTCATGAACCTGGAGGGCCCTTGGACCCTCATCCTTTTCAACCGAGCACAACACCTCCAGCGCTCATTTCCTCCAGTTGTTTTCACGGTACGTTCTGAATGCAGCCTTAAAGTAACTGGCTAACAAAGACTTTTCTAAATAAAAGAGCTGGATTTGACAGTACAGTTTGTAAAAGCAGCATGTTTCTGAAGGATTATTTCCTGGAGGAGGCTTCAGTTGCTTCCTGTGGGTGTCAGGTGATTGACAGCAGGCAGCATGTAAAGTAATACCGCCGCTGAGGTGAAAACATCCCAGTCGGTACACTGGAATCATGATAAAACGAGAGTTTCACAAAGTGAGGCTTCATGTTTTCCAGCCACACATGACGGCGGAAAACACTGAACAACAGCAGGTGGCTCGTTTTAATGTGGAGAGAAGTTTTGCATCAAGTTAAGTGATTTTGATTTGATCAATATAATAAATAACAATCTATACAACATAGAACAAATGTGATCCTTACTCTTGAGATTTGGAGAGGGACAAACCATCCAAAATGGTCTCTGAAGACGGATACAAATAAAAATGTATGAAGACCAACAGAGGATGGAACACGGTCAAATGTAAGCATGGAGCAACAGGATGACAAAGCAGGAAGGACTGAAGGGAGTAACAGACTTTAAAAAACGCACCATAACGCTTGATCCATCCTTGATCCGTCCTCTCTTCAGGAGATATTAGAGGAGATGGTGAGAAAGCAAGGCCGCAAAATCACATGCCACCGCAAACACATCCTGTATAGAGAGTTTGAGTTGCTGAAGGTATAGATTACCAAACTGTAGATTGAACAGGTATAAGTTTCCCTTTGTCCCGCTGTCAATCAAGCTGCTGAACAGTCAGGAACAATTGTGATTATGCTGTTAGGAGTTGTTGGGAGGTGCAATGTTTACAGTGTAGTGTGTGCAATCGAGAAGGTTAAATAGGGAAGTGCATTATGTGTAAATAGGTATGGACACAATAGGGATATGTGCAATCTGACGGACACTATACATAGGTGCAATAGGGAAAGTGCAGTTTGATTATGTATGAATACAGTAGGGAACGTGCAATAGGGAAAGTGCTGTACCTGTGTGTTTCTTCTTCTGTGTGATATGTGATCTCTGTTCTGTATCTATGACTGATTGACCTGAATGTTTTATGTGTATTATCTCGATACCCAAGACACATTTCTCCTAAGGAGACAATAAAGCTCTATCTTATCTTACCAGTATTAAAGCTTTGCTGAATTTAGCAAATATACCGAATAAAAAATGATCTTTGGGGCTTTCCTGACCACGCTCCAATAAAACACAAATGTTCATATATAACAAATAAGGGAAGGTTTTCTGAACATATTGATCCGTTTTAGTGATTACACAGGTAAGATATGTAGCAGTCTTTTGCTGCTGTACGGTAGGGTTACCAACATGCCCCTCTTTGTTTCCTCCTGTTCTTTCAGCTGAGCAGCACGTCAGCTCCGCTGCAGTTGAGTGAGACTTTTAGAAAGAAAAACACTTCACAGCCCTTCTTGGTGTGACACCCTGAAAATAGTCTGTGAACTTAAACTCTTAGATACAATGAACTAAGTGATATATTATTTATAACAGCCAATACGCCGCTTAGAGGTGCTCGACTTAGGAGAGCTTTGTCCCTGAACACTGCCTGTGTGCTTAGAAAGGATATAGACTGTTTGAGGAGGACGTGACGGTCGGTTGTTTGAGAATATTACACTTATATTTGGGAGAGTCCAAAGATGAAATGCATCCATAAACCCTGAAAACAACATCCTTAAATCACTGATTCTTTTGGAGAGCAAACAATGTTCTTACTGAGTGAATATGGTACTCATGAAAGTATCTCACGTTGTAACCCTTAGCAGCCAAAACTGTTTCAAAGAATATTTCCTGAAGATAAAATATGCAATTTAGAAAAATGCTACTACTTTAATTACAAGTAAACACATTAGTAATGTGTTGCCCAGTCTCCCATCTTCCTCCTATAAAAGGTCAGTCGTGTCAAAGTACAGTAGGGTGTGTTTCTCCCCCTGGCCTCCAAAGGGGAGGTATTGCCAGGCTGTCAATCAAACGGGGGCGCGTTTGATGCACGACCAAAAACCAATGGGATCGATTGGAGCCCCAGCAGAGAGCCCTGCCTCCCCTCCTTCAACCTCTCCCTCACTTGCTCTCCTTTACTTTTCCTTTTGTCTTGCCTCCCCCTGCTGGCTGCCTCTCTTTTTTTCCCTCCTGCCTCTAAACACTCTCGCTTCAGCTTCGGGAAGAGCTTAACATAAAGGGAAAAAAAGCGGGCGATGCTGTAATGCAGATTTGCATTTCGCCAAAGTGCTGCGTCATGAGTTTGGGGGAAATTCAGAAATCCCTCGGCGCTGTTGCAATTACCATTATTTTTACATTTTACATGGCGAAGGAGCATCAAATGCTACTTAACAGCTTGCATATCTGAATGTTGGAAGTGTGGCACTAACACCGCCACAGGGCCACCCAGGCTATAAACACAGCCACTCATTCTACTGTAATTACTGCAGATTAAAGCGTCCGGCACATGTTAACAATTAATCAATGATATTGATAACGCCCCGTCACAGATTAAATCAATCCGGTAATGTCAGCGCTGAGGCTTAATCATCTGACTCAGGTTCATCAACAGCAGTGATTGACAGGCTGAAGAAGAAGGAAGGGAATAATTAAGGGATACAGATATCCCTGGAAGTGTTAGTGATCGCCTTCATCCTCAGAATATGACGCTGGGAAAAAAGGATACTGCTGACAAATTCAATTATTGAAAGTAGACGGCCTAATGGTCCGTGGTAATGATTCATTTAATAAGTATTTCTGTGTTAATGAAAGCTTACATTGTGCGCCTTACACCAATTACTATACTGTCACTGAGGGCGCATGTTGCAGCAATAATCCTCCCACTGCTTCCATATACACTGTATACTTAATACACACAGCTACCCATAAACACACACACACTTTTTTTTTCTCCATTGCGTGCCCCAGCCTGCTTCCCCTTTGTGCGAACACAAAGAAAAGGGATCCTCTGTGTTATTCTTTATTCCTTTGGTCTATTCTTCGCTGGGGCTAGGATACGGGGGTGTCCGGGCACAGCCTCTGCCCCACCACGCTTCACCATCCCTGGGCATGTGAGGTAGCCGTAGAGGCCTTAAGAGTGTGGAGGTCCGAAAGGTCCCGGGAGGAAGAGGGGGGTTGTTTGGGGATGGGGAAGGCTGACATACATCTGCAGCCCAGTGAGAGGCTCAAAGGCTTGTGGAGAATGAAGGGGTTTTGGGGGGGGGGGTTGCAAGGGTCAGTGACAAGTGGCACACACAGGGTGGGTGTGCGGGTGAAGTGGGGTGGAACAAGTGCTATAGAGGGGGCCAGGGATTGTGTTTTTCCCATGGTCCGCTACCCCCCCGCCAAAGTGTTCCCCCCAGAACCACGCAGCCCCCCACCCCCATCCCGTGGTACTCCCTCTCGTTGCCCTGTCAAGAAGAGAAGGAGCGGGCCGGCTCAGTTTCACTCCACAGGGCCGGTGTGTTTTCAATGAATTGATACAGATGAAGAAGTTCAACACAATGGATGGATTACCTCAGCCAAAATAGAGTGACCCCCCCCCCCCCGCCCTTCCCACTGCCACCCCTCATAACCCCCTACCCCGCCCACCTCGCTTATTCACACAGCCACTGACACGGACTGACATCTGATGATATAGACTACCCTCACACACACACACACACAACAAACACACACATTGAAATGCTTGTGCACACACACGTAAACACACAGATTCAAAAGGCTACTCAGTACAAGGAAAACAAAACAACTTATGCAAATTCGGAAATTGATATTTTCACATAACTTCTGCAAGGCCATCGATTCAATATATTTTTTGTTTGCAAAGGTGCAATACATGAGCTGTGTCCTACTTTTGGAGTAATGGACCCCTTTAAAACGTCCTCCTTGTTCACAAAAGCCTAAAAATGACATAAATGAAGGTTGAGTATGTATTGTCTATGTCAGCGGTTTTCAAAGTGTGAGGCGTGCCTCCCCGGGGGGGTGCCAGAGAGCTTCAGGGGAGGCGCAGCGGGGGAATTTCAGCTAGTTAACTTCAGCTAACTTTATGCGAGCGGCAACATGGATCGATGTTTTGTGAAGTTAAGTGAGAGAGGAGACAGCGTCTGGCAGAAAACGTCACTTGCACACTTTTGGCTGTCTGTGGAGACCGAGTTCCACCACCTCGCCAAAAAGGCTATAAAAGTGCTCATTCCCTTCACCTACGCCTACCTGTGTGAGACTGTGAGTGCGGGTTTTCCGCATTGACTTTGATCAAAAGCAAGTACCGGTCAAGCAGGGGCAGATCTACCGGGGTGGCAACTGCCACCCTAAGAATAGCCTTGCCACCCCAGTTGGGAGCTTTGTTTTGAAATAAAAGTTGTGGCTCATCGGACATTTATGATAGAAAATCTCTAATGTCCGAGTGCAAGTGAATGCAGCACAAGACGCAAGCCTTGTAACCCCTCTCCCGGGCCTGGAAATATGATTGGTGGCGATTTAATTTGTGCGGGACGGCGCAAAACGAGAAGCACTCGGACCCAAGTAGACGGAAGGAATGAGGTATTTGCGGTCTACAGTGACAGAGAAGAGACTGTCAAGTTTGGCTGCACTCAGCATTGAATTAAAACACGCCATAGCTTTGGATCTTAATCAGTTTGGGAGGCGTTTTGCTGAACAACATGGTAATCACTGCATCAGCGATTAGGCATGCCAACTTGATGCTCTGCTCACGGATGACTCGATGAGCATAACAAACTGTTAAGATGATGACCTTATGTGTGTAAATATATGTTTTTGTGAGGGTCTGCCCCCAAAAGAAAGTAACCACTTTGATTTAACTAGGCCAGTAGGTAAGGACTTTCCACCGGATAATAATACCCCTGCATTATAGCAACAACAACAATGATAATAATAATAACAATTGGGAGGGGGGGCGCGGCTGTTCTTATGTTCTCTGAAGGGAGGCTCACCTGCCCACACTTTGAAAACCCCAGGTCTATGTGATATTAACCACATTTACAGAGAAACAATACTTAGTGTTCTGTTTGCACACTTTGAACTGCTGGCATGTTCAAATTCATTACACAGTCGCTACTTTAGTTCTGTATGTATGACGGTTGTTGTGAGTTTGGACGGAGCAGATATACAAAGTTAGCTTAGCCTGATCGATCCGATCTCCATTCAGAAAGCACGCATTTTGTGTGTTTCGCCTGCCGTCTGTCTGCACACTTGTCAAAGCATTAATTCATGTTTTTTACTAACCGGTATCAGTATGTTGTTACTTCGGCATCATTTTGAAACGTGTATTAACAATTAAACCACGGTAAAATATGTACAAAAAATGGTACCATAGAATATACATGAAGATAAGCCCCGCCCCCTTGCCAGCGCTTCTTGTTTGAATGACGACAATAAACAGGATGAAACTCGAGCGATTAGAGGCATAGGGGTTATGTAAGAGAAGTAAAAACGTGTGCTCAGAGATGGTCAAATATCAGCCCAAACGTGTCACATCCTGCACAACACTGTGACGAGTTTTGTTTATAACATAATGTCCTTTGGTGGCTGCCCACCTTGCCTTGAGCATTTAGCAATAGTCTAACTTCCTACCTTGAGCCCACATACATCTGTATTTTCTATGAAATGCAGGTTTACCTTCAACCTTGAGCTAGGTCATGAACTTGAGGACTTTTACTCACCTGCAAAGAAAAGACGCCCCTATATACTCTGGGAAAGTGTGCATTCTGTTTGATTGACAGATGATCTCTGAGTCTTCTGCAATCCCAGCACTTCATCAACACTTATTGTCATGCCATTTGTAGCTTTTGAATACAACCTGGACAAAATTCCCCCCCCCCCCCCCCCCGGCTAATGGCTACGAATGGGCCTAATGCACGCTCCGCCCCATAAATCACATGCACAGTATCCTGCTTAGACATTCTGCAGCTTGGCCGACCTCACCACTCTGCTCCATCACACACTCGGAGATTAATGAGCACACACCCTTCTACCTTGCACCGCTGGACGGCAGGACACACAAAAGACACACACACGAGGGAACAATGGTGATTTGCACCAGCATACTTGTGAGGACTTTTCTCTTATTCTCCGTCGGATTACATGTAACAGGATTACGCAATCAGGACACACAAAAAGTATTCCCTTACAGTGACATTAAGAAGAAACGTAATCAGATTACATTTATAACAAACTGTCAATCAATAAAGATCAATTTATTATTTATTATATTTTCTTTTTAGTTTTCATTTAAGCTACACATTTATTTATTTTTCTATATATGTTTTAATGACACCTGATTTATTAAAACATATATACAGTAGGTTTTAATTAATATAATGAATTATAAAACATTTTTTGTACCTGATTTTTTTTATCCTGAATATCTTGGTTACTTTAAAGTTTACATTATATTTTATTACATTTAGCTGACGCTTTTATCCAAAGCGACTTACAATAAGTACATTCCACCAGGAAGACACAACCTTGAAGAAAAGAGCATCACTTCTTTTCTGAGGTCACATTGTTCTGTTGTCTTACATAATACACTAAGTAAAAATACACTAAGTAAAAATACACTAAATAATAATACACTAAGTAAAAATACACTAAGTAAAAAGTGTACATAATACACTAAGTAAAAATACACTAGGTAAAAATACACTAAGTAATATTACACTAAGTAAAAATACACTAAGTAAAAATACACTAAGTAAAAAGTGTACATAATACACTAAGTAAAAATACACTAAGTAATAATACACTAAGTAAAAATACACTAAGTAAAAAGTGTACATAATACACTAAGTAAAAATACACTAAGTAAAATTACACTAAGTAATAATACACTAAGTAAAAATACACTAAGTAATAAGTGTACATAATACACTAAGTAAATACACTAAGTAAAATACACTAAGTAAAAAGTGTACATAATACACTAAGTAAAACGTGTACATAATACACTAAGTAAAAAGTGTACATAATAAACTAAGTAAAACGTGTACATAATACACTAAGTAAAAAGTGTACATAATAAACTAAGTAAAACGTGTACATAATACACTAAGTAAAACGTGTACATAATACACTAAGTAAAAAGTGTACATAATACACTAAGTAAATCATCTTATTTGTATTTCTACGTCTTTTATTTATTTATTTTGTGACGGCCCTCTAGGCCTCAGACCCAACTCCCTGGTTAGCCACTCCAGATAAGCGACATACTCTAATTAGTTAGTAGAGCATGGGGAGTTGTTGTTGCATAGTGTAAAGGTTTGGTGTTACCTCAATTTGGTTATCTAGGTTGCTCGATTGTGGCGGTTTGATATGGCTAACATTGTGGAAGATTTTGTTCAGACAAGTTTTTGGAGCAATGTACAAAGGTGCAGTTGGTGAATATTGCTCATTCTTACTCTGTTGATTCCACACAAAGAAAAAGCTGAAGCGTATTATAAAGGCTCATTTGAAAGACTGTGGGGTTACTGATGGACGCGGGAGGTAAGAACATTGAGCGTTGAACAACAAGGTTTGGACCATGAAAAAGAGGTGGATCAAATACAATAAGGAACCAATGAAACTGGAGGCCATCTTGCCGACATGTGTCTACTGCGTTTGATGCCTAATCCAAAAGTAACAAAGTATTCAGAATGCATTACATGTGTATTGTGATACTCATTTTAGGTTACATTTTTATACAGGTAACTAGTAATTGTAACATTATAAGTAACCCTCCCAACCCTGGTTATTCGGTAACATTATAAAGTCGTTGCTATTTTTGTATCCTTCTAAGGACATGACTCGAAACAAAAGGGAGACAAGTGTGCGACTAATACTCTTCTTCTGCCAAGTTTTTGTAAACTTCCTCTCCCCGGGGACCGCTGAGTCCTTTGATCGCTCATTTTAGAGTTACTATAATCACATTTCAGGAATCCAATGTGCCGAATGTGTTTTCCAAATGTTTCTTTTAGCGGGAAATAATGCACTCAACTAACCATATCTCTGGTGTTATCATCATCGCCCAGGCTATTCACAAACTCTATCTATTAATCATTCTTTGAGCATGTACAGCAATTAAATTAGGCCGGGTCACACTCGAGCAATACGATTTTAATTGCGTGGGGCAAGGCTCTAATTCAACTATCTCTGGATGGCTTGACGGGGGCAAAGCAAGCTGCTCGGGAGCACAAACACGGAAAGAAAGGAAGGAGACTGAGAGAGAAAGGGAGGGATATTGAATAACAGGCAAAGGTTGTGATAAAGAGTCAAATCAAAACAGTAGACGGTGTCTTTCTTTTCAATTATGCACCTGGGTGTTGCATTCTGAAAGTACAACGGCAACAGACATCCAAACCGCATACCTCTGATAGGATATTTCATCTCCAATCACCTTCAAATACAAGCTCTACAATCCCAGGTCAAAGCTCTCCGTCTGCACCTGACAAGCAAAACAAACACACCTCAGTTTAGCAAACACTAGAAGTGGTGGAGAGAGAGAAACATGTCAAAAAGACCTGCAGAAAAATGGACAAAACACAAGCCGCTTCGGAGCAATATGAATGTTTACTTGTTGAATCTTTTATCAGTTTTGTTTTGATCTCCCTCCCCCCCTCTCGGTGTTATCTATGCAGCAGGTACTGAGCTTTGCATGGGGGCTGCGTGGAGCTGATTAGAACAGTGATAGATGGGAGGGTGGATGACCTTAGCTTGCGACTAAACACAAGGTTGGACATTTGTCTCCTCGCTGCATTTGCATGCTTTCCGCCCGTTTATGGCAATTTGTCACAATACTCGCAGGTTGTTTTTAGAAGGGGGAAAAAGTAGGCAGTGCAAGGCTAGAATCCTGGGGAAAACAATTCAACAGGGTATGATGAAGCACTCTCATTCAGATAATCCATTGAAAAAATGTTGTATTGTGAGTTCTCCTCGTGCTTACCCTTTGCTGTTCGTAATATGTTAAAAAGTGTAATTAAGGTACACTGGTGCAGAAATTCATCTTCAGGACACAAAACTCTAACCTGCTACCTCACACCCCCCCCACAAACACCCACGTAAACACACGTACGTCCACATACAAAACATGGAGACATGCTGATGAATGGCCTGTCATGCTGTTTGGTGATCAGTGAATTATTTACACTCATATGCCTTTTAATAATTCAGAGGGCCCAGTCTTAACAAATGACTGCGCCGCTTCCCCAAAGCAACAGAGTTCACTCAGCCAGAGCGCCACACACAGTGCCCCCCCCCCCCTCACATGCCCCTAGAATATGAGGGTGGTGCTTTTTGCAAGGAGCTAAATCTAAAGTGTTAGTCACTAATTTTGGAAAGCGAGACGTGTCTAGGCAAATCAGTCTCTGTGATCTTTATTATCAACTCTTATTTGGAAATATCCAGACTGTTGTTTAATCTATTACATTTTTGATACTATTCTTAGCAAAGTTTGACATATCGGAGGGACAAATCTCCAAAAATAAATCAAAAGTAAGCTGTAGACCACCATGTAGAGATGCCATAGCAACCAGTGCCACTGCCCACAATGCATCTGTACAAACACGCATATCAACCAATTGGCTCAGTGTGCGAACATCCTGTCAGTCACAGGGTAAGCTGGTCATGTATACATACAATGAGAGATTACTACATGCCTTCTCCCTTTTTCTAGTCACCAGCTAACACACACACACACACACACACACACACACACACTCAGAATCACACACAGAGGCCCCGGCAGACACTTCCAGGTCCCTAACGAGGTCGCTAATTAACTCTCCCACTTGCGCTCGCTCGTTTTCATCCGAGGTGCACATTGCTTTTTTTGACAGGAGAAAATTGCCGGGCAATTAAATCATCTGAAGACGAACACTCCGGCAGCTGGTATTAACAGCTAAATGTTACAACCATTTTCTAAAAATGACTGCATGCAATTGTGGAGTCACTGTACAGTAAGTGACTGCCTGCTATAATGCTCTCTAATAACCCACAGCTGAGGCTTATGGCACTGTACTGTACACATGGTGTGTTAGTGTTACAAATACCCAGCGTAATGTATCCATTCATGCCAACCACGACTCATTTGTGTTGTCTTTTGGTCCTTTGTAGAATAAATCTGACTTAGTTTTAATCCTTATATTACTATGACTGCATGACGATGCTGCCATTTCCTTTCTCTTCATCTCATGAAACAAACCATGATGAATAAAGGTAAAAACCCTAACCCTGTTTGAATGTATTGCACACAGGGCTGCACCTAATGCTTATTTTCATTATACATACAGTACAACCTGTTTTAAAGATATACAACTGAGGAAAAGCAGAACCAGTGGGACATGTTTTGCATTTCGAATGACCTAAAGCTTCACTGAACAGTATTTTTGAATCAACATTGATGTGTAACAGGAATGGCATCAGTTATTGTGATAAATCCACAGCGAAATATATATAAACCTTTAAAGTTACCTTACATTTAAGGGGCATTTTAGTGCCTTTAAGCTTTGTGTTTTGGTTAGAAGACCTTAAACTTGGTCATGACTCATGTCTGTTGTGTTTGTTGGACATGGAAATATGCAACTGTTTGAAATACATTCACCTTATAAAGTTACTATCAAGGCGCACTACTTCTTTCACATCTCCTGTAAACCCTGCCCTGGCTGCTAAATGATGGCAATACTTATTTGCAATTCATATTTGACCCAGGTCTGTGCCTACTCACCCACACCCACATACACACATACAGTGTTTTTCGGGCTCCACTTCATCTCAGTGCAGCCTCCTGGGTCCCTGGCCTCTTCTGAAACAGATTTTTGTCTCCTATTTTGTTAACCTCGCTCGCAATTAACCCCACGCTGCGAGCCCGACACTGGGGGGGCCACAGAGGCTTGCCTACAGTATGAGAGAGCCCGGCCCCCGTGTGAATCAGCGCATTGTGTCATCTGTCCTGCACAGAAAGGAGTGGTGGAGAAAAGGGGAACGAGACACAGAGAGAGGGAGAAAGAGTGCTGTTTTTTTGGGGGTCCACTATTCTTAGCAGGGTACCCCCAGGGGCGATGACAGCAGCGTAGGGTGGAAGGGGTTTGGAGGTGGGGGTCCCACCCTGACAGGTTCTTTTGTAAGGCGGGGGTCAGAGAGGAGGGAGTGGTGGTGGTGGGGGGAGGGTGCGTGTAGGTGAGCGTTGGAGATGGCGTGAGTCGTCGCCGGCAACGGGGGGTCATTGTGCCCACTCCATTCTGTCTCCACTCTCTGCTACTGCTCAATGGGCGGATTAAAGGAAACGCCTGAGCCTTAATCTTTGAACTACACACACACACACAGCTGAATGGAGTGTGTGAGGCTCGGGTCCCACGCAGCTTGTGTGTACGCTAAATGTTCACATTGACGGTTACACTACCATCTATAGGTCTCATTTGCATTGTGGAATGTAATGATGTTACCCACATACTCTTTTCTAGATCTCTCATAATGAGAGAAAAAGGTCAGTGTCTGCGAGCGGGGAGGAGGAAAAGGAAAAGCGAGAGGGTATTAAGCCAGGAACCTTGGTCTCTTTACAGTTCTCCAAGTTCACAAACTCCAGCAAATGAGGATGTACAACAAGCCAAGGGGCCTTTTATTGCAAATCTAATTCATTTCTCTAGACAACTGTGAAATGTGCCATTGACATTAGTCATTACCCGGAGGGCTAACGAAAAGATGATCTCAGTTAATAAATGATCCCTAACAAGGAGCTCTCTCTTTCTCTCTCCCATTGTGTTAATGGCGGGGGCAGCTGTTAGCGCCATGCAGCTACACGGCTAACACTCACTCTGGCTTCACTTCCCTCTCAGTCCTTCTGCTTTCATTTGGCTCCTGGGTACCCGCTCTCTTTCCTCATCTCCCCCCTTTGCCTCCCTCCCCGCATCATCATCACCCTGCAGATCGTGCATAATGCAGTGGCATCATTAGAGCCTTGATTTCAGACGCTTCCGGCACCGTTTCTGGATTGTGGCCGCGGCGCTTCCGGAAGCTGGCCGGCTCAGATTCCAAGACCGAACAAGCCTTTGGGAACAGATGTGAATGACAGCAGCGCAGAAAGGGAGATCCAATGATCTAGAAGGGAGGGGGTTGGGGTGGCTCATCATCTAGAAGCCACTCTGACCCTCCAGCTGGCCCTGGCCATCATTGATACTAAACAATAAGGAAGCTGTTCTAAGCATTATGGGTAAGGGTCAGAGGTGGGAAGTAGTGGACTTCGTTACTGTACTTAAGTAAATTTTTCTGGTATCAGTACTTTACTCCACTACTTATTTTTCACTGGCGACTTTTTACTTTGACTTCTTACATTTTGAACACAAATACCTGTACTTTCTACTTCTTACATGTTGAACACAAATACCTGTACTTTCTACTTCTTACATGTTGAACACAAATACCTGTACTTTCTACTTCTTACATGTTGAACACAAATACCTGTACTTTCTACTTCTCACATTTTCCAAACAGGCTGGTTCCTTTAGTTTGAATGTGTGTTTGGTGGCGTGATCATTATTATTTAGAATTATTACATGGTTTAGTTGAATACTCGATTCTGATTGGTCAATTCAGAACACGTGGCACGTTGTTAATCTAGAACAGACAGACCACTGTCAAGGATTTATTGACCGTTGTTAAGGACGCTCACATCTGCACAAAGAAGTCCGTTCAATTTAACTGTATACAGTTTGGCTGAAAAGCAAACTGAATGCAGTTTGCTTTTCTAACTGACAAGACAAGAGCGACAAGAAAACAGTGGGGAAGTAACGGGTCAGAAACCCTCCTTTTTACGCAGCGGTCCAGACATAGACATCAAACGGCGACACATATTCAGTGTGCAGTTCCTTTGGCATTAGGGCAGGGATATCTAGATACTTTCCAAGGTTTGACATAATGAATTGTGCTACTTTTAAAGCAAGCAGCGATGTTTTCAAATCTGTATTCTATAACACATAGGTTTGAGCAAGCTCTCTGATTGGTCAATAGGCGTGTTTGATTCCACGATCAAACAACGATCAAATAGAACGTGCCTAATCACAAAGTATCCAGTGGCCTACACACGCCACTAGCCTACCGAAACTACTTCCATGAGCCTACATAGTGTGGTTTCCATAGCGACGTTTAGCGACACACAGCCGTTACACTGTTATACATTGTCTCTCGTTGGAAATCGGTAGCTACAAAATGTCAGAAGCACCTGCATACAGCGGCTGGCGGAGGCAGGGTTGGAGGCCAGAGAAATTATGTCCGTTAGCGGACATAAAAACGAGTCATCGCTTCGCAGCTACTGGGCTCCATCTCTAGACAACAGAAAGATGTGGAGCAACGAGCTTTTTGCCGGTCCGGGACACGCCATGAAACGGCCACTGGAGGAAAGCTCTTCCTATAACGTAGTCCTACCCGTGAACACCACAGCACCACCTGCAAAAAGGTCTGGCATGGAGTTCATGGAGAGCTGTTTCAAGAATTGCACTTTTAATGGCAGCATGAACATCCACCTTCATTCTGAACCCAAAATGTTTCAGCACCAGGGAGCCTGATTTGATTTGTTCCGCTAATCCCACACAGTGATTACTCAGATATTTAAATAGCCTAATTCAAGAATTGTTTTCAATAAATTGTTTTCAATAAATTGGTTAATAATATATTATTTACTATAATTATATCAATAACTGTAAGCGGGTAACTCCAGTACAGGCGTACGGACCTCGGCGCAAGCGCCTCGGTCCTGCCACAGTACTGTCGTACCAATAATGACGTTCAAGAACGGCCTCTCGTGTATGATTGCTTAAATCAAAAAGCTCCTCAAAAACGCTATCGAAGCAGTTCCTGCCGTTGCTACGTTAGTTCAAACAGTAACGGACTATTTTCTTAGCGGATGCATGTCAATTTAAATCAATACATACAAGTATTTTTTAAATCAATAAAATCATTTTCTAAATCTACAAAAGCATTTCAATTAATAATGGGAGTCATGTCGTTACTTTGTTGAGAATGTGGCCATGTATTAAGCGAGATAATGTGCACATTGCATAATGTACCTTCATGCCGATCTAGATCCCTCCTCTTCGCGTCGGGCTCCTGATCAGCCTGTCGGTGTTCTTTTCCCCATAATGACCGCGCTGCTGCACATTATCCCTTACTCATTGCGTGCCTATTGATTTGATCCATGTATCCATCATTTCCTGGTCTTCTCTAAAGAAGAGGGACCAATGAACACGTTGTCATGTTGCCGTTGTTCAGCATGGAAACATTCATTAGCTAACAATGACATTATTGTTCTGTTAAAATAAAGGGAGGTCAGGTACTCTTTAAAACAGCTGCTAGTTATGGGTACTTTTTACTTCGTAAAGAAGTTTAGTCAGTACTTCTACTTTCACCACAGTATTTTTAAACACAAGTATCTGTACTTCTACTTGAGTGAAGGATGTGTGTACTTTTGCCATCTCTGTTGATACCAAGTGGCAAACTCTGGGGAAGAGCCGGGACGCCAATACGGAAGTGCCACACACTGCAGTTCATCTAGTGGCCAGTAGGAGCAGGCTGCAGAAGGGAGCAATTTCCATAGACCCTCATGTTAAAATGCCCAACTTTACAGCAGAAATAAACATCTTTACATTGTGGTGACACGTTATTGGACATAATTCACCTCTCGTATTGTGTTGCCACACGGACCCTTTAGTGGGAACACCTGTAGCGTTAGCTTCCATTCCTGCTAGCTCATCAGGCAGAGCAGTGCATGTGTTAACCTCTCTGATATAAATGGATAATAAAGATTGGAACTCCATTCTTAATACACCGCCTCCGACTCTCTCTTCACGGCACTACACTGGTGACCCCGACTTTTCCGAGAACATTTCCGGAAAATTAACGAACATGGCTGAGCGCGATGTTTTCATAAAGCTGCCGGAATTCTGAGAGCACGCCGCGGAGGCATGGTTCGCACATAGGGTTGCCAACCGTCCCGTATTAGCCGGGACGTCCCGTATTTGAGCCAAAAGGGGCGTGTCCCGTACGGGACATTGTTTGTCCCGGATTCCCGTGTAAGGGGAAAATAAAATAAAAATTATGTTTGCGCGCAATGCAGTGTGTCTCGGCCCGACGGGCGCTAGGACCGCTCAGTTGACAGGGCAGGCACAATGCTTCGCCACGTGTATGTGAGATTTTCATTCCGGGGCGCGGCATCATTGTTTGTGTGGCATGTCAGCCTGTTCAGTAGTGGAAAATGAGCGCTTGCCGGTGGAGGTGGCGATGAAGAGAGAGAAGAGAGAGAGGATGTGGTTCTGGGCCCTGGCCCTTCTAAAAAGAAAAGACTTGTGTCTTTCAACACACAGTGAAAGGAAATACAGTTGGGTAAAGCCCGTGAGTGGAGATCTGTCTCGGGTCTTCTGCACCCTTGTGTCGGAGGGAGTTTTCAATAGGTCACGGTGGAGAAAAAACGACCTGAAACAGCATGCTGGCACAGCACAAGCGAGCAACACAAAATAAAGGTGCATCAATATTACAAATTCTTCGGCAGTTCACTGCAGAACAAGACAAAGTTGCTGCATGTGAGGTAACAATCAGTGTATCACACAGTTAAGCATGGTTTGAGTTAAAACAGGCATGGACTGCAGTAATAAGCGGGCAAGAGTGCCATGTTTAGTGATTCCAACACTGCAAGAAAATGCAATGTGGAAGAATAAAGGCTGAGATGATAACAGTCATGGCTTGGCCCAAAACTGTGAGGGATATTCTAAAAGAGCTGTGTCCTCCTCCCACCGAGGTGTGCAGCAGGTGAGGAGGTTACTGATACTGATCAATCTCTCTGGAAAAGCCAACTATTGTTCTATTTTGTAACGTGTGGTTTTGAGAGGAGAGAGAGAGAGAGAGAGAGAGAGAGAGAGAGAGAGAGAGAGAGAGAGAGAGAGAGAGAGAGAGAGAGAGAGAGAGAGAGAGAGAGAGAGAGAGAGAGAGAGAGAGAGAGAGAGAGAGAGAGGAGAGAGAGAGAGAGAGAGAGAGAGAGAGAGGCGCTGTCGTGGTGCTGTTTTTGTGTGTGAGAGTCAGTCAGCCGATTGATGGGAAAATGGTTGGTTGAAGGATAACATTAAGTCTAATAATGATGTACCGTGCATGTTCACATCATGTATACTTTTCATTACTTAATACCATTTTTCAAATATTTTATTTTTTAACATTTTGGACAAAATTTACAAAATGTCCCCCGCGCGCGCGAGGGACACATGCATGTGTCCCGTTTTTCCATGTCTGGAAGTTGGCAACCCTATTCGCACATGTGGAGGCACACTTCGCCTGCCGACAGGTCCGTGACGGGGACCTGAAATACTACCATGTGGTAGCAGCGCTGGGCAGCTCTGCGTCGTCCAGGTTTGTGGGATTCATCGCAGCCCCCCCACATCATGGCAAATATGAGGCGTTTTTTCCTGGCTACACAACAGCCCGGTGCAGAGACATAAGCCGCGACGCGCAGCGGCCCACCTGCAGTCAAGAAAGCGTGGCGGAGGCCGGACACGGCTGTGGCGAGCCGGCGTGGAGACGCCGGAGAGTGCGTTTACCACACACGTTTCGGGACAAGGGTGAAGAGATCCATCGCTCCGTGCAGCTACAAACCCCCGGGAAACGGAGGGGTCGGCGCTCAGTAGTGGCTCTGAGCGTCGGCGGCACGTGCAGGCTCCTCTTCGTCAGCGACAGCGTTTCGGGGAGCCTGTTTCTGTGTGACACGGGCGCTCAACGGAGCGTAGTTCCAGCATCGAGTGAAGAGGTCGCCCGTGGGGGGCACGGACCGCGATTGACGACGGCTAACGGCTGTCCCATTCGCACGTACGGCGTGAGGCCTATGTGTCTGTGCATAGAAAAAAATATTACAATAAAAATATTACAATAATTTAGTCTTACCTTTTTTGATTTGTGATCAAAAGTTGTGTTCACCGGAATAAAAAAGCCGCTCAAGGTTAATCCAATGTCTTTGTGTCACGTAGACATTTTGACTGATAATCCATCATCATATTTATGGCAATATACTGGCTATAAAGTTTTGCCGTCCAGGCGTGCACTTTCAGATATGCTTTGTTCGCTTCTCTATTACGTCCGCTATGGTAATGTTTACGTGGATTTGGGAACTGCCCATCGATTCTAATGGTTCTGATGGTTAAGAAAAAGGTGTAAATCACACGAATCGACCAATGACTCCAGAGATATAGTCCTGCGTAAAGACTTCATTTATTGTTTACTACGGAAGGAAGCAGGAAGCAGGAATTGCAGGACCCAGAGCGCACGGAGCACAGAGCGGACAGCAGATAACGGAATTGCAGTTGTATTGCTTATGGATTATCAGAACATTTCAAAGGGGACACAGCCCCATTGGATATTAACCTATGGATTAACTAAATCATCGTTTTTATCGTTTTAATGCCATTGAAGACCAGTTTAGACCAGACAAAGAGGAAGGTAAGCCATTAGCCTACCGCATGTTGGTACCTAGCGCCACTTGTTTTGATGTACGTTTTTGTTGATAACCTCGCGAGTTTGTATCTTTCAGTGTTGAGATGGGCACCGTTAGATTCTGTGTCTTTACGATCATAAACGATGTGTTGGATGTGCAGCTAGGATAAGTAATAAGGGAGCTAGGAGTGATTTTCGGTGCAGTAATAGGTTAGCATTTTTCGCTCGGGGCTAATTCAGAGCCTCACTGTTAGCATTGTGTGTTTTTTTTGAAAAAATAAATGAAAAAGATCAGTTAAATTAGTTTTTTTCCCGTTATATGGATATAAAATATTCATAGTTTATTAAATATTAAGGTTCCTTAGACGTTGTTTCCTGCAAATGACGCGATTTAAGAATAACAAAATATAGCTAATTCTCTTGCAGATTGTCTCATTTGATTATGAATGTAACGTTTATATAGGGGAACTACACTGTTAGCAGTAACTTGGTATGCATGTATTTCATGTTAGCTTAGCTTCTTAGCCTGAGCTAGCTCTGTTTACTTCCAGTTCGGAGGCAGCAGGTCCCGCCTCGGCTCCGCCTCTTTGCCCTTATTTGGAGCAGGCGGGATTAGACTCTGACGTCACAGTCGAGCCTAGTGGCCGACTCTGCCTACTAAGGGCTTCACGGCAACTCTGCAGAATCCTATGGGTGACGTCACGGACACTACGTCCATTTATATATACAGTCTATGGTTGATACTAAACAAGCTGTTCTAAGCATTATGGGTAAGGGTCAAACCAGAGGATGGATCACACAGCTACGGAGCGGACACAATTAATAAGGTCAAGCAAGATGGTTGCCAACTGTAATCAAGCACTTTTCTTCCTGTCAATCTACATAATTTGAAAATAAACCCCATCAGAGCTGTGCTGTTTTATTTTCTAGTCTGTAATAATTGTTTCCTGGAAAGTGAAATCCATTATTAGGGCGCCGAGGCATCAGCGTTTGTCTATCTCTGAAACGACTAGTCGCATTTTCTCATCTGATGAAAATGCAATTGTTCAAATTGTGTTTGCAAGAGGAGTCCCCACGTCTAGTGCGGGAAAGCACATAATACGATATTCACGTTTTTTTCCTCCTACTCGGAGTTCCAATTTATTGGAGTAACCGAGCAGAAAATGCACTGACAGCTGTTGCACTTTATTGCAAATTAGTATATACATTCTACAGCCCGCGAGAAAAAGCCAAGCCACATTGTATTTTCTGTAATTGCTGGAGCCTGGGAGAACGGAGGGGCAATGGCAAATCGAGCAATTACAAGCTAAAGATGACAGGGGTATACTTTTAGCTTCAGATGCTTGAAGCTGGGGAGGGAAGTTGGGGGGGGACGGGCCAGCAACGACGATGTCTGATAGTGGCATGAGAGGGAGAGGGATGGTGTTAAATTACGTGCTATTGGTCATCAGTGTTATTGTTATTATTCTTCCACCATCTTCCTCACATACTACCTGATTTTAGGGTGTCAGGTCACAGTTTAAGCTACATTACAAACATTCTGACTTGTATCATACGTAAATGCAGTATTACCCTTTCAATAATTTGTTTTCCAAATTAGTTTTTCAAAAACAAAAACTAATTTAAGAATCAAAATAACATATTTGACTTAATTCTTATTTCAATACTTCATATTCCGCAGGATTTGACCAATTGTTAATGGCATTTTGAAGTTTCAGGAATAAAGACCCCATCTCTTTTTGTCCTGATCCATCTATATAAAATCACTTTGTGATGTCACAATGTTCGTTTGGGTTGTTCAACCATTGGCCAATCACCAACCAACAAACAGCGCTGCAACAGAGGGGATTATGGGATGCTGCAATGATCTGTTTGGTGTTTCAGCCAAACACTTCAGAGACACGTTTGTATATATCTGACAACTAGTGTAATAGGGGACCTTTAAGTAATGTTCCTGTAGGTTCTGCCAATGACCTCAAAGTATTAACCAACTTTACACTGAAGCCTATTTGAGCTATGCAAATTGAAGTATGCACATTAGACCTAAGTGTCATGGTAAGTAAATATATCAAGTTCTCTATTTTAAATAACAAATTCAGATTCATATCAGGAGTCTGCCACCTCATTGGTTAGGCCAGGGGTCTGCAACCTTTTTGACCAAAAGAGCCATTTTCTACCGTCTGGAGCCGCAAAACATATTTGATAGCTTGATAGCTTATAAAGTTGTATATATTGTTATATCATAGACAACAACTACAGTTTTTTTGCATTTATTATTTATTACATTATAGAAAACTGTTTACCTCTAATAAGAAACAAAGAACTCTCATAAGGAGAATAAAAAAACATATACAGGCCTACTTTAAAATAAATCAACACAGCACTTGGGGAGTCCTCTGCACATTTGAAGAAAATTAATATAATTAAAATGGGCCCACTTTGAAATAAATCAAACATATAGCTGCACCCTAAACACTTGAAAAAATAAATGAAAAAGATCAGTTAAATTAGTTTTTTCCCGTTATATGGATATAAAATATTCATAGTTTATTAAATATTAAGGTTCCTTAGACGTTGTTTCCTGCAAATTACGCGATTTAAGAATAACAAAATATAGCTAGTTCTCTTGCAGATTGTCTCATTTGATTATGAATGTAACGTTTATATAGGGGAACTACACTGTTAGCAGTAACTTGGTATGCATGTATTTCATGTTAGCTTAGCTTCTTAGCCTGAGCTAGCCCTGTTTGCTTCCAGTTCGGAAGCAGCAGGTCCCGCCTCGGCTCCGCCTCTTTGCCCTTATTTGGAGCAGGCGGGATTAGACTCTGACGTCACAGTCGAGCCGTTAGTGGGCTCGACTGTGACGTCTTCCTCTCCCGTATTGTTCCTCGATACGTAAAGGCTGCAGCACCTTTGACAACTTCTCTCTACATATCAAACATACCGGTAAGCCAGCATCGTTTGCTGTGAAAGCAGATAACTCTGTCCACGCAGTATTAAACCCTGTGTTCCTCTGGTACTTTTCTTTGATGTATCCATAGTTCGCTCATCGAGCCGGGGGTCAGGTTATTCGCCTGCAAGAAAAGGGCGCTAGCACGGGACCGTAGCAGGATGTGACACATATTTTAGTTGACCTAATTAAAACCGTTTTTTTTACATTTTCAACCATGCAACAAAATATAAATATTCCTACAAATATTTTATTTTATTTCCTTCTTAATTTTGTCTAAGCTCAAGGGAGCCAGAGCAGAGGGCTTAAAGAGCTCGAGAGCCGCGGGTTGCCAACCCCTGGGTTAGGCAATTGAAACAACTTGGTTGAGGTTGGGGAAAGATCATTGTCATATTTGGAACCAGTGTAAAATAGTGGTGGAACATAACGTGCAAACGGTCATACAATATAGGAAAAGGTCCTACTTAAAGTTCAATTGGGAAGCATTACAATATTTAGGGTCAAGTCAAACTCCTTTAAATCCATGTGTGCACGGTTATAAGGCGGTGATAGCACTCTCTTTTGAATGTTTCCAGCTGTATGCTATGTTCTCGAGGAAGTTGGAGATAGAGGTCTCTTGCCTGATCTGATCCCAGACCTGCAGGTGTACAGGGGGTTTCAACAGGCTGTAAGTTCCCCTGATGTCTCCTTTCATGATTCCAGGTGACTCCTACATGTGGTCTTGAAGGCCTCTTGCTCTCACGCTGCATGTGAATAAACATCCTCAGTGCTCTGTATTTGTCAAGCTGATGAGCAGAGCTGCTGAACTGTGAAGTGCCTGGGGCATGGAGAATAAAGGGGGGGGGGGCGGTGTATGAAACGGCCTGTCCTGTGTGCAGGTGAACTGCCAGAGGCCGGTGTGGACTGCACAGAGAATTGATGTCAAATGAGAGTGACTTCAGAGGTTAGTCAGGTGCATGAAATATGTATCGAGATGTATTTCAGCTCCAGTCCAAGTGTCTCTGAAATCACTTTCCTTTGCGATTGATGGATTGATTTAGAGACTCTCAAACTGAAACCAAGTGAACTGCCCAACCAGCTGTGCGAAATACAACCAAAAGCAGGCCTGGGGAGTAATGGATTACATGTAACGGGATTACGTAATCAGGATACATACTTTAAGTGTGAATCTATACGCCTACTGCCTGCTTCATGGTTTTCACGTTCGATGCTTCATTTGTTCAGTTTTTAATTCAGCAGGTGAACCTGTATGTTCATAAAATAGTGTGTGTGAGCTGAACTGTGTGCTCATGTGTTTCATTGTTGTTGTATTACTGCCTGAATGTGCTTTCTAAGGTCACCTTGTTCAAGGTACATAATACACATACTATATGTATGTAATACAATGTGTTTTTACAATAAGTAAAAACATCTTATTGATATATATTTTCTCTTTCATTTCTTTGAATTGCATTTTGATGACATCCAAAAGTAACGGAAAGTATCAGATAACATAACTGTTATATTCTACTCAGGTTAGGTCACTGATTAAAAATGTTTTTCAGGAAATTGTAATTGTAATGTTTGTAAAGTAACCCTGCCAGCCAACCGTTTATGAGTGGTTCACCTTATTTCGACAATACTAGTTTGCATCCAGAGATGGAACTGCATCTGTGTAGCGAGCAGCCCTGGGGATGCTAACAGAAGAGATGGAGAGCACTTAGGATGTAAAACGCACAAAGCTGAAATGTAAACACTTGTCTTCCTTCATATTAGATTTTCCATCATCTTCATTGCTCTTTCTTTTGGCGAGAAGCTCATCTCACACTCCGGCGTTTCAATTTGCAACGCCGCCGTTCCAAAGTACATGTTCATTTATTGCTGTTATTACTTTGTCATGTCGGATAAATTGATAACATGACATCACTTGTTTGCTGCCTTGTTGCGCCGGCAGTCTGATTATGAGGTCAAGTGCGTTAACAAATGCTAGAGATGGGAGACTTGCCATCCATTCATTTGAAGTCCTCCTGAAGACGAGCACACCAACTCTGCTTGTTAGAAATCACTTTTAGTGAGCAAATGAAAGTTGTATCCCCCTCAAATCGATTAAATGATACATTTCTAAGAGGTGAGATATTCCCTTTTGTTCTGGACAGAAGAATATGTTATAAAATGTTCACAGGAGGTCACAATAATTATTGCCATGTTTGAGAAAATGCAGAGTTAGAATTTGGCTTTCACATTGCCCGTAATGATGCTCAGATTTGGAGTGAACTGGCAGCGATTAAGAGCAGGATGGAGCAGGCAAAAGGAAAGGAAAAGCTCTGTCAAGGTCACGCAGGGCTCATTATAAAGGTTGCTAAGCTACAATCTGTGACGGGCAGAGAAACTGGAATAGCACGAGAGCGATTGAGTGTGTGACCCCAGAAAAAACTGCAAAATACCTCCGTGCTAAATTAGCTTTTATTCTTTGTTTGTAAGGTAACATCTCCATAAATGAACTCCCAATGAATGGGAATCCATGACCCCAAAAGCTTTCTTTGCCAAAACTAGTATATTTTATTAGTATTCCATTAAACACTGAGAGGTGAACAATTCCAAGTGACCTTTTTTTTACACAGAGGCAATTAACAGAGGAAAGAATCTGCCTACAAATGGCTGTGGAAACACTTAATGAAAAGGGAGAATCCTCGCTCGGCGGAGCACTTAAACGACTGTGAGCGAAGTGCCGACAGGACACCATACCTTCGGGGTGAAAAAAGATCTCCTGTCCTCAGGGGACCACTGCACTGTCAAAGAATCCCCATTATGTATTATCACAAAGTCAGACAGCGAAAATCTTCAAACCCAATGTCTGTGATGGGCTAAGAAAGAGCTGACAAGAGAGTGCTACCCCCCCCCTCCCCCTTTTGAGTCACTTTGAAAACTTGGGATGATCCACCTTTTAACAATCCTACGGGGATGAATCAACCTTGCTCCTATCTGAGACGCTACAACCAGCACACCTAGAATTACAATGGGAGCACATCAAGGGACGGCCAAGCCTGACTGACAAGCCTCCCACCCCCCCCCCCCCCCTTCATTTGCATGGCGGGGTTTTGGACTGGGAGTTAATCAGGCCTCTCCATGGTGCCATAGCAGGGGCTCCCATTCGTATCCCCCCCTTCCCCTCTAACCGGAGCACCCTTTCCCCACGAGGGCCGGCGGTGAAATCCTCTTAGTTTGTGCCCACCTCGCCAAGAAGTGTGGGAGGGGGGGGGGGGGGCACATGGTTTGTTCTCTGTCGGGACTGACCTCCCTTTCCCCTGCCTGGCACCTCCCATTAAAACAGCTTTAATTACACAGAGTTGACTCCGCCAGTCCCTCTTCCAACTCCCCCCCCCCCCATGCCTCTCTCTCCCCTCTCCACAGGGGAGCACTCCTTGTCTCCTCTCCATTAAGATTGAGAGAGTGAAGGGGAGAGGAGCCACTTCCACACATGCAGCGGGGGAGCAAATACCATTTTCAGCTTCAAATGTCTTTTCGCAGATTGGGTTTTATTTTGCGCCATTGACATGACACATTTTTTGATCCGTGTGGCAAATTAAAATGATTCATGTGTTTGAGCATGCTTGTCAATTTAAAAGAAAATAGTATTTCAGTTTTAAACACATTTGGGCAAACTTTGAGTCGTGTGGTTTCAGATCACATGAATGACGACAAATCTCTCGGGATGATTACAAAGGACAGATTGCACATATTTAATTTTTACGAACGTAGTTTTTATGGTATATTTATATTGTGTTTTCTATAGTTTTTTTTATAATAGTTTTATATTTTTGGTTGTTTTTATTACAATTTATCTTCGTTAACTGTGTTTATGTATGCATCATTGCTCGTATGTGTAAACCTACTCGGCTATAAACCTGTTCTGATATAAACCTCTCTGTCCTTTGGCCTATTCAGCAGCACAATACTTCATTGTATTTGTGTTGCCGGGTAGAAGTGAGGTGATAGCGTCTTTTGTTGCCCCCTTTACACATGACAAGCCTCTATTCACTGCGGTGATACCTGGAAATCTGGCTTTCCCCCACTAACATCCAACTGTTATCACTTAATTCCTGTGAGGGACGCTTGATTTATGTTTCCTTGGATAATAAAGTACAGTATCGCTAACATGTGTAAAATGTTCCCCGAGCGCCACCTCTGTCTCCTTGATTAATGCCGATGTAATTAAGCAGCGCACTAATTATGCAATAAATAATGACAAGGTGTGCATTTATGCAAAGATAATAGCAAACCTTGGGTGAGGTGATACCCTGGAGAAGTTGCCCAATCAGATCATTTCTTTGGACAACAATGGGATGAAATGAAATGCATCCAACGGACGGGTTTGACCATTGTTATGCGGTGCATTAAACATGTGTGATAATCACAATGTGCATTTGCCCTGGATGTATTTTGAATGATAATCAATAGAGTAATAATCATGAAACATACAAAAGGGGAATTGTGATGCATTTCCAGCGCTGATTTCAATTAGATTTTGAAGACAACCTTTACAGAAAAGGTAACTTTTAGCTGCGATCAGACACTCAATTATAAATCCATCGATATTTCAGAAAGACGCCATCATCAAAAGGGGGACATCCGATTGAGCCATTAATCAAATCACACCCTACTGTCCCATCTCAACAACCTGAGCCCCACAGCAAAAAATACCAATTTCCTGTTGGATGGCGTCAGCAGCGAGTCAGCTCCTCTCCATCGTCCCACGCCACTTTTCTGATCATCCGGTCACACGCCTATTTGCTGCAAAATATGCTTCACCGCCATTCTCCCATGTAAGATGTCTCCATGTAGGTTCTCCTGAAATGTGTATAAGAAGAGCGTTATTTACACTGATTAATGGTCCCCGGGTTTGGCGGAGTGTAAGCCGCTCGCGTCCAGACAGCGGTGACAAATAAATCTATCAATCATAAGTGGGATTTTCTAATCCCAGAGCCATCAGACAGAGTTGCAACCTAAACACTTTGTCACGGGGAGAGCAGCCCACCACACGCTTAGCGTATAGTTAACACAGCACTTTGAAAGACAGAGCGGCCTCCAGGTGGATACACAAAGACGCACGGTCATTTTCAGAGACAGGGAAAGGAGAGTTTCAGCTCTCTGTCAACACTAAGGAGGCCTATGTGGTCACAATTTAAAGGTCTCCTATTATACTATTTGTAGGCATATAGTATAGTTCTGATCTATACAAACACATGTCTCTGAAGTGTTTTGCTCACAATACCAAACAGATCACCCATTCTAGCCATGCCTCATACCCCTCTATTTCAGCCCTGTTAGAGAAGTGCTGATTCTGGGTCCGTAGCTTTAAAAACAAAAAAAAGGGGAGGAGAGCTTAATATTTGTTATATAAACTTAATAGTATTGCTTTCAACTAACCTAATACAGCAATGTGAAATCTGTAGACGTCTAATTGAAGTTTCAGTTATTCAGTGTAATATTAAACAGCATGGACGGACCTTCATGACAGTAACAAACCTAGTGTGGAACTTTGAAGCATAGCTCTGGGACAACGCTATTAATAAATAGGTTTTAACGTAACACTTTCTGAACATAAATCCAGCCAAATAACATCTGTCCAGGTATTTCCTCAAACATCAATTATATGAGATTAATTGGAGTGTGTAAAACAGAAAACATGTTTCATTGATTCTCGGGATACGAGGGGCTCAGACAAGATAGATGTCTCCAGCAGCATATAAGCTCTATTTAACGCGGGAGAGATGAGTTTAGGTACGTCGCGCAATGCTAAGTAGAGACATCAATCGGCATCCTGAGTCCTCATGGGTCCATCAGCTGGTGTAACGCAGGCTGTCTGCTGCACAACAAGCCCCTGGATGCTCTCTACCATCTGTGACTGAAAACAAAGACAGTGATCGCATTCAAACGCCGGGGAGGGAAGAGAACCTGTATCAGCACCTTCCATAATCTGCTCACAAATACACAGTGGTGTGAAGCAACTAGATTTAATAAGTGCTGCGCTTAAGTGCAATTATTATGTATAGCTGCACGTGAGTATTTCAATGTTATGCTACTTTGTACTTCTACTCCACTACAGTTCACAGGTAAATATTGTATTTGTAATCCACTACATTAACAACAGTACCTTGCTGATATGGAATAATGATAGAAAATCTAATCAAGTGTTAAATCAGACTTTAGTTCCACCTGGAGTAAATCCACCAGCTACCCTGCAGTCTACAAAGCCATTCAGACTAGCTGCTCCTTCACCAGCTTTGAGAACACTTTCATGATCAATCATTATAAAACATATGATATATATTATTCTGAAACGGACCAATTAAACGACTACTTTTACTGTCTTTCACTATATTTTGATGATAATACTTTCCTACTTTTACTTGAGGAACATTTTGAATGCAGGACTTTTACTTGTAAGAAGGTATTCCTATACTCTTCTTCTTGTACTTAAGTACAAGATCTGAGTACTTCTTCCACCTCTGCAAATACAGGGTGAATTGAATAAACCAAACTGCCTTTTGGTTGCCGTAATTCAATCAGGCAATAGCCACTAATTGTCGGAGTTATGTGAGACGCAGGTAGGGTTAATATCCTGTCAATTCCAATTACTTAGAGCTCTTCTTTAAATCTGCTTTGGCAGATTATGTAATTTCCCAAACGGTGACTGAGGCGGCGTGCATCCCTCAGGTGGCACAAGGCAATATCTGTTTTTTTTTACCTCCTTCAAAGAATGCAAATGAATAGTTTTCATCTAGTGGCGGTCATAGTGGGGACGGCCGCGTGGAAGTCAAAGTAAGTAACGCTAAGGGAAACCTAATAAGATCTTGCAGGAGGGGAGAGAAAAATGATGATTATCTTTAATCACTAACCTGCCTCTAGTGGCGCCACCACATTATCCAGCACCTTCATTCCTTATAAAAATATCTATCACACACAATGCCGCGGCGATGAACAGAAGCGGCGAGACGATGGGAGCGGAATGCCAATGGCCTCATTACTTGTCATAGCACATTGTAACTGGAAATTGCTTCTTTCAGGTTTTGTTTGCTCAGGCAATTACAATAAACTCTGGGCTTGACACGTTGTTTGCACAGATGTAGGACATTAATAAACATGAGCTCTAATCTGAATTATTGAACTGCTCGCCATAATTCTGACAATGGATTTGGAGCCCCTGATGGATGGAGGGACAGGCCAGGCCCCGGACCCCCAGGACATCGCCCTGCTGGCTGGCCTTATCACCTGAGAAATCCTCCGATTGAATTTAGGAGCGCCGAGCAGCTCTGCAGGTATTCCCAAACTCCGCATGCCAGGAAAGCGCCTACTGCCACACCCACCAGCCTGAGATCTGCTTAGGGAACTGAGTATACAAGAGACAGGAATTAAGAGGAAGGGGTTGCACTCTGGTCTCAGGGGACTTTTATTTCTATTTCCTATTCAGATCTTTGATTCTGTAGATATGAAGCTCCCTCAAGGGGAAAAGAAAACAACATGCATCCATTCATGTTGACATGTTCACCTGTTTTGTATGGATGGATGGGAATGCAACAGAAGCAGGAAGTGAAAACAGCATTCAGCGGAGAGGGACGTATTAGTAAAGCCTGGTCCAAAATAAAGAAATTAAAGGTCACCTATTATGCAAAATCCACTTTTTCATGTCCTTTATACATACATGTGTCCCCTCTGGGTTTAGAGACTCTGAAATTATCTGGAACAAAGACCCTCTCTCCTTTTGTCCTGACCCATTTCTATAAAAACCTGTCTGAAAATGAGATTTGGCCACTTTGTGATGTCACTATGTTTTTGTGGCTTGTGTAACCATTAGCCAATCACCAACCAAGGTAACACCCGCCCACCTTATCACCTGAATCTCCTCCTAGAGCACCATTGTGTTTTTTTAACCAATCACTTATCATAGGGGCGTGGCCAGCAGCAGCTCATTAGCATTTAAAGCTACGGACAGAGAATCAGCACTTTGGAACAGGGCTGAAACAGAGGGGATTATGGGATGCTACAATGATCGGTTTGGTGTTTCAGCCAAACACTTCAGAGACATGTTCTGTATATATCTGAGACCTGTTCTGTCCTGACCTATATTGTCAGAAAAAGGTATAATAGGGGACCTTTAAAACATTTGGCATAAGACAACTCCACCTCACCGCTACTGTATTTTTTGGCAAAAAGGTGAACAACAAAGTATGGGTTTCATTCCTCCAAAAGCTGCTTGTCCTTTACTTTCCTTCAAAGTTTCACCCCCCAAAAAACGCTGGGGAGCCAGCTTCCCAGGCAGGGTGCAGTGGGAATATCTACAAGAAGAATGCAGGAATAGCATTTTTTTTTGTCCTCCTTTTTCTCCAGGAGCAATCTTAAGATGTTCAAAAGGCATAGCAGAGGGAGGGCCTGGCTATTCTGGAGAATCAAAAAGACTATGCGGACTTTGATCACCTTCATCTCATTCAATGCAAAATGACTGCGCTGGGGTCCTTGGCTTCTCGACATGTGAGCACGATGGAAGCTTATTATACTGTACACAGAGGCAGACAGTGGAATGAAAGAGGTCTTTTGTCAGTTCTTTGATTACAGTAAGGCATTGTGACTGTTACGCAGACTGCCAGCAATTACCAGAGCCTGAGAGTTTAGGAGGGAGAAGGAGAAAGAGTGGTGAAACTGGTGGAGGAAAATGACAGAATGAAGTGAGATGCTGAATATCCCCTTCGCAAATATAAATATAACTACAGCAGGCTTGAGGAGTAACGGATTATATGTTTTACAGATTACAGCAGAAGTAACTGTATTCCCTTACAGCTACATTAAGAAAAGACGTAATCAGATTACTGTTACATTTTTTTTAACTGTATACTTGCAGGTTACAATGTATCAATAAAGATCAATTTATTACAGGTAGACGTTCTCATTAATATTTTTAATGGACACCTGATTTATTAAAACAAAAATACAGTTTGGTTTTAATTCATATAATAAACTAAAACACTTTTTGTTAACTATACCATTCTGTAGGTCTTTCCTTCATTTAAGAAGATTTTTAATCCTAAATATCTTGGTTTCGGGTCACATTGTTCTGTTGTGTTACATAATGTAATGTAAGTAAAACACAGCTTATTTGCATTCATTTTCTCTTTAATTGATTGGTTTTGATTAACGGAAAGTAATCAGATTACTTTTATATTATGTTACTCAGATTAGGTTACTGATTACATTTTTGTTTACAGGTACCTCGTGATGGAAATAGCTGCAGACACACCATCGTGCTGGATTACTTGGCCTGGGTGGATATTAGAAGCATCTGAAAGCGCAGTTTGGATGTTTGCTGTGGGTAAACTTGGCTGTTTTGTACCCTTTGATTCCTCACAACAATCCGTATTAGATGAGAAATCTTGGGTTTCTGTGTTGAGCCCTCCCATCCTCCCTCTTTGCAATACATATTGACAAAGCATGTGAGCCGTCGCCCCGTCACAGGTTGTTAAAAGCAAAGTTTATTGTGTGTTTGCCTTCTGTGAGCGTACAGTACGTGTGTGTGTGTGTTTGCATGAGCATTAGCATATCACTGTTTACTCCAGGAGTTACTGTGAAGCGCCTCGTTTCTCCTTGGGGAGAGCTGCTTGGCAAACACCTCGGAGTAAACAAGACAACCAGTGACAATATGCTAATGGGGCGATTCATTATTCCCCCTCCAACAAGCTCCGCCTCGCCGGAGACACCTCAGATCACCAACATCTCCATCACACCCTTCCCCGCCGCCTGATTAATATCTCATCAAGTGCTCCACTTTTCCGCTGAGCGGCCCATCAGTCAACATGTTTCACTGCTGACAGGATCAATCTTCGGAGAGGTGATGTTCTCTAAAGTGGCGCTAGATAAAGTTGTTCACCTTTAAATGTTGGAGAGATGGACGCCTGAGATGCCCTCATACAGAGATGGCAAAAGTACACACATCCTTTACTCAAGTAGAAGTACAGATACTCGTGTTTAAAAAAACGTTCACTTTCCAGGAAGCAATTATTACAGACTAGAAAATAAAACAGCACAGCTCTGATGGGGTTTATTTTCAAATGATTGACAGGAAGAAAAGTGCTTGATTACAGTTGGCGACCATCTTGCTTTACCTTATTGGTTGTGTAGCTGTGTGATCCATCCTCTGGTTTGATCCTTACCAGAGATGGCAAAAGTACACACATCCTTCACTCAAGTAGAAGTACACACATCCTTCACTCAAGTAGAAGTACACACATCCTTCACTCAAGTAGAAGTACACACATCCTTCACTCAAGTAGAAGTACACACATCCTTCACTCAAGTAGAAGTACACACATCCTTTACTCAAGTAGAAGTACACACATCCTTTACTCAAGTAGAAGTACAGAGACTCGTGTTTAAAAATACTCCTGTGAAAGTAAAAGTACTGACTAAACATCTTTACTCAAGTAAAAGTAAAGAGGGCTTTGAAATGTACTTAAGTAAAAAGTCCCCATAACTAGCAGCTGTTTTAAAGAGTACCTGACCTCCCTTTATATTAATAGAACAATAATGTCATTGTTAGCTAATGAATGTTTACATGCTGAACAACGGCAACATGACAACGTTTCCATTGGTCCCTCTTCTTTAGAGAAGACCAGGAAATTATGGATACACGGATCGTGTTCAAATCAATAGGCACGCAATGACTCTAAAGAATAATGATCACGCCACAAAACACACATTCAGACTAAAGGAACCAGCTGTTTGGAAAATGTGAGAAGTAGAAAGTACAGGTATTTGAGTTCAACATGTAAGAAGTAGAAAGTACAGGTATTTGTGTTCAACATGTAAGAAGTAGAAAGTACAGGTATTTGGGTTCAACATGTAAGAAGTAGAAAGTACAGGTATTTGTGTTCAACATGTAAGAAGTAGAAAGTACAGGTATTTGGGTTCAACATGTAAGAAGTAGAAAGTACAGGTATTTGTGTTCAACATGTAAGAAGTAGAAAGTACAGGTATTTGCGTTCAACATGTAAGAAGTAGAAAGTACAGGTATTTGGGTTCAACATGTAAGAAGTAGAAAGTACAGGTATTTGGGTTCAACATGTAAGAAGTAGAAAGTACAGGTATTTGCGTTCAACATGTAAGAAGTAGAAAGTACAGGTATTTGGGTTCAACATGTAAGAAGTAGAAAGTACAGGTATTTGTGTTCAAAATGTAAGAAATAGAAAGTACAGGTATTTGGGTTCAACATGTAAGAAGTAGAAAGTACAGGTATTTGGGTTCAAAATGTAAGAAGTAGAAAGTACAGGTATTTGGGTTAAAAACATAAGATGTCAAAGTAAAAAGTCGTCAGAAAAATAAGTATAGTGGAGTAAAGTACTGATACCAGCAAAATGTACTTAAGTACAGTAACAAAGTATTTGTACTCCACTACTTGCCACCCCTGTCCTCACAGATACGGATCGTTCCAGAAAGCGGTACTTTCCCAGGGTCCAGTGTGCACCGCTCATTCTATAACACATAGGTTTGAGCAAGCTCTCTGATTGGTCAATAGGCGTGTTTGATTCCACGATCAAACAACGATCAAATAGAACGTGCCTAATCACAAAGTATCCAGGGGCCTACACACGCCACTAGCCTACCGAAACTACTTCCATGAGCCTACATAGTGTGGTTTCCATAGCGACGTTTAGCGACACACAGCCGTTACACTGTTATACATTGTCTCTCGTTGGAAATCGGTAGCTACAAAATGTCAGAAGCACCTGCATACAGCGGCTGGCGGAGGCAGGGTTGGAGGCCAGAGAAATCATGTCCGTTAGCGGACATAAAAACGAGTCATCGCTTCGCAGCTACTGGGCTCCATCTCTAGACAACAGAAAGATGTGGAGCAACGCGCTTTTTGCCGGTCCGGGACACGCCATGAAACGGCCACTGGAGGAAAGCTCTTCCTATAACGTAGTCCTACCGTGAACACCACAGCACCACCTGCAAAAAAGTCTGGCATGGAGTTCATGGAGAGTTGTTTCAAGAATTGCACTTTGAATGGCAGCATGAACATCCACCTTCATTCTGAACCCAAAATGTTTCAGCACCATGGAGCCTGATTTGATTTGTTCCGCTAATCCCACACAGTGATTACTCAGATATTTAAATAGCCTAATTCAAGAATCGTTTTCAATAAATTGTTTTCAATAAATTGGTTAATAATATATTATTTACTATAATTATATCAATAACTGTAAGCGGGGTAGCAGGAGTGTTCGATTGATCGGCTATCGTTACTATGGGAACTACTTTCTAGGAACTACTTTCTGACGGAGATTAACTCAAGCAGAAAGCGTAGGTTTGGGAGCAAATTAGCCACATTATGAAATTATTTTACGATATTGTTTATCACAATGATAGTTTGTGTAATAGAATCGCGTTCTTGAACATCATTATTGGTACGACAGTACTGCGGCAGGACCGAAGCGCTTGGTCCGTACGCCTCTCTTGTATGATTGCTTAAATAAACGTCCAATGGGAGGGCTGTAATAAGCTTCCCCCTTAATTGAACAGTAGATTGGATTTATTAACTCCACACATATTTACTTTGTTGCCTCATTACTCTGCTATGGATTTCCCCTCCTACACTGTACTGCTGTAAGGTAATAACAGCATTGTTTTGCATTGTTCCACAAGCTACTGAGCAACCTATGATGCAGAGAGGGAAAACGATGCTTGATCTATCATAAAAGCTCATATTGATTAACCAACAGGAACATATGGACTTGCTGTAGATCTGTAAACATGAATGTGTGACTAAGCTTAGTGGAAAGTCGTATTTCTACATCCAAATTACCCCCAAAATGTCAATATACTTCCTCTTGCTATAAATAGTGTCCAATTATATGTTATTATGTTTTAATTAGAGGCGCCTGATTTAATACCTTGCCTTTCAAGATTTGATGAGCTCTTTTAAAGTAGCATCTACCAAAATATGAATCAACAGTTGTTTTTTAGAGAGGTTATTTTAAGCTGCAGCCTGTTGACTCTAGTGGGAGCTTCTAAACTTGGTATCATTTTCTTTTTAAGATACATAATTTCATAAATATAATTTACAAATTGCATAGCTTTATTTCTTTGCACACAGCACTAAAACAACCTCAGAAGTACACAAACCAAAACATTGTGCCTCTAGGTGAACATACAAAATCATAGTTATTGCAGAAAGAAAAAGACGTGACTTTGGTTTGTTTTGGGTTTGGTAAGGGCACTGTACGACTAAGATTGTGAATAGTAATAAACCAGGATTTGAAGAGTCCAGGGGAAACGAAAATCAGGTGATGCTCACTATATTCCAAAGAACACTTCCAAGCGTTTCCAGCTCCAAAGACACAACTCATAATTCATCAGAGCACTGGAGGTAATTTATTTCCCCAGGTTTTTAATATGTTACAGACGAGCGGCCGTGTGTCTTTCTGCCGTCGGAGCTTTACAACACGGAGGCCGGGCGTGTAGCAAGCCTTACAGCCAATACCTGTGGTGCCTTTCATGGTTCAGGGCCCTCTAATTTCAACGGGAAGTTGCACATATTTCATGGATACATCCCTGCTAGAGGGGGGAGGAGGAGGCAGGGAGGGGTGAGAGTAGAGGGGGTGGTCGCACACAGGAGGAGGCTGATGATGGACTGTATCTCTTCCTCCTGTGCGTCGCAGGACTTCCACCTTACGACAGAAGGTTCTGGATCATTTGGTCCAGCCACTTGCTGCTCTGAAGCCCATTCATTCTGTGGTCACGTGACCAAGAATGTGAGAAAAGGTGGAGGATAGTGATGTTGAAAAGTTTGACATCAGCTATAGCTAAAGGTAATTAGCCTTTTACCTATATTCCAGCTGGATTCTTGTAAATGTTTCAAGCTTTGATCAGCAAACCTTTTATTCCTGCTTGAATGCAACCACGGACATAGAGCATCTAAATCGTGCCTATTCCAAGACCTCATTTTGTACTCCAAAACCTAGTGCAACAGCAAATTGCTCAGATCTTAGCTTAAAGTCTCACACAAAAAGCACTGCTACCCAATAAAGGGTAGGGTTATTCATATCAGTAGTGTAGCTGTTTTCAGGTTCACATCTCTACCACTGTCATTGGTGGAGATGTCCCAATCAACAGCTAATACAAATCAGGTGTGCCGGCTTAATTAGCATAACGATGTCACAGGCCCAGGTGCGGATGATTTGGGGAAAAAGACCAACATATAGGTTCACAAAACAGCAGTAGACTTATCTCAAGACTAAAAGAAGTACATTTTCTTCACGAGGAGCATCCATTGAACGGCTTGTTTTCCGCACGTGATTCTATCAGTTTCACCTCATCATTACCCAGGTGAGTTGGAGGGGGGGGGGGGGGTCCTGGAGTGTTATCCCAGCTGTTTGGATTGCCTCTCCTCGGGGCTACAATAATGTGGTAGATTCCAATCAATACTCAACGCCTGGAGAAGAATAGATCATGGAGCTACAGCTGGACTCCACCTCACTGTCCATCCCCCTGCTGGTTATGAATCAGCATCCTCTTCCTCCAGAGGACAGGAAACACAACAATGCATACATGCACATACACCCAGACTTAGAGAGCCAAGCTGAACTCTGACCCCTGACATTTGGCCCCTGACCCGTCTGTCTGATGGCCTATCGATTACGTCTGGCCTCGCCTGGGTAATTGTTGCCTCGTAATTACATCACGCGTTGTGTTTGGATCCACATAACGTCAATTTGGCCCGTCGGAATATTGCACAAGTGCACTTGAGACCACAGGACGCAAGTCTCGCCTCATTTCAGGAGATTACACCACGCACATCGGACAATTGCACACACAGTTCTTGTGACTGGAATGAAAAATAATTGCTTTTTTCCCGCAATAATGGTGGTATTTCAGATTGGAGGGAGAAGCTGAAATAAAGATGGCAAAAGTAATCAGGCGTCTTTCTTGGTTCTCTAAAGGACTCCTTTAGAGGGATTTGAGGCATGTCGTATGAAGCACTGAGAGGATGCCTCCTACTGTCCAATTTCCTGGCATCATTGCCCGGGTAACCATGAGGAAATGAGAAGCCGACCTCTCCCTGTTTTGGTGGGAGTCATGGGTGGCAGTTCAGTGGAGTGGTCTCTGTTTTGCTTTGAAATTGATTTGAGAGTCTTTAGAGGAGTGTGCAATGAGGTCCTCTTTTCATAGATGATGTGACAGGGAAACACTTTCAATATTCATATAATATCTGCATGGCAATGAGGGGAAACAGAAATAAAAAGCACTGTCCATTCCACTCAGAGCCTCAGAGAGACAACTGTCACTCGACCTGCTGCCGTCATATTCAAAATGAAAGACAGGATCTTTGTTGTCTGTCATCGACACATCCATGAAAGATCTCAGAAGCGCCTCAGCAAATTGAGTTTGTTGTGTATACAAGTACCTGCCAGATTTAATATTGAATGGATGATCCAAAATGGATTTTTGATCCCGGGAAAATGAGGGGAGATGTCTGTAGCAACAAAAAACTGTGAAGGAGAAAAAGAAAATCCATAACCCTCTCAAGCTAAAATCCTGCTCCCGGGTGCAGAATATATTATTCTCTCCCCTTGCTCTGTCTTTTCCCTTTTACCAGTTGTTTTCATGTAAAGAAAAACCTATAGGCTTGACCTCTGCGTCAGTTTGCCTTTGGCCATCCACAGATTGCAAGTTTTCAATGCTCGCTCCTCGGGGAGGGATCCAAGTCAAACCCTATAAATATTTCAAGACTATTTCTGCTCCCTAGACCTCTTTCCAACACACTTCTCTCTGCTGGCAAGCAAAGCAGCCTGTTAACACTCGCCACTTACTTGTCATTGCTTTAAATTAAGGCTTAATGATAGAGGCACATTTAAATGTTTAGCCAACAACCCGACCCTCTCACTCAAAGGATTCATCAAATATTTCTCAAGTCGAAAAGGGTTTTCACAGAGGAAAAAAACAAACACATAAGCTCGAGCTTTAATACGGATTCCATACTTTTCTCCCCTCATGTGTGAATGGCAGATTCAGATGTCAACAGAAGAATCTCGTAAAAATTCAAATGTTGAAGTGTCGGGAGTCTTTAGAGATGCATCTGGACATCTGGTCACCATCTGAGGGAACCTGGAGCAAGGCCAAGGATACTCCAAAAAATGAAAATGACTTCATTATGAGGGAATGATCACTGGGTACTGACTACATATTTGGAACCAAGCTAAGGGAGCCATTATAAAGCACAACTTGACATTACACTTGGAGACAGATGCACACATCTTTGGCATTGTTTTGTTATTGTATGGGCTGAAATAAAGGAAAAGCATTTAATGTGCACCCATCTACCTACAGCAGTCCTCTTACCCTGCTTATAATATAAAGTGACATTATTTATTCACATAAAAACAAGTGCTGTTCAACATACAGTATTGTTATCAAGGCTCTTAAACTCTTTGAAGTGATGAAAAATGCTCTTAGAGGGAGAAAATACAACAGTGGCTGGCTTAACAGTTTTAATTGTTGCTTTAAACAAAGGGATAGAGGCGGTATAAGAGGATCAGTGTGACAAACAGTCCCAGCGGTCCTTCTATCACACAATACTTTGACGCTAACAAAGGCGGGAACAAAACAGCATTGGAAAACTTCCAGGAATTTAACATCAGCTGCGGGTGAATCAAAGATTTAGGACATGTCAGGTCTTTGTGAAAGCCAATGACATATAATGCAACTGTGCTGTGAATAGACTCTGTACAGTACAAATGGACTTAAATTAGATCCAATATTCCGTTTTGTTCAACGATCACACTGCCACAAATCCAAGGTGTTATGGTAAAAAGCGTCCTCTTGGAGCAGCTGAGCAGTATTTTGTTATTGCTGGGTTTGATATTTCTCTTTGAGATTGAGTATTCATGACCTAAAATGAATGAATTAAATTAGGAAAACTTGATTAACATTGGCCAACAAGAAAATGTTTCTACATTCTGATTGGTACAAGTCACCCTTTCCCAGATACAACCCACCCACAGAGAAGAAAAAGGAAATGAAATAAACAAATGTCATGTAAAATTGCTTAGTTTTTATGTAGGCTACACTTATTCAAATTAAGAAACAACATTTCTGCAGCTTTTAGACAGATACGAGGGTTGGCCTTGAAAAGTACTTGAAAAAGCAGGTTCTAACTCAACTGCGGTGATTTGTTTGTTAACAGCGAGCAAATGGTAGGATAAGTGGTACAAATGGCTCGCATGGTCCTGTGCGACCGCTCTGACGTACATTTGGTGGATGTGTTAAGCCTATTGACATGTGCAAAGGATGTTTGGGATGGATGGCCCACTAAGTTGTGTTTTAGTGCTACTGTAAACAGGATTAGCATTGGCAGGTAGCGGGCTACAAGGGATATAAACAGCTCCCCGCTCCGTGGGGAACGGACTGATGCAAATACCGGCTAATGAACTTGGCTGTTTATAACAAGGGAAGGTGATGAGCGGCGAATGAGAAACATAGAGTTGCGGGACAAGATTGATTAGTTTGGAAAATGTCCAGCGGGTCAGTTGTAACGGCTTATGGAGGATTTCCAAGCGTGCACGAGCTCAGAGCATCATTCCAGGCTCTACTTTTGTTTCAAGTTAACACCATTGATGTACTGTATCCCCATTGAGATCAGGAGGTGCTGCATCAAGCTGTCTCCTCTAAAGATGGGACTTTATTGGGCCGTCGAAATCTGTCCTGTACACAGAGCCCAACAATGAGGGCCGGGGAGAAAAATGGACGCCACCTGGCAGTTTGAAAGAAAGACAGCCGTTTCCCGCTGTAATCCATTCAGTGTAATCACCTCGGGGGCTGCGAGAGAAGCCTCGCCCCCCCCTTCCCTCCGCTCCCTAAACACCATTCAGCGGCGACACGGTGATGGAGTGCAGGGCGAGCAGAAAGCCAAGTGTCCATTTTAGAGATGATCAACTATCGTGTTTGCACAACCGTTGTCTTTTTTCCCCTTCCACCTCATGTCGATGAACTCTTTTTCTTTTCTTCCTTTCTTTCTGGTACAGTTCCTCAACTACCTGAGCGTGAGAGTGTACATTTTTCTTCCCTTGCCCACACACACACTAAATATTTGGTGTCACCTATTCAGGAGAAGAGCCGCTGTAAATCTGTGGGGAGAGATCGAAAGCAATTACCATGGCTATCGTGAAGAGAGTGTGCGTCGCCATAGCGTCTGACTCTCAGCGTTCCCTCTCTTCTTGCTCTGTGTGTATGCAATTTAACAGACGGATCAATAGCTAAAAGCAGTTAGCGGCCTCACAACTCCCTTCAACTGCCTCTCAGGACACGCTACGGTGTCCAAACAGCGGGCAAATGTCAAAACATTACGCCGTGCGCCCAAACCTGCCGGAGAAATGGTTCTTGTGAAACATTATTGACACACTTTAACCTGCATTTCCCAGTCAATTCTCAGTTGGAAAGGTGGCGCAGTTGGCTGTGGTGAGGTCAGCAAGGCTAGGCTGGAGGGGTCATGAGGTCAGAGGTCGGGGATTGGCCCAAGGTCAAGGTGACAGCAGGGTATCTGTGCAGGGAGGCCTTCATCTCCATCGTGGCCTTGGCTCGGATCAATACCATTAGAGAATCTGTCTGATCCATCATCCCCCTCCCTGTCTCCTTCCACCGCCTCCTTTTCTCAGTGCCTTTAATATCTCCTATCCTCACTTCCTTTTTTCTTACCTCAGCCCTATTCACTCTTTAGTGAATTCATTTAATCGGTTGCTCGCCTTCGTTTTTTCGCCGGCTCTTATGAAGGTGCCGGTTCTCATCTTGATACTGACCCCGTCTCCCCCGCGCAGAACACCTCCGCTCCCGAGCCGCCGCTGAAAACGGACAGGCGGAGATAACTTGGGCCCCATATTGTTTGAACAGCATTTTATTAAGCTGAGCGCTCTCTTTAATATTTACATTGGTGCATCGGAGGCTTCAGAAACGCTTTAGGCAATTACACACATGACCAAGTCGATAGCCACAGAAACAGCAAAAAAGCCTTTATCACGCCGCCAGGAGAGTATTGCCAATTCCGCTGCCGGGCCGTTGATGTAGTTTGCATTTCAATTAAAAAAGGGCTGCAATACTGGTCTTTTTATTCAAAGTCAATGTCCTAAGAAGGATCCACAAAATGCAGCCAGAATAGAGTATTTTGTGTATAGTGTAACAATGCGGAGACATAACACACGCTTGTGTTTGGACTCATAATGCAGGGTTGCAGTATTTGGAGGTTCACGGATGAATAGTGAAGTTTTAACGACACTGAAAGAAGATGATTGAAGCCAACGGACGCATTGTTGAAGACTTAGACGAGGAGTTCATAGCCCTGTTTTGTGATTCAATTCAATAGTGTTTAAAAAGCATGGTGGTCAATATGGAAATATGTCTAAGAAGCTAAAGCAGACGTTCATGTCCTTAAGGAAAATAAAATCAGTTATTTAAATACATTTCTAGATTATTTTTTTGGTTTTCATCCAACAATCTGACTTCTCAAGCTCCTCTCTGAAACAGCTTGAGAGATTATTGGCAGATTATTTCACTCGCTTAACAAAACCAAGTTTTGAAGAGCTTGGAAAGATAGTGATTTTAGCCAGGAACCAATTTGAAGCAACTAAATCGCCCTAAGTATAACTTAAAGGTAGATGCGATGCAGCACCGACTATACCTTCCTTTGATTGCGACAGAAGACCAGCTTAAAAGCAAAACACTTCAACCTAAACACACGTCTTTACACCAGCCTCTTCAAATTCAAATCAAAAAGTCCTTCTGCGGAGTAGGTGTGTGCTGTTTCCACCGCTCAATCTCTCCTTGTGTTTTGCATTGTTAGTGGCAGCTGTGCTGAAAATGACCCCCTGGATTTCAAAAGCCTCGGTGGTTTGGCCGCCCGAGAAACAAACAGATAAACAAAAGCAACAGAGGGGCTTTTGGCAATCAGGGGGATTCTAATAAGGTATATGAGGTTGAGCAAGGAAGCGAGCTTTGCTTTGAAGTGCTCCCAGCCCTATCTGTGCACCCCCCTGTGGTCCCGCCCATCAACAGACAGGCGAGTGTGTATGCTTGGAGGATCATAGGTGGCTTTGATAATCACTCCCATACTCCTAAAACAAATGCAATTACTAAGTTAATTGTGTTCAAAGTGGAGGCTAGCAGTGGAAGGAGAAGTCAGCAATCATGACTGTGCTGACGGTGCAGCGAGCGTGGAGAATAATGGATGCATGCGGGGGGGGGGCAGTGATTGCAGAAGGGGGTTTAAGGGGTGGAGGGGGCTTGACAAGCGGTCGGGGTTGCGGTTGACACGGCTCTGAGGGATGTGCCGGTGAGCGCCACCCGGCTTGACCTGCCATTTATCAGAGGATAAACAGAGGGTCACCTGACTGGGATGGCCGCGACCCCATTGGCCGGCGGGGCTGTTCAGTATGCAGGTGATATTGCGTGGCCGGGCGCTCGCCATGCACACACCGCGTCTGCTCCATCACAATGAATTATTGGTCAGAGGGATGATCAATTTGAATCGGCTGCAGGAAGAGGAAGGGTGTGAGTGTGAAAAAGAAGGGGGTCACAAAGTTGTGTATTTTTGTAACTCCAGGGTTCTCTTCCTTTGATTTTTTACTCTAAGTTATTTTCAAGAGAAGTGGAGAAGGGGGGAGGGAGGGGGTGACAACAGATGTGCTCCCCCCTTCAGAGAGCTGCTTGTTTGATGGCGACAGTGGAGCGTATCATGTAGCCTGAGGTGCTAACAGTAAATATTACAATACCACAAGATGCTCACTGCAAACACCATTTCTTGCTCTCTGCCAGTAAATTTCTCCTTTTTCCCCTGTGGTGTTGCTCTGTTGACGGAACCAGGAACCAAGAGAGAGGGATTCTCTGTGTGTATATAAACACACACACGTGTATATATACTGTATATATACCATGAGTGTGCAAAGCCAGGATATTCCTCAAACATGATATTCTCCCTTGAACCTCTTTGAAACACATTATGGTCAACTTATGTCGTGATGGAACAGAAAGTAAATCAACAAGGCAACATCAGCCAGAAAAGAAATGGCACTTTAAAAAGGGCTTTCTGCAGAATAATAGAAGAGCCCGGGATTCATGGGATTGCATTTGGCTTCCCGTGGTGCTGGGGTGTCTTTGGCTCGCTCAGTCATTTCAGACGGAGCAGTGGTGCCGTCCCACCCTGGGCGCTGTACAGATGGGCTCATGTGTGGAGAAATGAGCCGCGAGCAATCATTCTCCCCTTCTTTCTTCCCCCCTCCGTGTCTCTGTGTTTGTCGACTTGCTTTATGTTTACCTCTCTGCTTCCCCCTCCTTTCTCCTCTCTGTCCCTTCATCTTCTCCACCTCTCATTATCTGCCCCTACCCTTCATGCATCTTTTTTCTTCTCCCACCCTCAATCGCTCTTCCTTCCCTCCCTCTGTTTTCGAGCCCCCCTCTCGCTCCTCATATCCCCTACTCCCCCCGTGGTGACTGTGTCCTGGGGCTGCGGAGTCTCGAGTCTGTGCCTCGGCAGTGGGGGGACTCGGCGGGAGGCCCCGGCGAGCGAAACGAGCTCACCGAGACGCAGGAGCCCATCTCAGGCTTGTGCTACCGGAAAATCTGCCCGTTCACGCTCCGACGCACAGCCAGATGGAGGGCGGGATGGAGAGATGTTGCAGAAGGAACACACAACCTCTGCTTTTTGTTTTGGTGGGTTCTCTCATCCCAGTAGCTACGGTATAGTCGGGAGGTTTGAATCACCCAGACTGACCTGACTGCATCGAGCCACTCTGAATGTATTACTTTAAAAATCTCTAAGAGCTTACAACTACATGGGATTTGGATTTACTTACGTAAACTGTCTATTTGAACCGCCCCAAACATAAGCGCACACGCTGATGCGCTCACACACGCACGGACATACACAACCACTCAGAAGCGCCACATGTATAGGCTATCAACAACAGCCTGTTATGTCTCGTAAAATCTGTTAAGTTAATGTTTTTAGTTCAGTCTTGTATCCTGTTTTATTTTGTAGTAACCTTTCCTTCTTGTTGCAGATTACCTCACTTCCTCCCTTTGTGTGTTTTCCCTCTACTGTGATTGTCGACTCCGCCCTAATTGTCTGCACCTGTTCCCCCTTAGCCTGCCTATATATAGATTTTGTTACCAGTTCGTTTCGTCCCATGTGCCTGACTGCCAGCGTGAAGTCCATGTTTTTTCTGCTAAGAGCTAAGACTCAGAACAGCTGCAAGCTGCCCTTCACTTTTAGGGGAGACGTTTGAACGAACAGGAGGAACAGATGTCTGCCATTCAGCAGGGAGGTAAGGACCTTGTTGGTAACCAAAAGGGTTTCGAGTCCTCCGTTACCACACAAGTTAATCACATGGCCGAGCAGATCCAGCGTATGCTTACTCACCTCGGGACAGCACCCTCACCCTAGCCTCCAGTGGCCTCTGGAGTGTCCCCAGCTTCTCCTGCGGCCCTGTTCGCCTCTTCAATCCGTCTGGCCCCTCCAGAGAAGTTTTCCGGGGAATCTGATGGCTGTCGTCCCTTCCTGGTGCAATGTGACCTACACTTTCAACACCAGCCTGCAGGGTTCCCCACAGAGTGGTCTAAGGTTGCTTTCCTGGTCTCTCACCTTACTGGACGGGCGGCAGCATGGGCAACGGCCGAGTTGTCAAGGGTCTCGCAAGTCTGTGGTTCTCTTCAGATGTTTACTGACTCTTTAAGAAGGATTTTTGACCACACATCTCCTGGCAGAGAGACAGCCCGAGTTATATCCAAGCTTAAACAAGGTAATCACACTGTTGCAGACTATGCCATTGAATTCCGCACCATAGCCGCAGATAGCGGCTGGAATACCCCCCCCTCTCTCTCTCTCCCAAAATGCCAGTGTCTTTATGCTCAACAACAGGATATAAAAACCTAAAGACACCTCCTCCATACCCACATTTGTGGAAACTGGGCATGGCCTCTGATGTACAGGACTGGACATGACCAGACATAGGCCGTGTCTCAATTCAGGGGTTGCATCCATCGAAGGGTGCATTCGTAGACTGCATACGTCACTTCCGCCGAAAGAAGGCTGTCCCAATAAAAAAAAAGACGAGACTCCTCCGAATGTGGCACAGAAATGCAGCCTACTTTTCCCCAATTTGAAGGATACATCTGATGTACACTCCGCGGCCCAGGGTGCAATGAGTTCAGGGAAGAGTGAGTTTTTTTTCAAATGAAATGGCTTCCGGTCTCCCCAGCAGTGTGGATGTCAAAGCAGAAGCAAGCGGTGGAATCACTAATAAATGTGAGTATTGGGTTTTATCTTACTTTAAATTAACTAACCTCACACACGTCAAACCCATGGTGCATTAAAACGTACATTTTCATTAAATAATACGGATAAATATGTGACGCTAACTAGCTAGCTGGACGTACTGCACTGTTGTTTACACTTATTTTTAATTCAATTAAGAAGTTTACTAAAGTCATACAGAGATCTTGGCTCTGTTATAGATAAGTTATACTTTATATTACATAAATAGACCAAAGTGAAAACATTTAGACCGGTATAGCCTACAGTACGGTGGTAAGCTGCTGTTAGCTTTATTTATTTCTCTGACATGTTCCAATTTGTTACTGTTTATTAAACTTTGGGACAAAATTACAACCTTTTTATTCAGCTCATGCTGCTTTGAGGTAGGGCTAAAAGAAAAGCCTATTTTAAATATTTCCACCAGATTTTATCATCTTTTATTTAGATTAAAGTGTATTTAATTTATCATAATCATAATAATACTAATAATAATAAGACAATCAAAAATAGACAGCAGCCTTTAGCTTGATGTTAGTTTGTGCTGTCTAAGGGATGCACGTGTGACTGTCACTTCTTCTCTTTTAGTTTTTTAAAAACCAGAACAGTACATCATTTTAAATCATCCTTTAAGGATTGTTTGTCTGAAATGCTTAGTTAAAATCAGGCATATATCAGGCATATCTTGCCTCAAAACGATGCAGAGAAACTAGTCCATGCATTTGTTACTTCAAGGCTGGATTATTGTAACTCTTTATCAGGGTGTTTACACTGGCTCCCTATAGAACACAGGATAGAATTTAAAATTCTTCTTCTCGCCTACAAAGCCCTTAATGGGCAGGCGCCATCTTACCTTAAAGGTGACCTATCATGCTATATTTAAATGATATAGTGTATGACCATACCTATATAAGGTATATTTATACATTTTATTTTTCAAAATACCAAACAGATCATTTTTTAGCCATGCCTCGTTTCGCTCATTTTCGCTTTATTCCAAACCTGCCTATGAAAATTCTGAGCAGCAGCTGACCACGCCCCCAGCAGAAGAGCCGGCAAGAGTCACGTTACCATGCTTGCTGTGATTACGAGTGTGGAATACACATGTCATCTCAGAGCAATGCATGTGTTCAAGCATATTATCAATTTGATCCAGAAACTGAAGCAGCGGAGGTTTTGGTGGAGGTGCAAACATCTCGGTTGCAGCAGGACGTTTCTGAATGGTTAGTTGACAAGCTGTTGTCCCTATTTATTTTTACTCTGTTACGATGCTTGCTACTTATTCCATTCATATTTTGGCTAATTAGCAAGAATGCAATGTGTACAGTTTGTAACTTAGAGTTTGTAACGCAAACACAGCGATACATATATATATTTATAAAGGGAGACATTCATATTTTCAGCATATATACAATGGCCTCATTGCGTTTAATAGTTTACAGTCCTTTTCTTCCAACATCGTGCAACAACCGTTGGAAAGTTCAATAACTTAGGGTGATAAAAAGTATAACTCCAACACCTCAGTTGTCAGCATTATGTGTTTCATGTGTTTTTAAAAGCTCAGTTATTGACTTCTTTCTAAAGGGGTACATGTGCAACTTGCGCCACGATGCCTTCTGAACCGGAGCATGTGCTGCATGGAGATACCACACGTAACATTAGCTTCACTAAGTTGTCTGTTTAGAGAATACATTTTGTCATTCAATATATGTTTATCACACTAGGTGTAAAGACGGATGCAGGAACATGAGGACTCTGTAACCTGTGTGGTGGACCATCCTGGATTTGGTTTTGACTGAAATTGTAAAACGAATGCTAATATTGTTCATGGAAATAAATACTGGTGTATATGGCTTTATGCAATCTTTCATTCTGTCATTGTACATGTACTATTATATACTACACAGCAATGGCATAACACACCCATGTGTACGACAACAAGTCCACACACAACCTTATGCTTTTGAAATCAGAATATTCTTTACCCATCCAAACATGAATAATCACGACACATTTGATATCAACTCGGAACTTTATTGTCAAAATCAACGGTTATTTGAATCAGGATCAGAGTGGTGATTCCGGCCTGCGTTGTCCTCTGATCCGTGAAATGTCTATGTTGGGTTCAGACAGCAGCCAAATTGAACCGTGTAGCATACCCGGCGATGACCTCCTCCCTGTCAGGTTGCTCATAATGGTGCAGGGTCCACAAAGACTTGGTTGAAGATGAGGTCCATCAAGTTGGCCACGTAGCCTGTGCAATGTTAAAAAAAGCACAACAAAAAAAGTGGTTTAGATTAGTATGCATGTCGTCAACAACAACATACCAGGGCTTTAGCTCCGTTTTACTCGTGGTGTGTGTCCCCTCGCATACATACATACAGTGTTGTATCCTAACACACCCCCATTTATATTCATGTGCGCAAACAAGTAAACATGCAAAAGCTTTTCCATATAACGCTGCAAAAAACGGCATGTCTCAGTAGCTTAGCGTAGCTTAGCTTAGCGTAGCTTAGCTTACAGATCGATGATATATGATCGTTCTTACAGACTACAATCACAAAAGCTTTTACATAACGCTGGAAAAAACGGCTCTTACCTCCAGAAGATTACGTTTGTTATTATAACTTACTCAATATGATTTTTTTAGAGGATACAAAATACTAATACATAGGAGAATAAATACTTGTGTTATCGGCTAGGCTAGGCGTGGCTTTACAGCCTTCACACAGATCGCCATTACGGCAGTCTGAACATGTTCGCAAATGCCTGATAATTAAAATAAAAGACAAAGCAAAGACTGCGGAGCGTACAAAATAAAATGTTACAAGAACATATAAACACCTAACCGATTACTAGTTGGGGTTGAGGCGACATTGATACGGCGAAGCTACATGCTACATGCTACATACTACAAGCTAGAGATAGCTTTATCAGGAAAAACACCGCTAAATAAAAACTTACAGCTTCAGAATTGGATGTGTCCTCACTGGCCTGGTCCCGGATGGTTGGTATTGATCCCGGGTGTAGCATTAGTTTGGAGGCATATCCGTGTTGGACTTGAGAGAAGTTCATAAACATGTCCGTGGTAAAATGTTTGGAACACACACACAGAAATCTGCCGGGGTCTTCTGGCACATGTCCCTTGAAAATGAAGTCTAGCCACAGATTATTCTCTTTTTGCACTGATGGCATTGCATGCAGTCCCCTGTTCCGAGTCTTGCAGCCAACAACAGCACAACGTTTAACTGGCTTAGACATCCTAGCAAGAGCAGGCAGAAACACAGATGTGACTGGGGTTGATTTAGCCTGCCGATAGCCTATATGCGAATGAGAGGTTTGGCAATGCACGTGGCCGTGGCTCATTCCCCTGATAGGTGGAGAGTTGACCAATAAGCGGAGTACGTCTTTGTGACGTAGAAAAGTGTCGGAATGTGGATCCATTTTTTTCAGATCCGTTGCAGCCCCTTTTTTAGAGATTTGGCGAAGGAGGAAAATAGAGAGGGTTGTGTTTTCTGACACTTGGCGAGTTCCCTGGAACACCGGGGACACATAATCATGTATAAAAGACGTACAAAGGTGCATTTTGCATGATAGGTGCCCTTTAAAGAACTCATTATACCCTACTGTCCTACTAGGGCATTGCGTTCCAAGAATGCAGGGTTGTTGGTTGTTCCTAGAGTCTCTGAAAGTACAATGGGAGCCAGAGCCTTTTCTTATCAAGCTCCACATTTGTGGAATCAGCTTCCAGTTTGTGTTCGGGCGGCAGACACCCTATCCGTTTTTAAGAGTGCGCTTAAGACCTTCCTTTTTGATAAAGCTTATAGTTAGGGCTGATTAGATTCAGCCCCTAGTTTTGCTGATATAGGCTTAGTTTGTCGGGGGACATCTTACTTCTTCCTTCTCTCTGTCTATACCTGTGTACTCTCATGTTCCGATTAACCCAGCTTCCCCAAATTTCTTTCTTTTTGGTGTCTATATACACTGGGATCCGGAGTCATGGATGATCCTGTGGGCCTGTGTCCTGCATCGCGAGCCCTGGATCTTGAGTCGTGGCTGTGGTCCTGGATCATAGGTCCTGGATGGATATCCTCGTGGATTAATCTTCCTATTATACACACATGCATTTCCAAACATTTGGACTACCTATGTTGTAAATGTATTATCTTTTCAATTTACACACGGCATCTATTGCACGTCTGTCCGTCCTGGGAGAGGGATCCCTCCTCTGTTGCTCTCCCTGATGTTTCTCCCATTTTTCCTTTTAAAACTGTGTGTTTTCTCCGGAAGTTTTTCCTTGTACGATGTGAGGGTCTAAGGACAGAGGGTGTCGTATTGTCATACTGATATTTTGTACAAACTGTGAAGTCCACTGAGACAAATGTAACATTTGTGATATTGGGCTATATAAATAAACATTGATTGATTGATTGAAGCCTGGCCAGAAGGTCTGGCTCTCGACGAAGGATCTTCCTCTTCACGTCGTCTCCCGAAAACTTGCACCAAGGTTTGTAGGTCAGTTTCCTGTGACAAAGGTTATTAATCCTGTGTCTGTCCGTTTGCTGAAACCAGTGAAAGAAAATGTATTGGTCCCCGCAGCCAAACCCCCTCCACCCCCCCCCCCCCCCCGACTGATCGAGGGCGGCCCGGTTTATGCAGTCAAGCGTCTCTTGGCGGTACGCAAGAGAGGAAGAGGCAGACAATTCCTCGTTGACTGGGAGGGTTATGGGCCTGAAGAATGCTCATGGGTTCCAACAAGTTTTGTTGCCACTTTTGTACTTTGTTTGTCGAGTCGTGCTTTTGGGTTCATACTGGTTTACCTAGCCGTGACACAGCCTGCCCTGGCCTCAGACCACCACAGCCTGACAACGGCACAGCGAACTAAGAAGAGGATGAAACCTGTTTCCTTGATGTTTGTCTGGGGAATGGGTTGCTATAATATAGCTTTTGATCTTGGCGTCGGGGGTCTCAATAGCACCATAGAGTGCCCTATCGGTTGGGGCCCTTGGGGGAATTGTTAGACCACCGTCGGGCACAGCCACATCCAGCCTCTCCTCCTGGCTGGCTGGAGAAGAAGGTTGCACAGCCACGGATACAGCTTTACTTGTGGAGCTAGATGGCAATGATGGTGGTGAGGCAGGTGAGCTATCGTTAGCCTCCGGCTCCCGCTGCACGTCAACATTGCTAACGTTAGCGCTCGATTTCGAGGACGATGAATGAAAATAAAACTGTCTAATTTTGTCAGTTTAGCTGTTACATCTCCTTGTTCTCTCTTGTCCTTTCTCTTTTGAGCGCCACTCTTGTGCTTTGGTTTGCTGTACATCATAAATCCAAGCTATTACATTTGTTATAATGCTGCCGAACTTGCTGCTGCTAGCTACAGTACATTACAGGTTGAGGGGACAAAAGAGGTTCGCTCGTCACGCAAGATATCACATGACATGAAAGGGAGCAAGGTCATTGGACAGACAAATTAGAAATTAATGTAGGATGCTTGGTTACTTTGAAGACTGCGTGAACTGGTCAATTAAACTGAACTGGTCAATTAAAAAAATTCTAAATGCTTTTTATTTGAGAAGACGTTTTGGACTTACCAGTAAATAGACAAACCAAGACCTGAAAACCAGCCAAAAATCACGGTCCTAACCTCAAATATAGTAATACACCCAGCACTACTTTCTCACGTCCCTACCTGACTTCATTAAATCACACCCTCTTACTCCTCAGTTTATAAGACCTCGTTCACTTTTATTCCAGCCCTAAGGTGCTTTTAGTCCTGAGAATTCACCTCTCCTGTTCTATTGTCCTCCTCTGTCTTGTTGTATTATGTTTTATTGTATTCCACTGGCTTCTGCTGGCCCCGGCTCTATCATGTACCGTTAGCCTTTCCTTTCCTATTCTATCGTATTGTCTCCTCTTTTACTCTTTTGTCACAGCTGATTCTATTAATTCCCCTCCTGGTCTGTCTGTCTCGGTTACATGGTAGCACAGCCACATTCAGTATGAGAGGATGAAAGAAAAGGAGGTGAAGGTTTGGGCTACAGTTTGTCCTTCCCCGCGAACTCCCCCCACCCCCATCTTCCACTATCTGGGAAATTCAATAGACTAACCTTAAGAATTTAATTGATGCTGCCAACGGGATTACAAAGGGGCCGGTCGGCGTGGGCCGGGGACAGCTGATTAGCAGCAGGGGTAATTGTTAATTGATTGATGTATCTCCTTACCTCTCCCCCCTCTATGGGTCTTTTGGAGAGGGTTTTGTTTGCCACAGAGGCAGCGCCGGTGCTGCCGGACAGCACATTACCATACATCTACTTTACCCCCTTCCTTCTCCTTTAAAACTACAGTCTGGATATCTTTGTGTGCTAAGACAAAAGGCAGCTGAGTGATGTTGTGTTTAAGGTCACTGATATGTGCGTAAAGGGCAGTGATTCCAATTTCTAGTTGCTAAAAGGCTATCTGGCCCTGAGTCTGTAATAAAGTTTCATTCATTCATTCAGATCTGGGAAAGACGTTTTTGTACTTGAACACATCTTTTCTTGCTGTTTTTTTTTTACTTATCCTAATTCCGCTAACCTGCATTTTCTATTTCCAGAAATAAGTGCAGATAAGAGAGACTGGTGATTAAAGCCGGAAAATAATAATGATTTAGCAGAAAGAGGAGCTCTGCAATAGGAACTAAAAGAAGTAAGAGGAAAACAGTGTGTGCATAAAGTAATGCTTTTGGCGGTAACACAATCCTTATTGGGTTCAGCAAACAGAAACAACCCCCCCATTATCCCCTCTTTTCTCTGACTACAAGGCACTGTTTCATTGCGGCCCCCTCTCAGTGTGAAAACCATGTCTAAAACTGTCCGAACGGCGACTCATGGAGCTTCCGCTGCAGTTATTTCTGTTTAAACTTGTCCAAGCCAACACCAAACCCACTGCCAAGCGACCCCCCCCCCCCCCCCTCCCTCCCCCTGGCTCTGGCACAGCACCGGGGCTGACCATCAAGCAATTACACAGGAACTTGGCAAATCGGGAGGAGATCCAGTCATTAAAAGGGCTTAACACTGGCAGAGGGTCTCCGCTGGTGGCGAGCCGAGGTGCCCACTGCCCCCCCCACGCTGAATGGGACCACTGGGGGGGACTTGTATGGGGGTTTCATATACCAAAGATTTGGCAGGGCTTGTGTGAGTTTGTGTCATTGTGTACATGAACACGCGGCTGTTCACAAACACACACACTCTCGGACCAGATGTTCTCGTTCACACACCAGCAGGATATCATCGCTGGGGGGCGAAAACCTTGTACTTTTTAAAATGTCAACTTTTCAGCAACTCAGAGAAACCGCCTTGGTTTTTTAGCAGTGTGTTTTTCGGCGATGTGAACCTAAGACGTTTGAGATTTCTCTCGTTTCGCTCTTTCAACTGAGGTTAGAAACATGAAAAGCAGGAAAAATTGCACTTATGAGGATGACAGCGCCGATGTGGAGAGCTGCGCCCATGTCCAAGGTTACAGGCTATCGACTGCAGCAGACATAAACAGTATTGGATTAGAAGTAGCACTGGTGGAGGTTTCCACACATTGATCGGGCTTCTCATCAAGGTTCCTCGAGCAAAGGCAAGGCCAGAGCTCTTTGGTTCAACACCAAACTGTGATTGGTATGCACACAGTAAGGCTAATATAGAGTATCCAATGAAATATTAATTAGTAAAACCAATACAGGGGTGCTTATATATTTTTCACAAAGCTGATTTGCATATTGTTTACTCAGATTTGAACGTTCTAAGAACTGTTTATGCATATTGTGAATATAAGTAGAATCCAGAGATGGCCAAAGTACACACATCCTTTACTCAAGTAGAAGTACAGATTCTCGTGTTTAAAAAAAACTCTAGTAGAAGTACTGACTAAACTTCTTTACTCAAGTAAAAGTAAAGAAGTACAGTATGGGCTTTGAAATGTACTTAAGTAAAAAGTACCCATATCTAGCAGCTGTTTTAAAGAGTACCTGACCTCCCTTTATATTAATAGAACAATAATGTCATTGTTAGCTAATGAATGTTTCCATGCTGAACAACGGCAACATGACAATGTTTCCATTGGTCCCTCTTCTTTAGAGAAGACCAGGAAATGATGGATACACGGATCGTGTTTAAATCAATAGGCACGCAATGACTCTAGATAATAATTATCACGCCACCAAACACACATTCAGACTAAAGGAACCAGCTGTTTGGAAAATGAGAGAAGTAGAAAGTACAGGTATTTGGGTTCAACATGTAAGAAGTAGAAAGTACAGGTATTTGTGTTCAAAATGTAAGAAGTAGAAAGTACAGGTATTTGTGTTCAACGTGTAAGAAGTAGAAAGTACAGGTATTTGTGTTCAAAGTGTAAGAAGTAGAAAGTACAGGTATTTGTGTTCAAAGTGTAAGAAGTAGAAAGTACAGGTATTTGTGTTCAACGTGTAAGAAGTAGAAAGTACAGGTATTTGTGTTCAACGTGTAAGAAGTAGAAAGTACAGGTATTTGTGTTCAACGTGTAAGAAGTAGAAAGTACAGGTATTTGTGTTCAACGTGTAAGAAGTAGAAAGTACAGGTATTTGTGTTCAACGTGTAAGAAGTAGAAAGTACAGGTATTTGTGTTCAACGTGTAAGAAGTAGAAAGTACAGGTATTTGTGTTCAACGTGTAAGAAGTAGAAAGTACAGGTATTTGTGTTCAACGTGTAAGAAATAGAAAGTACAGGTATTTATGTTCAACGTGTAAGAAGTAGAAAGTACAGGTATTTGTGTTCAACATATAACAAGTACAAAGTACAGGTATTTGTTTTTAAGAAGTAAAATGTAAAAGTAGAAACATAAGTAGTGGAGTAAAGTACTGATACCAGAAAAAATTCCTTAAGTACAGTAACGCAGTATTTGTACTCCACTACTTCCCTCCTCTGGTAGAATCTATCGTTTGACCGTTAACACTTCAGAGTAAATAAACCCAGCATACTATGATGAAACCGACATGATTATGCTCATAAAGACAGATAGCCTTCAACTGTTTTCTGTCAGTGTCACTACCAAGAGGGTTGAAAAGTGTAGTCAATAAAAGGTTGCCACCTTCTTAATCAGCTGTCAGTGAGGGCGATCGGACACCATCGGCCATCTTTCTCTGCAGAGGCCTTGGAAAGTCTTGAACTGCAATTGAACTCCTCCCAATTTGTTTTGCCTTTCTTTCCAGCAGAGGCTGTGAGCACAGAGGCGAGCACTTTTCAGATGAAGGTATCCCTCAGAGATATTTAAACTCCCTACGTGCCGGCGCTGCCTTGGGGAGTGTGGATGGGATGGTTATTAATGCATTATTTACACACGCTTCCTGCTGTGTCCTATTGTGGCTTGGCTTGATTAAAGGAGATATTGCTAAGAAGGCACGTTTTAGCTGCACTGTGATAGGAGGAAGAGAAGTTACTTTGCTGTGAAGGTCTTTTACTTGTTCATTTTTTAAGTATTGCAAGTTTTGTGCAGTACTTGTATCCACCTAAAAAACGAAGAAAGTGGCCACTGTTTTAAAGCAAGCGACTAACTGCAGTCCATCTTCTATTGGGACAAAGTGAGAAGAAAGAGAATATATATTCATAATATCCACAAATAAGCTACCATACGTACATCCTGTGGAAAACCCATATCCATAGTGACAAGGTGAATTTGTAAGGATATATGATGATTTAAATACTAAGAAGTATCATAAAAGTGAGTGTACTGTGATATTACAATATCAATGAAATGGCATCGATTACTGTACACTATAATGAAATAAAAAGACTTGTAAAAAAAAAAAAAATCATAAAAAGGCCGCTGGGATACTGCGACTAAAGTGCCAAATGTGTCTCGTAGCCGACCCCCTTCATCTTTAATTATTTTCACATTGCTAATAGGACTTGAACGCTTCACACTCCACATTTAATTAGAACATTGTCTTCTAGTGCGATGACGAAGGATGAAACGGGGCCTTTTCTTCCCCCAACAATCATTCCCCAGCTAAATAAATAAAGTCCTCTTTATATTGGACGGTCATGGAGGACCATGTTTTAGTGGTATTCTAATTGAAATACATGATTCCGACAGCTTGTTTCTGCACTTAGCCGCAATGAACCATATCTGATTCGTCATTAAGTAATTATGAATGCTAATGCAAATAAAGCACCTTTCAAACAGAGCCCCGCCGCTCCCTCTCCCTCTCTGTATCTCTCCTTACAGGGAAATGAATCACTCGCTCCTCTACGGAGGGGAAGGCGGCCAGCTGCGGGACGGTCACTTCACTCCCTTTCTGCGGAGATATGAAAGAGAGGCGAGACATTAATGATGTCTTGGGGATTCCACCGGGGAAAGTGGAAGGACTCAAAGGGAAACTGAGAGCACTGCTTTCTTCTTCCCCTGTTCCTTGTTGCTTTAATAAAGCAAGGAACGAAAGAGAGGGGAAGAGAGAGTCGCTTAGAAGTCTCCCATAAAGCACAAGCCGGAGCATTTTGCAGCAATTACAGACAGATTGGGGATTTAGATATTAGTGCCTGGTGGTCCATTAGCTGGTGATTTGCCTGTCTTTTTTCTCCACTCTCAGTGGAGGAGTGTTCGGGCTAAGATCTTTACCACTCTAATCCTGTAAATAATAGCTGCATGGAAAAGAGAGGAGAGTGTCTGATGGCTGAGTGACACTGAAGATAGCGGAGAGGAGGAGCAGAGGTGGAGGGATGGGTTTGAGGTACGTCAGTGAAAGGGAGAGCATCTACACATCGGCCAATTCATCGTAATACCATGGGATAATTTGCCAGAACGTATACAGACTGTATTCCGTCCAACTAACCCATAGAAAGCAATGTGCTATTTTGTGTTTATCACCCACAGAATCAATACATATGTCACCAACGTCGTCAAAGTCCAAGTAGGTAAGTCGGGTGGAAAAAGAAAGTACTAAAAGTTACATAACAAACGTAGTAGACTTCAAGTATTTAAAACCAAACCACAACCTTTCACAGTGTTTTTTTTAAAAGGCTTGTGTTGCTGGGCATTTGTCTGATAACGCACACAAAATGTAGCAATAACTATTTTGTTAGATGTCATCTGTATGAGGATGCGTAGACGAATAAGGTGTGTGTTTAACATCCCACTGACGTCTACCAGACATTAAATTACTTTTAGCTTAGCAGATGCTTTTTATTCCAGTAAGTCATGAACATTTTAGACAAGAAACATTCACTTTAAATAAGTCATCCATTATAAACCCAACTAACATCTTGTACACACACTGATTCAGTAGTCGAGTTGAAAACTTAACTATCCTACACTGAAAATACTGAAAGTTTAATGAAATGTATTATGTGAACAGATTTCAAATAACTGCATCAGGTTATAATAATAATAATATTACGTTATTAAGGTTCAACTTTATATTATTACTTCCAACTAACCTAATGTGAAATGTGTTGACATAATGCACTTAATTAAAGTCAACGTTTGAGTTTTTCCAGTGGAGGGAATCATTAAACTGGCGCTATGAAGGTATCTGAGAGGAAGTAAATGGTCGTCCATAAAGCAGTGCAGTAATTGGCGTGTCCATAAAGCCTGTTATGAGCCCTGGAAGCAGTGTATTGAGAGGGGGACAGTAGTAGTCCCTGCGGCCTGGCCCGGGTATATGCGAGCTGGGGGTGACATTAATCACGGTCCCCTCGTCATCGATCGGCCGGATAATGGTTCCGCTTATCACCTCGATGGTTTCTAAAGGGGGCAAAAGCCAGAGCCGTCAGGGACATCCTCACTGTCCCCTTGTTCCTTTGTTTATTAACTGTAGAGCATCTTAAATCATCTTCTCTAAGGAGCAAATATGAAATGGTCACTTTTTAAAAACGTTTTGTTCTACATTGTGTAAATACATTACTATATCAGCGGTGGTATAAAGAGTAGCCATCCATTAGTTCTTGCCCCCTCCCCTTTTCCCCACCTCTAATCTCTGCTCTCTCATCTCTGTGCGCAAGAGGAAGAAGGTGAGCCCGAAATCTCCACAGATCAATTTGGAGGGGGGCCTGCCCTTCAGAGGGGGAGGGAGGGGGGAGTGATGAGAGTGTAAGTGAAGCAGAGGTGGTGAAGAGGAGGGACAGTATAGAGGATGGATGGAGTGAACGGAGAAGAGGAATATGTGACATTTACATGTGGGTGGAGTACAGGCTAGCCAATCTCGCTAATAAGTCAGCCGCTAGTTGGCCAGTTTCCTGGTCTCCCCTCGGCTCTCTGCCCTAATAGGCCGTCTCTGTGGGATGAGAGGCATCCACGCCATTAGTATCTGTCAATCTGCCTGAAGGAGGCAAACTCCGGGAACCCTCAGGACCCTTTGGGGGGACTTGGCGGACCCCTAAAGCCCGAGGAGAGATTGCCCCTGGAAGATGTAAAAAGCCAAACCGCAGCTCTTGGGAGGAGCGGTGGCTCAAGGCAAAGAGAAAAGAAGAAGCTATGAGGGAGGACAATATATCGGCCAAATAAAGACTAATGAACCACTTCACTGAAATGATGACTCCTTCTAAATGTTTAGATCAAACTGTTTTCTCTCAGCATAGCGAAGTTTGGATATTAACAGATGTATCACTCACATATTTAATAACTCCCAAATATGCGTTAGAGGCAACATACACTACCCTTCGACCCTGATAAGTTATGTAATGGTTATAATACATATTTAATATGTTTTCTAATAAATGTGAGTGTGGAATCGAAAAAAAACTAACTTTTGTAAGCAAATAGTGCAAAAAGATCTTGACCCTTGGCAGGCAGAATAATACCTTAACAGATGCCATAACACTTCCTCCTCACATTATGTCAAGTTGTGTGTGATAATAAATGATATTCTCAATTCCTGCAGTTAGTTAACATCTTGCACTTACGACCGTTCAGACTTTCCTAACTTCCTGGAGTAGTGAATATTTTCAGCCAGACATAATGATGTCACCCACACTGCTCTAAGTGTAGATGACACCAGACAGAGACATTAACTTATATCATATTCTAATTTAAGGTAGTGCATACCGTCTTCATCTCCGCCCCCCCCCCCCCCCATGCACTGGTAATGAGGCGTAGGCTTATTGACTGAGGGTGGAGATATGATTATCTCTCCTCCCCCCCCACCTCCCTGTGTCTCTACCTTCTCAGACTCTCTCCCCACCCAGGCCATTCATCAGAAGAGGATAAGCCATGTTTGTTGCATGTATATTGATTTGTGCTCCTAAGAAAGCATGGAGATAGAGGCGGGGTGTTACGTGCCGTGTCTCCCCCTCTCCCCCTGATTGTCTCCCTCCAGGTGCAGCCTCTCCCTCAGGTGCTCCCAATCCCCAATCAGGGCCTGCATAAAGGCCAGAGGAAGGCTGCAGTCTCCCTTTCCTTCTCCAATGAGCTGCATGTAGTTCTTGTGCAACACTTTCTTTTATAAGAAAGTCGTTTTTGGTTGTCATCAATTTACTTAAAATTAAATTGGCTGATGAGCCCTCTTCATTTCTTAAACAATTAAACCTTATCTACTAATGTTGCCAAATGAGTTTCCTCTCTTTTTCTTTCCTCCGGGTTATTTCTATATTCTGTTACTAACCTTTGTACCCCTAGTTTAGGAGGGAACGTAACACAGGGGCACAGAGGGCACAGATTGTCTTCAGATGAATGCTCCAACTAAATATTATTTTCTTTAACTGCTCCAAATTGGAAGTTGGTGCAAACAACCAAGTAAGCAAACAGTGGTTTTAGCCAGTTTCCAACCATTACAAAAGCCCACTAACATCAGCCTCTTTCTCTTCAATGGGAAAGGTTACAATAAAACCATGACACCCGGTTGGACACACACATTTACATCCCCTTATATGGCACCTTGCAATGTATTAAAGTGAATATCGATCAAATGAACAGGGATTTGGACGATCATTGGGATATTATCATATATACATTCCGTTCTTGTTTTTCTTGTTCCGTTTACTTGTAGATAGACTCCTGCATTTACTTGGTCACGTACATGTATATAGGTCATCTGCGTTACTTGCAAATTGGTCTGCAACATAATCTTGCAATATTTAATTCTACTCCATTTCTAGAATAACATAATGCACAGTATGTAAGGTTTAGTGTGACTTGCTAGATGAAAACATGGAAAGGCCTACTGGTATACTGGAAAGGGGTATATAGAAGGGTTATATTGTAACGACTATCAATGGTTATTGTCACAAAACTTTAAACACAGGTATTGGGTTTATTTACATGTTGGTATCTCTGTGGGACCTAAGCACAATTTGGAGGGTACTGTACTTTCCATTTTATGTTAACACATCTACTTTACTACATTCAGAGGTAAATATTGTACTTTTACTCCACTACATGTGTGTAGTACTACTTTAGATTCTTTGCAGATATTGATTATAGTTAAACAAATATGTTCCAGATTTAAATAAGACTTTAGTTACACCTTTACCAGGGTTAATCAATATATCAATCATTATAATTAAAAGATGTTTCTGAAATGGGCCAATCTGCATAATGAGTACTGATGCTAATACTTATACTTTTAGTTGAGGAACGTTTTGATTGCAGGACTTATACATGTAACAGAGTATTCCTACAATAAAATAACCCCTAACCTTCTGGTACAAGATCTGAGTACTTCCTCCACCAAGCATTATTTAGTCCCCCCTAACGTCAGCTACATCTCAATACAGAAGTTAAACAAAGCCAACAAAAGTAGTGATTTGGTTTTGCCTTGCACATAGAGTATATATTTCCACCTGTTTTTCTGAACCTGTCTACACCTAATGGCAGGCATACCACTTGGCATAATACATGGCACACTATAGTTCTATAATGCATGCTTCATCTTATCAACCTGACCCGGCATCACAGCACTTGAAAACTATCAAAGCGCTCAAAGTGTCCTCTAGTAGTGCATTTGTTGCTCGTGTTGTGGCTATAGCAAGAGTTGGGTCACTTCCACTCGGGCTAATGAGTTTGCTGGCAGCGTCGCTGTGTGTCTAATGACATCGTTGACACCGATGCTACATATTGTGTCACAGGCCTCTGGCAATCGCTCAGCAGCTGATGTCCTCACTTTGCCACCGGGGGCACACCGCCTGGCACGGTGGACTGACGGCTTTTGGCAGGGCCACGAGGTAACCCGCTGCTACTGTGGCACAGTTTGCAGGACACATCAATTTGTTCCCCGCTATTGTGAGAGACAATTTCTCTGGCGGCGATCCAAAGCTCGCCCGCCTCGACTCATCTGCATATCTTTGTTATCCGGTGCCGGTTCGGAGGCAGAGAAAAAGGTAGAAGATAGACAGAGCGATGACGAGTTGTGCGTCGCCATCTGGGCTTCTTCAACGGACACAAATTAAAACTCAACCTGTATAGAGGGGGGGTTGGATTGTCAAAAGGCAACAATACTTCTAATCTCTTTCTCCCTCTGTGCATCGTCAAAAGGGGGGAAGAGGAAGAAAGGCGCTTTAATAATTAGAGGGGTAGAAAGCTCAAACAGATGAAACAATGTCCCCCTCCTTTTTTCTCCCCCCTATCGTCTGTAATGACTTGCGCGCTGATGGAGAGGCCTCTTTGAGGATGACATTCAAATGCTGACATTTGAATTATGTCTGTTTATCAGAGGGAGAATGGCCCGCCTGCTTTTGTTGTGCCTCCTTCTGCGCACAGGCTCGCCAGTTGCAGGTACTCAAGCTGCCGGGTTCATTTTAATCACACGCACACATAGCTAAACACACACACACACACAGTGCATAATGGCTCATAGGAATCCTGAAGGGGCCATTTTAGATGGTTTTGTAAAAGTATGGTGTACACTAAAAACTTTAATGGGTTTTATTTCAAGCATTTACAGCGGAAGAGCCATCAAATTGTAACAACCAACATAAAATCACTCATCGTCACTAATCCCCGACTGTATTGCCAGTTTATCTGCATGGCTTACTCCTCGTGAGGACAAGCACGGGCCCCCATTTTGTGGCTAAAATGCTGAATTCCGTCACAATCCGTGTTAACCTTCAGGAAGCATCATACACTTAAGGGAGATACAAATTTGCATGGGGAAGATTTATTGTCTATCAGTAAATGGGCTGCAATGCAAAACAAAGGCCACTCCACAGTGGTGTGGTCGCTCCTCGGCTGCTTGTCAAAGTTGGGATCTAAAATCGGGACGATCCATCACGTTGGCACATGAAAAATGATGGAATTCACCCCGAGGAAATGTATTCACGGGACGCGGTGTAAATGGCTGTTTAACAAAGGCATTCAGAAGTCAGCGGTAAACGCAGGCTCTGCAAGGTGCGCAAAACCAAAGTGAGGGAATAGGAGAGGAGAAGGGGTGAGGAAGGGAGAGAAAACTACACCGTCCAATTATCAAGCTCATCATCTGAGGGCTATTTGGTGGCCCTTCATCTTACATATGAAATGTGAAATATTTAAACAAGCGTACATATTGAAGCGATCGGCCGGTGGTTTGATTGTCAAAATGAGTCCTGCTGAAGCTGCCGGGGGAGAAGTGGGAGGCAATTATCGACATCTCTCCATTAATTATTGCAAAAGTTTAAATGTTCTGTGAATGTACCTGTGAGTAATGTGTGTGCATTAGCATCATTATAATATATGCGTGTTCATGTAATATGTGAGCAAGCTGTATCTTGGTGCATTAACAAGTGTCAATTCATATGTTTAATTTTCTGTCTTTTATATTCATTTCTGAACATTTATTTTTCTATGTCTTTCTGAATTCTACCTGGACTTTTTGAAAGATGGTTTAAACTTATTGATATCCCTATGCATGCAATCATTGCTGTGTTCCAAAGTGCAACAAAAACAAAGGCCATTTTTGTTAATAAAGGGGCATTTTAGCGATTTAGAACTGAACTAAAGCTGACATTTTGAAAGACATACAGCCAGTTAAGGCCTCAGTATGTGTTTTCTACATGTTTATCATTCAATTATATTGTACACCTGTTACATATCATTTTGAGCATATACAGTATTATGCACCAGTAAAATAATGTTGTGTTCACACTTCCCACATTATTACACAGCTTAGTTGAGTACTTGATTCTGATTGGTCAATTCGGACATTGCAGAGGTTGTTATTACTCGATAACACAGCGTTGCTAAGGGAGAAAAGGCATAAGGTTGGACGACAGTGTAATCACCCAAGAAGACAGACAGGAAGTAAACACTAAAGGGAACATCAGAGGAAGACAGACAGGAAGTAAACACTAAAGGGAACAGCAGAGGAAGACAGACAGGAAATAAACACTAAAGGGAACAGCAGAGGAAGACAGACAGGAAGTAAACACTAAAGGGAAGAGCAGAGGAAGACAGACAGGAAGTAAACACTAAAGGGAACATCAGAGGAAGACAGACAGGAAGTAAACACTAAAGGGAACAGCAGAGGAAGACAGACAGGAAGTAAACACTAAAGGGAACAGCAGAGGAAGACAGACAGGAAGTAAACACTAAAGGGAACAGCAGAGGAAGACAGACAGGAAGTAAACACTAAAGGGAACAGCAGAGGAAGACAGACAGGAAGTAAACACTAAAGCGAACAGCAGAGGAAGACAGACAGGAAGTAAACACTAAAGGGAACAGCAGAAGAAGACAGACAGGAAGTAAACACTAAAGGGAACAGATTTAAGAGTATTTTATTTGTTATCAGAGGCAAGACGATCATTTTTATGGCAATAAAATCATTTTCAAATAATATTGGGAGTCAAGTCATGGGTTTATTTAATATAATGTGTGTAATAAGTGTAACAAAATGCCGGGTGTTCTTTTTTTATTAATGACCGCCTCACTGCACACTATCCCTTACATATGTTGCATACATTTCCAATTAAGTTGAAGTTATGTTTATGATCAAGCTAAAACAAAGGTATTTCTGAATGTATGTACATTATGTCTGTCCATGTGTATTTTTCATTCCCCCGCACTGATAGCTGATGTCTACATCCACCATGAACCTGTATGCTAATCCCTCTACCCTCCGGTGGACGAGCTGTATGATCACCATATTGGCATGTGAAAATAATATAGATTGGGAACGTGAGAGGGAGACCGAGTGGAAAATGAGATGATTGCTAAAGTATGTTCTGCCCGATAAACTGAAATTGCATTTGTCTAAGTGCTTGCAGGAGCCAGTCCCTATAAACGTCTTGATGTTGAAACTCTTTAAAGGTGGATGTTGCGCTGAACAATGAGGATATACTGCAGGATACATTTAGAGACTTTCACCCATATTCTCTCATTGTTGACTTAATTAGATTTCTTTGTGTAGCTTTTGCTTTGCCACTCTTTAGGTGAGAAGGTCATGGTCGAATCTTCTCAGTGCCTGCCCTGTCTCTCGAGGAAAGCATTGTTTAAATTCACCATGTTTCCCAGCATGCCTGTGGCCCAGCATGCACTGAGTGCCGCCTCATGTTCGTAGTCTTTCAGGGCAGTGGGGGAGCCATGCTTAGGGGACATCAGCTAAAAACACTAGCAAGGTATTTACAGTTCAGCTGACCAGTCACTGTCGACTCCAAGTGTGTTTCAGCTAAACCACTAGATCCCAGAGTGACGTCATTCACAGAAGGAAGCAAAAATGTCACTTCCAAAGAATTTATGAAATGTAGACTACTCGGTTAGGGTTAGGGTATATTATAATAAAGATTGCCAAAGCCTAATATAATGGGTGTCCTCTGCAATTTAGCTCCATAATGGTCTACGATTTAACGATTTAAAAACAGAAACTATAACCATTCAAATGGACACTAGTTTATTTTGATTTAATCCTATACATCAGGGGTGTCAAACTCAATTAGTACTATGGTTGCACTCAAAGGGCAGGTTGTAACTTTAAAACGATATAAAAATATATATATATAAATACGTATAAAATAATGTTGTATATTACATTATTGCCTCTGCATTGGATAGGGTAATAACTTCATAACTACATTTGTCTGAAAGCAGAAGTCTCGGGCAAATAATTGCAAGTCTCTTCAGTGCGCATGTCAATAAACATACAAAATCTTATCGACATCATACAATAACTAAAGCTATTTATTTGACTAGATACCGTAGTTGTTATATAGAAAACGGAACTACACTGATCACATTTTTCACTATCTATGGATGGTTCCAAAAGCTCCCATGACATAAAACATCCCTACAAGTAGACCTTTTCCCGCTAGTGAGAGTCAGTGATGCTCAGAATCAAAGATTTGCCGCTGTGCTGTGACTGACAGCAGCTTTGTCGGCCAACACATGAGGTGTAATGTGTCGTTTCCAAACAAACAACCCCTTCTCTTACAGGTTAGGGTCAAGATCAGCTAAGGTCAAGCCCCCCGTACAATGCCAGGGTTGCTGAAAACACACAACAGCCCCCTTTGTTCTGGCAGTTCCTGCTCGAGTGAACACGCTTTGGGTTGAGACTGCTGTTTTCATTTAGTTGTTGCTCCTGGGGCAGTTTTTTCCCCTCTTCCTACTCCTCCCTAGATTTCATCGCCCATACACTGGGAGATGATTTTGTGAATGAAGCCATGCATATCCTCGCAGCCTTTATGATGGTAATGACTAGCAGCGGGGGGAACAATGGAGGGAGAACGCTGGGATTCAGAGGTTATGGTTGTGGGAAATAGTGTGTGTGTGTGTGTGTGTGTGTGTGTGTGTGTGTGTGTGTGTGTGTGTGTGTGTGTGTGTGTGTGTGTGTGTGTGTGTGTGTGTGTGTGTGTGTGTGTGTGTGTGTGTGTGTGTGTGTGTGTGTGTGTGTGTGTGTGTGTGTGTGTGTGTGTGTGTGTGTGTGTGTGTGTGTGTGTGTGTGTGTGTGTGTGTTTGTGTGTGTGTGTGTGTGTGTGTGTGTGTGTGTGTGTGTGTGTGGAGATGATGGGTGAAAACCGAAATGTCAACTAAGAAGCAACAGCTCTGATTTCAGCGTGCTGCTAAATTATTTGTGACATTTTCTAATTGTTTTCATACACTGCAAAAAATACGGTTGTCACAACATTACGCTTTTTGGCAGAGCTTGCACGTTTGCAAAAGTGATGAAATGTGATATAACAAATACTTGTTTTACTTCTAAAGTCCCTCAGATGGTGTACCAGTCCAATCATTTCTCATCTGCTTGCTGCTAAACATTATTGTCAAAGTGACAGCGGATTCTTCCCCGACAATTATTTATTTATTCGGATGTGACAGAAGAGAGGATTCCACGCACTGTCACAATATTACTGCATGTGATTTTATACGTTTTTTTTAAATCACACAGGTCTGATGAATTAATTCAGTCCTTTACAGCTTACTAACTAATGGCTAATAAAGCACTGAAACAGAGACTACAGGAACACACTACAGGAAACCCCACCTCTTTAAAATAATACATAAATCATGCCCTTTACTGTGAACTGCAACTATTGGAAAACTGCAACACAATATGTTCAACCGCTAACTGATCTGAAACACAAAACATTTAAAGTATAAGTCACTATTCACAATAAAGTATATTTGTAATTGTAATTTGTGATGCAACTTCAGCATCTGCAGAGGTCAGAGTTCATCATCAGGCCTTCCCCACCCTCGTTCAGGACACTCATCTATCAACACCAGCCTCCTTTTCTTCATAGTGTTAATATCTCCAATCACACTGCAGAAAATGTGTCAACACACAACGAGGAAAAAGATCCCTTCGCCATGGCAACGACAAGCAAATAAAACATGTCTTAAGAGCCAGTGAGGAGGATAGAGACTGAGAGAGCGAGCTGGCTGGAAATCAAGAATGCCAAACATTGTGGCCGCCCCTGAACGCCCCACAAAGAGCTCTGACAATTAAGATGAAAAATCAGCCTGATGTCGATGGTGTTGTCTACGGTTTGCCATCCTTCAGGTGCCCCCACCCACATTAAAGCACATCTTCAAATGAACACTCGTCCTTCCACTGCGGAGGAATGAAAGGTAAAGGGAGGTCGATGACACTTCAAAAAATGAATGTTTTACCACCATTTTGAGTTGGTCGGTTGAGGAAAGCTTTCACATGTGCTGATCAAGTCAAAGTCAGTCTGAAGTGAGAATAGGGCAGCAAAACAAAGATGTCTACCTAAAAACAGGAACAACAAATCCAACCGGTTTGATTGACAGTTGGTCTCTGAAAAATGCAGTATGAAGACAACAGCGAAAACAATAATACAATCAAAAATAAATATTACTCTCAACACATTTTAAACAACTCGCCTTATTATGAATTAAAATAAATAAAAAACAACTTTGTATGCATTTCAAAAAGCAGAAAATGCTTAATATATGCTGGTGCCAGTTTATCCAATGGGAGATTTTCCTTTTCCTTCATGAAAAGTGATTCAACAAGGAATAGATACATTACCTACAACTGCATGGTTTTACAGACAGCTAATATCCAATGTTTTTTCTCCATATAAAACCACTGTACAAGGAGACATCTGGCAGTGCTCCTGCATCCAGAAGGCTTTCCCCGCGACACAGTGTGTCTGAAGATTGTGGGGCCGTGGTTTAATCACTATGTGATTGCTCGAGCATGTTACAATTTGTAGGCACATAGACACAGACCACACCAGCAGACAGAAACACATTCATAAAGACCTTAATGCGCATAGACACACACATGCCTGTTCGCAGGTGTTCATGAACACGTGTGTACTGTAAGTTTTAAGAGCTCCTGCAAACAGATTAGACTGATTTCACCACGTCATTGATGTTGACATGCGAGATTAGCTCAACATCAAGCTGTAAATCCATCAAGAGGTTGGATGGCAAAGTAAAAACTGACATATTTCAAGTAAAATACATGAAATGTGAAGTTCTAGAAACTGGCTGGCAACCTTTAATGTAGGTGGAATGTGTGTGTGTGTGTGTGTGTGTGTGTGTGTGTGTGTGTGTGTGTGTGTGTGTGTGTGTGTGTGTGTGTGTGTGTGTGTGTGTGTGTGTGTGTGTGTGTGTGTGTGTGTGTGTGTGTGTGTGTGTGTGTGTGTGTGTGTGTGTGTGTGTGTGTGTGTGTGTGTGTGTGTGTGTGTGTGTGTGTGTGTGTGGCAGGCCTTGCTAATCCCTCACAGTGGGTCAACCACTCAAGGAACCTCAGCCATTATCGGCTTTAGCTTCATGTTATGAAATCGCCACATCCCTGTTGTGTGTTAATGGGCTAATTTGTACCGACACCGAGCAAAGGATACAATCAATGATATGGTTTTATAAGGAGGCCTAATCAGATAACAACTTTCTTCTAGCCGGTAATTAGAAGCAGGAGTCAAAAGCTGGAGGAGAGCAGACCTTGTTTCTCAGCCTGTGCCCCGGTGCACCGTGGGAATGGAGGTCGGAGGTCAATTTCAAAATTAGTTAAGCTTGACGGGGCTGCCACTGACCTGCACAGGTGCTCCCACTTCCCCTGCTGCTCTGCACTTCCTCCCGCCACCCGGGGGTCACAGACATCAGGCCCCAGTCTCCACCACCCCCTCCCCCTCCTTCTCCACCCAGCTCCCCAGGACCAGTCTTGATCCATTAGCAGAACCACGACAAACCCCAGGCCTGCTGAGAAGACTAAAGACTACGGATAATGCAAAGCTTAAGCACATTGGGCAGAAGAACACACTCCGGCTAAGTGTTCACACACCTTGTACTGTAGGTATGCTCCGCTCAGTGAACTGTAGCTTTTCTCCGAGTCTTGGCACGCAACCGCGGCTCGGAATATCTCACAGATCAAACATCAGGTTAAGTCTGCTTTACACACAAACAAATCCCCCTCCCTCCCTGTCCTTCACCTCCTCTAGGCCTGCCGTCTGTACTCTCAGTATGTTTTGGGGGAAAGGGGGGGGGGCCTGGTTGTTGTTGGCGCGTCCGACCGAACGAGAGAAGAGAAGCTAGGCCGTTGTTTTTGAGCCCCGCTGCGGTGTGGCCTCCCGCTGCTTGGCCTGCCATGTGTAATTAAACATTTGGCCTCCACAATTACTCAGCAGTGTACACATGCCAGTGTGGAATATGCATTCCAAAGAGCACCAATTCCCTTTAAAAGTGCTGAACTGACAGCAGCAAGGGGAGAACCTTTGGGGTGGGGCAAGAGGGGTTGAAGGGGGAGGATTGGGGCGGTCCGCAGGGATGGACTGATTAGAAAATAACTTGAAGCACAACTTGAAAGTGGACCAGACCTGAGAGGCAGGTATGAGGTACAGCTAACATGCTAGCAATCCACCAAATGCTTGTTGTCCTCTCAACATCATTAAAAGGTATTCATTTGTAGAATTTGATAACTTTTTGGGAGACAAACGTTTGCTATTCTTGCCTCTGTACTCTTGTATGCAGATCGTATACTTCAGTACTAACACCACATTGTAAAAATACTCTGTTACAAGCAGCTATTCATTCAACATCTTAGTAAAAAGTACATATGTTGTACAATGTTGCAGTAAAGAGTAGCTATACACTCTATATTCTATATATTTTAAGGGGTATTACAACCAACCAATGGTCATTGCCCTCCTGAGACATGCTGCTATGTCTATGTTTTAAATACCACCACATATGGAGACCATCTCTTGAAATCAATTGAGTACATCCTGTATCTGTCGATGTCACTGCAGCCACGGGAAAAACCGGAGGCAGAGGAACATCAACCATCCTGGTGCTGCCACGGCCTTCTGTTTACCTCCCCGACAGTAATGAGATTCGCACACCGTACACCTCGGAATGTATGCAAGCACTACATTAACATTTTGACATTGTGTGTCCATGGGTGAAAAGGTCCTAAATTGCAACCTGCCATTATAGGAAATAAATAAATAATCAAAAAGCCATTGTGCTATGGAATCAATGCCTATTCAAACTCACCTATAAACTCACATAAACCCCTTTTTTTTGTAGTTTTGGATTCTATTTCCAGAATGTAATGTGACCTTCAGGGACCTCGACAGCGCTGTCACACACCCTTCAACTTTGTGTAACCCAATCGGAGAGACTAAAGCTCATCGTGAAATGACAAACCGGCAGCTCCGGGAAAAAGAGCACCCAGACAAAACACGACACCCGCTGAAAACACTGTATCGTGACTGGAGGAACAGCACCCTGGCATCCAGCTGTCACTCAGGCTCTCTGAGAGTTGAAGCACCTCAGCATTCTGTCTCTACCTTTCCACTCCACTCCACCTTTCCAAATGCTTGCCATGTTTATCTGCCACTTATCTCTTATTGATAAGCCTTGACAATAAAGCTGGAACCAACAGAGAGAGGTAGATTTCGGTTGTGTGCTCCCCATCTCTCGCAGGAAAAAAAAGAACCCGCGAGAACAATGTGGATTTTAAAAGGAAGCTCTGAAAGCTACCGACACATCACGGAGACGTTGGCAGCACCACCTGCCTGTGAGGCCCCCCGGCATCCCCCTCCTCAGCCTCTTGTGTGCCATAGAGGTGCCTGTGTCCATGTCCCTCTATTGTGGCGTGGACTGGAGGGGGTATTGTGAACCTTGTCAACGGCGCTGCCATCTCCGTGCCAGCTGGCCGGGGGTGTGAGTGGCGAAGGGGGCGCGGAGGGAACCGAAACAATGCAAAGATCTGTGCACAATGAGCGGCCATGGAAAGGCGGGCATTGTTCCGCCATCATCGGCCATGCCAGCTTCCTCATGCCACACAAAACATCTCGTTAAAGCGTGGCCGAAGTTCTACCCAGAAGTTCATATTTGCAAGGTGCACCGAACATTCTTTTCTTTTAAACGGGGAAAAAGGGGAGGGAAGAAGAGGGTGAGATTGGGGAGGTCCGCAGGGATGGACTGATTAGAAAATAAATTCAACTTGAAGTAGAACTTAAACAAATTGTGCTGCAAGCAGCTATTCATTCAACATGTTCTTAGTAAAACTAAAGGCGGAATTATTCCGCCAGCTTCCTCGTGCCGCACAAAACGTTAAAGCGTGGCCCGAAATTCTACCCCGAAGTTCATATTTGAGAGCAAGGTGCACCTTGTCATCGAACATTTTTTCTTTTAAACGTCCACATGTGCACACATACATGGAAATCCTCCAGCCCTGCAGCCTTTTACCGGCTTACCAAAGTCTCTTCTTTTGTAATCAAAGAGTGAAGGAAGGGGAGGAGTGGCTTTAACGTCTGGAATCCATCTGAGATTGAGAAATCCGACCATCGTGGTTGGATCCAATTGAATGAGGCAGGCCTGGGTAACACGCTCCGACACGGCCTTTCTCTTCCTCTCACACCCCGGCCATGTGGTCCCAGAGCCCTGCCAGGAAAAGCATGTCACAGCTCATCACAGTTGCGAATGAATATTCATGCAACGGGAGAGCGCCTGTGTGCAAAGTATTTACATGTGTGCCTGTTTTTCCTGCGACAAAACAGGAAAAATGAGGAGAAAAAGTGATCCAAGGCCTCGAGCTTTAGACATGGCCGCCGCTTGTAACACAAGCTCGAAACAGAGTCAGTATTGGCTCACACACACTGTCTGGATGACACACACACACACGAACGAACGTGCACTCTGCCAGCACTCCACAGATGTCCTGGCTGTTGCTGCCAGTGAGTCAGCGCGGGCCCAAGCTCTTTGATGGTGCGACGTTCGGGTGTGAGGATCGAAAATGCAAGGCAGGTCACATTAGGCTTCCAGGACATTCTGATGCCCAGATTGTCCCCTGACCTCTCAAAACAACAGAAGGCCTGACATGTCTCGAAGATTGGAAGAGGATGCTAACAATTTCAAAAAAGCTTGGTGAGAATTTCAAAAGCCACAAAACAAGTCAAATTATTCTTTAACCCCCAATTTCAAACATTTGGATTCGCCAAAACGTTGTGATACCAAACTCTGTTATCGCTGAACTAGTTGTTCCCACAGTGACTAGATTAGCATTGTGGGTAGCACCGAAAGCGCTACCACGAAATGTGAAAGGTGACATTTGTGACAGAATAACGTTCCGGGATCATAAATGTACTTTGAGCAGCGAAAGATCACGCCGAATTTGGAGACACCGTAAAAATGGGTAGCAGTAAAATCAAGCAAAGTTGTCCAACACTTCCCTAAAACTTTGGAAGAAAACTTTCAACTTGTATATTTTAGACATCTAAGAAAGCTATTTTAATGTATTCAGTAGACACCGTAGTGAAGCGTGTCGTCATTATGCGTGATCTAGTGTTGACCTGCTTTTTACAAGGCATTAGTAAAATGGTAATGGCTATGACAATAAAGTAATTGCCCATACTATTCATTTTTACACAATTGATTTTTAAAGATACTTAGAAAAAAGGTGAGGCATGCAGGACTTACCCGGGTAGATATGAAACTTGGCAAAAATGTTGCAGCCTCTGCACTTTTCTAAAAAAGAAAAAATAATTATTTTTAGTATTTTGAATTCACTGCCATTATTCGTAACTTCAACCTGGGGTTAAATCAAATAAATGAATATATTAAAACAACTGTATGTGATCTTTAAATACACCTTTATAAAAATACTGGTTCAAATTGTACTTTTCTATTATTTGGAGGGAATAAAAAGAACATCTAAATGAAGTTTTAATCATGTAATATTGTCATTCATGTAGATCCCCATTAGGTTCTTCCTGGATCAATATTTTCTGATATCAAATTAAGAAAATTAGTAAAATGGTGAGTTAATTTAATCCGATTTGTATTCAGTAGTATCACATAAATAAGATGGCTCCAACAGAAGAGAACATGTTCTAATACTGGGTTTTCTGAGAAGCCAAAGAGGCAACACTCCATCAAATACAATTTCTCAGGTCTTCATTGTGATGAGATTGAATGAGTATATTCATACAGCTAGATAGCCTCCAGTGTGCTTACATGCTCTCACAAAGGTTTCTATTTGATAGCAGGAATACAGTTTAGGTGCAGATGAGCTACCTCTGGCTTCATTATCTCTCAAACAGTGTCAAGAAATTCGATTCTTGAAAAGGTGCGAAACTCACAAGCTGTTAAACAGTTTTTTGTTCGCGTTGCATCGAAAATACCAAATGAAAAGGTGTGACACTCTGGACTTTGTTTTGCAATTTTCAGAACCCCTTGTAATGAGATGACAAAAAAACAACACTTCTCTGTGCCTACAGCACACCGGTTACAGAGGGTGAGAGTGAAGACTGGAGTACAGGTGTCAATGTGATTAATTGCACAAGGGAGGGGAATTAGCAGCCTGCTAATCAGGTCGACCAAACAAGGAGGGGAAGTTAAGTTTTTAAAGTGTTAGTTTTTCTAACAATCACAGCCCATTGCTGAAGCAGAGGGAACCTTGTTAATGGCTCATAAGCCCATCCCTGATGAGCAAATGATCCTGAAGGTTAGTAGCTCGTATTTTGCAACACCATCGGGAAATAAGCAGCTGAACCATGTGTGGAATATGTCATTGTGAGTCACCTCAGTGAAGAATAGAAGTCCCAGTAGAAATAAGAACATGTCTTAACCTTAATAAAAGAAAAACAAACTCCGAGGTCTGGCCACACATTCAACAGGAAGTGTGGGTCACATCCAATCAGGTGTGGCCATTAATTTTGGCTGTCTTTCATTTAGGAAAACAACCGCTAAATAATGACTTCTGACACCAGGGTGATGAATGATAGAAAAACAACGCCTTCTGGAGATCAGTGCTTTTTGTGTTTGCATGTTCACACCACGATATGTGCGAGAACATCTGGACTGAGAGGGCCACAACTGGACCTGTAGACATTTGGGGTCAGTGAAAATGGCCCCCGCTCTCCAGCCTCTGGGTGAATATTTAAATGTTGACTTCCTCTATCCAAGAGTTCCCTTCACACCTGTCAGTGCTTTGCCCTTGGATGAAGAAACCTGATCCACTGCTAACATGTGATTTCATTCAACGTCATCAGTCAGGTTGACTTTCAACACGCTTCAAAGACACAATCAGACTCCGTTTATATGCACTACTACAGCAAACTGTGATGAATTCACACACTGGAGTGACAGAAGAGCATCACAGGGGGCTCCACTAATGATTTTATGTTTGTATTAAATTGTTAATGCACACATTAAGCCCAGATTCGATCAAATGTCATTAATGTCATAAACTTGTTCAGCTTTTTTTTTATACTTTTATTGTCATTACACAGTAGGCCTACTTACTATGTAACAACATGGTTTCTCTGCATTTGACCCATCCTAGTGTTAGGAGCAGTATTGCCAGTACAAATCATAGATGCAACAAACAAAGACACACAGACAGACTTTTTCAATAGATATTTTAAACTGGATTGACTGCAAGGTCTCACATGAATTTCAGCCTTCAGAGAAATGGATTAAATGCTTCGTCAGCAGGAGGCAGGTTAGGAGTTTTCTTTAAAAGTAGTCCAAAGTTATATTAAGGAAAGTGTGCCTGATTATTTCCTTTTATTTTACTTTCCATATTGACTTAATTGGATAATCATTTGATTAAGTGACCCTATCATCATACGAAACATTCCTAAGAAACAAACACTTATTTTTAAGCCAAAAAGTATACCTCCTAAACTTAGGCTACAGTTTTCTTGTCTTAATCTAGGCAAGATCAATTCATAATTTTGAAAAGCACTACACTGATAGCGGCCATTTGATAGACTGATATCATTCAAAATGAGTGGGAGTGGAGGTTCTTTCCTAACAAACAATCTTTGGCTAAGTGCAGACACTGGCTTTAACCAACAGAACCATTTCTTAACTTCAAGTAACTACTTATACAAACTAATCCCAATTATGAAGGGCTCATTTGTGTCTTGGATTGGACTGGTTTGCTCCTCCAGGTAGAGTTTTCAATCATGCATCCAAGTTGGTCTCCATGGGAACGGTCCTCTACCTCAGTCCTCAGATGAATCCCGCCTCTAGATTATGTCCCACCATTCAAACATAACAGTGAATGAATCGTCTGAATCCCTCCACTATCATCTGCTCTTAGCGACGTTCCTCTCCAGCTCCACCCGTTTCCACCTCCTTTATCTCTCTTTCCATTCAGCGTGGTTCCATCCCCCCCCCCCCCTTCCTCCACCAGTCACCACCACCCGACCGACCGAATGCCCGTTAGAGGAGAAGGAGTTCGCTTTTTCTTTTCAGAAGTTGAAAAAGGGGAGAAGAGAACACGCCGGCAGGACATGAAACCTCTTCCCAACCGTCGCGCCCACCCAGGCCAAAGCCTCTCAACTGACACCCCCCCCCTTCAGCGGGCGTTTTCTAGCGCTGTGAATGTTTTCGTGCAGGTAAAGATTAGCAAAGAGCCCTCTGCAACAAAGCATTCAATCACATTCAAGTAGGGCCCTGTAACAAATGTGCCTTCCATCTACTTTAGGAGAGCAGGTCTTTTCTTCTCATCTTTTACTCTCCTCTCTTTGGCTTGGTCAGACTGAATTGCCTTTGAAAACAGGCATCTCTACTCCCCCCCCCCTCTCCCCTTCATCTCTTGTCAATCTGAGAAAGCCAGGAAATGAACGCTCTTTGTGGGATTAATTAATAGCGGGAGCTGGTCAGCGCACTAGCAAGAGCTGTAATTGCTACTCAGCACAGGGAGAAGGGAGGAGGAGAAGGAGGGGGGGGAGGAGGAGGAGGAGGAGGAGGAGGAGGAGGAGGTAGAAAACAAGTTTGAGTTGCAGTTTTTTTTTAGTGTGGATGGGGGTGTTCCTGAGCGCTTTGAACTGAAGGGCTCTGCTGCAGTGGATTAAAGTGAGAAGAGAGAGATAGAGCAGGGAGAAGGGGGGGGGCTTTGAAGTACGCTGAAAGTCTAGGAGAAGAAGAAGTTGGGTGGTAGAAATGGTGTCTAGCAACATCAAACATTGTTATCCGCCCACTTTATCACCTGTTGACACTTCAGGGTGAAGACACTGCGAGGCTTCACCCTCTCAATCTACATATGTGTTTTCCTCCAACCGAAGCATCTCCACGGAGGACGCCCAGATTGGTTTTTGTTTGGGCGGTTTGATTATGACCACTTCGCATCTGAAGTTATGTTGCTTTATTTCCACCTTAACTCAGGGGGTCAGCCTGGGTGTGCGTATGAATATGTGTTTTTAATTATTCCTTTTGTTTTCCAAACCACCCTACTCCACACACACGCTAAAGATTTGACTTAAGTGTTGAAATCGCACAAAGAGGTCAGATTCTACTGAAATGTGTTTTATTCCAAATGCAAGAGTTTAACAACTTATTAATGTCCTTATAACTTAAACAATCCAACTCTGAAAAAAGGGGAATTCTATAATTTTCTTGGCTGTCATACAATCAGAGTTTGTCCTGGTGGAAAGTTCACAAAAGAAATCTAAGGGATCTAGCAACAAGTATCTTTAGGAGAAAAGTGTGATGGAAAGCCGAATTGAGTCTTTAAATGTAACTAATGACTTGGTTTTATTGAACTGTACGGATATAGATTGTAATTCAAAGTAACATTTATCAGATTCAACGCTATAAAAAAGTTGATAATTAGCATTAATATCTTCATCTTTTTGTAGTTATTATTAAAAGTGATTTACTGTAAACCTCAAAAGACACAACCTCTATCCATTCAAAGCCGTTTATAACACACACACACACACACACACACACACACACACACACAACACTTCTGTCTGACCGTGCCTCACGAACCATCCTTGAAAATGAGGGTTTATGTAAATGTGTCCAAAACTTTTTTTGCTGAACTGCCAAATGAGTGTTTGAGCGACCGTGCGTACGAGGACTTAATCATCAATAATCTTTTCATTTCTCGCACAGATTACTCAGCGAGGCTCTGACGCTGCAGGGATACTATTGGTACTTTTGTTTCTCAAGTTACGACACATTGAGACACAGCTTTTTGATTATTTTTGTGAATATATGACATTTTTTTGACTAGTATGAGCTAAATAAAGTGTCAATGTGTTAAGTGATCTTCATATTTCTTGTTGTTGTATATGCTAATGCTACTAATCATCCTATCTTATCTCTTACGCTTTGTCATTGCTGGAGACGACAGATATTGAAATTGCTTTTAAGTAAGCATGAATTCAGCTAAAAATGTAAATCTAGTTATTGTTTTGAAGTAACCGTTACAAAGTGCAAGGGGTTTGAAACACATGAATATTAGATGGACAAGTCAAGTTCATGTACACTGACTTTTACAGCCTCGTTGAACCATCATTTATTCATCAACAAATAAATAAAGATGCTTATTTAGGGTGCTTAACACAGCGGTCCTGCACTGTACCACCACAAAGAGGCAAACTTCCTCCATGTTTTCTCCACTCCTAGGTTAACACGGGTTGTGATTATACTGCCTGTGGTCTACAGAAATAAATAGATCAACTGTGTGCGGCTCGTGGGAGTGGACAAGTGCAAAATGAATACCCTTAAAGTCAAAGATATGCACCAGACGGAGAAATGCTATGCATATCCAGCCGAGTGAGCCCACATTCACTCATCCATTATACGAGCTTGGCACATTTCTGCACAGACAGTAATATCAACAATTCAGAGAGAGAGAGAGAGATGTGGTGGAGGGGGGGGGGGGGGGGGGCAGAGGATATGCAACGCCTGTTCAAAAACTATCCTTGAAGGCGTGCTTGTGCAACACTTTGCTGATGTCTGGAGGCCTGTAATTGTGCACACACATCAATTATGGATCGGGGGGTCCGCTGTTCCTCGCCTCGTCCTCCGTCGGCTCCAATCAGAGTGCTTTTTTGGGGAGCAGTTTGATTACAGGTGTAGTCCTTGTTAGGAGCGGTCCTCTCCTTTTACTCCTTACCCGGATGTTGGTGGAGGGAATTAGGAAGAAGGCAAAGGGGATAAGGGTGGTGGTGGTAATAGTGGAGGTGGAGTAAGGGTGGGGGCCGAGTCTGATTCGGCCATCACAACCCCGCTAACAATTTCTGTCAGGTCCCTAGAGGTTCCCTAATGAGCCCCACCGACACGGCCAAAGGCGAGATCCCCGCGCCGGCCCACTGAAGTGAGAAGCCAGAAGATCGGCACCCTCGCAAGCCTTCGCCATTATTAATCAGACCTCTCTTTTCACTCCCCCTCTCTCTCTCTCTCTCTCGTCCGCTCTTCTCCTCTCTCTCCTCCTCTCGTAGCGCTCTCTCTCTCTCTCTCTCTCTCTCTCTCTCTCTCTTTCTCTCTCTCTCTCTCTCTCACTGTATCAGTTAGTCAAAGTGTTCCCCTCCCTCACAGATAGTCCTACACATGTGTTTCTGAGGTCTACAGATAAAGACTATGTGTTTTTAACACTCCACCATGATCATCTGAAAGTGGTAATTCGCAGATTAAGCTCTGACATCAAATGTATATGACTTTATAGAAAATGATGCAGTGTAGTTAACTATTAAGTAGCCTGTAAATCATCCGTAAATGAGCTCCTAACGGTTATAATAATCCAGTATTTATTGTATTATTAAACACTAATAGGAAATATGACCGTTCCAATTTGAATACAGTATTTTGCTTGACATTTTCTTTTGACTTGCAATGGAGTACTTGTATCATGTGGTATTAGTTTAACTTCAGTAATTGATCTGAATACTTCTATCCATTGCATGAAAGCTAAATATGGGTAGAGTTACAGGAAGCTTTAACTCTACTCGTTTCATCTCATAAATCCATCACAAATGTGAAAAGAGAACACCACTTTCTCAGTTAATATGCAAAGAGAATTGTTTAAAGCTATTCTTTTTCCATTGCTGACTGTTTTGATAGTTACAACTTTATTGTTTGGAGAAAATAAATATAAGGCTTATTTAGGATGTGATTTGTTTTTATCATACCCCATTATCTCCTTATATTATATTATTATATTATATCTATATTTGGTTTATATTTGTATTTAACTGCAAACCAACTGCCTTCAAATTATAGAAACAATTAATAATTAGTATAATAATAATAATAATAATGGTTATAATAATAATAATAATTGGTTGTTGGTAGAGTTCTGAATGGCCTGTTATTGTTGTACCGCTGTAGGTGATAGCTGGGGTGTTATTGGTTATTCCCAAACATTTAAAATGACTAAATACAAAAAGAAATCCAACCACTACCTTCTGTCTCATCATTTCAAAAATCTCGCTGTGATTTACACTCCATCCTCCCCTTTCCTATCGATACGTCCAGGGTGGAAACCTACTGGTTAAAATACAAGGAGGTGAAGAAGAGCTAGTGGAGGAGACGAAGAGTAAGGGTCTGGGTGGCACTTTAAGGAAACAGTCCCCTGGGCCGTTAACCAGCCAATTGACAGCAGTACTATTTGCATGAGCTCGGTTACACACACATATGCAGACATACTCTCGCCCACACACACACACACACACACACACACACACACACACACACACACACACACACACACACGTATGCCTCTATGGAGAGAAAAAAGGAAAGTTGCTTCTCTGCATCTGTGCTGACTTGGCCTGAGGCGAAACCTGACCTTTGCACCGCAAAGGTGAAAAGCTCTGTTCTCATTGGTTTGAGAGAAATGCCTCCAGAAGTAACATTTCCCCCTCCTCACATCTCCTCTTTTCATCGGTTATTGTGTGTTTTTTTCCTCCTCTTCTCTGCCCCCTTTTCTTTACTCCGCTGAGTGAAAACCTCCCGTAGCCTCCCCAGCCCGCCCCCCCCCCCCCCCCCTCTCCAGTCTACTCTTCTGACAGGCCCCTGATGTTGCTGTAATATTTGTATCACCGGACGGAGCGCTCGCCAATCGAGTGTAAGTTCTTGCTGAACAATGGTCCAGGTATTCCTCTTGGAACGCGCGCGCGGGGGGGGGGGGGGGGGCTCGCTAAGATGTGGATTGTTGACCCGGGTGGGATGATATAGTTTTTGCTCTCGATGAGAAGGCACACATTAAGGATGATTGAACAGCCGTGTCTTCCTGTGTTGATCTATTGCTCGGTCATCACAGTGGAATCATTGTGGAGTAGGTGGGACATATGTTTATTGTCATGTTTGTCATTCTGATCTTTTAATTGTCTTTAATATTATTCATTTGCAAGGAGCTTTGCATCTACAGGAAAAAGCACGCTTAATGAGTCAGGCTATAAAACATGTACATTCAGAAAAGAGGTAGTCAAAGTATGTTTTAAGTAATCCCAAATGCATTCCTACATTGGATCAAAGTCATGTTCCGAATGTCCAAATTCTATTTTAAATAAAAAGTATGTATATTTTTGTAACTGCTGTCCTTAATAACAACATTACAACATGGGAGCTCCTTGCAAGAGTGTGCACATATAGAAATGAAATGAAGTCATATTAACATATTGTTAAATGTAATGACAGATGATTTAACAACACACCTACCATATATTTTAACATATATATTCTTTTAATACACTACAATTGGTTTTGCGCCATAAATACCATGCCGTAATAAATGCTGACTTGCAGGTATTTAATTATGTGAACAAACAACGAGACTAAATGACTTCTTCATTGTAATCCTGAACAGTATTCATTTCTCCCTCCATCAGAGTGATCAAATAACTCCACAATGCGCGGCTCAATCTTAAACATTGACTACATTTTTTGTTACACCGATCATTTCTTTTACCATCAATAACCATGTGTAACATATCCATTGTATTCACAGGTATCACAGAGCGATGTGTCACACTCCCTGAGAGAGCAAGCGCTTGGCCTTTTATAATCATGTCACTATTACTTGATTTATTGCGTTTGGTTTTAATTTGAAAACAAACTTTTCTGGAGTGCCACCTGTGGCTTTTCTGCACATTACAAACCTCAACAATGATTAATAGGGATCATTCAACATTTAGAGATCCATTTCAGAGCTATATATTATCAAAGGGCATCATATTGTACTGATTTAAAGTTACATTTTTTATATAATTAAAATGGCATCCCTCATCAAGGACGAGATCAATTATGTGTGTGTGTTTGGTTCGTCATTAAATCCCTCAATACATGTTTTTAAAATGTACTGAAAAATACTTGAGGTTGCAATATCAGCTTATTTTTATTCTATACAACCTCATTATTGTCCCCACAATTACAGTGTCAATGCTGAGCCACATACCCATAATGCACTGCTGTCTCTAACCAGTCATAACTTTCTCCTCATCACAAAACTCCATCCTGCTGAGACGCAGTTTGATCCTTTAAGAGGTGCAGCACCGTGTGTGTGTGTGTTGTGTGTGTGTGTGTGTGTGTGTGTGTGTGTGTGTGTGTGTTGTGTGTGTGTGTGTGTGTGTGTGTGTGTGTGTGTGTTGTGTGTGTGTGTGTGTGTGTGTGTGTGTGTGTGTGTGTGTGTGTGTGTGTGTGTGTGTGTGTGTGAATAGAGTGGGATTGGGTGTGTGCTGACAAGAAAGATATCGTGTATGGGTTTTGCATGAGTGTGTGTTCCTGGGGGTGAGTGATGGAGTAGGGGTTGAGGAGGTGGTGGTGTGGGGAGGGGGGGTTTTGGTGGTAGCCCCGCTGTTTGGCCATACGCTCCTGCCTTCTCTTGCCTTTTCTTGCCTGGCTGACCAGAGAGCTCATTTGCATTAGCGGTGTGTGTGTGTGGGGCAGAGGAGGGGGTTGGATTTAGCTCGAGGCCTGTCTACTCTTCCAGGCAGTAGACTGGTGTGTGTGTGTGTGTGTGTGTGTGTGTGTGTGTGTGTGTGTGTGTGTGTGTGTGTGGTGTGTGTGTGTGTGTGTGTGTGTTTGGAGAGGGGGGGGGGAAATTGCGCTCTGGCAGAGAAGACGTGTCACATCCATGTAGCCCCCCGCTAATCAGGGCCCCGGCTTGAGCTGCGGCCAACTAGCCAAGACCCCCGCGCTCCCGCTCCCCTTCCACACCATGTGAAGAAATGCAGATAATGGCGCACGCTACCGAGAGAGGCATGCTGGGTAAAATGTTACATACGTGTAGGGGTGAGAGCTGCTGGTGGGTAAGCGCGGAGCTCAACATATGGGGTGGTATCGTGCATGTGTGTGTGTGTGTGTGTGGATGGAGCACACACACACGTGGCTCTTTTCCATTGCAAATCCTCAGTCATTTGGTGAAGTGCTAGTGACCCCTATGGGCAAGATGCTGTGGTTTTTGGCTATTCATGATGTGCATGGCTGAATTTGCATTAACTCGATGAAAAAAGGGAACGTGTAAAACCACATCTTCCAAACTGAAGAAGAAATGTACACATCTGCTCATTGCCTCTCACCCTGGTGGTTTAGAGGTTGTTCGGGCAGTACGGCACGAACAATGACGGCCAACATCTTTGAATACAATCCAAGGTAGCTTGCCTAGGCATGACTTTTCCACAATTGATTCCTCCGTTTTTGAAAACTGGAGAAGTGCATGGCCAACGAATCAGTGTGAACAGACAATACTGAAGGGCACAGCATTTGGACAACTAGAAGCTGAGGAAGAAACTAACAGATTGGTGGATGCAGACAAACCTGGCAACCCAGAGAGTGCTGTTTCTGCCAACAATAAGCACTTCCTGCTACATTGCAACCTCTATAAAGACTACCAGCAATCACGTTCTACACAAATACCAAGCATCAAAACAACATTGCTACCAAAGCGAACACATTAAACTGTAATAAAGTTCCCTCCAAAGATGACTCCTCTGAAGGAAACGATCAGTGTTGCTTCGTTTTTAACCCTTGTTAAACCTCGTTTTGCAATACTGTACTTTAGTTATGGTCGTGCCGAGCAAATCTGAATGTGAGTATGTGTGAGACAGAGGGAGGTATACAGGGGGGGGGATTGTGACAGCAGCAGTATCAGCAGCAAACAGCTCCCACCTCCCCTCCCTATGGTCCTCAGGAAAGAGGGCTTTTTGTGCCTGAGCCGAAACCTGCCGCTCTTATTCTATCATCCTCTAACAAACACAAAAGCAAGCCGAGCGAGAGAGGGAGACACAGAAGGAGAAAGCGGAGGAGAGAGGGAGGGAGGGAGGGAGGGACAGAGTAAACGGCGGGGAGAGATTTAGCTGCAGGTTCAGATTTTGAAGCGACCCCTGTGTGTTTTTTCCTTCTTCTTAGCACTGCGCCATCAGCGTTCCGTGCCCTTGTCACGAGCAGATGTGCCGTACACCCCCCCCCCCCCCCCCCCCTCTTAAAGCGTCTGATCCGCATCTTAACCTAAAGGAAAATATAATGTATTCCCAAAAAAAGTATTATGACACAAAGGGATGAAAAATAGCAGGATGTGGGCTGCAATAAGCTAAAGGGGCTACGTGGATAATAACCTCTGAGTAGGAGATGTGGAGGAACCGGGGCCTATACGTTTCTCCTTTGCCCGCTCGGGAGCTCTAATCCTGGGCTTTGAGAGGGGGGATGCAGGGGGGAAGGGGCTGAGGTTGAAGTTAGTGTAAGATGCATTAGTGTCTTCTACACATGTGCGCCCTAATCCCTGCTCCAGCCTTTTTCTGAGCGGCTTTTGTATTTCATTTTTCTCGCCCTCCATGCTCTTTTCTCTCCCCTCTTTTCCTCTCCTCTCTTGACCAGTTAAGTCCCGATGGGGCCGGGCGGAGTGACAGGCCCCATTCAGCTGTGTGCTGGGGGTGACAGCTGGTGAGAGGCCCGTGTGAAAGAGCGTTGCCCCCATGATGCCTCCAACACCCCTCCTCTCGCTACACACACACGGCTAAGGCAGCAGCTGAGCTGCCTCGCCTCCTCATCCCTTGTGTCCTTCCTCGCCCTTTCAGTCTCTTTGGACAGTCAGACAGACAGAGCGGGGGGAACAGGTAGTTGCCATTTGGAGGTGTCAATCTGCAATGTGGTTCTGGTGGCTCTACTTGCAGTGTTTCTACTCAGAAATCACCTGTCAATCAAACCACATGGGGGGTAAAGTATCTGTTGATGACTGAGTTTCTATATCTTCTTCTACTGTTGTTAAAATGATACCAAGCTGCTATACATTTATGAACTGCAGGTACATTTTTTGAATACACTAGTACTTTAAAATGTAATTTTTAGACATGCAAGTGAAGCATTATCTTATTCTATCTGTTGCCTAATCTCGGAGAAATCTACTTGATGTTTTATTCCCACAAGTCTGACAGGAGATGTCAATGCAATCAAAACCCCTCATCATTCACTTGTATAATCTCCCCCTCCAGGATGTTCATACATGTAGCTTATTATAAGAGTAAGAAAGTCATTTAGTCGCATTCGGGAACACGTGCAATATGGGTGAAAATAACAATGTGTCCTCTTAATAAAAAATGAAAAGAATGAGACAACTTTTAGGCACTTCTTACTGCATATTACTGCTATGGTTATATTTAACCAAAATAGGCAGTTTAATCTCAAAAAGGTTCGTTATTTGTGTAAAAATGTCAAGGATTATGAATTGTCCTTCGTTTACAGTAACCATTTGAACGAGGCTCCACAGTTTGCACTTGATCCAGCCCCCTCCCCAAAGTGCAGTAGTTGGTCTGCTCTCAGCACGGCTCTCTAGTCGCTTCAGTTCATTAACAACGGGGTTGCTGGTGTAGCTCTGTGGCCTTTAGTTGTGTGTGTGTGTGTGTGTGTGTGTGTGTGTGTGTGTGTGTGTGTGTGTGTGTGTGTGTGTGTGTGTGTGTGTGTGTGTGTGTGCCGTCTGGTGCTGCCCCCATGACAGCATGTTCCCTCTCTGTCCCCAGCTTGTTTGTGTTGCCTTGTGTCCATCAATCTGTGAGCGTGCCCTCACCTGCACCTGTTTGTGTGTGTCACTTATTTGCTCCATGAGTGTTTCCTCCCACATTACTGCAAGTGTGTGTGTGTGTGTTTCCCTGCCTGCCTGCCTAACGAGGGTCTCTGGTCCATATGTGACTTCCTCATTAACGGGCCCTTATGACAGGGACAGAGGCGCTGGCCGCTGGCCCAGAGTAGGGCTGACACTGCCGGACCCCCAGATGCCAGCAGGACCGTGTGTGTGTGTGTGTGTGTGTGTGTGTGTGTGTGTGTGTGTGTGTGTGTGTGTGTGTGTGTGTGTGTGTGTGTGTGTGTGTGTGTGTGTGTGTGTGTGTGTGGTGTGTGTGTGTGTGTGTGTGTGTGTGTGTGTGTGTGTGTGTGTGTGTGTGTGTGTGTGTGTGTGTGTGTGTGTGTGTGTGTGTGTGTGTGTGTGTGTGTGTGTGTGTGTGTGTGTGTGTGTGCTCAGCCACAGATGCCCTAACCATGTGGCCCCCTGTTCTCTCTTCCAGTTAGGACCACTAATTACAGGCTGGATCTCTCCCTCTCTACCTCCCTCCCCACCATCCCTTCCTTTCTCCTTCTCTTTTTGTCGGTTTTTGAAGTGATAATGGCGTCGCTGGGTTGTAATTGTCGGCTCAGATTGATGGGAATTGTTTGTGCGGCTGGATGTTGCACGGCTGCTAGTTGAGGAGGTGTTTTTGGGCGAGATTTACAGTGCTAATAAACAGAAGGAGACGCTGAGAATAAAAGTTGGACAGGAGCAGGTTGTGAGCACAACAACAGATATCTCAGCGAGGACAAACTAGCAACAGTTTGAACAGTCGATGCTGGCAGAGTGTGTAAGAGCGTGCCACCAGGCAACCCGCCACAGGAAATGATTGACAGGCTGTCACGGAGAGACTGCTTTTCCGGTACTCCAAGTCAACTTTCACAAACTACTGCGCCTGCCATACCTGGCAGAGGCACAATTGGATTACAAGCAGCGCTGTTTCGGTGGCACATTCACTGGGAAATCACTCGCGAGAAGAAATAATGTCAGTGAGGGTTTTATTGTGTGCAGTTAGTGGTCACAGGCAGTGTTTTTCCCATCATGCTGAGCTGCAGTGAGGACACACAAACATGAACTGACACTCACATCCAACACACCACAGTCGCCACTGTGCTTCCTGCTGGCTTCTGAAGGTAAGATTATCAGGGTGCTCTTCAGCTATTATGTGTCTCTCCCATCCTGAACCAACAGTATGTGTTGTGAAATATCCTTTCTAATAAAACTCTCCCTTCCCTCAGTCTCAGTCCAAGCTCCATCTTTGACCTATTGTTCATCACATGAATTGCCTCTGATGAAATATTGTTTGAGCTCATTTCCTCTGCTACACAGTCCCTTTTAAGGAGCACACACTTCAAAAATCAGCATCAAAAGGAGGCGTTATCCAACATTACATCTGTAATTAGGTGTACATTTCCTTTTATATCTAAACTCTCACTGGTTATTGTTTCCATACTTGACACAGCACCACTTGGATAGGACATAGCAACAAAAAGGTATTGTCAAAACTGTAGAACATATATATGTTGATTCCACCAAAGAGGTTATTTTTTCTGTTTGGTCTGTTGATTTGTTTGTCTGTTAGTCTGCAGAATACGGAGAATACTACTGGCCCAATTTTTAAAAAACTTGGTGGAAGTGCGTGACATGGGCCGAGGAAAATTCGAATCCATTAGTTAGATTTTCAAGTTTTTGGTCGAAGTCTGGCAGTTTAATGGATCATTAATGAAGATATAGAACTATAACATGTTATCTTAGCCCAGCTGAATGCATGTCAACGCTATGGTAACACTTTACATGCAGTCTTATCGTGGAGCTTTCAGTGAATCCAGCTTTGGAATAAAAACTGTGACCCATCCGAAGCACCAGGGTCCTGGAGATGTCCCCCCTCCCATGACAACCACAAGCTGCTGCTCCCCGTACTCACTGACCTCCAGGTCTGAGCTCTCATGCTTTAGCCACTGCTGTATCTGTCTAGTTCACACATGTAACGCTCGTCAGTTACATACATGATCATTTGAGGGTCACGGGAATATTGTCAGGGCACTATAGACCAAGAAAACTTCCTAAAAGGTTGTTTTTTAGGGTGTATCAAAGCTTGCAATACTTAAAAATGTAATATTCGCCCCTAAAAGGTTAATATGTTATCCCTGTCAACAGAAGGTGAGCCAAAGAAAGACACCTTTTTATTACAAATTCATGATTATAATATCTGATTATTCTTTTGGAGGCTTGAGCAAATGTGTGGCAATCATTAAGGTATTGTTAAGCTAAAGAAGTATAATTAGAGACGGCGCTATTGTACCGGGTTTAGCGGCTAATTACTGTGTACATTTAGGACTAAAAAAGGTGGCTGATTGTGTTAGAGCTATTTAAACGTGTGTGTTAATTGCCCAGGTTCTCATACAGCCTGTTTTCTTATCCACATATTTTCTGTTTACTTCAAAATAATTACCTGTCACGCAAATGTGCAGACCCCAGGGGCAGTTTAGCATCCTCAGCAGATATCATTTTCCCCTAAGCGGGTCTTAAACTGCCTCCTGGTGTTAAAATTAATTGCCCCTGCCCAGACGCAGGGTTGACCCTAGACTGCCGTTTGACCTCTGACCTTCCAATTGTCTCGTTGCCTTTGCAGGGTAAACAGAGACAGAAGGCTGCCTGTCTGCTGCCCTGATGTTCCTGCGATGCTATATTCTGGATATATCACATTTAGAATACTTCCATACTCACATGAAGTCATTAAACAATTATAGTTTGCTGTACCACCTTTCAAAATGCTCTTTGATAATATGATATACTTAATTCATCAAAATGTACCGTATAAATGTAATGTTATATGCATGTATATCATTTTAAAATGTGAACAATGCTGGTTAGTTGAAGAAAACCATGCTTTATGTTTTTTATAAACTGAAATATTTTTAGGTTAAATCATGAACAAGGTCACTTTATCTCCTTACCTTGGTTATATTACATTTGTTGGTGATTGTGTACTCTTATAACACTTTAAAACAGTGGTTCTCAAATGGTGGGTCGGGACCCGTTTCGAGTGGGTCGCGGATGTGCGAGTGACTGGAAGCAGGGCCGGCCCGCCGCACTGGCGTTATAGAGAGGCGAAGTCCCTCCCCTTCCGAGAGCCTCCATGGGACCCCGGAAGCGGGAAAATATACATTGAAGTCAATGGAGAGAGAAAGGTTATCTTTTGATCCCGTCTGAATTGTGCCACGAATGACACATATGATGTTTGTCAATTTAAAAGAACATTTTGCAAGTCAAAAAAATAAAAATGTGTCGTAAAACTGTGAAGTTACACATTTTTTTGTGTGAAACCGCTCAGTGAACTACAGGTCTCTGGTCTCGCACAATACGCGTCACCATCACAAAGACGGCCGTCACGTTAGCACATTTCACCTCATTCTTTCAGAATGAGGCGAAAAGTATAAAACGAGGTGAACATCACTACACGTCTGGGCATGTTGAGAGCTGTATATACACGAAAGGGGAGTTCGTCGGTTCTGTAAGAGCAGCGGGACCGGCTTTACAAGGTTTCGGTGAGTAATATGAGTGCAATGTGTAACGTTAATGTCAGCTAGCTAACATTAGCTAACAAGGTACACTAACGTGTTTTGTTTTAGTAACTAGTTTTCTCCTTAAGAACTTTGTGGTCTCTGTGTGTGCTGTGGATAACATTAGTGTTCACAAGAACAAGGTACACTCCCGTGTCTTGTTTTAGTTGCTCTTCAGATTGAAGCGGCCAGTTTTATATCGACTATACTGTATTTAATAAACTACACACTGAGTCTAGACCCTGACCAAATCCTTTTTTATTGTTGATCAAATGTTTTTCAAAAATGTATACACATTTAGAAAAGTACAATCACAACCAATACAACAATCAGACAAGAGGACAAAACTATGGAAAAATAAACCCCCCCCCCCCCCCCCCCCAGATGCGGACCATCCTTGTATTATTGCTCATTCAATCTATTATAGCATGCTAACAAATGGTACTTACTTTATTTGTACAGATCTGCATGGGAGACGATGGCGCGATGCAGAGCGCTGTCTGTGATTGTGCACGGGGGATGTACAAATGCAGCCACGCTGCAGCATTGGCAATATTTGCCAAGTGGCAGATCAGCTCCACAGATGCTGAGTGCCAGTGGAGGAAGCCTGGCACTTCCAAAGTAGTCCAGCCGGTGTCTCAACTCTACCAACAGCGAGAGGAGACATACAACCCACTGGCCAGAGACATCGCTAACTGTCAACTGGGGGGTTGTAAACGAGGCCGAAGGGGTGAAGGCCTTTGTGCAGGCCTATCAAGTGACAGTGTTCGAAACTGGTCTCTTTGTGAGTGAGTCTGTGTTTAGGGAGCATCACCCGATGGACTTGTGCAGCCATCTGCCCTGCTGGAGGTGAAGTGTCCACACAGCCAGAGGAACATGACCATCGCGGAGGCAGTCCAGTTTCCATCCTTCTGTCTCCGTGAGGAGGGTGGGTCAATCACCCATACTGGCACCAGGTCCAAGGGCAGCTGCACATCACAGACCGGAGTCTCTGCTACTTTGTTGTGTGGACCACGAAGGAGGCGATCATCATCCCCATCCCCAAAGACCCTGCATGGCATGGAAATCTCCTTCTCCAGCATATGCTCCCTGTGTTGGCCAGTAGAGAGGAGGACATTTAAATAAACATACTCTTAACCCCCTCGGACTCTGCGTTGTGTTTCCTATGTGTGATGGGGTGTTATGCCGAGGGGAGGAAAACAGGACACAGCAGATTGGGATTGTGGCGGAGATGCTGAGCAGTTATTTAATTGTTGCATGTAATTATTATTATACTGCGTGCTTCTTAGTTATTCCATCTTTTGGTGTAACATGGATCTGTATGTAACTCTATATTTACCTGTCATCTACCACACTTCCTTCTACATCATACACCATCATTATACATGATGGTGTATATAAGATATATATATTTGTATACATATCTGTAAATTGTATAATTTTATTTAAACGTCTTTTTGATCTCTCTGTCTATAAACACAAACGGAGTAAGATTGACAATAAAGTTGACTTTGAAAAATATATATATTCTTTATGAAAATAGTTGCCTGTTGGAGAAATGAATCCAAATGAAACGTTGGACTGAACTACAACTACGCCTTTAAATCTCTACGGACTGTTTTTCAGTGGGATGGCAAGTTCCTATCTTTAAACATGTATTAGTTTTTTCTCAGAACAGATTTGATTTTCTGAAGTTAATTTAACTTTGCCGACCATGTAAGGTCATTATTAAAAGGTACAATCAATTTGTTTAGGGTTGACTAAAATAATGAAAAACATTCATTTGGATAATTTACTGACAGAATAAGAAACTCGATGATGCTCTACTCACCTGTTCCCTTTTTATAAAGTGAAACAGTTGAAACCATAGATTTTAGTAAACTTAAAAACAACCTTCTCCAAAAGCTATCAAGGAATATACCCAATACTTGTTTTAGAACTTTATTACATATTTTAATATAAATAGTTTGAATGATCCATAATTGACAGAAGCGTGTGTTTACACTGACCTGTTACTCATATATTAATGTCTTTGTAACTTCAGTAAACCACTACCTCACTCATTTCTCTCATTCATCACGGTTCAGTAAACTAAGTGATACATGAACCAGTTTAATCATTATAATAACGTAGGATTGCAACTCTTTGAAACTGTAGGTGGCTCTTAAAAGAGCCGTTGTGTTTGGGTGTGCTGGTCTCAGGTCAGTCTAAGCCCTCTCTCAGCTGGATGTCCTTGGGCATGATGGTGACCCTCTTTGCTTGGTTCATCTTGGGGGGCAGCTACAGGGATGTCGGTGCAGTCCACAGTCATTGTGCAGTTGAAGGCAGAATGATTTTATGATTGACTCAGAATGAAGCACAACTTCATGTCATACAATACATTGACTTTATTTGTAATTGTGTAAAAACATATAAGCATTGATTAGCAAGCAGGACCTGCAGGAACAGAGCACGGTGATGGATGGAGCTGGGAAGAGAGAAGAAGAAAACAGATCAACTTTATTATCGGATATTAAAAATTCAATTTTCAAAACAAGTTGCTGCTCCTACAGTTTTCTAGTATGTAAAGATGATTTCACATGACCTATGCAAAATATCACACTCAATACATGTGTGTCTCTGGGGGGTGCATTGTGCCTTTGATGTATATAAATAATATACCATAACCAAATCTATTACGTACAGTGGAAGTCAGGTTGCCAGAGCAGGTCAGTCCAGTGTGCATGTTCCTCAGGGTCTCAGCAGTTACAGGTGAGGTGAAGAAAATAAAAGAGAAAAAGGTCAGTAACAACACTTTAAAGTAACAACACTTTATATTATATTATAATAATTATCTCTCAGTAATCACTCAACTACTGTCTTTCCAACAAACAGATTGACTCATCCTCACTGTCATCATAATGAAACACGTCCAGAAGAATGTCATGCAGAGCTGCCTACCTGCCTTCGACTCTCCCTGAACTGCCTGATCTTTTAATGTTCAATGTTAACCATTTGTGCAGATAGCATTAAGTAGAAAAGATCACGATGCTAATGTGGCGTTAGCCTACCTCCCGCCCCCTTAGCACCTGGTGGAGGGGGCGATAGGCCACTCTTCAAATGTTTCACAAAATACTTACCATCATGACTACCCTTACTGTTTAACATGTTGGTTTACTTCATGTTAAGGCTAATACAAATGACAAGGCTAAGTAATGTGATGCTAACTAACGTGCTCGCTACTGGCTAGGTAGCTAACTTGACTATGTTTCATGCAAAACATGTGTATTACCTGATATGTTTGGTCCAGCGACTCCTGGTCCTTTCATCAGACGGGAAGCGATAGAACGAGCAAGTGGTATGATCACTTTTGTGATTACAACCTGGTACAAAGCACACAGGCATCTTGTAAAAGTGAACCAACCACTTGGAGCAACTTCGCCTGTGACATCACTTACGCGACCCAGAATGGGATTTGGGATTTGTAGTCTTTGTAGTCGCGTATTTTTCATAGTCTTATATCTCAGCAGTTTTACGACAAAATATGACTTTTTTTACATGGAAATGATTGTTTAAGATTGACAAACATCATATGTGTAGTTCGTGGCACAATTCAAACGGGATCAAAAGATACGTTTTCTCTCTCCATTGAATTCAATGTATTATTTTTCGCTTCCGGGGTCCCATGGGCCGGAAGTAGATGGGCGTGACTTCGCCTCTCTATAAATGTTCACCTAGGGCGCTGAACTGTAGAGGGAGCGCAGGGGTGCAGTCCAGATCTTTTTTTTTTTTAATTCTTTTTTTTAATAGGCCTATGTATATATTTTTATTTTTGTAGGCGCCCCCCGGATTCCTTTTTTTTAGGCGCCGCTCATATCAGGATTCATTTGTTCTTTTGAGAATATGAAAAATAAAACGTAGGGGCGCCCCAACACTGCACCACCCCTCTCTAGGTTTTCTTTAGTTCTGTCCATTTGTGTTTCGCGTGTCGCGCCCGCTCGCGTCTTGAACGAGAATTAGAACTTCACTGTCACAACATGACAGTGTCGGGGCAACCCCAACAAAAAGCCGTCTGGGGCGCATTGGAAAAGGCGAAGAAAGAGAGAGGAGGAAAAACTCCAGGAAAACAGAGGTATGTCAGATGACTGTTTGTGTTTATTGGCATTTTTCAAGCAACGGTATAAAGCTAGCTAGCTAACGTTAGCTAATGATAGCAGCTGATATATAGTATGATAGAAGCTAGCAGATGAGCTGCTTTACCATCTAGCTTGATAGCTCTTTTTACACCAACTGCACTGTGTGGTTTTTCTTGTATTCATTATATATATTTATTATTATTAAAGCTATCTATTTTGTTCCATCTGTAGCTTACAAATGGTAATGGACACAAAATAAGTCTGCTAAATCATTAAGGTTATCAGTTAAAAAAATATATTTTGCATATTTGGGAACAGGAAATTATGTCAGCTAGTCTGAACTGCTCAGTATTATTGCAGATAGATACCTACTACATTATTCTCTGTGTAATTTCCAGGTGCATTGTTAACATATCTGGCTAATCCCACTACCACCACTGCACAACCTGAGTCTCCTGCATCACTGCCTGTAGCAGGTGAGTTCAGTCAAGTTTTTTGTGATATTGCCTGTTGAGTTTATTAGGGTTGTGGGTAGTTCATACACATGTTCACACCTGGAAGCTTCCCAGCACAGTACCACCGTTTTCTAGTTTATTATTGCACATTACAATAGCACCTATATTACTAATAATGTACATGTTAATGTAAAACACACACACACACACACACACACACACACACACACACACGCACACACACAGTGGGTGTCTGACTGTATCCATGCATGTTTGACTGTCTGCAGGTGAAAACGTATCACTACTACCTGTCCCAAGTGAACCTGCTGCTACACAATCTGCAGGAGAGACATTGGTCCCGAGTACCACAACACAGTCTGCAGCACGTGAGTCCAGTTTATTATTGCACATTACAATAGCACTTCTCTTACTAATAATGTACATGTTAATATCACACACACACACACACACACACACACACACACACACACACACACACACACACACACACACACACACACACATAGTGGGTATCTAACTGTGTCCATGCATGTTTGTGCATGCAGGTGAAAATGTATCGATACCAATCCCAAGTGAACCTGCTGCTACACAATCTGCAGGGGAAACATTGATCCCGAGTACCACAACACAGTCTGCAGCACGTGACGCCACAAAGGCAGCAGCTGTTGACCCTGCCGACTGGCCATCCATGTCTGATAAGGTAAGAACAGAGTTTGTGAGCTTCATTTTCCAAAAAGACAGGATGGGAGAAGCTGCCACCACCAATACTTTTATAGAAAACTGGTAAATGGGGAAAGAATCAAGAGAAGCTGGCTATTGTACTCACAGAAAAACGACAGCCTTTACTGTTTTTGCTGCAAGCTGTTCTCCCAGAAGGAATACAAATTAATCAGTGCAGGACTAAATGACTGGAAAAATTGCCACCAATTACTGAAAACACACGAGAACACTCCAGAACATACTAAACACATGGAATCATGGATAGAGTTTCGATTACAAAAGGGGCAAACTATTGATAGGACTGAGATGGCGCTTACAGACATAGAAAGGAAGAGATGGCGTGAGGTGGTAACAAGGTTGGTTGCCATCATTCAATCATTAGCTGAGAGAAACATGGGCCTCAGGGGAACATGTGACACACTCAACAAACCCAACAATGGCAACTTCCTTAAAGAAGTGGATCTGATGGCAATGTTTGACCCTGTAATGAAAGAACACGTTGGTAAAGTCAAAAGGGGTGCAAGCCATACCACATATCTCGGAAAAAATATTCAAAATGAACTCATTGAATGTATCGGTGAGAGAATCAGTGCCCACATGATTGAAGAAATTAAGAAGGCTAAATATTATTCCATCATTCTGGACTGCACACCTGACATTAGCCACACAGAGCAGTTATCAGTCATCTTAAGGATTGTTACAATGGAGGAGATACCACAAGTTAAGGAACACTTCATGGGGTTCCTTGTTGCTGAGGAATCAACTGGCGAGAGTTTGTCATCCCTCATCCTGGACAGGCTCCAATAACTGAACATCCCCTTTGAGGACTGTAGGGGACAGTCTTATGACAATGGTGTCAATATGGGAGGGAAAAACAAAGGAGTTCAGGCCAGGTTACTTGAACTAAACCCGAGGGCACTATTCGTGCCATGTGGCGCACACACTCTCAATCTGGTGTTAGCTGATGCAGCAAAAAGCTCCCTAGATGCAACTGGATACTTTGGCTACCTCCAAAAGCTTTTTACATTGTTTTCAGCATCCACAAAGCGCTGGGACATTTTGAAGAGCCATGTCACCACTACCTTGAAATCATGGTCTGAAACCAGGTGGGAGAGCCGGGTCAACAGTGTGGAAGCTGTGCGATATCAGGCTCAACATGTTCGAGATGCACTTTTGGAGGTGAGGGACAAGGCCACTGACATGATGATCAAAATAGAGGCACAGTCTTTGGCTGAGGAAGTGGGGTCCTACCGCTTCTCCATTTGCACTGTGGTGTGGTACGACATCCTCAGTAAAGTCAAACAGGTCAGTAAGGTCATGCAGTCTGTGTCAATGCAACTTGACATCGCAGTTGACCTCCTGAGAAAGACAAAGGCCACCCTGGAAGGCTACAGAGCCACTGGATTTGCCTCTGCTCAGATCAGTGCTAAAGACATGTGTGAGAACATGGATGTGGATGCTGTCCTCAAGGAGAAGAGGCCAAGGTCAACCAAGAGGCAGTTCTCTTATGAAGCACCTGATGAGCCAATGGCCAATGCCCTTAAAAGGATGGAAGTTACATTTTTCAACAGGGTGGTTGATGTTTGCATCACTTCCCTCAATGAGCGTTTTGAACACCTGGAAGAAGTTCAGGCAAAGTTTGGGGTGCTTGTCAACTTGGCGGACAGTCAGACATAGATGGAAAAGAGTTGGCACTGGAGCTGATGAACTTTCCAACTCTCCCCTCACCCACAATGACCACCCTGGAACTGTTGGTGTTCTTGGAAAGGAAGAACCTGAGGGAGGTGTATCCTAATATGTGGGTGGCCCTCAGGATCGCAGTCACTATGCCAGTGACAGTGGCTTCAGCAGAAAGAAGCTTCTCAAAGCTGAAGTTAATTAAAACCTACCTGAGGTCTACAATGGTCCAAGAACGCCTCAGTGGACTTGCCATCATCAGCATTAACAGTGATGTTTCTCGTCAGCTTTCATATGAGGATGTTATCGATGACTTTGCAGCAAAGAAGTCAAGACAAGTGCAATTCTGAGTGATTAAGTCAAACAAGTCAGTAAGGTATTTATTTATTATTACAATATGTGTGTTCAAAAACAGAAATGTAATTGTTCTTTTTTTGTATAAATCGTTTTTATGTATTTGTTCATATTTTTTCATTTATTTATTATTACAATACGTGTGTTCTTAAGTGTTCTTTAAAATAGTTCTATAACTCCTTCTGTGGAAGCTACTTGTTTATTAAAAGATGTTTGTTGAATTATAACTAAAGCAAGTGTGGTTTTTGTATTTGTGTGTAGGGTGGGGGGGTTGGTGTTTTCAATGTATACTAGGACAGTAAACCAAAAATATCATTTAAAAACTGGAGAGATAAAAATATGAATACATAAATGAATGTTAACTAGGTCAAATAAGATATGAATGAACAACACAAATAAAATAAGTTACATTTATTGGCTATGGTAGGTTATTGGTTATGTTCACATACTCATTTGATTATTAAAATGTTAACTGATCTTTTTCATATGGGTGTTTTAGAGTTGTACCCCCTAGATCTAGTAGTAATTGTGCGCTCAAAGTGCACCAGATTGAAGCATTTTACTTTAAAATGTTCAAAAATGTCTTCCCAGGGGTGCCCCCGGACCCCCCTAAAGGATGTGAAGTTCATCCCCCAATTCAAACATGTTCATACAATACTGAATACATTTGAAGCCTTTTTGCCTATGTCAATAAGTTTCTGTTTTTGTAGTGTATTCGTCTTTTATAGAGATTTTTAATTTATTCTTTATATATTCTATGTGGGGGGCAGCTAAAATCTCGCCTAGGGCTGCAAATTGTATAGAGCCGGCCCTGACTGGAAGTACCGGAGACCATAAACGGTTTTATAAAACGATAGTTACGGCTGTAACTACGGTTCTATGAGTCCCGGATGACCGCCAGAGGCGGTGCTTTAAGCACTGGATATGTCCATCGCGCGCATGCCCAGCTCAAGTACCAATAACAACAAAGTCACCTGTGCTATATCAGCCGGTGTCGTCAGAGGATCTGTTCCCAGAATCTTCTCGCGAGCACACACACATTTTGAGTGACAGGGAACTCTGGCAGTCATCCGGGACTCATAGAACCGTAGTTACAGCCGTAACTATTGTTCTATTTCGTCCCTACTGACCGCCAGAGGCGGTGCTTTAAGCACTGGATGACTTATATCAACAATGTCATGAAGAATCCAAGCCCTTGCTCACCACTGGAAGCAGCGGAGCTCGGCAAAATGACCACGCCCAAAGAATGGGGAGTGGCGACATTGACCTGATGACAACTGGAGAATGTGCCAGAAGACGCCGATGCAGATGGTCTCCAGGGTGTTGGAGCAGATATCTCTGCTCCACACCGATCCTATGAGTTTGTTTTAAAAGAAGGAAAACTCAAAACAGCCAGGATAGGGGTTAAACAATAATCTGCTTTAATGGTAAAACACAACACAATACACCATACAGAGCACTCTGCAACAGTACTCCGGGCTCAATTCCTACCACCGGGTGATATACGTACCACGACAGCCAGTCAGGAAGAGAGCACAGAGCATAAGAATGTTGCAGTATTTATACACATAAGCGGGGAGGAGTTTGGCCGGTTTGCCTAGGCAATGAGTCAGCAGTTTGTTGATTCCATCTCCTTACTGTGTGTGTGTGTGTGTGTGTGTGTGTGTGTGTGTGTGTGTGTGTGTGTGTGTGTGTGTGTGTGTGTGTGTGTGTGTGTGTGTGTGTGCCTTTAGGCAGTCCCACAGTCATGCTTGGAGTCATATAATTTCACAGACAGAGGACTCTTTAACAGAACACACACACATTCCCCCTAAAACATCTTTAACACACACATCTGTTTAAACCAATTATTCCAAAATGTGGTGGCAATTTAGTACTTATAACATGAAAAAACAGATAGAAATCAATAAAACACAAACACCGGTATTGCTCAGCATAATGAATACACACATCTCATCCTGCAGTCCCTCGTGAATGTCACATGTCTTTCTTTATGAAAGCCATACTTGTTGGGGTTTACCAGTCATCATCTCATGACCTCCTCAGGACCAGCTAACCAACAAAGCTTAACTCTTCCTATACCCTAAGGCCGTCTCTGAACTTCCCTTCCACTCCGAAGTCAGCTCACCCAGAATCAGAAGGACCATTGTCTCTCTAATTGTGTGTGACCCAATCGTCTCCTGACTTCTTCCAGTATCTGGAAATTGTAATCAAGGTATGTTATATTTGAGAAGATCCAGCAATTTACATATTTCCTCCTCTTATTAATTTAAGCTTCCAGATTATACAGAAAACTCTTACAGACAATCTACTGAGTTCTGCCCTCGAAAGCCAAAATGACTCTCTGAAACACTTATCAATGGGTAATTATTTTACTTAAAGCAGAGATCACAGATTGTCCTGTATCCTTACCTACTCACAAATTAGCCAAAAAACCACCTCCTGATTATTAACAAGTCAAGTGGAAGAAAAGACCATTTGCGCTAAATGTACATCATTATAGGAACATCAATATAAAAAACCTCTCTATATTTAAGAGGAAAAAATGGACTTGTCCATCCAAGTTTTAATACACATATATTAGATGACATTAAAAATGAATATACCAGAAATACGCTGTATTAAACTTTCTGCCATAACACTTTACTTCAATTCCCCCTTTTTATCTCTTTCTCCAGAGATAAACTTACACAAGGCATTTTGAAACATACCCACTGTCATTCTTTTCCACTGTGTCCGTCCCCCAAACATTGTATAAATCCATCCGAAGCTGGGATTTAGAGTACTTTAAACCTTTGGGGACAGCCCATCATAACAATTTCTTATGACAGTGGAGAGAGACCAAAATATGTTAAAAAACTGCGTCCCTGTCTTCTGATCATACTCATCGTCTCCCTCCGCATAAGCCAACAGGGGCATTTGGTACGGAGGGGGAGGGGCAGCTTTTCCTTTAATGGTGGAACTGATGAATCTGATCAGAGAGAAGTAGACTCCTCTGCTTCCTCGACAAGTCCCCCAGCCCGCTGACGGCGGCTTCTGGGTCGTCCGGTAGAGTGATGTCCTCGGGATCCTCCTCCTCCAGTCCACTGATGACGGCTTCCGTGTCGATCTCTTCGCCGAGAGACAAGTCCGTCCTGATGTCGTCCACGGTCCTAGCAGGTGGTTTCCCGCCGCACACTGGCTCCCGTGGTACGACCTGTCCCCCTTTTCTCCTATGCGGACGGCATGAGAGATCCGCTGGGTCACTCGGTCGGGGCCGGAGAGCCTGGGGTTGAGCCACTTTGTCCTGATGACCTTCAGCAAGACGAACTCCGCTGTGTCAGCCTCCTGCGTCTCGGGTCCCCCTTTTTGCATCACCAACCTGTGTGGAGAAATCTGATACAAATCCCTCAAGCCTACGCTCAGAGCTCCTGGGCCCTCAGCTTTTTGATCACCCACTGCGTATGAATACAGAATTCCAACAAACTGTCATCAAATGTCTTTCTATTATGAATTTAGATGAAATGTATATCCCCATAATGACCTAAACAATAAAGTCTATGGCCTTTACTTCTTTACCAGGCTAATTACATGATGTTGTCTAAATTAAATTCTGTCTCATTACATTACTATGTTTTAGCTTTAACTGTAATATGTTCTTTCTACATTTCAAACCTCAGTTACTTTAATACCTGTTGAAATATTACAAAATTGTTTCATTATCACAGGTCAACTTCTTCAGTATTCCATTCTGGAATTACATCTCTCACAGTAGCCCCTTGGCCACTGATTCTGCATCTGTGTTACCTGTTATAACTCAATCAATATTAGAAACATGTCAACATCCATCAAACAGTATCTTATCCCCAGATATGGAGCAGGTCAATTCTAAAACTGTCAATCAATGGTCAGATTGAACAATCGAGTTGGGGCAGCAGGTTCCTTTCAGTCCCTAAATGAAAAATGTAGAATGTGAAGTTTACAAGGGGAACCACCCTCAGGGCAGCCCAAGATGTTGAGATGCTCCTTGTAGAGTGGCATCTCAGCCTGATGGCAGGGGGCGGCCACTGGCCCCGTAAGCCTGTGAGATGGTATCCACAACCCAGTGCGGCAAAACCTCCTGTAGTGCCGCCAGGGCAAAATCAAGAGTTGCTCCTACTGCTGTATACAGGCAGTCATGGGCGCGGGAAGGGGGTGCTGAGGGCGCTGCAGCACCCCCTAGCGGCAGGCAGGGGGTGCGGAGCTCCCCTGTCTGAATTATTATTTGACGGTTATTGCTGCTCCCGCTGTGCATAATCTGTGTAATATGTAGCCAATATATTCCACATTGTTGGTAAAATAATATTTTGGCAAGCTGCACTAACGGACATACGGAGCGGTTTGTTCCACAACAAGCTGGAGGAGAGCTCTCCTCTCAGACTGAGAGGCTCAGGTGAGCTAAAGGACTCTCTGAGTGTTTAGATAGTTAACTTTAGTCTAAGTTATCTCAGTGGGTCTCAAACGGTTTGGTCACAAATGATTCAAAAGATTATTTCCGCGGCACACCTTCATATGATCATTATCGTTGTAAAAAAAATAAGAGAATAAAGGAAAAACAGTTATGAAATACTATATGGCAGTAAAACAAGAATACAGTTTGAAAGGGGAGTGATTTGTAAAATATCCATAAAGAAAAAGAACATCTGCTTACAGTTGTGTTTCATCTCGGTGTTGAGAGATGTATCCATAGATCTCTTAATGTTGCTCTCAAAGTGCACCAGATTGATGCTTTCAACTTCAATATTTAAAAAAAATCTTCCCGGGGGAGCATCCCCCCGGACCCCCCTAGAGGAGGTGAAGTCCCCCCCCCCCACTCGTGAAAAATAGCACTTTACCCCTGCCTATATGCCGTGAGCTGATTATCGAGCCTTCATTGTAACAGTCGCGGTGTACTGTGTATTTGCGTGTGGGGAGTGCTTTTGTGCGTGCTCTATAGTGCCCGTAATAGTGTTCACTGGAGTCCAGCACCTCAGCACCCCCACTCAAAATACCTTCCCGCGCCTCTGCAGGCAGTAGCCTTGATATACGCCCTTTTGGCACCCCCAGGGCACAGCAACTTCGATGTGCCGTACTCCTGAATGTCAAAGCGTGCCAGCTGGGCAGGCTGATTGAAGTGGGTTTGTGGAATTCCACATTTGCCCAAAGGGCAATGCCAGTACTTGCACGGCTTGGAACAGTACTTACATGGCTTAGAACCGTAGTTACAGTAGTAACTCTGGCCAGTACTTACACATCATAGAGCCGTAGTTACAGCAGTAACTATGGCCAGTACTTACACAGCATAGAGCCGTAGTTACGGTATTGACTATGGCCAGTACTTACACGGCTTGGAACCGTAGTTACAGTAGTAATTATGGCCAGTACTTACGGCTTAGAACCTTAGTTACAGTAGTAACTGTGGCCGGTGCCTAAAAGTGTCAGCCAAACGGTTGCCCACTAGATAATATAATATTGGGTGGATGAAATCCTCCTTAATGGCCACACATGCAGAGCACACACAGTGAAGATTGTTCTCTGCATATCGTCCTAGTGCTAGGAGTCTAGTACTAGGAGGAGTAAATACAACGATATAGCGCTACTGCAACCATACCATGAGTTTACCGGGAGCGGGAGCACTGCGCTCACCGGCTGAGTTAAATAATGAAGCTTAACAGTACATGCAAGGTGTTAGCCAAGCGGCTGCTGCTAACAACCAAGCAACCAAGTCAGAACACAATGTTAAGACCAGATAATTAGCTTCTAAGAAAGAGAACAGCCCGCATAGAACCGTAGGCCATGGTTACAGTAGTAACCGCACATAGAACTTCTGTCACGTAGTGATCATCTTCTCAATAAAACATCTTTGCTGATGTTATTTCGAGTCTTCAGGCCAATCAGAATCAAGATTGTTGCCGGAAGTCCCCACGGAGAATAACTACGGTAGAACTATTCTTTCCATGGGTACAACACAGCACCCGCAGTGAAGATGTTCTCTGCATATCATCCTAGTGCTAGGAGTCTAGTACTAGGAGCAGTAATACAACGATCTAGCGCTACTGCAATCAAACCCTATGTTACCGGGAGCGGGAGCACTGCCCTCACCGGCTGAGTTAATAATTAAGCTTAACAGCAAGGTGTTAGCCAAGCGGCTGCTGCTAACAATCAAGCGACCAAGTCAGAACACAAATGTTAAGACCAGATAATAGCTTCTAAGAAATAGAAAGTACTTACCTTACTCTCTGCATCTAAATGAAAAACGGGTTTAAAATATGACACTCTGGGCTTTCCATACTAAATTGAATGAGGGACACAGCCAAAGCTGGGACTCAAATGCTAATGATAGCTCGGGCACAACGCCACAAGCAGAACTTTCAAAAGAGCATAAGGGCAACTTTATGGAAGAGGAAGCAGGAACACTGTCGTCACCAGAAAGTCTAAGCCAAACAAAAAATAAGACGGCAATCAGGAAAACTTAGCTGGGAGAGGGTGTGGGGACACAGCCATCACCAGCAACAAGCTGACACAAACCTGTCTGTCGAGGCTCTGCACAGCGCACAGCCGGCCACAGCTCCTGGAGGGCGCGTTAACGACCCGTAGCTCCCGACTGTCAGTCGCGAAGCTGCACGCGGCCAGCTGCTTGCAGAGCAATCCCTCAGATCAAACGTTCAAACCTGAACGCTGTAGGCTACAAAAATGTAGCCACGGTACTCTCGCGCAGCGAGAAGATGAAAGGAACAGATCCTCTGACGACACCGGCTGATATAGCCGTGTCACGTGGGTCACAGGTGACTTTGTTGTTATTGGTACTCGAGCTGCGCATGCGCGCGATGGACATATCCAGTGCTTAAAGCACCGCCTCTGGCGGTCAGTAGGGACGAAATAGAACTTCTGTCACGTAGTGATCATCTTCTCAATAAAACATCTTTGCTGATGTTATTTCGAGTCTTCAGGCCAATCAGAATCAAGATTGTTGCCGGAAGTCCCCACGGAGAATAACTACAGTAGAACTATTCTTTCCATGGGTACAACTTCAGATCAAAATCAAAACGTAATGAAAAATCTTATACCAAAGGAAATAGATATTAAAACACATAACCGCAACAGATCCCTCGTCCACTTAATATAGGCACACAATGACGTTCAGTAATATACTCATAAGCTTCAAGAATTCAGCACTTGGGGGTTACTCTTTATCAACCTGCCTGTGTGTATGCCAATCAAACGGTCCGTCGACAACAAGCGTCTGAGATAAAGAGTAAAACTTGTACTCAGAATATAATCGGAGGAGGAGCACTCCACGTCTGACACCAGTGACAGATAAGACGGAGATCTCTATTTTGGAGTGATGGAGTGAACGGCTAAAGAAGGGTCACCAGCTCCAGGCCTAACTAAGCTTTGTCCTCTCTCATTTCTCCACCATGATTGCCCTCTCGAGACATCTTGTGGCGCTGATCTGAATCATCCAAACCCCCCAATCCCTAAAACTCACCCTCAGGTTAAAAAACAGTCAAGTGAAAAGAGAGGGAAATTAATTTGGTTTTTAACTCATTTTCACTGTCGGAGGTGCCGCCTGAAGGCACTGAGAAGTGAGGTTGGATGTGATAACAGCTATCTGCTGGTTGCTTATGGTCTGCAGCTCTTTGTCCCCCACAATGCACTGCCACGGTGACTGTTCAGGGGTCAGCGGAGACACAGGGAATGGCTACAGCCTTGGATGAATATCTAACGACTCATCAATGAGTTTTAAACATGTTTTCTAGACATGAATGTTGAACCAATGTTTTGTGTCCGTGGGATTTGATAACACTTATTCATAATTTGGTTTTTAATTCTCTCCCACTGGACATGACTTCCTGTCTCTCATGGATTTATAGTAGCTTAGCAGATGTTTTTTCTGTGTGTGTGCATGCAGACTATCAATTCTATTCTAGGTTTTGTGTGAGGAACATGAATGAAAAAGCAAAGAAGGGGGGTAAATGAAAAGAAAGGATCAACTGATAGGATCTGGGGGAAGAGGCCTGAGGCTGTTAAAGGTAATGAATCTATACCTGTGTGTCGGCAGCCATTGTGGCTTATAATTGCAGTGGTGTTCTGCTGAGAAATGCCAAAGAGGAGCGCTCACACAAAACACCTGCCCCTGCTGTGATTTGACTACAATATTTCCTCCCTGACAATCCCCTGTCTCAGCCTTTTCACTGGCTTCCCCCCGCTAAGGGTCAGAAGAGAAACAAATCTTTTGTTATAGCAAAGAGACATCGGGAGCCACTTGGGGAGACAAAGGGAAAAGTGGTGACATTAAGATGTGATGTTCATTAAAATAAGAAAAAGAGTCCAGTCAGCAATGTTTCACAGATACAAAACAATAATCTTTTGTGTTGAGGAGACCCTGTGTGGGGTTTGGAATTGAGCTTAGCAATCGGACTTTCAATAATAAGCTTTACAATGAAATGTCACTTTTCCTCCAGGGTCCCAGCTCCTGCGTTGATGGGTTTATGCGAGGTGAAGCGTAACACTTTCATGTTATTGCCTTTGCTTGTCATTTTTGTTATTGGTATGTCGTCTTAGTCTCTGTTACACAATGCGGCTTTGTCTTTGCTTGTCATCTTTTCTGAAGAGGATGATGTGTGATCGTTTGAAGGCCCTTAGGGTTTGTTTTATTTTACAAATCTATATTTCTGATGTGCTGTACCACTGAGCATGTAAATACTGTAAGCCAATCTGAGCGGTCGCCGGTTGATGTCAGGCGTGCATTCTGTCACTTTCTATTGTTGTCATCGGCAGGATGAACACATTGAGACGGACTGCGATGTCTTTCAAATGCTTTCCTTCAGCTATATGTGAGAATAAACTAATATCAATACGTTTGTAAATGTATCAGTTCCGTAAGAGAACACCTACATTTCCCGGCTTATTGAACTTTTTCGGAGAAGCTTCAATTCACTTGTGATGGAAATCTGCTCCTCTAAAAGACTCAGTAAAGAGACATGGATTTAATACAACCTGCTTCTACTGCTCATGAATCTGTTTGCCGGTGTGCAAAGGGCTATTATCATGTTGAAATATAGAAACGTTATAATGAAAAGCACCTTAATGTATACGCCACATACTGTATGACTCTCACAACATATATGCATGTTTAACTGTCACAACAGCGGCTGATAAGTCGGAAATAAGTCCAAAAACATTGGACGGGTTGCCATTATATTTTGTCCGAACATTCATGGTCCCTTGGTGATTTACTCTTCTTCGTCACAAAGTTTCTAGCCTGTTCCTTTTGTCACTCTTCATTATAATAAGTTGTCTCGGAGTACAAAGACTGTATGTATTCACTTTGATATGACAATGATGGCTTGAAATGACAAGGAGATCTCCCAAAACAGAACTGGGTTATAAGCTTCTCTTTTTAGCCCGGATACAAATACTTTTGTATTTGTACAATTAGGACAATGTGATTTTCTCTCAGTTGTCAATGTGACATGTTTTATTTCTGCAAATAAAAAACCTGCAATATCACATTCACCAGTTATTATTTGACCAAGCTCTGACCTTTTTTGCTTTAAGACAAGCTTGCTAACAGCCTGTCGTAGCGCTACACGCCGAATAAAAAGGATGACGGACAGTAATGGCAGGTTCCAGGCTGGCAGAAAAAAGCCTATTCAGAGCTCCTACAGTCTTTTGTTCCTCACGAAGAGAATTTCTGAAGTGTCTAAATGTGAATGTGTCTAATTACTACCTGGAAAATGAGTATTTCACCCACAAAATAGCCCTTGGTGACTCTGTGAAAGAAAGAATAAAGATTGAGCCAAAATCACTGACTGGAAATAGATATTACAAAACACAAATAGATCACAAGGTGAATTGTTTTGTGTTAAATACAAATGATGTGCACCAATTACAATGCAGAGGAAAGAGGGGGGTAGATAGGGTGGATGGATCAGCCAATGAACTGACCTTGGATGAACTCCAGTGCCATGCAAAGGCCATCTTTCATTTCTGAGAGTTGTATAAGTGTAACTCAAGATAGCCTTTATCGTGCCAAACCCTAGTAACCAAACGTTTTACTAGACTTGCCAACATTCGAGTGAAAGTTGTAAAAGTTAGGAACTAGCTTTTTTGCAGGATGAACTAGATGCAAACTTGAAAGAAGGATCTAGAAAGCAAGGGAACATGAGTGCTGCAGACCTGGATGAAGCAGCAGGCGGTGGTGAACGCTTGGTCACACACACTCTTTTTTTGCCTCCTCCAGAGACGAAGAGGTGGAAAAGCGTTTTGTCTTCATACAAAAACACAAAACTGCTTTTTGCTTCATCTCTGACTCCATGGTTTTCACTCCTTTGGGACACTGTAGGTAAACAAAATGCGTAATGTTTACTTGGTTGCAGTCGACCGGGTACTTGTCAGCAGTGGCTCCGGCATCAGGTACATCTGAGTTGTCTACGGGATCTGAGGCAGGAGGGAGGCGAGGAAGAGGAGGGGGAATCCATGCAAGGCTCTTTTAGGCTCAGCTGTGCAGCTGCTAGCAATTACCTGAGAGGGAGAGGAAGACAGCGATGAAGGCCTCTCCTCGCCTCACACCCGAGGCTCTCTAATTACTCCACCAAAAGCCTGAATATCTGTCAGAACCAATCAGCGGCAGCCAGGAAACGGGAACATGGCGAGGCATTCATTTGTTTGCGTGGCAAACACTCGCCAGGTACTTAGCACTGAATCAATGTTTGATTTATTAATACGTGTATGCAGGTCAGAGCGCAGCGCTTTATTATGACAATTCTCCCACTAAAGCTGTGGAGAATAGTTTTCCTCCCAAGTGGGGAACATGTCCTCACGTCCACTGGATAAGAAGTTAGTGAGGAGTTGTTAAAGGGCAAACAAGTGAAACACAAGAGGTTCTTCTCCTCGATGATAATCTTCCTCCCCCTCGTCCTCCTTTTTTCTTCATCTTCTTGGCTCTGGAGTGCGGCCGCTACCCCCCTCCGTGCCATATGTTTGCTGCCGCTCATCTTTTAGAAGCACTTTGTCACTCTCCGCAGTTTGGAGGTAGACTTTGAAAGGGATGTCGCAGGATGCAAAACACCCAGAGAAGGTGGGCCAGAGCAGACAATGATTAATACTGCGCTCAGACGTCTCCTTGAAGGCATCATCGCATCGCAGTAGAATTTCTTGGGGGGGGGGGATGAAAAAGCATCACCATAATTCTTTGAATCGCCATCTACGGATGTTTTTTAATTAAAATGTTTAGTGAAAACACATTATTCACAACCTTGAATTGCAAACTTCTACTTTATGCTCTGGGGGGGAAAAGCCTCATCTTGATTTCCATGTTGTCCCTCAAGGTTGAGCAGGTTGTTTTGCAGATTCGGGATTTAAAGTGATAGAAGAATACATTTTGCACCGTTTTCCTAACTTTAAGCTTTTGAGAAGCTGAACCCTAGGAATGTGGGGTTTCGTTACTTGGAAGGGGAATGCAGGGTGTGCTTTTGCATAAAATAGAATCCAAAATGTTGAGGTTGTGTGTGTGTGCAAGGCCAAGGAGCATGTGTTCATAATGGCTGGTTAATATGTGTTATCATACTGAGTCAGCCTCCTTAACAGAGGCCTACCAATAGGACTCATGATTCACACCTCCTGTGAGCTGGGAAGGTGTTGGTTAGATTTCTATAGGGAAATACTTAAATATGCAAGTGTGTTTTTTCTATCTGTAGGGGTCACATGTGGGTGGTCATGTAGTTTCTCCCAGTACTGATTGGGGAAGTCATTTGCAGCTTGAATTTCAGTGACGTAGTTGCAATATATTAATTTCTCATGTAAAACGTCTGCAGGAACTCGAGAAATCAGTGCGGTTACCCAAAGGAAAGAGCTGTAGTTGATTTTTTTTTTTAACTCCGTTTTGTAAAGCCACCAATAAAGAGGATGAAATGGAAACGAGATTTAATTAATTATGAATGCCTGCTTTAAGGGAGTAATAAGTAAGATCATTTCTAAACGAGTGCCGAGTAATGCATAATGACTGGTGGGAACTTTAAAAATAAAGAAACCAAGGAAGTGCTCTCATGACTCATTCTTCTAAATGCACACGCACACACACACACACACACACACACACACACACACACACACACACACACACACACACACACACACGGGGAGATGTTCTCACACTCAATAAAACGACTGTTCTTTCATATAGCAATTTATCTGAACAAATTAGAGGCTGAAGTATTCCACAGATGAAATCTCAGTTACTACCTACCATGCAAATTAAAACAACGCAGGCCATACTCCATTACACATATCATTAACAAACCCCTGCCCCACTTCAAAACCCCTTGCTACCAATAATCAACCTTACCATGTTGGGGAATAAAATGCAAAGCGCTGAATTAACAAGCAGGCGTGACAGGCTGATTATTGATTTAATGTCTGCGGCTGCCTAGCACATACATCTCTGAGGCACAGCACACTATTAAAACGTCCTAACTAGGGTAATTGCATTAGACACCTTTTTATACCACTTTGAGCGGCTAATCGGCATGTAATAAGGAGAGAGGAGAGACAGGAGCCCAGTGATTCGCTGAGTCAGTGGCCGTGTTATGTCCGGAGGTGAAGAGAATTTAAACTAAAGAAGTGGTGAGCGGAGGAGGAATGGGAACTTTTGTCCTTCTTAATTAAATGAGCTACTGTCAACGCTATGTATCAGTATTTCGTACTGACTCGGCATCGAAACAGAGTAGTAGAGCATTCATTGTTTCAAAATGCAATAACCATTTTAAAATACGAAGATGGCGGAATGACTCTGTGGACAGCTATAATGGAAAGAAACATAAATATGAATGAAGATGCTGTATTTATCAATAGATAACAGTCTTATCCTTTAGGTCATTTTCAAAAGGAGCTTGCTGTCATAGGTACAACGTCGAGACTACCTCTAAAATATAAAGAAACAATTCCGTTCAACATATTTCTTGAAAACATGACAGTCAAAATGATGTTAATATAAGTGGACTGTATTACAGAATAATGAGTCACCATTTGGCTACATGAACACAGGCTAGCTTCAAGACATGGATATGAGAGGGTTAAACTACTGCTTTTATAATATCCTACAAGTGTAGATGTGGAGAAGTGCTATAGAGCTAATTGTTTAATAAACCTTGGCTGCGTGGGCTGAACAGGAAGCTGACCGGCGGCAACAACAAGTACAGTATTCACCCCCCAGGGTCGAATCCCAGAAGTGAAATATCCTTCAAACTGCGTCACTACTCCAGGCTTGGACTTCTTCCTCCCTGAATGAAGATGTGAAACTTCATTATGGACCCCCCAATGAGGCCTGTTAGGGGGAAAGAAAAGCAGGGTGGCCAGGTGCCAGGTGCTCCCTGTGACGGGACACCCCATTGCCAAGGAGACATGGGTCAGGGGGCATAAGGGGGAGGGACGCTCGGGGCGGGCGGGGGGGGGGGGGGGGGGGGGGGGGCACGTGCTCCGAGGCAGCGGGGCGGCCGGGCTTCAGCATGAATTACCCCCCCGTCGAGCCACTGCTTTGGGGATGCTGGAGGAGAGGTCAAATACTCAGTGGCCCTCAAAAAACCACACACAGGCTCTCAGCAACAACACTATTCTGCATTCAAAAACACACACACACACACGCTTGGAGGGGATGAATTAGGTCAGCTTGGATGGTCAAACAGGACGGCTCTACCCACAGCAGGGCACTAAACACAAATTATTCTCACTAGAATGCTTTTAATATGAAAGGAACGGACAATCAGTGGCTGGACCTGCTCCATTTAGACTGTCCCACGGCTCAGTGTGAGACACAAAGAGCACCTGGACACGGCAACACTTCAAAATAGACTAAAGTCAACTGTAGAGCAAAAGGAAACACTGTTACTGATCTTCCTGTCTATAAGGCATGAGTAATGCGACAATTTCCATACCAGACTTGGAAAAACACGAGTAAAAAAAAAGATACCATCATGAAAAAAATCATGAATTATCTGTGTTATAAAATGAAGATATTAAAAAGTGCCAAGCGTCTCAAGTATTAGGGTTACCCATGCTGCACTCTGCACAGCTCGCTTTTGTTATGTTTCTGCATGGGTTTTTTGGTTGTTCTGTTTTTTCTGTTGTGTTTGCTCTTTTTAGAGGCGTGGCCAGTACTCTCCTGGCTGCAGATGAAGCACACTTGTTCCCACCCACCTTATCAACCTTCTCTTTAAGAGCCTGGCCCTCACCCCACCACTCTGCCAGAGAATGAAATGCTTTTGGACGATCCAGAGCGCCTCTCTGCAGCCCAAGCCTAGTTTTCTAGGTTTTTGTGCAACTTTTTGAGTTTTTGCCTGTGACGTTCTCTCTCTGCTTTGTTTTGACCTTTTCTGCAACCAGCCAGCTCCCTGTCTTCAGTATCTGCCTTAGCCTAGCTTCCTTTATTAAAACACCTTGAAACTTAACTTGTGTCAGTCTCTGCTTTGGGGTCCTAAGTAATATCTGAACTTCACAGCTTTAGTCTGACTTCAAGTAAGAGCAACAAGAAACCTGCAAATACATTCAACTCAAACGAGCCAATCATGTTCAAGTGTTGGTGCGTTAGTTATTAATAACCATTTTAAGTACAGAACATTTAAATGAACGGCAAATTGCAAGCGGGTATATTGCACGAAGATGTATATTTACAGACATAAATGTTATTGCACATCAGAGGTATTCCAACTTGGCTACCATTCCCCTGTCTCCCACCACCTCCACAGTGTCAAGAAGACCCCCCAGGACAGACCTCTTAACCAGTCTGTTCAGTCTCTTCCTGTCAGCAGCCGAGATGCTGAAGCCCCAATAGACCACACCATAAAAGATGGCTGACCACAGAGTCATAAAAGGTCTGCAGAAGTGCCCCCTCCAACCCAAAAGACCCCAGTCTCCTCAGACGGGTATTTGTAAGATCTCACAATCTCTGTTAGGGCTTTGACACCAACGCGATTCCCATTCTACTGTATCTCCGTGCTAGAGCTTTTCTGGTTCGGAACCGGTTATTATTTTCAGCCCCCGTTTTGTTCACACTGCCCAGAGCCCGACTGGTGCTGCCGCTGCTGCGTCATGACGTCACCGTTTACGTCGCTGATTTTCTTCCCAACGGCATTACGGCGCTCACTACAACAACAACGGGGGACTGCGTCGGGTCGGCGATCGTGTTGCTTTTAATCACACGAAGCCAGATTAAATTAAATAACGACTTCTCCAACCTTATACTTTTCTCCAGAGTGCAGTGGTTAATTCTTTATTAATGTGTTTCAGCGGCATTTACCGACCACTGCAGTGCTGCTCTTCCACGGGAGTTTATTCTCCCGTTAGCTCCGGATTAGCTCACATGGCAGCGGCCGCTGTAAGGTATTCACTGTCACACAAGCAGCTGATACATATCTCCAATTCCCCAAGTGAATGTGTGTCAGTCTGAATTGACGCTGTTTGGCATCACAACGCTGTTATTAAAGTTTCCCTGGTATAAAATGGGTGATGTTAGCATAGCAACCGAAGCTAAACTGACTACTTGTTGTTGCTATCCTATTGTGGCATAAGCCGTTTTCGCAGGGTTGCCAACTCTCACGCATCTGGCGTGTGACACACGCTTTCACTCTCAATCTCACGCTCTCACGCTGCCCACACTATTCTCACGCCAAAAACAAGAATACCGAAGACTAGAAACTGTTTTGAAAACTTTTGTCAGGTAGTGATCGTCTTCTCAATAGAACATCTTTGATACTTCTGGCTAATCAGAATCAAGATAACGGCGTGGTGTTGTTGCAGGAAGTCCCCACGGAGAATACTTTGCTGTAGTACATCTCTATACGTCGATACAACATTACGTGTTGATAGAAATCAACACGTAATGAAATAAGACCCCACGGTTTGATGACTGATAGGTGTGTGGGCTGTCTTTCATTTTCACACACAGAACAATGGGGGCTATCCGCCCTTATCCACAATGTAAAGTCATCCACACAGCCTCTTACCTCTTCTCTCTGTGGAGCAGCAGGTTCAGCTTTCAGAACAAAGTAACAACAAACTAAAATGGCATTAATTTTTTTTAATATGTCGTGGAGTAATAGATGTATTTATTGTTCTTCTCAAGAGAGTACCAGAATGTGCATTTTATGTTAGTATTTCAAACAATCTCCTGGGGGAGAATCCCCCAGACCCCCTGCAGGGGTTGGGTTTTCAGCATATCAACTCTTTCACCTGTGGGGAAATTGCAGGATTGTCTCCAGGTCGCCCTTTTTATTTACTACAAGACAAATGTGCCTTTTTATTTCATACAGTTCAATTTGGATTGAGACAGGGAAATAATCTAAACCTCACGCGTGGCGTTTCACTGTCAAGGGGAGCGTGTATGTAATTACAATGCAAATACTGACTTCACCCCACCACTGTATGGGTTAGCCCTACCATAGATTACCCAACACAAATACTCTCTGGCAACTGCCGACCCGTATTGCGCAAGCGCAGATCTAAGATCCAGTAGAAATGATAAAAAAGTAAAAGTCTGCTGCTTATTGTTCTACTAGGCCAAAATAGAGTGTGTTAATTAATATGTTTGGCAGTTTGGAGTAAGTCTGTAGATTTGTGTGTGTGTGTGTTTAATGTAGCCTATAGGCCTCTCATGATAATTAATTTTGTTGGATACATTTTCCAGGAAATTATTGCGATAACCGATAATATTGTCGGCACCGTTGTATGACCATTTTAGACCCCTGACATAATGATGATATATAATAATAATTCAAGTACATCCTTTCAAACTGCTAGTCACATCCTCATATAAATGGCAATTTATCGAGTTCATTTTTATTTATCGTACGATAAGTCAATTAATTGCTTATCGCGACAGGCACACAATAAAACAGTGGAAACAAACATGTGTTTGACTTTCATTAGTGAATGAAACTTGTGCCCTTTATAGTCTGTGTCCAATTTTGTGTATTTGTATATATTGTATATATATCCTATATCCTATATATATGCTAAGGTCCCGCTGCTGACACGATAGCAGTCATTTAGTGCGCATATGTGTAATTAAACCCATGATATCAAAATCTCACTCCAGCCAGGTACCCAAAGTTGGCAACCCTGCGTTTTCGACAGGCACATTTTACCGGCGTATTTCTCATTATGATACTACTTATGATAGTCGGACATGACAACCTGTGCAGCCCATGTATTGATTCCATCCGATAGCTGCTATAATACAAAACGTCTGCCTCTCTCCACAATGATCAATAACAGTGAACGGATGGTCAAAGTAAGGTACAAATAAACAGAATCACACGAAGCCTGGTTTGTGTTACCTGACTTTATAAAGTGTGTTTGCGTTCTAGTCACTTTGCTCAGCACTACTGCTTGTTACAACTTGCCGTACTCGCCTTGAACTGTTAGCTCAGGTTAATCTCGCCCCCCTCCGATGTAAGCGTGACGTATGCGGTTCTTGCTTCTATACCGACAATTTTTTGGTGCTTGAAACGAACCGGATTCCGAAGCTTAGAGGCGGCTCCGCTGCGGTGTGAACAGGAAAAACCCGTGCTTTTCAGGCTCCAGCTCCGAACTGGCCCTGGAACCGCGTTGGTGTGAAAGCCCCATGTGTCCGCTCCCTGGCTGTTTACTGATGTGGGGGGAGAGTGTTGGAGCCGTCTTAAGTCCACCACCAACTTCTACACCCTTTTCCTATTGTGTGTTCGGTGTAATAGCCAAGGTTCACTCAAAAACAGAGATATTTGACCTTCATTGTAATTCAGGAAATAAATCAAGTGAGCAACTTTTGCTGAGTAATGATACTGGATCCTTCCTCCTCAGCATGACACAGCTGCTAAACTGGAGGTTTGTTTTCGCCAACAGTACGGTGTAAACTGAATCAAAAGGCCAGGGGCTACTGTGTATGACAGACCCTGGATCAGCGCCTCCATCATCTGACAACCTGTGAGCCACTCATTCCCTCCGTCCTCTCCTCCACACCGCGGGGACATCCACAACACCTCGCAGCGTAATGAATCACACTCTGCCAGTGCCTGGAACAAACACAAACCCCCGCACAAACACACGTGCGCACGTCACACTAATGATGGAAGACAAAAGAAAGTTTGCTGACAAGTTGGAGACGGTGCTTGCAGAAGGATGCAGTGGCGGTTCTAGATCAATTTGACTGGGGGGGGCCAGGCTGGGGCCAGTTATTTTCTGAGGGGGGCACAATAAATGCAGGACGAAAAAGACAAAGACAGTATGAAGTAATTGCGCATAAGAAAACAATGCAATACAGTTATTGGTATTTGTTTCAGTACACATATTTATTTCAGATACTTATAGTTACAGTTGTTACGCTCTAATGCAGGGGTCTCCAACCTTTTTTAGGATGAAAGCTACTTTAAAAAAATAAAACAAGTTGTGAGCTACTTTTACTCCTCCTTTTTTGTTTTTTGCAGTGTATATATTTAGCACATTTTAACATTATTATATGCTGACCTTTAACCTTTGTGTTCTGTTTGGGTCTGTGGGACCCACAGTGTTTCAGTGTTTACTAAAAGAACATGTATGCAATTTAATTATTTTAACCTGCTTTATTTGGGGGGTGGACCTCACATCCTCCAGGGGGGTCCGGGGGCATGCACCCCCGGGAAGATTTGTTTTTAAATGTTGAAGTTAAAAGCATCAATCTGGTGCACTTTGAGAGCAAAATGAATTTATGGATACAGCTCTCAACACTCATATGAAAGGGAGCTGTATACTTTTCAATAATCCAAACATCTTTAGAATATTATCACAACCAATAACAAATCATTTAAACTTGTTTATTCTTATCTTATATTACCTAGTTAGCATTCTTTCTTTTTATTTATGCATATTTTACTAATCACTCCCCTTTTAAACTGTTGCAAGAACGTGAGAATGGGGTCAGAATGACAAATAGCGTTAGTTACGCCTATTCCGTCAGCCAAGAAATCGTTTAATCATAAACTTTTTTTTTTTCCTTTTCAGGGGGGTCCAAAGTCAGTGTTAGGGGGGCACTGGCCCCCCCTAGAACCGCCCCTGGACGGATGCACAGCAATCAGAGACAATCAGAGATGGCAAAAGTACACACATCCTTTACTCAAGTAGAAGTAGAAGTACAGATACTCGTGTTTAAAAAGACTCTAAAAGTAGAAGTACTGACTAACTTCTTTACTCAAGTAAAGAGGCTTCAAAATGTACTTAAGTAAAAAGTACCCATAACTAGCAGCTGTTTTAAAGAGTATCTCACCTTCCTTTATATCAATAGAACAATAATGTCATTGTTAGCTAATAATAATAATAGATTTAATTTGTTAGCGCTTTTACAGGTTCTCAAAGACGCTTTACAGATATAGTGAAGGGAAAAGAAAAGGAAGGAACAACAAATAAATATATAGTTAAAGTAAAATAATACAAAAACAATCACACATTAAAAGCCAGATTGAAGAGGTGAGTTTTTTGAAGGTGGTGAGGTCAGTGCAGTCTCTGATGGGTTGGGGGAGTGAGTTCCAGAGGGAGGGGGCAGCGATGGAGAAGGCTCTGTCCCCCCAGGTCCGGTGATTGGTGCGGGTGGGGATGGATAGGAGGTTGGCTTCTGATGAGCGGAGGCAGCGGGAAGGGGTGTGGTGGTGCAGCAGGTCTGTGAGGTAGGGGGAAGGGGCGTGGTGGTGCAGCAGGTCTGTGAGGTAGGGGGGGGCCTGATTGTTGAGGGCTTTGTGAGTAATGAGGAGGACTTTGAAGTTGATTCTTTGACGGACGGACAGCCAGTGGAGGTTCTGGATGACGGGAGTGATGTGGTCTCGGGAGTGGGTGTGAGTGAGGAGGCGGGCAGCAGAGTTCTGGATATGTTGGAGTTTATTGATTAGGTTGGATGGTATGCCGTAGAGGATGCTATTGCAGTAGTCGAGTCGTGAAGTGATGAATGCATGAATCAGGGTTTCAGCAGCAGAGGAGGAGAGTGATGGGCGGAGACGGGCAATGTTTTTGAGGTGGAAAAAGGCGGTACTGGTGATGTGATTTATGTGGTGGTTGAATTTGAGCTGACTGTCGAAGATGACTCCGAGGTTGCGGATGTGAGGGGGGGGAGATAGACTGTGGCTGTCAATGGTGAAGTTGAAATTCTGGATGTCTTTGATACGGGATGGGGGCCCAATGATGATGATGTCTGATTTGGCACTGTTCAGTTGGAGATAGTTTGTTTGCATCCATGCTTTTATTTCTGAGAGACAGTTGGTGAGAGTGGAGTGTGTTGTGGGGGTGATGGTTTTTGTTGAGATATAAAGTTGGATGTCATCGGTGTAGCAGTGAAATTGAAGGTTGTGGCGACGAATTATTTTGCCAAGGGGGAGCATGTAGAGCAGGGGTATTCAACTAAAATTCAACAAGGTCCAGTTACAGAAAATCTCCCCATGCAAAGGTCCGGAACATCAAAATGTCTAACTTGCTTCATGAATTAGTGTGATATATATTGAAGTGACCTGTAGCTTTATCAACATAAACAATTGAACAGTTTTAAAGTTTCTCTTTCTTTCCCTCTTATATTGCAGTCCCTCACTCACTTTCTTTAAATTCAGTGCGAGAATTGAGCTTGTCCTGCCAGGAGTTTGTAAATCTGGGCTGAAATGGTGTCAGGGCTATTCTCATACACATGCAGGTGCTCATTGGTTACAGTGATGCAAACACAGGTATGGGGAAAAAAGAGAGAACTATTCGAAGCAGAAAAAAAAACAGCGTAATATACCATCTGACAAAGGCCTGTGCTATAATGCTTCAATTAACTGGCTATTCATTATAATATACTCAGATCAATAGGAAACAGAGATGTTAAGTTATAATTCAAGGGTTTTTATTATTATTTACAGCAGGGGTGGGGAACCTTTTTCCTTTCAATTTTTACAACATCCTGCGAGGGCCGTACAACTGATTGAACTCAACCTCTGCTTAAAAAAACTAAAATCAGAGCCCATTCATTTCGCCTTTCTTTCATGCTGTGCAAAGAAAAAGCAACCAATCCAGATATCTCACCATGACTCACGTATGCATGCATGTGCACGGTTGTGGCATGACCACCAAAACAGAAAGATATGGACACAAGATGTGTGCAAATGTATTTAGTATCCTATCCATGTGAACATGATTTAAGTGGGGGGGGGGGGGGGACCTAACCTCCTCTAGGGTGGTCCAGGGGCTCCAGATTTTTTTTTAAATATTGAAGTTAAAAGCATCAATCTGGTGCACTTTGAGAGCAACATGAAGAGATCTATGGATACATCTTTCAACACCCATATGAAACAGAACTGTAAGCAGATTTTTCTTTTTGGATATTTTACAAATCACTCCCCTTTTAAACTCTATTCTTGTTGTTTTTAACAACTTTTTTGTTACTGTCATAGTATTTTATACCTGTTTTTCATTTAGTCTCATTAATAACTATAATGATCATATCAAGGTGTGCCTTAACCTCACTGAGCTGAGGTTATTTGAGCCTCTCAGGAGAGAGCTCTCTTCCACCTGGTTGTAGAAAAGCTCTTTAAATTCGTTAGCATAGCTAGCTAACCAGATGCTAATAACAACAGATCGCCACTGTGCTTACAACTAAAGACACAGCAACGCAAACACTGCGGCATGTGTACGGCTCCTTATGGGTACTGCAATAATAGGGCTGGAGCGGCGTTCCGGTGCTCTCTGTCAGCACTCCTTTCAGACGAGACATATACCACGTGAAAAAACACGTTACGCTCGTGTTGTGTTCAAGGAACCTGTCCTTGCCCAGGAAAAACAAGTACTCGCTTGTTTAATTATTTTTGCGGTCTAGATTTCTTCTTCTTTTTTTTTTAAGTGAGAAGTTGTCCGTCAGTCGGACTGAAGGACGGACTCCCCACCCCCACCCCCAAAACGAAAACTCTTCGGTTCTCCACGAATTACACAAGTCACCCAAATCAGCGTTAAAAAAGCGGGAGGTGCCGAAAAATCCCCTATTAATGTATTGATTATAGCTCCGGGTCCGTATAGGTCTGGGTCCGGATCCGGACCACGGTCCGCCTGTTGACCCCTGATGTAGAGGATGAAGAGGAGGGGGCCAAGCTCCGAACCCTGGGGGACACCTTGGGACAGAGGAGCAGTGGAGGAGGTGCAGTTGTTGATGTTTAAACTGATGTCTGTCGGTGAGGTAGGATTTCAGCCAGGAGAGTGCAGTGTCGGTGATGTTGAGTGATGATTCGAGGAGGGACAGCAGGATGGCGTGGTTGATGGTGCCAAATGCTGCGGTGAGGTCGAGGAGGATGAGGATGTTAAGGTTGCCGGAGTCAGAGGAGAGGAGGAGGTCGTTTGTGATTTTGAGAAGAGCTGTTTCGGTGCTGTGTTTTGATCGGAAACCGGATTGAAATGAAGTTGTGACACAACGACACGTTCAAGTATTTTTGACAGAAAGGGGAGATTTGAGATGGGCCGGAAGTTGGACATGATGTCAGGAGTGAGTCCAGGTCTTTTGAGAATGGGTGTGAAAGCAGCCAGTTTGAGAGAGGGGGGAACTGATCCAGATCTGAGGGAGGAGTTAATGATGGTGGCGATGAGTTGGGAGATGGCAGGGAGGCTCTCTTTAACACATTTGGAGGGCATTGGGTCAAGTGTGCAGGTGGAGTTAATTCCAGTCATGAAGTCGGACAGTTGCATGGGGGTCACAGGGGAGAAGTGGGACAGGGGCTGTGAGATGAAGGGGAGGGAGCCAGGAGGGGAGGTGGGGGGTGCTAATGAGGGTGTCAGATTGCTGTAAATGTTGCTGATTTTGGTTTGGAAAAACGAGAGGAAGGAGTTGCACTGTTCGGTGTTGAAGGATGAGGTGGCGTTGTCACAGGGTTTGAGAAGTTTGCTGATGGTGGAGAAAAGACGCTTGGGGTTGCTGGAGCCAGACTGAATGAGTTGTGAGTAGTAATTAGACCGGGCTGCTTTGAGTGCGTTACTGTACTGCTGGAGATAGTCTTTGTAGATTTGAAGATGGACTGTTAGTGTGGTTTTCTTGTGTTGGCGTTCAAGTTGACGTTTCCTTGATTTCACTTGGCGGAGTTCAGGGGTATACCAGGGGGCGGAGTGTATGAAAGAGACATTTTTTGTTTTTGTGGGGGCCAGTTCATTGAGCCAGAAGGAGAGGGTGCTGTTATAATAGTCCACACGTTCAGATGGGTTTTCAGAAAGTGGGGGGGGGGAGACAGACATCTTGCAGGTAATGGAGGCAGTGATTGCTGAAGGTGAGATGGATTTGAGATTTCTGTAGGTTATTGTGCGTTTTTGCTTTTGGGCGGGGATGGGGATGTTGATGTCCATGATGATGGCCAGGTGATCAGAGATATGGAGATTGAGGCTGGACAGATGATGGATGATGAGACCAGTGGAGCAGACCAAGTCCAGGATGTGACCACGGCTGTGTGTTGGGAAGTTGATGTGTTGAGAGAAGTTGCAGCAGTGAAGGGTTTCTTTAAATTCAGAGGCATATTTGCAGGTCGGGTCGTCAGCATGAATGTTAAAATCACCTAAGAGGAGAACAGATGGGGATATGGCAGAAAGCTGAGTGAGAATGTCGGAGAGAAAGGAGTGGTTTGGCTTCGGCGGACGGTAGATGATGGCTGTGACCAGGGGAGTGGGACCAGAGAGTTTAAAGATCAGGTGTTCAAATGAAGAAACATCAGGGATGGGGATTATGGTAGCTTTTATTTCCTTTCTGATAATAGCAGCTATACCACCACCCCATCCTTGTGGGCGAGGTTTGTCAATGTATGTGAATCCTACTGGTGTGACTTGATTTAAAGAAAAATAGTCCAGGGGTTTTTGCCATGTTTCGGTCAGATACAGAAAGTCCAGGTTATTGTCTTTAATGGATTCATTTAGAAAGTGGCTTTTATTGTGGATGGAGCGTGTGTTGAGCAGGGCTGCTCTGAGGTGACGTTGCATTGGGGGGGGTTGTGTGGACCGGGGGAGTGGAAGGAGATTGGTCAGATTCACGTGTTGTTTGTTGTGATGGCGTAGTGTGAGCGTATGACAGGACCGAATGGATGGGATGGAGTGTGGAGACGTGGAATGAAATAAAAACTTACGGCCAGAGCCTCTGTGTGGAGGACGGCGTTTGCGGAGTATTTCATTATCTGCGAGGATGTCCATGCAGTCCGGACGCAGGCGGTTATTAAAGGAGTGGAGATCTGACAGGGAGTAGAGCGGCGGCATGATCCGGTGAAGTGGCGCTAGCACGGAGCTAGCTAATGCTGGGGACCCGGGCAGCAGAGACCAGCAGCCGGATGACCGTGGAAGAAGGAGCGGTGTGAGTCCAGATAAAATGAGAATTATAATCCACAGCATATCAGGAGAATAATTCCAGTGGTTTCCAGAGGAGAATCGTAGGAGGGGCTGACAGCCTGGTGCAGAGTGGGAGCCGGGTGACCAGCCTACTAGCTGGTTAGCTAGCTTGATAGCCACCGGCTGTAGGCGGCAGGGAGAGACGATGTCAGCGGGGAAGCCGGCTGATCGCAGCGGGATGGGAAGACCCACACGAGCCGCGGAGTTGGGGTGGAGTTGGGGTGGAGACAGAAATGTTAGCTCAGCAGAATTCAGGGAGCCGAGGAGCATCTAGGTAGCAGCCTGCTAGGTCCGATAATGCTAGCTAGCGGGCTAGGGACCGGTGAGCAGGAAAGAGCCAGCAGGTGGGAGATGACAACACAAATATCTGTGTCGATTCGATATAGAGATGCTGCTATTTTTGCTGATGACTGAGGTTTCAAAAGTAGAGAGCCAGACAGGAGAGGTTCTGATCTGGACTAAAGAACAATATTTGGGGCGGAGGAACGGCGAACAAACAACGCCAGCACCCTCGGCGACCCGGGAAAAATATTTTTTTTTTAAATAATAATAATGAATGTTTCCATGCTGAACAACGGCAACATGACAACGTTTTCATTGGTCCCTCTTCTTTAGAGAAGACCAGGAAATGATGGATACACGGATCGTGTTCAAATCAATAGGCACGCAATGACTCTAAATAATAATGATCACGCCACCAAACTAAAGGAACCAGCCTGCTTGGAAAATGAGAGAAGTAGAAAGTCCAGGTATTTGTGTTCAACATGTAAGAAGTAGAAAGTACAGGTATTTGGGTTCAACATGTAAGAAGTAGAAAGTACAGGTATTTGTGTTCAACATGTAAGAAGTAGAAAGTACAGGTATTTGGGTTCAACATGTAAGGAGTAGAAAGTACAGGTATTTGTGTTCAAAATGTAAGAAGTAGAAAGTACAGGTATTTGTGTTCAACATGTAAGAAGTAGAAAGTACAGATATTTGTGTTCAACATGTAAGAAGTAGAAAGTACAGGTATTTGTGTTCAACATGTAAGAAGTAGAAAGTACAGGTATTTGTGTTCAACATGTAAGAAGTAGAAAGTACAGGTATTTGTGTTCAACATGTAAGAAGTAGAAAGTACAGGTATTTGGGTTCAACATGTAAGGAGTAGAAAGTACAGGTATTTGTGTTCAAAATGTAAGAAGTAGAAAGTACAGGTATTTGTGTTCAAAATGTAAGAAGTAGAAAGTACAGGTATTTGTGTTCAAAATGTAAGAAGTAGAAAGTACAGGTGTTTGTGTTAAAAATGTAAGAAGTAGAAAGTACAGGTATTTGTGTTCAACATGTAAGAAGTAGAAAGTACAGGTATTTGTGTTCAACATGTAAGAAGTAGAAAGTACAGGTGTTTGTGTTCAAAATCTAAGAAGTAGAAAGTACAGGTATTTGTGTTCAACATGTAAGAAGTAAAAGTACAGGTATGTGTTCAAAATGTAAGAAGTCAAAGTAAAAAGTCGTCAGAAAAACAAGTAGTAGAGTAAAGTACTGATACCAGAAAAATGTACTTGCGTACAGTAACAAAATATTTGTACTCCACTACTTCCCACCTCTACTGCAACGCTGCTTTTTGATAATCACGACCGACGTCAACAACGGCGTCCTTGCAATCGGGGGTAATGAAAACTGAATCAGTATCACACAGATTAATTTGTTAAAAGAGAAAATAATTAAGACAAAAGGTCCCGCGTTAAGAAGACGGATCAGAAGTCTGATGTGTGACAGTTTCCCGCGGTGACGCAGGCCTGTCCTTTGTGTCATGACTAGTCGCTCGGTGGCATTAATCAGAGCGTCGTCCTATCTTGTTAGGCTGAGCTGCGAGATGATAGGGAGACTGCAGGTCTTTAATCAAGGTTAGAATAATCTGCGATGGTAGCTGATTATAAACCTGATCATCAGCAACATATTGTCACCTCCTAATCATCCAAATAAACAGAGAGCTGCCCTCAGCCCCGACGCAGAGGAATAAATTACACGTGAAAACAAACACATGCAAGAGTCTTACAGATATACAAACCGTCACATACCTGCCCACACATGGACACCGTTTCACACAGATATCTGCAGCGCGCAGCACTTTTACATCAAATGCTTTTAATGCAAATACCACGTTTTTGAAATGCCTCTCAGCGATTGAGGAATGAATACATTCAGCTATGAAAGACATCCATCAAGACAGCAGACAAACAATGAAGCGGCCCCTCTCAAGTCGATGATAACCTCAACTTCTTTCTAATCTTCTTTCATGTGCTTTGTCTCCTTTTTTTTATTTACTCCCACTCTTTTATTTCACCTTTCCCGGGGTTGAGCCTCTCCTCTCCTCTCTCCTCCCTCTCTTCCAGAAGCTCATTACCTTGGGACCGAGTCTCTGCTGTTTTTCAACACACTGAAAATTATAACAGGACCGGCGACGGCACTCGTTAGCAGCCTTGTCAATCATCTGCTCGGGCAGGGGGAGAAGCAATCGGCGCCGGGGTCAGCGATGAAGATGTTCATTCTCTATTCATCCATCACATCTTCCGGGAAATCAATTTACACCGCATCAGCGTCACAGTGCCTCGACAACAGCGCTGATATGAAAGAGAAGGGAAACAACTTCTGAGGGAAAGACGGAGGAGAGTGGTAGATTCGTTTAGATACAATCTAATAAACGTCACTCATCTTGTTTTTTTCTCTTCCGTCACCCCCAGGTTACCTGAATCCATTGTCCTCCACTGGAAATGACTATGTGCTAATAACTTTTAGATATATTTGAAGCTTGAATAGAAACAAAAGTACCGCGCTAGCTAGTTATCAACCCTCTGAAAGCTACTAAACCTCATTCCTTCAACCTGCTTTCACTTTCCCTTCCCTCTTCTTGTCCCGTTTACTTATGTATTCTCTTTGGGGAGGTGGCAGGTGACAAGGCAGGGATTTGGGATGTTGCTGCCGCTCACGTTAATGTAGTTGTTGCTTTCTTGCAGATGTCAGCTTCATGGTTCATTAACGCTGTTTGCTTTAGAGAAACCCGACGAGAAAGGGGGATGAAAGACGAAAGAGACAGGTAGAGATGGAAGGGACTCGGCGGCAGGGGGAAGTAATTGGCAACTTAAATGAACCCTGGTGTCTCCATGACACTGTCCACGTTAGGAGACTGCAGATGGAAAACGCCTTTGAACGTGCTGGGCGGCAGAGATGGCAAAAGTACACACATCCTTTACTCAAGTAGAAGTACACACATCCTTTACTCAAGTAGAAGTACAGATACTTGTGTAAAAATACTCTGGTGAAAGTAGAAGTACTGACTAAACGTAGAAGTACACACATCCTTTACTCAAGTAGAAGTACAGATACTTGTGTAAAAATACTCTGGTGAAAGTAGAAGTACTGACTAAACGTCTTTACTCAAGTAAAATTAAAGAGGCTTTGAAATGTGCTGAAGTAAAAAGTTCCCATATCTAGCAGCTGCTTTAAAGAGTACCTGACCTCCCTTTATATTAATAGAACAATAATGTCATTGTTAGCTAATGAATGTTTCCATGCTGAATAACGGCAACATGACGACGTTTCCATTGGTCCCTCTTCTTTAGAGAAGACCAGGAAATGATGGATACACGGATCGTGTTCAAATCAATAGGCACGCAATGACTCTAAAGAATAATGATCACGCCACCAAACACACATTCAGACTAAAGGAACCAGCTGTTTGGAAAATGTAAGAAGTAGAATGTACAGGTATTTGAGTTCAACATGTAAGAAGTAGAAAGTACAGGTATTTCTGTTCAACATGTAAGAAGTAGAAAGTACAGATATTTGTGTTCAACATGTAAGAAGTAGAAAGTACAGGTATTTGTGTTCAACATGTAAGAAGTAGAAAGTACAGGTATTTGTGTTCAACATGTAAGAAGTAGAAAGTACAGGTATTTGTGTTCAACATGTAAGAAGTAGAAAGTACAGGTATTTGTGTTCAACATGTAAGAAGTAGAAAGTACAGATATTTGTGTTCAACATGTAAGAAGTAGAAAGTACAGGTATTTGTGTTCAACATGTAAGAAGTAGAAAGTACAGGTATTTGTGTTCAACATGTAAGAAGTAGAAAGTACAGGTATTTGTGTTCAACATGTAAGAAGTAGAAAGTACAGGTATTTGGGTTCAACATGTAAGAAGTAGAAAGTACAGGTATTTGTGTTCAAAATGTAAGAAGTAGAAAGTACAGGTATTTGTGTTCAAAATGTAAGAAGTAGAAAGTACAGGTATTTGGGTTCAACATGTAAGAAGTAGAAAGTACAGGTATTTGGGTTCAAAATGTAAGAAGTAGAAAGTACAGGTATTTGTGTTCAACATGTAAGAAGTAGAAAGTACAGGTATTTGTGTTCAACATGTAAGAAGTAGAAAGTACAGATATTTGTGTTCAACATGTAAGAAGTAGAAAGTACAGGTATTTGTGTTCAACATGTAAGAAGTAGAAAGTACAGGTATTTGTGTTCAACATGTAAGAAGTAGAAAGTACAGGTATTTGTGTTCAACATGTAAGAAGTAGAAAGTACAGGTATTTGTGGTTCAACATGTAAGAAGTAGAAAGTACAGGTATTTGTGTTCAAAATGTAAGAAGTAGAAAGTACAGGTATTTGTGTTCAACATGTAAGAAGTAGAAAGTACAGGTATTTGGGTTCAACATGTAAGAAGTAGAAAGTACAGGTATTTGGGTTCAAAATGTAAGAAGTAGAAAGTACAGGTATTTGTGTTCAACATGTAAGAAGTAGAAAGTACAGATATTTGTGTTCAACATGTAAGAAGTAGAAAGTACAGGTATTTGTGTTCAACATGTAAGAAGTAGAAAGTACAGGTATTTGGGTTCAAAATGTAAGAAGTAGAAAGTACAGGTATTTGTGTTCAACATGTAAGAAGTAGAAAGTACAGATATTTGTGTTCAACATGTAAGAAGTAGAAAGTACAGGTATTTGTGTTCAACATGTAAGAAGTAGAAAGTACAGGTATTTGTGTTCAACATGTAAGAAGTAGAAAGTACAGGTATTTGGGTTCAACATGTAAGAAGTAGAAAGTACAGGTATTTGTGTTCAAAATGTAAGAAGTAGAAAGTACAGGTATTTGTGTTCAAAATGTAAGAAGTAGAAAGTACAGGTATTTGGGTTCAACATGTAAGAAGTAGAAAGTACAGGTATTTGTGTTCAACATGTGAGAAGTAGAAAGTACAGGTATTTGTGTTCAAAACGTAAGAAGTAGAAAGTACAGGTATTAGTGTTCAACATGTGAGAAGTAGAAAGTACAGGTATTTGTGTTCAAAACGAAAGAAGTAGAAAGTACAGGTATTTGTGTTCAAAGTGTAAGAAGTAGAAAGTACAGGTATTTGTGTTAAAAATGTAAGAAGTAAAAAGTCGTCAGAAAAACAAGTAGTGGAGTAAAGTACTGATACCAGATACATGTACTTAAGTACAATAACGAAGTATTTATACTCCACTATCTCTGCTGTACGGAAGGTGGAGGTGAGAAATAGTCAAGTAGAGGGAAGTGACAGGAAGAGAAGGAGGGCCGAGTGCCAGTGAATGTGCATGGAAGCGGGTGTGTGTTGCCAATAATGTGTGTGTGTGTCGGGGGGTGCGTTCATTCCAGGAGATGTCATGCTGTTTGAGCAAACGTTTCTCCGTTAAGGCCATCCACCGCCTGCTGCACCAGGCCCCTTCCCCGTGCCAACGCTTGCGACACAGCGGCCCCCGATGCCAGGAGCTCGCCTGCCCCCTCGCCTCAGCAGAGCAGATGTCACTCAATTGCCCTCCACCTCCACAAACCCCACCCCCCCTCCCCCTTCCACCACCCCTCACAGGCAGCCATGGCGGCGGCGTGCCAAGCGGACGACACCCCAACGTGTGAAGAGAGAGAAGGGTTGGTGGGCATATCGGAGGGGGGGGGCTGGGCATCAGGCAGGAATGCACAGCGTGGGAGCGTTGTCGATTTTTCGCACTCCCCCTGTCACCCCCCACCCCCCCTGCTCCCAAGCCACCCACTCACCCACCTCTCCCGTACAAGCAGCACCACTACGCACATGCCCAGGCTTGGAGAGTAAGAGGTTCAATGTAACGACATTATGTAATCAGGATACATTAAAAAAGGGTCACTGTATTCCATTACAATTACATTTAAAAAAATACTAGCAGGATTACAGTGTTACAATACATTTTGAAATAAAGATCTAGATGTTATAGGTAGACATACTGATTGCATTTTCTTTATGGTTTATCTTGAATTATTCTTTATTTTAAATACATTTATTTTGTAATGCAATAGGTGGACATCTGATTTATTAAACTTTATTATATTTGAATTTAATTTGATATTGATGTAATCCATGTAACTAGTTATTGTAACTGATTTAAAGTAACCCTCCCAACCCGCAACATGCCACATGCACTGGCACATCAACATGCACAGTCTATTCTCTCCCCCCCTTCCTCACCCCGTTACCCCCCCTCCACCCCAGCAAAAAGAGACACTCTTTCTCCAGAGATGACACCCCCTGCAGGCCCTTGGAATATTCTGATTCTGTTTCCTAACTCTTATTATGTGTGGAGTGTGTGACATGTGAATTGTAATTAGCCGCTCTGGGGTGAACAGAGAGTGAAACCCCCACCTCCCCAAAAAATTAAAGAACCAAAGAAAAAACACTGGAGGGGGAATGATACCCCATCCAATCACCACCTTGTGCTCCTATGGCACCTTTTGATTTCCCCACATAGGTGCATGCACACACTCTCTGTGTTCCTTTCCGGTGCTGATCTAAGTCCACCCACCTCCCTGAACACACAGATGGTACAGAACCGCTCCTCTCTGGATCTTATCTGCAAGACAGGCCTGTATCAATAACCCCCCAGCCTCGCTCCCCCACTACAAAGGGCCTGGCGACAGGGGCTAGCTGTAGGGATGGAAGATAATGGAATTGAGGTGGTACTTAAATCTCAGCGAACCACGGCAGCTCAAGTAATTAGTGGATGGGATCCATACTGGGGGGCACTAAGCAGAGCTAATGCTACCCTGGGCTCTGCTGCTGGAGCAAAAATAGCTGCATGGGAATGTGTGGAGCTATCACACGGATTATCTGCCCCTCTCTTTTTCTGCCTGGATCTTTCTGATAGACAACCCTACAACTTCACAACGTCACATTATATAAAAAGTACAGTTTTGCAAATCATATCTCTTTAGAGACCCGAAAATGGCAAATGAAATACCGGACAAAATTGGTAAAATAAAATAAAAACAAAAAAGTACATATAGGGGTTGTTTGAAATGACAAATATCTACACATGTAAACATATATCTACTTAAACACGCACACATGTACGTACACATACACACATATGCATACCTACCCACATACATCAACATACATACATATACACACACATATATATGCGCAAACATATACATTCAGTCAGTGTATAGAAGCACAGTCAAACAAGAGATGGTCGTCTTTGGGAAATGTCATTTCTCCACTTCTTTTCAAATGTGTTTTCCTGAAGCCTCATTGAGAAAGTGATTCTTTCCATAACGTATATCTCATGGATTGTGTCGTACCAGTTGTCAAGTGAAGGGACAACCTCCAACTTTCAACGGTGGATCTCTGAGAAACCCCACAGAAAGAGACAATCAAGGGGGGAGGAGGGGGATTGTAATTTCACAGCAGTGTCAGAAGAGCTAGCCGAGGCCCTGTCTTTCCATTGAGGCTTCATTAGGGCGAACAATGGACTGGCCTGCCATCTAATTAGACGAGGTTAATGAGGAGTGGAGGGCCGCTGTGTCACGGGCAGGGGAGGTGGTCAACGGGCCCCCGGGTGTGAGGGGAGGGTCACCTCGTAGCCATGTTACAGATTATGGCGTATTTGATAGGGAAACAAGGCTCCTGTAAGGAAGGGGGTGTACACTTCATCTAAATCAGATTTGAAGATTACATTAACTTTATTGATCCCTGAAAGGAGAGAGGAGGTACAGGGTTTATTACCTTGATTCAAGTCAGAAGTCCACTAATACATTTTCAAGTTAGAGAAGAATTGGAAATGGAGAGAGTGGAGAAAAGCAATTATGTATGCTCTCTCGCAGTAGGAGTGTGGTTGAATCATAAGAATGGCAGAGCAAATACAAGCAGGTTAGTCACTTTGAAGAGGTACGCAGCCCCTTATCTCATTAGATTTGTTCTGTGTTTGAAATACAGCTGTCAGTTATGATTTTTCCCTCGTCATCACACTTTTAGTCATTGTTTTGAGAATAAAGCTATCCTTGGTCTCTGCTTGTTGCAGTTACTCAGTCATTAAAGACTGCCTCCTCCATCCCACTGGTTATTAAAATGCAGGGGTCAAAGAAGCAGCTCAACAAAATGTATTGAGTGGTTTGCTATGAAATGAACCAAAAAAAAAGTCCTCTTAACACCAAATCAAGTATTTAAATGTCTGTGATTATTTCAATTTATTTATGAATTGAAGTCCTTCATCCTACACTCAAGGATGCGGATGTATTTGCCATCTATAGAGATTGCTGAAGAGTACTCATTACTTTCCAAAAAAGTACAATTTCAAGCTACTTTACAACCTCAAGCTTTGGATTCAAGATGACTTATTTGAAGTTGAATCACTTGTGTGCATAAGCTAGTGAGAAGACGAGAGCTCACGTGGCTTCTTAACCGCAAAGCGGCAAAGAACAAAAGGCAATCACACATTGAGATGGTAAACAAACTAGAATCAGCTTGTTAACAAAGTCACAAAACATCAGCAACACATAGTGTGTCATTAAGAACACAGCTAGTCATTCAGTTAGGTGTACGAGAGAAGGGAAGAGGTGCCTGTGTGAACTCCCCATTAGAGGAGTGGGTTTATGTATTGACAACGACATTTACCGGGTGTTAAGAAACAGGAAAGAGTGAGACTTTGGTAACACTTGGCTGTGTCAAAAGAAACAACAGCCATTTCATGTAGAGAAGCAACAATGAGAAACAAGCTGGAACAAAAAGGTTTTGGTGAAGGTGTCATTTCTCACCATTAAAAGTCTTTGATGGGGTTTTGCATGTAAGTGCACACTACCAAAGCTGTATCCACTGTGGATGAGTAATGTGATGTGTGTGATCCGGGAGGCACACAAAAAACAATGTTATTACTGCACATTATTGAAACTACCACCACACACACACACACACACACACATTAAGGTCATGTCTGGTAATGTGTGGGTCATGTTCAGCAGAAATAGCCGTAATCACAGTAGCTGTTAAGCTAATTTCACATTTATGCGTCCATTGAAACTAGACATAGATATAGATATATATATAGTATATATATATATATATATATATATATATATATATATATATATATATAGACGTAGATAGATGGATGGATAGGTGGATAGATACTTACACAGCCTCAGCTCTTTTCATTTCCCAGTAGAAATGACGCTGCTGAAACTGACATGCGCGAGCAAAATGTTAATCAAACAAACCCATTTCTCCTTAACAGCTAAACCAAACAAACGGGCCTCAACTTCCCCATTCAAGTCAGAATGACAACAGAACACAACAGCAGCCTTCTTTATTCAGGGAGCGTTGGCTGCGTGCTATTCTGTTGAAAATATCAACTTCAGATGTTGAGGGGAGGAAAAAAGACGGGCGTTTTGTCTGCCTTTGTTGGTTTGGGCTTGATATGCCGCGTGAGCCTTTCAAGCCATTTGTTAGACTCAATTTCTTCCTCTGTTACATCTGCAGATTACGTTTCAAGCAAACAACCAGCAACATGAAGGCACAGAAGCGCTATTATGGGGAGAGAATGACAACTTGTATAGGTAGAGAGCAGGAGGAGATGCAAGAGAAGGATGGGGAAAAAGAGTGGATGTAAAGAAGGCTAGGGAGATTGGAAAGAGGCGGAGATAGAAGTGATGGGATACTACAGTGATGGGATGTATGCGTGTGTGTATTGTAAATGCTTGCATGCAGGGTATGCAAATTCAATCGCTTTGATTCTCTGGCCATGCATAGTCTCCCCCTCATTCTTCTCTTTTCTATAACTCTCCCGCTTGGTTTTGTGCCTTTAGTTTTCTTTCTATGAAACATTGAAGGCAGGCGTTTCAGCGAAACTTGTTTTAACATAGAACTAGAAAAACCCATTAACTGGATATTATCTGTGAGGACAGTTAGTCCTTAGTTTCCACAATGACGAAGAACAAGAAAACATTTCAAATATAAGCTTATGAGTTTGCTACTGAGCTTGGAAAGAAGGGGACACAAAGTAGCTACGACCAACAGAGCTGTTTGCTTAATGTGAGCTGTTTGCAGAGGTGGACGAATTACTAAGACATTGTACTTACCTACGTACAAGTGCCAGTCGGAATGTAGTGTATACCCGGTAACCAGTAAATGTGCTGTAAAGTAAGTACAGAAGTATTAGCAACAAAATGTACTTAAAGCAATACAAGTAAAAGTAGTCATTGTGCAGATTGGTCCATTTCAGAATAATATGATATGTTTTATAGTTATTGATCAAGTGTTCTCAAAGCTGGTGAAGGTGCAGCTAGTTTGAACTAATTGTGAATTTCCTCCAGGTGTATTTAAAGTATTTATCGTATTGTTTATCATTAATCTATATATGCTTAAAGGTAGGGTAGGTAATTCACTTCAGAAACACTTGTTGTTATATAGCATGGAATGCTCTTAACATCCCGATAGCAATGAATATATGAAATGCTTTGACAATAAATACATACAAAAATCTGTGGAAGCCGTGGCGCTGTAAAAAGCACGACCTACCTGCCTGTCAGGCTTCCATCTCGTGCACAAACTTATCTCGTGCCCTCATTGGTCATGTGCGCGTTCATGTGTGTTGGAGGAGGGGCTCTGTAAGGAAGTCTGAAGGAAGGGGCAGATTTTTTTCGGCTGCGTACTTTCAAATTCTAGCGCACTCGAGCTGGTTTCTCCATTCTTACCTACGCTACCTTTAAGGTACTAAATGTTGTTTAGTTAAAGACAGAGGTGAAGTACCTTAGCACCTTGGGATTGCTGTTAGCAATGAAAGGTGCCTTAAAAAAAAATTGAATGTATTGTTATTATTATTATTAAGTAGTGGAGTAGAAGCACAAAGAAGCATAACATTGAAATACTCAAGTACCTACACATTGTACAGTACGTAAGTGATTGTATATAGTTACTTAAAACCACTGGCTGTTTGTCATGTTGTTAAGAGCAGAGCATATCCGAAACGACAGACATTAAGCACAACACATGCTATCTGCGTTAGCTAATTAGCATAGCTATCAAAAGTAGCCCCATAAACGGTTAGCTGTGCAGGTAAATAGGTTAGTTAGTCTGCTTACCTTGAAAAGTTGATGTGGAGGTCTTTCCTATATGTTATGAGAAGAATTTTAGAACAGGCGTTAGCCTAAAAATGTAATTAAACTGTATTTTCTTTGGTCAAAAGTCTTCAAGGCCCATTCTAAACTTGTCCTACTTCAGCATTTCTCCTGCATGTAGACACTGGATTTGGCCTGAAAATGCCCTGTTAAGCAGCTATATCATAAACTAAACTCAGTATTATTTGTTCTTTAAGTAAAAGGAAAAGGGCTTGCAGGTGCATATGCATTTATTTCATACTTAGACTTAAACAGTTTGACCGTCACAGGAGAGGGACAACAATGATAATGCTTGGTTTAACACCCCTACTTTTTGGGATGTATCATCATTCCCACTCTTTTTAACAATAATGAATGTGTCTCGTCACTCTTTAATTACTACCCCTCTTTATTTTTTTAACAAATTGAACAATAACTCTAACATGAATTAGTAGCTCTGATCTTTCTTTAGCATAATTAGGCTAGCTGGGGTCCAAACCATTTATCTCCCCTAACTAGGAACCAGTTACTAGCTGTGGTGTGAACACATCTCAGGCTCAGAACATGCATCCCTCGCAAGCAAAATCCTCAATCCCCGCTAAAGTGAAAGCAAATCCTATTCCATATTCCGCAGCTCAACACGCTGTGAGTGTGTACTCTTCAATGAGGAGGATCACTTGCCACAGAACAGTACACTGCTTTAACCTAGATCGCCATCTAGTGATCGGTTTCAGCACCACTTCTTCATCAGAAGTGCTCACTATCAGCAGAGTGTCTGGTTTTAGGGATTTTATGTTATAGTGTAATAAAGCCTAATCGCTTTCATTATTTGCATTTTTACAAATGATTTGATCCCAAGGCATACATAACAAAAATCAGTAAAAGCACACATTGATATTATCTTGTCAGATCGTACCACATGGTTATTTTCTCCCCTCCATATATTTCATTTACTAGATTCCTCCAATGTGAGATAATGAAGTTATTATCTTTTTTAAATCAGTTGCAAAGCGTGCTCTTTCTCAAAGCTTCATTCATCTCCTTGTTGAATAGATGACTAAGGATCAATATGTTCCCTTTGCTTCTGGTAACAGTTAAATGACTAACTTCCAGGAAAGGCTTTCTAGGAAATGAACAATGGAAGTTACAACTTGCATTCCACCATGAAATGTCTCCACTTCCCGTTAGTTTATTTTTTCATTTTTTGGAATGCAATTACTGCCTTTATCTTGAAATATCTTCCATGATGGCAACCTTATGTGTCATTTGTCAATGCAATTCTGAATGTACCAGACACTGCAGCTTTGTTCATGTCCTCAATGTCTTGTATCTTTTGAACGCACCGTATAAAGTATTTAGTGTTTAAAGTATTGTTAGAAATAAAAAAACATATATTTAGTTTTGCTCTTGTGTTATGTTTCTTCTGTCTCTTCTCTGCTAGTTGTTTTTCATTTTAGAAATGCAACCATTTGTTTTAGAGTGCCGTTTTGACTGACCAGATACTCTAGCTTGTTGTTCTATCATGTTGTCCCTCTTGAACAGTAATTGCAAAATGTTCATAGTTTTAGTGTAGGCACACTTGGCATTATGTAATGTTAAAGGAACCACATACTGTAGCTCGTGATGACTCATGGTGTTGCAAGATGTCTTACAGATATATACGGGAGCTTCTTTTTCGGGGTCGTTTTTACAACCTTGCATCTTGACAAATAGCAGTCCAGCAATACAATGTTGTATTGTGTTAATGACATGCAGATTTGAATGGACATTTCAATCTATTTGAAATGTTGTCTTTGAATTTAAGTGACAACGTGAAAATCATCAAAATGGAGATAGTTCTTCAGGCGGTAACACAGTGTGAAGAGAATGTCAGTGAGTTCTTTTCAATATGTTTTTATGTATATGAGTGGAGAAAGGGGGATGTTCGCCCGAGTGTACGTATATATGCCTTAACTGTATTATGCACATGTGCAGCTATACCTCCGTGAGTGTGTGTGTGTGTGTGTGTGTCTGTGTGTGTGTGTGTGTGTGTGTGTGTGTGTGTGTGTGTGTGTGTGTGTGTGTGTGTGTGTGTGTGTGTGTGTGTGTGTGTGTGTGTGTGTGTGTGTGTGTGTGCAGAGGCCGTGCGCCTCACCTCTCTATAATGAAATCATGCGGGTCAGTGAGGCCGGCAAGGATTCGCGCAGGTCACCCAACAGATCGGAACTAAGCTGCTTTGACCCAGCCTGGTACTGCATGCCAAACACACTCTCACACACACACACACACACACACACACACACACACACACACACACACACACACACACACACACACACACACACACACTCACACACTCTCAGCTTACAGCACAATGGAACCACTGTACAGAGGACAGGGTGCGTGGTAATGATTAAAAAAAAGCACACACACAAACAATTGTTTATTTTCCTCCAAAACTAATAAAACCTATGTCCTTTTAAAGAGGGTTTGATTTATATCTGGAAATTAAATCAACACTAGAATCAAAGTTGCCGCAGTCTATAAACACTGAAATGCTACATTAGATTACGGAACAGCAAGTTGTGTTTGAGCAGGGTTATTATGGGAAAGCTTTAATCATTTCTCTTCTATTAGCTGCTGCTTGCATCGCCCAGGGACTTCCATTAGAATTAAATTAAACAGTGGAAATGTAAATATTGACAACATATGCATAATTATTTATTCCATGAGCAACAAGATCAGAAAATTATTGCTACGGCATTGTGTTAATATGAAAACAGAAATATTTGCATTGATAAAAATGCAAATGAAATTACAGAACAAATAATATTACAGATAATAATAATAATAATAATAATAATAATAATAATAATAATAATAATAATAATAATAATAATACAGATAATAATAATAATGACACAGATAATAATAATAATAATAATAATAATAATAATAATACAGATAATAATAATAATAATAATAATAATAATAATAATACAGATAATAATAATAATAAAAATAATGGCAGACAATGTCAAAATTAAAGGAAAGTAAATACAATGAATTAATCATTTTGGAAATAGAAATGTTCTCCTCCACCGCCACTAGCCATCCACTTATGACCTTTAATATTTCCAAACCAGTCAGGGGTCAAAGGTCAACAACTCCAAGACTCCCCCCCCCCCCCCACTGAGAGCCGTCTATTTTTTCCAAGAGGATAATGAATTACCAGAAGACTGATCTTCGCCGTCATGTCGCTGCTCATTCCTGCTCCTTCAGACCATCGAGGTGCCCATACATTTGCATGTAAAACGAGCTCAGCAGCACGCACAGGGTTAAACACGTAATTAGCCACGACAAGTGAATATGAGGAAGAGCGCTATGGTACGCAGGAGACGGGACGCAGCGAGGGGGGGGGAGAAGATTTCACATGCAGATATTACAAATGCAATTGTCTTCGGTCTGGAAATTGACTTTTTCATTATTCAGTTTTTTTTACAATAATTAAATATTCCATGCCCTGGGTTTGGAGAAGCTACTGAACCACGCTGAGGATATTTAACCGGGCCTGACAAGATGCTTTAAATAATGTTTATTTATCAATACTAATACAAACTGCCCTAAACTGTCACTCTCCTGTGACCTGCCTGGGATTTCTCTAGGCTCTGCATCACTAAGTAAAATCAGAGAGTAAGAAGGAGAAACTTACAGCAATTACTTTGTTTCCCCCAAGTCCCAAAAAGTCTGTCATCTCGTCTGATTGGCTGATCCACCCCGACTTCCGGTGAAACTCTTCACATCACAGCGTCTGTCCGGAAGAGACAATGACCCAAATGAATGAATGAATACATGAGTAAATATACGCACAGATGAATTAATACATAAATATATGGACATATTTATTCATAATCTCCATAGCAACAGATTTGCAGGGCCCCGGCAGATTTGAAAGGGAAACATATCATTATACAATAATTAGACTTCCATCCATTTTCCATTGCCCGTTACTAAATATGAAATATTCTAACATCTGAAAATGTCAATCCCATTCAATATCACGGCGTGATTTGCAAGTCATGCAGCTCAGGACCACCATCCAGGAAGGGGATAAAAGGCAACAAAGGAAAGAGATGTGCTTCTTTGGAAGTGTGGCCAGAACAAGGCGGGTGCAAAGGTAGAGAGGGATTCCAAAGATACAAAGTGAAGGCTTGGACAAACAAACGGATGGATGTCGCAGGAGCTCCATGGCTTTAATCTGTGTAAGTACTCTTGTTTTCTGCTTGTGTTACAGTTTCCACACATTTATTCCCACACACCATTTGCACCGTTGGAACCTTTACCCCAGATTTCCTCATTTCTGGGAAGCTTTGAACAACCAATGGACTCAGACACTCCAGCGGTGGAACAATACGCTTCCTAGTAAGCCATTTGCATTGGCAACAGGTAGCGGCGTAGCTCAATGGGGGGCCCCCCTGAAAAAAGTCTGGTTAGAAATTCATCTGCTCCTTCACATCAGAGGTGTTCTCAACAAGGGGGGAGGACAGGGGGGGAGAGTGCTTTTGTTGACAGGCTCCAACAACTTATAGTGATCCTTCATTGCTGCGTTTGATGGACATCTGAGCACCCACTTGTGAAAAGCGTGGGGGATGGTGAGGAGAAGGGTGGCATGAGAGGGAGGGAGGGGGTGGGGGGGAGCATGGTGTGTCAACACGGGGACTGATGGAGTGTGCGCTAAAGCACTGTATTGAAAAAAAATAAACAAATCAGAAACAATTAAGTGTGAACTCTCATGGAATATTCATAGGCGAGCAGCCTTTGCGTGACAAGCCATCACGCCATTGCTTTTCATATTCCTCCTCTCCATGTCCTGCACACATGGAGATGTGCCTGCCACTTAAATCAAATTAGTCATTAGCAAATTGAATCAACAATTAGAGCAAACGAGCTACATGGCATTAGCGTCAGATGTGCCATATTTATCGACCTATCAGAGAACTCTGGAGTAGTTTCTCCTGCGGTCCAACTCCTCTGCGGTGCGTTCAAAGTCAAGGCTGTAGCTCAGGGCAGAAGGCCCCTCCGTCCCTCCTCTGCCAGGGTCACCTAGCATTACTGCAGCTTGAGCACATTGTTGTTGCGTTTGCCAAAGTACATTTGTTGCCCCTCTTTCTGCCTCTTCTGGATTATTGGTATGGACATTTCTCACTCCTCTCCAACACAGCTTTTAGTTAGAGGCTGTCAAAAACATTGCTGGCGGAAAAGCAAGTATCCTCATTATGCAAATGCCGGGCTTCACTGATGGCATGGTCTGTTTTATAAATGGCATCCCCCTTGTCAGGAGTCAAATTGTATTTGAGTAACTTCAGAGAAATTGTCACAAGATTTCAATTTGCCTCGGCTGCCATGCCACCATCAATTTAGTCAGAACAAATATAGACATGTTTATTCACACAGAGCAACATGATTGTGTTGTTGCGCGGAGCATTTTAACAATCACATGTGATTATATATCAGTGCTGCTCATGCAAGGTTGTGAAAGAACAAAGTTTTGCCGTCGTTAATTACAGTTTTATGATAAACAGCAGTGTATATTTTTAAATGATTTTCTGCTCATAAGCTCTCCTTGAAGAGAGACGACAGGGAGACATTCATAATCATGTTGCACACATTCAGTGATCTCCTCAAAGCTGGGTGAATAACTGGATCATTGGTAACATATCTGTTACAGTCAGAAGTCTGGCATGCATCACAGAAAGTCACTATGGTAGTCTACGTCTACGTCTCCTAAATAAACTGCATTATTACTTTAAAAGAAAACCTTATTTCATTCTCTGAATAAGTCTGGAAGTTTCTTTAATCCTAAAAGTGTTCTTCAAAACGTGATCAATGCCCAAAACAATATGTGTGGAAATGTAACAGAATGAATGCTGAGCTTGCACTTTAAAACTTATGAAAACAAATATTGAGTTATGGGATGTCGCACAGCTCCCAGTCTTCAAACAGCCCTGTCAGCATGGCTCAATACAAACCTATTTTACAGGATGCAATTTGAAACCAAAGTTCTTTAAAGAGTTTCTTGTCTGAATTAAGGGGACTATCCAAAAGGCATCATGGGCCTTGAGTTTATTTCCTTATGGAGTTTATCTAGTTACGTTAATGGCCATTTGCAGGCTGTTAAAGTACTGATTCCTCTGTCTGCTTCACTCCCATTCCAGCATCGAGTGAAGCTACGTTCAAGTGCCCCCGGATTGGAAACAAAGCACATCAAAGTGACTCAGAAAAGTCTTTTAAATTGGCAAAATACGGCACTATCCTCCATCATACATCTCTGACAGCAAGACAGATAAATGGTGCCTGGCTACTACTGTAGACAAGCCAACCAAAAAAGGAGAGAAACAGAGGAGAAAGCCAGAAGAAAACGTCGGGGTCGATTTTAATATTCATGAATTTTCTACCAGCTCAGTTCAGCAGTTTCGATTAAGCATTAATTAGGAGCCAGAGGGGAAACCAAACACAAATAAGGAGCTGAATGACTAATGAAGGAGATGTGGGGAGACTATTATGGGTGCTACACGGCCAAGAGTGCCAGTGGTGTGGGCGGCTAGATGCACCTCTGCCCACACCAGACATCACAGAGAAACACGCTCTGGCCATGGAGGAAGAAAACACCCGCTGCTTTCCTGTCAGTACACAAACCTCACAATTCAACAAAGAGGGGGTTCATGTGTTTGGCTTACATGCTCCTGCGGGTGATGGGGAATTCCTACAACCCCTATATTCACTAAACAGCTCCCAAACCAGCTGGATAGACTTAAAGAGGTCAAGCTTGTTTTTAATAACTGTATGCATATGAGAGCAGAGTGTGGTTCCTCCAAGCACAAAGGTCGAGGGTCACGGCGATTGGGATCTCAGTTTGGGCATGAGGTCTGCGGAGAGGTCACGCTCAGAGCTATGCATGTTTCTGCAGACCTGATTCATTCCATCTGTGCAGTTATTGCTCTGTATCACCTTGTAATACTTATATCCAGTTATCTTGGAAAGCACACATGTTGTGAAAAGAAACCTGTATAGATATACCACATGCTTTCTGTTCTGCCACAGCCTCTTTCAAGGGAATCTGCATTCTCATCTCTAGGAAACTGGCGATATTGTGTCTTTTGACATCAAAAATCAATTTGCATCTTCTTCACCATCTTTAACATTGTTTTTGTTTATTTATAAAAATTGCAGTCAATGTGTTGTAGTTTTAATTTAATTTGTTTAGTTTGACAGGCGTTTTAATTCAATAGCCAAATATACTGCTTTGTAAAATATTATAATCATACAACTGAGTGTAAAGGATACATTATATTGAATTGATTATCAAGTTGGATTTGGTGCATGTGTCACTAGATACGTCCAGATGTCTTTTATTCAATACATAACATGTCTTTGTTAATACAAAGCCAACAGAAATGCTAAATGATTTCTCATGAGGAAGATAGAAACAGTCCTTATAATGACACACACATAGTATATAACACAATGTGTACAACCACGATAATAAGGAACAATCCATCAAAGTGGGTTCAAATCATTCTATTTATTTTCAATGTAATGATCTTTGAAACAAAAGCTAATCCTCAAAAACAAAAGCATAGTTTCCACCCGGTTTGTCTCATTGTAAGTCAGATTATACAAAATGATTATTATTATATATATAATTATTATACAGCTGTATATGTATTCTTATTTTGACGTAAAGCAGAACTGCCCTTAGGTTTCTTGAATATGTCTCCACTAATGTGTCGCTACATACTTCATGCATGTATGTGTATGACGCTGCGGAATATATTGGTCAAATATGAATAAACAGCATAAATATGAATCTGGCATAACATTATAGTCATGGCTCCAAAATGTCAACCAGGGCACAATTTACATCCTATAAATATTTCCGCCTCAATTATGTGTCTACTTAAAACATTGAGTAAAACAAATATAATGTTCTATTAGTATTACCACTTTATACTTTGAAACACAGCAAAATAAATGCGTAATCCCCTCGAGAACAGGGTCTCTCTGTCTGAGAAGGGGCTTTGCATCGTCCTCTCCCAGTAAAACAAGGATGAAGGGAACAGGTTCTCTCTGGTCTGTTTGAGAAGGGGCTTTGCATTGTCCTCTCCCAGTAAAACAAGGATGAAGGGAACAGGGAGAGAAATAAACGATATTGTTACAGAGGTATTATCCTTGAGCCTGGCCATGATATTTGAATTGTAATCAGGTATTTTAGCTTAGTGCTCTCCGTGTTGAACGCCTACCGTCTGGTATTGGAGCCCAGTGTGACAGACAGACGGGGGGGGGGGGAGGGGGTTAAGAGCGAGAGAGGGAGCCGTTATCCAACTGGAAAGCCTGCCGACTTTAGTTTCCCAATCTTTAAATCTACACATTGTAATGTAAGTCCACCGACAGGAAGCCCAGAGCACAGTGTCGCTGTGAGCAGATCCTCCCATCACCAACAGGAAGTGGGACAGAAAGGAAGAGAAACCAAGCTAGTGTTTCAATTATTAGGCGTTTTACCCTCTGATTTTCTTCTTTTCTTTTTGTAGCTCAGGATAATGTGGTTTATCTAAAGAGATGTTTTCTTGTCACTGCATGTGGGAGAATTCAGTCAAATATCAAAATGATATATAAAAACAATCCACCGTAGTCAAAGCAAATATTACTATAAAATTTTAGATCATTTAGACTTTTTATAATATATTACACTAGCAGAAAACATGCATTCATATAAATATATATACACATGTTTTCATGTATAAAGAAAGTACTAGCTTGGGTATTATGCTCTCTCTCTATTTGCTTTGGCTTCTACCAAAAAAGAATATTTGTGCAGTTTGCAAATCCAATGCATTTGTTCAGCCAACTTCTTCCAAATGTTGGGGTCAAACTGTCCGACCCGCCCTTGAACTCACCATCACTTCCAACACATTTCAAAGAACTTAAAAAGTGAGGTGAGCCAATAAAACCATCTGCGACGCATCAACACAACAACAGTATTAAATACACATAAACCTATGGCACCTTTAATGTCTTCAATCCACAGAAACATGACTCCACCAATAGGCCCTTCTCCCCAGAGAGCGTTAGTGAAAAGACAAACAGAGGGGCCGGCCGGTTTGACCCCGTGACCCCGGCCTGTCTGATGGGAACCCTTGTTTCCGTTGATATATATATATATATATATATATATATGTATATATTACATATATATATATGTATATATTAGGCAAGGCAATCAGTCATTAAAAAGAAAAGATAATAAAATAAACATTAAAAGAAAAAAAAAAAGAAAAGAAAAATACATGGATAAAAGTTACAGTGCAGTTTAAGATGTGAATAGTTCAATTAAAAGCAGCAGCAAAAAGAAAAGTCTTCAGCCTGGATTTAAAAGTAGTCAGAGTTGCAGCGGACCTGCAGGTTTCTGGGAGTTTGTTCCAGATATTTGGAGCATAATAACTGAACGTTGCTTTACCATGTTTAGTTCTGACTCTGGGGACAGAAAGCTGACCAGTCCCTGAAGACCTGAGAGATCTGGATGGTTCATAATTTAGCAGGAGGTCAGAAATGTATTTTGGGCCTAAACCATTCAAAGCTTTATAAACCAGCAGCAGTATTTTGAAATCTATTCTTTGACACACAGGAAGCCAGTGTAAAGACTTCAGAACAGGAGTGATGTGATCCACTTTCTTAGTGTTAGTGAGGACTCGAGCAGCGGCGTTCTGAATCAGCTGCAGCTTTCTAATAGATTTTTTAGTGAGACCTGTGAAGACACCATTGCAGTAGTCCAGTCTACTGAAGATAAAAGCATGGACAAGTTTTTCCAAATCCTGCTGTGACATTAGTCTTTTAATCCTAGATATGTTCTTTAGGTGATAGTAGGCTGATTTAATGTGGCTGTTGAAACTCAGGTCAGAGTCCATGACTACACCTAGATTTCTGGCTTTATCTGTTGTTTTGAACATTGCAGACTGAAGCTCAGCGCTAACTTTTATACGTTCTGCCTTGGCTCCAAAAACCATTACCTCAGTTGTATCTTTGTTTAATTGAATAGAAATTCAGAGGCTACTGACACTGGGGGGTTAGTTAGTCTGTCGACGGTAGCAAACAAGGCACGTGCATTGTTTTTGTTTTTGGTAATGATGTCAGAGAAGAAAGACTGTCGTGCGTTTTTCAATTCCAAATTATAAAGGCCAAGTCTCTCTTTATAGATTTCAAAGTGAACCTGGAGATTTGTTTTTCGCCACCTTCGTTCAGCTTTTCGACATTCTCTTTTTTTCTGCTCTCACGGTCATGGCCTTTCTCCATGGAGATATTTTCTTCCCAGTCACTTCCTTTACCTTAGCAATGGCATCTATAACATTTTTAATTTTTGAATTAAAATGATCTACTAGCTCATTTACTGAGATGTTAGCAGGGGCAAGTGTGGAAGAAAAATTCTGAGTAAACATTTCCCTAGTATTTTCAGTTAAATATCGCTTTGTGGTTACCTCTTTTTGAACATTTTTGTGAACAGAAATAGAGCTCTCAAAGAACACGCAGGAATGATCAGAGAGTGCAACATCAGTCACCACAACCTTAGAGATATTCAGACCTTTTGAGATAATTAAGTCCAGAGTGTGCCCCTTATTGTGCGTGGGCTCCGTCACATGCTGAGTCAGTCCATAGCTATCAAGAACACAACACAGTTATTTTGCCCCTCTGTCCTGAGGGTTGTCAACATGGATGTTAAAATCACCAACAATGACTAGACGATCAAAGTCAATACACACTATAGACAGCAGTTCAGTAAAGTCATCAAAAAAGCTTGCACAGTATTTGGGTGGTCTATAGATATTTAGGAACAGAGCTTGAGAGGAGCATTTCAGCTGAAGGGCCACATATTCAAAAGAAGCAAAAGTTCCCATAAGGTGTCTTCCTGCATTGAAGGGAATCATTGAACAGAATAGCAACTCCACCCCCTTTCTTATGCATTCTTTCCTGACTCATAAAACTAAAGTTGGGAGGGGTTGATTCGATAAGAACAGCTGCACTGTTATTTTGTTCAATCCAAGTTTCCGTTAAAAACATAAAATCAAGATTTTGCTCAGTGATAAAATCATTGATTAAAAATGTTTTTCCTGCCAAAGACCTGACATTTAATAAAGCTAGTTTAAGTTTGTTAAACACACTATCAGTCAGGTTTTTTGTAACAAGCTGTGGCTGACATGGAATCACTGCTAAATTAGATAAACTCACACAAACGTTTGAGCGCTTCCTGTATCTAAGATGATTCACCGCTCTTAATCTATTACCTATCAACACAGATATCGGCAAAGCTACTGGCAGGCAGGGCCCTGGCATTTCCTGGAAAGAGTTGAGAGTGCCATATGCCCTTGAGCCTGGACCCAGCAGATATCAGTAAGAGTTTGTTGCATTTTGTACACACACATCCTTATCAGGCCTCGGAGACTGCAGATGCTTTCTTGAAGGGAGGGGAGGTGGTTGACGTAGGCATGGTGATGGAGACGGGGGAGATGGTGCGGGGGTAGAGGACATGCTGCCAGGGGGGGGGAGGTGGTTGACGTAGAAATGGTGATGAAGACGGGGGAGATGGTGCGCGTCTCTGCAGTGATTTTGGTGGGCGTCGTTGAGGAGCGGGGATAAAGGACATGCTGCCAACCCTGCGTATCGCCTTAGTTTGGTCTTTGAACTCCAGGAAGGAATCGGTGCCAACCCTCTGTATCTCCTTTGTGTGTTCAGCGATCTCCAGGAGGGTGGGCGAGGGTGAAAGGGTGAACGGAGAGTGTGGGGTGAAGGAGGAGTATCCTCAGAGGTGATAGGGGGAGGTGAAGGGCGATGGAGACTCCTCCATTTGTCTCCCATAATCAAGACATTCCTCAGGCGGGTGCAGTGATATATTTTCAAGGTTTTCTGAGCGATGTGTTGTGTCTTTCTCTTGTTTTGATTCCTCTTGCCGCTTGTCCCTGGCAAAGAGAACAGATTGATGACGTAGGCAGTTGAATACGTTAGAGATAAACAATTTCACTCCTGACTTGTTCAGACAAACTCCATTTGCCTTAAAAAGATGTCTGCGGTCCCAGAAAAAGTTAAAGTTGTCAATAAAATTGACAGAATGGTCAATACAGACAGTTGAAAGCCAGGTGTTCAGTGCAAACAATCTGCTGAATCTCTCCACTCCTCTTCTGACTGGCGGTAGAGGGCCACTGATGAACACCTCTGCATTTAGAGAGCTGACAGTTTCCAACGGACATTTAAAGTCTTTTTTCAGCACTTCTGACTCTTGTTTCACAACATAATTTGTTCCAATGTGCAGTACCACATTCTTCACAGTCGGATGTTCAGCCCCAATATGCAGGATCTTCTCAGCCAAGTCAGAGACCATATCCTTGGGAAAACAGAGTACTTTGGTGTTGTTCTTACTACACAGACCTTTTACATCTCTTACAGCAGAGTTACCCACAGTCAGAGTTTCAGACCCAGTCGTTAGCTTTCCCTCTAGCCTTTTACTTTTGGAGTAGCTATTGGTCCATACCCATGAATGGGTGAAGAGGACGGGTTATCCAGGTCATCAGAAAGAGATCTCCGGTTCTCGGTCAGTGGAGCGTATCTGTTCTGGATTGGCACACTCGGTGGTTTCGGAGGATTTTTTGTAGTTCTCCCTTTAGCAGCTGTCCACTGCGGTTTCCTGGTTGGAACAGGGGTTGAAGAGGCGCTCTTCCTGGGTGATAACAATGCAGGCCAGCCGGTCGCATCACAGATTTCAGAGCGCTGGGCTCTGCCTGATGTTCGTCCTCCCAAATCCCATGGAAATGATTTACTCTTCGGTCTTGCACCCAGAGAGTTCGAAGGAGGACTACCACTTGTAGATTTATTACCCGGTACACAGCCCTCCTGTTCCTTGAAATCCTTGTAGCTGCTAACTAGCTTTGAGTTAGCATGCCTTTGTCCATTATTTTGCAACACTGGTAAAGTGGTGTCATTCCAACCTAGTCCATTCAATTCCACGTTAACTTCCAACCGTTGCATTTTCATTTCCAACACGGCCATCTTCTGTAGAGGTTTGTGGAAGTCATCTGTAGAGAACGGAGGCATTTTGCTGCTAACTAGCTTAAGCTAAATAGCATGCAGTACCAGGCTTTAGCTGTTGCTAGGCCACGCTACTGTAAGACTGAGGTCGTCGTTAAAATATTGAAATATGGCTGAAACCCTCCCTCTATTTACGAAGAATAACTGTCCCAGTGATAGGTTAATGTCCAGGAGTCGCTGCTTAAAGTTTTCAGAAAAGAAAAATAGAAAAAGAGCATAAAAAAGTAAGCCGAGGCAAGAGCAAGGAGAAAAACGTCTGCACTGTAAGAAGGCAAGGTAAGACATATTACATATATATATATATATATATATATATATATATATATATTGAACTGTTCGAGGAGCCTGTGCAATATATATATATATATATTACATATATATATATATATATAATATATATATATATATATTACATATATATATATATATATAATATATATATATATATATATATATATATATATATATATATATATATATTACATATATATATATTGAACTGTTGGAGGAGCCTATGCAATATATACTTTTACCTTCGACCACACTGCATTCTACACGTCACACTTATTTTATAAATACTTTCTACCTAAATGTGTACTTTGTAATTAGAATAACTTTACATTTGAAATGCCCTTTATCTAATTGTATTTGATATCTCTCTCTTCCCCTCGACTGTAATATTGTTCACTTTTGGGATGAATAAAGAAATTCAGATTCTGATAATCAAGTTTTTTTGCATGAACCCTCCCTTTTTCCCGGCCTCTGATTGGTCCGTATGGAACTCGATCTGAAGTGCACATCCTACGAACATCTTATCATGGTCAGAGAGGGCCAAACAGTGAAAACACTGATTATCTTTAACTGCTCCGGGGTCAGAGTGAGCCCCCCCGACAATTAACAAAGGGAGGTGTGTGTTCCGCGAAGGGGGGGGGGGGAGTTTTTCTTCTTCTTCGCCACCTATCACAATTCATTACTACAAATTAGGGTTCAATAAAATTGCTATTCAGAGATAATTAGGAGTTGGGGTTCGGGGGGAGGAATGTGTGTGTGTGTGTGTGTGTGTGTGTGTGTGTGTGTGTGTGTGGTGTGTGTGTGTGTGTGTGTGTGTGTGTGTGGTGTGGGGGTGTGTGTGTGTGTGTGTGTGTGTGTGTGTGTGTGTGTGTGTGTGTGTGTGTGTGTGTGTGTGTGTGTGTGTGTGTGTGTGTGTGTGTGTGTGTGTGTGTGTGTGTGTGTGTGTGTGATGGGGGGGTTAGCTTTTCATACATGTCATCGTGAACCCAAACCAACAAACCGAGGGACTTCTGCAGCTGGGGCAAGTGAAGTGAGACCCCTTGTATTATGAGGAGACACACGGTAAGAAAACACACACACACTCTTCTCCCCCCCTCCCCTTTTCTTCTCACCTGCTGAGTTGGGAGCCGCTCCAAATTAAATTATTTCAGGCGGTCTCTTTCATTCTGTTTCTCCTTCAAATAAAAAAAAGTGGAGCAACAGTGGACCCACATAAGGACGACGGCTAATAAGGTTGCGTGTGTGTGTGTGTGTGTGTGTGTGTGTGTGTGTGTGTGTGTGTGTGTGTGTGTGTGTGTGTGTGTGTCAAGCTGAACAAGGTTTGTCTCTCATTAATTAACACTTCCCTGAGAGAGCAAGCTACCTATCTTCTCATTGTGGGGGTGACAGAAAATAAATCCTGAGAGCAGTGCTATTTAATTAAGACACAGATTCTCCTGTAACACCATTATTTTGTTGCTAATTATGCAAATATCACAACTAATTGGTAAGAATAAGAGAAAAGCTAGTTGTTTTATTCTGTGTAAAACGTAGTATTTGTATAATAATTGAACTGATTTCAAATATTGAAGTGAACCTACTTTAGCAGAGCACCTTCTCAATGTGCTCTCCAGCCAACAACTCTTTAACAGCAAAGCAGAGACTCTCTAAGTGAGTTACTTGCAATCACAAAGTATTGTTTCTCTGGAGTGGGCAAAACATGTACAGGAAGTGTTTGAAATCCACTGAAGCAGATACAAGTTTTGTTGAAATTTAAAAAAGTGAACTTTAAATGTTTATTCATACATTTATTCTACATCTACAGCTTTTGTACTACAGAGTTCAAGTGTGAAGCTTGAGGTCATGCCAAGGTTTTAGCTTTAAACCTCACTTTACTCAAAAGTCAAGCAGAAAAACATACATTAGCTTTAAATATTCAAAAACTAAATAATCATTATTATCGGCTAGGAAACAAGATGAGCTTAAAGCTTTGTTGCTACATTAAAAAACAGACGTGCTTCCACTTCATTCAAGATTCAAGGCTTTATTGTCATGTGGCTCCTCCAACAGAGCAACATGAATGTATATAGGACATTAGACAAATAAAACAGGTAAAATGTTGACATGTGCAAGTAAATACAATTCAAATAGAAAGAGTGCAAATAGAGTCTATATACAAGTAAATGGAACATGATATACACAAGTGTGTTAGGGATGTTTTAAGCTCATTGTAGTGGCTTAAAAGTTAGCATCCACTTCCAACAATACATACATACATAATATCTGTAGGCCATGTAAACAAGACATGTTAAACCTTTAAAATACAACGTCTATAATAAACTCCTTATTGTGGCTGCAAATAGCAAAACAATTACTCTTCAAGATGCCTCAATTATGAAACGCATCATTTGTATGCAATAACCACAACTTTCAAGGTTTGGATTTCTTATTTAATTTGTTCCGTTCATGGTATGCACAACTTAATGTATAATTATTTACAACACGTGTCTCTATAAACACCCCGAAAAGGATATCAAAATACATATAAATAAATGTACAAATGGCCGAAAAGGAGCAGGGAGAAGAAAATAGTCTTATCTGCCCCTTTCTCAAAATAAAATAATAAATAGAAATAGATTATCTGTCCTTCACATTTTCTTATTCACATCCAATCATAAGAGTATCGTAGGAAAATAAGAGAAACACAAAGAAATACTTAGTTCCCAGGAGACAATTAACGGAAAGAAACAAAACAACACCTCATGAACAAGGAAAAGTGCATTCCACTGTCAGTTTGATTTCTCAGTGCTTCCTAAAAAGAGCTCAGAGAAGTCCCTGAAGAAGGTGAACCCAACCTTCATGCGTTGTCACTTTAACAAGTTGTGTTCACTTTTGCTGCTCCGATGAACCTGTCAACTTTACCTCTGAACATTTCAAATCAAAATAAAACGTATATAATAAACTCAGTTAAAGGGCTCCTACATATCCGGCCCCTAATTGTGGCTGCAAATAGCAAAACAATTACTCTTCAAGATGCAATCTCACAGGAGCCTAAAAATAAACGCATCACTTTTACGCAATAACTGCAACTTCTCAAGGTTTGTATTCCTCATTCCATGTTCTGAGGAAGAGCTTGGAAAGTCAACCCAACCTTCATGCGTTGTCACTTTAAGTTGTGTTGTATTCACTTTGGCTTCTGTTGGTGACATTCAGCTGCTCCGATGAACCTGTCAACTTTATCTCTACTTCTGGCTGTTTAGTGCCCTTCATCCTCCTCTTCCTCTCTGTCTCCTGCAGCTGTCCGCTCTGGCTGCGGACCCCCGCTCCACTGGAGGGGCCGTGTGAAGCGGCCAATCCGGTCACCTCGCATCAGTGTCGGGCTGGAATGCTCCGTGGCCCCGGTCCCTTGGAGGGGAGGGGGTTTGTTGGCTGAAGCAGGTGCTCGGTTAAAGGGAATGTTGATGTCACGTCCCCCCGCCGTCCTTTTGTGGGTTTGGGGGGGGGGGGACATGGACACCGAGGGGACACAGAGAGCCCGTGGGTGTGCCTCTCTAGAGGTCACCATGCCAGATCAGAATCACACTGTGAGCCTTTTTTTCTTATTAAGTGGCTTTTCTGTTGCACCCGATGGTCAGCCAGCAATACACAAGCCCCCCAGCACAAAAAGACCCCCGTAAAGAGATACTGGGCCCCTATTGAGACAGCCACTCTGCCGTTGTGTTCCTACCACTGTGAACAAATATGGCACATGATACCAGAGGTGTAGCATTCCTTCCCCCCTCTCCTTGTTGAAAAGAAGTCCTTTACACACAAAACAGACTCTCTGATCAGCAATTATGCACTTTAGAGGTATTAAATACTGCTATGGGGGGACAGGGGGCCTCCAGGGACCACCAGCAGTCCGTAAATACACTTCTCTCCGGGAAATGAAAGCAACAGAGCTGCCATTTGTAGACATTATTCACGCGTTAAATGGGTAAAACAGTTATGCCACAGCTTTATTGACTTGCTGTGAGGATGACAACTCTCCCAAGTTATCAGATTATCTCTTACTCTTACTCTATATTTAACACCGGCACAGGTCAGAGGTCAGCCGCTTCCTAAGTGGTGAACTAGCACAAAAGATTATCATCAATTAATATGCCATAACAACTGGGTTCACTTTCATATATGCATTTGTCTTTTAAAGTGATCCAGTTTGGCAACCTAGCCCGTGAAGTATGCTAATGTGAGTGAAAACACTTTGGATTGTCTCTGAGGAATAACAATCCATATTGGGATTCATAGCGCCAGCATATTCCATTTTTGGTGCAGAGAAAAAGTTCTCTCACAAACTTCAACTTCATATTTAATTTCCTCCAAAGTTGTCTTGGTGGAGCGGGGGCCAGAGAGCCTATTGTTCCAAAAAGCAGGGGTCCTGACACCAGTTTATAGGCTGCATTGCATTAACTCTCATGTAACTCCACTTCAGATGTGAGGAAGGAATTGTTACTGATCACCCAAAACTCAGCGGGGCCTTTGCCATTGTTGGCTAATCAAAACGGCTTTTGAAATGTTTTCCATGTAACCTAATTCCCTCCCAGCTGCACTGGATGCATGATTAAGACATCAGCTGTAAGAAAAAGAAAAGAAATGAAAAGGAAGAAATCAATGCACTGCATAGAAATGATGTGAAACAATAGCGCTTCTGCTTTTAACATTACACTTATGTTATTGTTAGTCTTCAAAGTGCACTTTTATTACGTCTTGACACACCAAATCATATGTTGGCCACAAAGAGGAACATTTTGAATATCTGTGACCTTCGTGACATGTTTTGAATTTTTGCTGCACACTTATGGCGCATTTCCACTGCAGCGGGTAGCCCCGTTTAAGCGTCCTTAATCGTCCTCAAGCGGCCAGTTTTTGGTGGCCTTTCCATATAGCGTAGCACCGGCTAGCAGGTACTTTTTCCCTCTTTTTCCGGCCCCATCAAATCGTGGTTCTATCAGGCCAGGGCTGAACTAGTGACGTCAACACTCTCGACTGCTGATTGGTCAGAGAGAATCGTCACAAGATCGCGCGCGAGATCATCCCTAGCGTCGCATATATATCTAGAAGCAAGCTTGCAGCATTTTTGTAAACGGAGGAGCTACAAAAATGGCAACGTCAAAGAAAAGCACACCGTGGTCGACCGAGGAGGTGACGACGTAGCTACATCTCATTGGGGATGATAAAATCCAGCGGGAGCTCGACGGAACAACAAAGCCGATCGCCCCGCCTACACTGCGCTGCTACCCCAGGTCCTAAACTGTAATGGGAATGCGCCACGGCCTCGGACGGCCAGCGAGGCAGCGCGGAGGCCTGAGCGAGGACGCTTAGGGACGCTTAAACGGGGCTACCCCGCTGCAGTGGAAATGTGCCATTAGTGGCTGGTTCTAGATCCTTGAGGTTGAGTGGATGTATAAGGAGCCTTAAACTATTCTTTCAGTGTCTAAATGTTATCACACGTTGCATATTTTTGAATATTTTTATTATAGTTTTATTCCACTCATGGCAATTATGATAAAACTGATTTTTGATGAAAATGTTACTTATTACCCTGCCCCTTACTCAAAAATCGATGGTCTGTCAATCACAGCTGCTTACAACCAATACTTACTGTAACAGGAAACCAAAAACACAATCCAACGTCCACACAACAATCTACCATCATCATCATCATCATCATCATCATCATCATACTATCTAATTGGTCTTTCTTTATACATGTTCCTAAACAGAAAGATGTTCATGCAGCCCTTTTTTTTTAGCCAATGATGAAAATGTGCTTATTTGACCTGCCCCTTACTCAAAATTAGATGTCTGACAAATAAGTGTCTCAACACGTAGCAGATTTTAGAATCTACGCTGACTTTATAGAAGTAAGAAAACACTCAGGTTTGGTTCCCTACAAATCAAACTTGAAACAAATGGCAAACTGTGGCTTCTCCCTATCGTTAGTCAATATCAACTTGATACAAATATGGCATCTGCATTTCTCAATGCATTGCGATGCATTTTAACCGTCGTACCTTTAATCTAAATGTATTTTTTATATGTCTTTCACTGGTATCTGTATTCTGTGTGATATACATTTTCTGTTAAATGTCTATGTGAAGCACTTTGGACTGCACTTGTTGTATGAAAGGTGCTATACAAACATGATTATTATTATTATTAATAAACAAACCCCTGTCCTTAGATCAAGAAACTATGGCTTTTGAGGCCTTTTGGAAGCACTCGGCACTCCAGCTGCATGAAGCACCCTCTCGGCTTGGAGGACGTTGGAGTGACGCGGCGCCTCGGTGAGGAGAGAGGAAGTGACAGGAGACAGTTGCTACACACAGTGTCAGCCTGGCAGTGTCACACCTGGCAGCTGTCAATCACCACGCTCCCGAAACACCTCGCTCCCTGATATCGCCCGAGCCGCTGCCAAATATGCCTTGAGTGGTGTCATCCATCCACACATGAGCACTGGCTCACTCTGACTGCACTCATCCTGTCACTGCAAGTCAGAGACGAGGGAGGGGAGAGATAGAGAGAGAAAAAAAGCGGGGAGAGGGAGGGAAGCATCCATCTATTTACATATGGAAAGGTCACAAATAGCCTGCAGGCAACTGTGCTAATTAGAGAATGTGGCAAACAAAAAAAAACTCCAAAGATAAATTGAAAGACAAAAATGGGAGAGTTATCTAAGTAGTGTAATGAAAGTGGGGATAAGGTGAATGAAAGGAGAAAGGAAGTGAAGCTTTGAAAAAAGTCTTTCCTGAAGGGAGAAACCAAAAACAAAGGAGCCGTTTGAGCTGCTGCATCATTTTAGAAATGGTCTGCTCACTCTTAGTTGAGAATCGTTGATAAAAGTGGGATAAGGAACCCACTTCGTTAGCATTGTAGCATGTTAGCACAGGCCTCCACCAGTAGACAGTGACCATATGATGGTGTTCAGATGACCGGGCGTGTGTGATCTCCCTTAGCCATGATAAGCGAATCAACCTTTTTTAATTCATTGTGACAAGCTGACAGGCAAAATGAGTGTAAAATGTTATACTTCCATGCATTTTTGTGTCAGACCGCCGTCTGTCGCACTTGTTTTTCTGCGTGGCCATAGCCGAGGGCGCCTTTTCTCCGCAGGCGCTTCACGGACTTCGTTTCCAGGCCTTCAGACACATCGCCCTTCGCCCTAGTGAATTTGCTGATTAATTTCGGATGCTCCCCCTTAATTAACACCCCAAAGGAAAGTGTAGATTTCCCTAGCCCCGGTTTCTTTTTGTTGCTGCAGAACAAACAAAAAATGAAGAAGGGATGACCTCAGGGAGACAGACGCGCTGATGTCCAAAATGACATTACAGGAGCAATGTGAAGACCTGGAAGTAGGCGATGCCTCAGGATCTCCCAGGCCTTTTAATCAGCGTTCTGGAAAACGAGCTCCCTATTAGTCTCATTTCATTTGCTTTAGCGTCGGTAGAGAAGCAGGCCTCGCATGATGCCACCCGACGCTTGAAACATGCTGTTTTTGTGCCAGTGCTGGTGCCGCCTCCGGCCCAACGGTCATTAATTGGTGCCACTCTCTTACTTCCAGTGAAATTGGCAGCTGACGGACAGGGAGGCGAAATAAAACATTTGATTTCTTTCTTCCTTTTCTGCATCAGAGTGGATTTCACTAATTGGGTTGAATGGCGCCCATCACAGGATGCATGGGAAGCTGCGGGCAGCTTGGAGAGCTCTCACCCTGCCATGCCAGCTCAGAAAAACAGGAGGGGGGGGGGGCAAGTTGCAAAAAAGACAAGCCGAGAACAAAAGAGCACAGCTAGAGATCGCACGCTCACTTTTTCGGGGAGACCTTGAACAAACAAAACTTGCACTTTGTGTCTCGCTGAGGGCAAGAAGAGACACACATCATCGCTCAACCAGAAGGTAACGAATCAGAACACGAAAACATCGAGCGTAAAGTCCTCGGAGAATGTTCCGTGTCACTACATCACTTTCAATGGGTAATAAAAAGGCTGGACTGAACACAAATAGCAATGCAAACGATTGGGAAGGTGAACGGAATACAGATGAGGCCAAATCTGGCCCAAAGTCACATTTTGACATAAAAATCAGCAATATTACAAACTATTTTGCAGTTCTATTAGCTTATACACTTCTGGATTCTTGTCGCCAACAGAAAAAAAAATCAGTTTTTGACTAATAATAGGACAAAGCAGCATCAGGATCACACAAAAGACGGCATGAGATTCCTCTCAAAATGTAATAAAATGTGAATTAAATCCTCGTTACTTACATTACTGCCTGATGAATACAGTTTACAATTAGGGCCATTAAAAGCTCATTCAATCTGCCTGCCTCCAATAAAACAGACATGGATGTTTGAGCAGGGCGTCTCAGCTCCACGCCGGACAATTGTCCACTTTGTGTTTGGTGGAGATTCGGGGAAGGGAAGGGAGGGGGGAAAGCAGAATCCCCATTACAAAAGGACAAGAAGTGCAGGTGTAATTGGGATATTTGGGAGTTTCTGGTTTCAGAGCTGCGGTGAAATGAAGCCTGTAAGACTAGAGCTGCCCTCTCCCCCCACCCCCTCTCTTTCTCCTCACTTTGTCTCACTTCTACTGTATCTGTTTTTACATTGGAACATATTCTCTTGCGTTCTTGTGGTATATCTTATATTATCATGTTGTGTATCCTAACAGTCCCGTCTCTCCCTTCCGATGATCGCAGTTTGATCGGGGCAGGTATAGCTAACAAATTAGATCAATTAACGTGTCTAAGAGGGGAACCTACCAAAGAGTCCGGTTGCACTAAACGATCTCCTCATCTTTTGTTTCCCTCCACGGGATTCCATTTGCAGCCTCATCACTTTCCAGAGCCGGAACAACGGGGACAATTGTCAACCCTTTAATGGAGAAGGCCCAAAAAAAAAGCCTGTGTATCTCTACTATCAGGACTCAGGACAGGGGGCAACCTCAACGAAATGAATCCTCGCTCCCCACTCACCCAACCTTTTCTCTCCCTCCTAACTTCACAGGACACCAACGCACTCCATTTGTAGCAAATTTGTTTCCCCAGCTCCCTTTAATTGAATAGCTTTGGCGCTAACAAGGAGCTGATTGAGCTCAATAATGGCTCTGTTGATCTGAGGATGGCTTCAGATACCCTCTCTTTGTACCACAACATTTTAGTGGGGAGTGGGAACATTTGAAGAGGTGGGAAGTAGTGGAGTACAAATACTTCGTTACTGTACTTAAGTACATTTTTCTGGTATCAGTACTTTACTCCACGACGACTTTTTACTTTGACTTCGTACATATTGAACACAAATACCTGTACTTTCTACTTCTCACATGTTGAACTCAAAGACCTGTAATTTCTACTTCTTACATGTTGAACACAAATACCTGTACTTTCTACTTCTTACATGTTGAACACAAATACCTGTACTTTCTACTTCTTACATGTTGAACCCAAAGACCTATAATTTCTACTTCTTACATGTTGAACTCAAATACCTGTAATTTCTACTTCTTACATGTTGAACACAAATACCTGTACTTTCTACTTCTTACATGTTGAACACAAATACCTGTACTTTCTACTTCTTACATGTTGAACCCAAATACCTGTACTTTCTACTTCTTACATGTTGAACCCAAATACCTGTACTTTCTACTTCTTACATGTTGAACTCAAATACCTGTACTTTGTACTTCTTACATGTTGAACCCAAATACCTGTACTTTCTACTTCTCACATTTTCCAAACCAATCAATCAATCAATCAATGTTTATTTATATAGCCCAATATCACAAATGTTACATTTGTCTCAGTGGACTTCACAGTTTGTACAAAATATCAGTATGACAATACGACATCCTCTGTCCTTAGACCCTCTGTCCTTAGACCCTCACATCGTACAAGGAAAAACTTAAAAAGAAAACCCACAGTTTAAAGGAAAAATGGGAGAAACCTCAGGGAGAGCAACAGAGGAGGGATCCCTCTCCCAGGACGGACAGACGTGCAATAGATGCCGTGTGTAAATTGAAAAGATAATACATTTGCAACATAGGTAGTCCAAATGTTTGGAAATGCATGTGTGTATAATAGGAAGATGGATCCACGAGGATATCCATCCAGGACCTATGATCCAGGACCACAGCCACGACTCAAGATCCAGGGCTCGTGATGCAGGACACAGGACCGCAGGATCATCCATGACTCCAAACAGCTGGTTCCTTTAGTCTGAATGTGTGTTTTGTGGCGTGATCATTATTCTTTAGAGTCATTGCGTGCCTATTGATTTGAACACGATCCGTGTATCCATCATTTCCTGGTCTTCTCTAAAGAAGAGGGACCAATGGAAACGTTGTCATGTTGCCGTTGTTCAGCATGGAAACATTCATTAGCTAACAATGACATTATTGTTCTATTAATATAAAGGGAGGTCAGGTACTCTTTAAAACAGCTGCTAGTTATGGGTACTTTTTACTGAAGTACATTTCAAAGCCCATACTTCTTTACTTTTACTTGAGTAAAGGATGTGTGTACTTTTGCCATCTCTGAAGACATTCACACAGGTATATTAAAAGCTGGAAAATAAATGTGAAGGGGAATGAGACGTAAAATGAATAGATGTCATGTTTTACCAGCCGTCTGTTTACACCTTTCTGTCTCATCAGGTTGTCCAGATGGAGCTTTTTTTCCCATATTCGACATCCTTTCTTCAGACAGTCAATTTCACAAATATCATCCCCAGCAGCTTGATGGAGAGATGGGATAACTAAGTGAAGGTCTGCAGAGAGAAATCACGCATAAATGGGGGCAATTATCATGAGTTAGAGAGGCCGTGATGGCACCCATCGAACCCCTGAGCGTTCGTTTAAATCTGCTTGATGAATGTGATGTCTGCGCTCTCATCTGTCCCCCCCCCCTTCAGTCTGTCCACCGCAGATTGTTTACAATAACCTTGTAATCAACCTGGCTTGGTTGACAGCTCACCATTACCCCTGATAACAGGTTCTGCTGCAATTTGGACCCTGAGAAAGAAAATATATATATTAAAGAAACAGACAACACACACACAGAAAACTGCTTTCTGATTCCTTTATTGATAGAGAGCCGGCCTTGTTATCTTTGCACGTAATTTGTTTTTCAAGAACTGTGATTTACATTTCAGTGAGATTACACCTTTTAATGCTACACGAGAAGTGGGCAGCCGTCGAGGAGGAGGAGGGTAGAGGTGTATGTGTGTGGAGAGAGAAGGGAGGTTCAAACGATGCATTTCCAAGTCCTCAAGTGGAGAGGATTACAATTACAATTACAAATCAAAAGGCCTGCGTGTCCATCAAACGACTGCCCGTAACCCTTTGTGTACCTACTGCCAAATAATTGTGGCTAGTGGAGGGTTGGCAGATGCAAAAAAACGCTTTTCCCCGCTTAATTGTAGCTTATTACCGGAGCTCGTTCATCGGGATATTACGCAATACGTGTTATCTCAGGCAAGAATGCTAATGTGAGTCTCTTGGCAGCACGTTAAAGAAAATCCATGCATCACCATTAAAACAACAGTGGGGACCATGGCAAAGTTCAACCATCTTGTTTTGGATATCACCTTGATGTAGTACAACAAGTTCAGCCCGACTCCAGCTACAGGTACAAAGTCAACAAGAGAACAGCTGATGCATATTAGAACTATCAGAACAAAAAAAAGATCTTCAAAACATCCATTCTTAAAAGATAAAGGAAAAAACGAATCGTGAAACGGTTAATATTTGGATTCATTTGATAAGTGCTTTATTGTCATAGAGTCCCAGGCTCATCCAACAATGCAATATACTTAAAAGAAAAATGAAATGAAATAAATACACAAAGATATAGAATAAAATACTGCGAGAGAATAGTGCACGTGACACAAAAGTGCAAGTAAAACGCAGAAAAAGGTCAACTATATAAACATGTAAAATGGAGTAAGATAATACAATACTGTACAATAGAATAAAATACTGCATTGTGTCATTGTGCTTCTTCAACAATGCAACATACCTAAGAGAAAACATTTTGGAAGAAGAAATAGAATAATATTGTGAGAGGGAATGGTGCACGTGACAGTGGCACGCGGTCAGACTATATAACCAGCACGGCCCTAGTAGACCCCCACCCCCCCCCCCCCCCACCCCCCACACACACACACAACACAGACTATAACACCCCTTGCTGTTAAATACCAATCAACTATGTGCAATATATATATATATATATATATATATATATGCCGTTAATAACTGTGCAATATATATTTGGCTGCTAAGAACTGTTACAGGGTGTGTATTTTGTAAATCGTGTAACTTTGTATTTTATTATATTTTTTATTATAACTTTTTTTTACTTTTGTATGCATGTAATATTAAGCTGTCTTTTTCTGCTGTAACAACGTACCTTTCCCGCCTGTGGGACTAATAAAAGGTATTCTGACAGTACAGTAGCTCTTTACTTCCACCCCCTTCCCCGCATCTTAATCAAGTGCATTATTTCAGTCATTCAGATCACAACATTTGACATAATTCTTTGTTTATTCATTTTCTCAGACAGTCAGTGAAATTATGTAAAACACGCTCTCAATGGCACTCGGTGTGTGTAATAGAATGCAGATTCCATGTTATTCTAACACGTTTGCTTACTTGGAGGCAGAGTGTCCCATTTAAATGAGAATTACGCTTAAATGTCACATGGGTTTATCTAAATGTATAAACAGTGCATTTATTATATTAAATTCATTGAATCCTAAACATGGATTGCGGGGAGTGAGAGACGTGCTCCGAGGGGTTATGACTTACTAATGCCTATTTAAATTGTAAACGCTTCCTTCCTCTCTATTTTATTTACCCAGCGTTCTCCCCCCAAGATGACATGGCACCTGAAGAATTGCTCTTTGAATTTTTTCCTCAGCGAGGCTGCCATTGAGACGGAGAGAAACATCATTTGCTTTTGTTGAATTCATTCACTCATTAGCTGGCCGTTTTGAAACCGGCAGCTCCTTGAGAAGGCTGAGATAATTCCATCCAGTGTCTCCTGATAGAGGGCAATCTATGGCCTAATCATTTTCCGGACAAATTACAATCCAGGAATCCTTATTCAGCCAGGTAAGAAAGGTGTGAATGCAACAGTGAATGGAGACCCCTCAAATGTCTTTTTTTCAGAATGACAGCAAAACAAGGAGATTGCAGAGGAGAGGGAGCTGGTTTCCCTCATCAGCGGCCTTTGTGCGACTTGAGTCAGATTTCTGAGGTTTGAACTCAATCATCTCTGCTGTCTGTGCACACACACACTCTTCATTTAAAGCAACAAATACAATAAATCCTCCTTTAAGATATCACAAATATTGAAAACGTCATTCATTTATTATCAGATTGAGTAAAATACAACTCATTGTTTTACCTTTTTGTTTTTTGGAACAATAATGCCCCATGCATTAGCATTAGCACACACACTTCTCTTCCACCCACACACACACACACACACACACACACACACACACACACACACACACACACACACACACACACACACACACACACACACACACACACACACACACACTGAGGATTGTTTCCATGTGGGCCAGCAATATAATAGAATTGGGTACATTAGATCTCTGCCATGCAGATGTTCACCTCAATTTCTCTTCATTTAAAGCAACAAATACAATAAATCCTCCTTTAAGATATTACAAATATTGAAAACGTCATTCATTTATTATCAGATTGAGTAAAATACAACTCATTGTTTTACCGTTTTGTTTAAAAAAATGTTGATAACGCCCCATGCATTAGCATTAGCACACACACTTCTCTTCCACACACACACACACACACACACACACACACACACACACACACACACACACACACACACACACACACACACACACACACGCGCACACACACACACACACACACAGAGGATTGTTTCCATGTGGGCCAGCATTATAATAGCAATAGGGTACATTAGATCTCTTCCATGCAGATGTTCACCTCAATTTCTGCAGCAGTTTGCTCCATCTGTGTTAACAGTGAGCTGCTTAGCACACGGCTGTGTAAAGGGAGGCATATCAAGCATATGGACATTTTACAAAAGGTTACCCTGCATAAATTAGGCTGAATGGCAATCTGTTGAGGAGAGGTGGCTCACTGTGAGCGCTAGGTGGTTCCCAGCAAATATGGATAATAAAGGCATCTGCTTTTATAACAGAAAATACTTTGTTTCAAATTTAGATCCATTTTTATATTCTCAACAACTAAATAAACCTCTAAGTGAGTGTCAAGGAATACTGCAATAAGCATGCAAGACGTTAAATAATTATAAACAATTACTTTGAATATTTGGTCTAAATATTTAATTATAAAACGGGATTTTTAAGATTTTAGCAAATAAAAACACCGTATTAAAGTGGTAAAAGCATTAGCATTTAAGTACAACTAACTTTTTTCTTTTATATTTTTCACATACACCTATTTTTCAGACTAGAAGTATATATATAAAAGTATATATATTTAAAAGTATAAAATCCTTGTATTTGTTACGCTCTCATTATTATTTTGCACGCACAACTTGCTCGTTTTTCATCAGAGGATAAATGTTCTGGTGACAGCTTCAGATTATATCACATCTTAGAGTGACACCTAGTGGCTGTTATTGTCATGACAACACAGTCTAACACGATGTCCACAGCACACAACAGCTTTGTTAAAGGCGGATTTTAAATGACTTACTTACCCAGTTCCTTCCATTTTCTGTATAACAGTATGTGTTCCTTTAGTAAAACATGAGGGATTCTACTGTAGGGTCAAGGAACATTAATGCAATTGTAAATGATATTCAACCTTTAAACATTTCTATGATCTCTGTGTGATTTACAACAATTGTTTTGTAACATTGTACTCTTACTGTTTGTTTTTATCTTCTTCCTCTAACAGCTGCAGAGTTTTCAGAAGCACAACTTTGACGTTCTTAACCCGACACATGATCCACCCATCTGTTTCTAAATTCTAAATCATATTATCTTAAATAATACTCTTTCAAATTTCCAAAACAAACCCACGACTGCTGCACTTAGGCATAACCGCCCTTTCATACATCCACAAACCCCTCTTAACACATTCAGTCTAATGTGCCAGTGTTTGCTCTCATGTGTGAGTTACCTTCATCATGTGTGGGTGGTTAAGATTGATTAACAATAACAGCAGCTGACTAGGCAGGAATAATTCACCAATAACAAAGCATCCGTGAATTAAGAATGAGGGACGAAAGGAGGGCCGCTTCCTATGTTTTAGCTAATTGAAGCTTTGTAACACAGATTGGGGCTAGGTAGGTTCAAAGGCGTTCAACGGGCGTCCGCACAGTTTCATTTTGAGGCTTTGATGTGCTCTACTTTGAAACAAGAGGTCAGTGTCTCTGGTCCAGAGGGCTTTACAGACACAACAGGCCTCGGGAAAAGCGATGGCCGGGTCACAAAAAGAAGAAGAACGGAAGGAAAAAGCGCTGAAGTGGCACGGGTTCATATTCATGGGAAGATCACACAACATGTACAGTCATTTTAGAAACAATAGAGCGCTTTCAGGTGATTTAAAGGTCACCTATTATGCACAACCCACTTCTCCATGTCTCTTCTACATCAACATGTGTCCCCTCTTCTTCATGTCTCTTCTACATCAACATGTGTCCCCTCTTCTTCATGTCTCCTCTACATCAACATGTGTCCCCTCTTCTTCATCTCTCTTCTACATCAACATGTGTCCCCTCTTCTCCATGTCTCTTCTACATCAACATGTGTCCCCTCTCCATGTCTCTTCTACATCAACATGTGTCCCCTCTTCTTTATGTCTCGTCTACATCAACATGTGTCCCTCTTCTTTGTGTCTCTTCCACATCAACATGTGTCCCCTCTTCTCCATGTCTCTTCTACATCAACATGTGTCCCCTCTTATTCATGTCTCTTCTACATCAACATGTGTCCCCTCTTCTTCATGTCTCTTCTACATCCACATGTGTCCCCTCTTCTTCATGTCTCTTCTACATCAACATGTGTCCCCTCTTCTTTATGTCTCGTCTACATCAACATGTGTCCCCTCTTCTTTGTGTCTCTTCTACATCAACATGTGTCCCCTCTTCTCCATGTCTCTTCTACATCAACATGTGTCCCCTCTTCTTCATGTCTCCTCTACATCAACATGTGTCCCCTCTTCTTCATCTCTCTTCTACATCAACATGTGTCCCCTCTTCTCCATGTCTCTTCTACATCAACATGTGTCCCCTCTCCATGTCTCTTCTACATCAACATGTGTCCCCTCTTCTTTATGTCTCGTCTACATCAACATGTGTCCCCTCTTCTTTGTGTCTCTTCTACATCAACATGTGTCCCCTCTTCTCCATGTCTCTTCTACATCAACATGTGTCCCCTCTTATTCATGTCTCTTCTACATCAACATGTGTCCCCTCTTCTTCATGTCTCTTCTACATCCACATGTGTCCCCTCTTCTTCATGTCTCTTCTACATCAACATGTGTCCCCTCTTCTTCATGTCTCTTCTACATCAACATGTGTCCCCTCTTCTTTATGTCTCGTCTACATCAACATGTGTCCCCTCTTCTTTGTGTCTCTTCTACATCAACATGTGTCCCCTCTTCTCCATGTCTCTTCTACATCAACATGTGTCCCCTCTTCTTCATGTCTCCTCTACATCAACATGTGTCCCCTCTCTGAAAGTTTCAGGAACAAAGATTCTCTCTCTTTTTCATCCATTTCTATAAAAACCTGTCTGAAAATGAGCTGATCAGATTTTTCCCACTTTATGATGTCATAACGATGTTTTGTCTTGTGTAACCATTAGCCAATCAGCAGCCAAAGTAACCCCCCCCCCCACCTTATCACCTGAATCTCCTCCTAGAGCACCATTGAGTTCTTTGTAACCAAATGTCTCTCAGAGGGGCGTGGGGAGGGGCTCCTTATTTTCATCTAAAGTAACAGACAGAGAATCAGCACTTTGGAAACAGGGCTGAAACAGAGGGGATTATGGGTAATGCTGCAATGATCTGCTTGGTGTTTCGAGGCAAACACTTCAAAGACATGTTTTGTATATATCCGAGACCTATAATATATTGATAAACAAGAGTATAATAGGGGACCTTTAACATCATCATCTGGACGCCATTTTGGATGATATACAACTCTCTAAGACAGGGGTGTCAAACTCAAGGCCCAACTTCCTTTGATGTGGCCCCGTAAGAGCTTGCAAAGAATATAATATGTTTATTATACGGTTTCATGCTGCTTTACAGAAGCACTTTGTCCATAAACTACATGTCCCACAATGCATCTCATTTTGTGTCATGCACACTGAAGAGACTTGCAATTATTTTGCCCTAGACTTCTGCTTTCAGACGTAATTCATTATGAAGTTATTACCATATCCGATAATAATCCAATGCAGAGGCACTAATGCAATATAATACATTATTATATATATGTATATTTATATAGTCTTAAAGTTATAACCGGCCCTTTAACCATAATGTGGCCTATGATGAAATTGAGTTTGACACCCCTGCTCTAAGAGATCTTTGGGAACAACTGAAAAGTAACACCTTAAGGACTTTTGTACTCACAAACATTAAGGGTCTCCTAGCTTAGCTTAGTATGTTCTCGTGTATTGACCAGAGTTGAGTGATGCCAGCGACCTATTTAAACTAAGAGATAATGACGCTGGAAGATGGATGTTCTCTGTGTTATAATACCTCCTCTTGTCTTTGGCAGAACTTATAACCGATGACACCCAGTCGAACACTCCCTTTAGTTTCGTAACAGAAGGGAAACAGCTCTTAACTCACCCTTCCAATGCCTTTTCATGGCCGCACCCTTTTGTTCTTCAACATAAAAGGTGAAAGGCTCTACATCTGTGAGGCTGGGAGACACTTTGAATAACATGCTGATCAATAAAGACCATCTAGCATGTTGGGTAATTTAGAGTGCGGGTCGTTGAAGTGTCATCGATAGCGCTCATAGTGAGAAAAGGGTCCACTACGGCTGATTTGATCACATGAGATTGAAGGTGCGGTTAGGTCAGGCTAACGATACAAATGTTCCCTTTGATGGGGCTCAATGCTCTGTGAAACTTCAACATGAACAAAGTGGAAGGTTGATGGTTTGGAATTGGTGGGACATGTGCAGTCTTGAGGAAGGTGTCCGTTCCCCCGTTGCTCCTCTTAAGTTGGTAAGCAGACAACTGCTGTAAGTTCAAATAAATATAGTTCTTTCTGGATGCACTCAGGACTCCAAAAAAGTATGTTCCAAACAACAAAACTGGGAAAGCAGAGGTAAAACCCGATTTAGATATCCACTTTTACTCTCTTGTACGGAAGTGTTTACGGAGGTGAACTCAAAGAAGTGGTGTGCAGAAAACAAAACTGAAAAGGTAAATACTTGTGGTTTTCCTTTCAATCTAAGAGTCAGATTTCAGTGTGGAGGCCTCAGAGGGTCTCCATGAGAGGATATCAGCGTTATCCCCCGCTCCTTTCACTCTCTCCCCATGATGAGTTGTGCTGCAGAGTGTGTTGTTGCCTAATTCCCTCTAACTACAGCCCTGTGTAATCACACACCCCAATTAACCAGCCTCGCTCTCCGTTTCCTGCACCGGCCCGCCGCCCCGTCTTCTCGCCACACCGCGTAATTAGCTTTCATCTGAAAATGAAAAGAAAAGGAGCACCTCAGCAATTGTGCAGCCACTCTTCTCTGTCTCCTCCGTCTCTTCTATCATAATGGCCTGCAATTTCAATCAGATGGATTTTTATCGCTGACACTAAGAAGAATTGGCCCTCATCCCAGTCACTCCTTCCAGCTCCCACCCCTACCCCCTCCCAAACAAGCAACCCACCTCATTTGATAGCTTATGTTTGTGAGACAGCCATCAAGGAGAGTTCTTGTTGTGACGGCGAGGTCTTAGTTTGATGTTTACAAAGGATTCAATTCCCTTTTGCGGATGTGCGTGGCATAATGGAAGGATCAGGTTGTACCAAGGTGTAGTGCTAATTAATTTACCTGAATGAGAAAAGTACAAGACGGCTCCACTGGAGAATCACTTTGTTGGTTGTCAGATTCAGACTTTTTTTCCAGAAGAGATTGGTTTACATTTAAACCTGTCATTCAAATGGGTTTTTTTCCCATATGCTGTGTGTGTAAAGCTATTGAGACCTTCTAGGATTCCAAGCATACTATTTAGTTCTAGCATGAACACATCTTTAATAAACTTGTAATATGATCTAACACTGTGAGGACTGTATTATCATATTTATGAAAAATGTTGATCATGTGCCAGTGACATCGAAGTGACTGATATTTTGTAGTTAGCTCAATTAAAGTTTTGTAACATAAAATTCAACCTGTAATGCAATTATTAGGAAGGAATAGAAAATGAAACATAACAACCTGCTCATACTACTCATGCATTCTAATGAAAAGGATTTGACTCAAAACAATAAGTTTACTTAAATAGATAATTGGTATTATGTAAAATGTCAAATTGTCATCCAATCAATTATATTGGACATGAAACTGTACTTTACATTCAAGTGTCTGAAGGATTGATAACACACATTCTGTTAAACGTGACAACATAATTGGACTCAAATGCAACGACTCAAGACAAATAAAAAAAGTGCAAAACAGGAAGTGCAATGACAAGACTAGACATAAGTGACTATAACTTAACACGTGAACAGACTTAATGAAACATAAACAACTAATAATGAATCCAAACATGGACTTTAAACTGAACATATAACAGAAACCTGATAAATAACTTAACATGAGTAAATTAACAGACACGTGATGTTACATACTCACTTTCAGGCCCATTGCATGCCTTTGAGTTATTGAGTTTTGAGTTATACTTGCCTGCAGTTGAAATAAAAAGTTTGGTTCGACAGACTCTCAGCTCTCTGTCAGCGAGAAGCTTCCGGCTGATGAAAGGAGAGATAATATCATCAGGAAGTTATCACGCTCCTCGCAGGTACAGTGGTAATGTGACACGAACACCACACTGAGGTGTCACCAGGAACAGTTCCAGCCCGCTGAATCATTGTTCAGTCACACGACTGAGCAGCCTGTTAATGGTACAGCCCTGACATTTAACATATAATAAGGTGTTTCATACTTCGGAGGCCATTTGCAGGTGGAACCAAGCGAAGAGCTTTCAGTCAGAATTCCTACTTCTTCTTCTTTGTCTCATTCTTCACCCTCCCCCTCCTCCGCCTCTCAACCTGTTTGTTCTCTTATCTCTCCTTGTCCTGAACCAATCGATGAGGCGCTCGTTAGCCCAGGGATGTTCATCGGCAAACGTTTTTTTCGGAGAAGATATTGGCCTAGAACTGGGAAAAAAGAATGTGTGGATGGAGCAAACAGACGCGCACTTAAACAAACACTTGAAAGCAGCAGCACTGCATGGACAAATGTCTGCAAAATGGCGGAGCTATGGCTAATACAGGTTCACCTACTGTCAAATAAAGTTGGATCCTTAGCCTCATTAGCACGATGTAGATCAGAAGTGTACAAAGTGTGGAGTGAGCCTTTCGAGGGATAGTTTGGGAGATTTTTCCTGTTTTTCTCCCTCGCTGAATGTTAAAGATCTCCTATCATGCTATTTTTAGGCATATATTATGGGTCTCAGATATATACAAATATAATAGAAAAACATGTCTATGATGTGTTTTGCTCAAAATACCAAACAGATCATGCATTGTAGACATCCCTCATATCCTCTATTTCAGCCCTGTTAGAAAAGTGCTGATTATGGGTCTGTAGCTGCTGGCCTCACCCCCGTTTGAGCACGGCAAGGCAAGCAGTGAGGTCTCCTCTCTGCCTGCAGATTCCAAGCTAAATGCTGCTGTGATTAAACGCCATATAAATTTCCAAACCACATTAAGGAGTATTTCTGAAACAGTATGGAGCTCAGATGCTTTTTCTCTTGCGGGTTTACCACAAGGTGAGTTCCTTTTTATTTCCTGCTTTTGTACACGTACTCTCTCCAGTACAGGTTAGCTCTGTGTTAGCGATGCTTGTTAATGTAAACAAAGACCATATTACTTCCAAAACACGTCGCGCATTGTTTCTGATAGCGACGTTTCTGATAGGGCCACGGCAGGGCCGGACTGGGACAATAAGTCAGGCCGGGAATTATACACCCAACCAGTTTATTTTGTGCCATTTTGCCAATATTTATAGCGTTGCTGCCCATAGTGATAGCCCTATACTTTAAATCTACCAGAATAAACCCATTGACATGGGTTACTATTGTTAGAAATTAAAATCAATGTTGATATGGCCTAATTTGAATTAAATACACTATTTAATTTAAATCAGTTGTATTCTGAAAAACCAGAAGTTCACTAACTATTAACTTAATACTTTTATTCTGAAAATTATTTACTTCCGGTTAGCATTAGCATGTAGCGAAATGCTGCATTTTCAAACCGTGAATCAAAGGTGAAATGACATGTGATGTTGTTCACTGAGCACACTGGGTTTAGCACTCATTTATTACCGCTGAATAACGTTTATTAGGGAATGTTTAAATAACCACAGACACCAGAATGATATAATTTAACAACAGAAAAAGACAGGAATTGCATTGGACCCGCCCCCCCAATGACGCCGGCCAATAGGAGAACACCTCAGATGACAACAGGAAGAGCAAGCCAAGGATCGCCCCTTCTACCTGCTGACCTGGACTGACCGGTCGGATGAGGAGAGCGCCTCCACTCGCACATTTCATTTTGTACACCATCGCATCTTTTGTGTAATTAAATGCTGTTAACTTTTATAAGCTTCCCTTGACTATTTTCAGTCTCTCCTGCCTTCAGGGTTCTAAATACACTAACACTATTTAAAGAAATGGTGCAAATATATTTGTGAACCTATCCATGTGAACATGTTTTAAGTGGGAGTTGACCTCCAATTCTCTAGGGGGCTCCGGGGGCATGCAACCCCCGGTAAGATTTTTTATTTAATTTTGGAGTTAAATGCATCAATCTGGTGCATTTTGAGGGGAAAATAAAGAGACTAAATCTATGGAAACACCCATATGAAACAGAACTGTATACATTTAAATAATCATAAAATCATAAGAACATGGCCATAACCAATAACATACCATATCCAATATGAAAAACACTGAAACTTGTTTATTTATGGTTCATTTATAGTTGTGAGTTTGTCTGTGCTCCTGAATCAGCCTCACATGTATTCCTCCTCTCCCCCCTGCTCCTCTTTGAGGCAGCAGAAAAGACTAGTTTTAGCTCTTAACAAGTTTTAATAAGTACCTTTTTTCACCTAGTTACATTTTTTATTTTTTATTCATGCATATTTTACTAATATCAAGCAGCTAGCTAGCACCAGATGCTAACAACAACAAGACAAGCAGGGGCGGACTGGCCTTCTGTGTGTTCTGGAGAATCACAGAAAGGCCGGCACCGCCCTTTATTTTTTATGTATTAAACGGCATCATTTAAGTTGCGCTGACTGGCGACAGAGGTCCACGGTTTCCCCGCAGTGAGGCCCCCCCCCCCCAGTTGACAGTTCACGAGCGTGCTCTACCAATTTGTGTGGGCTCTCTCTCTCTCGGGAGCCCGAGCTTGAATGACACACAGAGTCCAATACAGGGCTTGATATATGATCTGTATGACAGTGGCCATGTCGGCAGGCCACATCACGTATTCAGACAGTCCCCCTGTATGAGGCAGACCCACATTTGCGCAGCGTTGCATTCACAATACATTACAAAAAAATCCTACGGCCAGCTGGCTTTACACCCTGGCCGTGGGCGTAAAGCCAGCACACATTTCCGATATTACGTCATATCGACAGCAAATCTAGATCAGCTCCGTTGTACCCCAGTTTTTAAAGATTTGTGTGTTCACTGACACACCGGAGCAGAGTTTCCGTCAGGTAATTTCCAGACTTTAACCGGTAAAATTTGCTGAAGACCGGCAAATCTAAATCTCTCCGGTCAAAATGTCCGGTCAAAAATTATTTCCCCTTCAAATCAAATCAAATTTAAAAACCTCTAGGGTCTTGGCCAACCTCACATGGAGGGGCAGAGTGTTCCAGAGCCTGGGGCCAGCTGCTGCAAACATACTTGCCAACCCTCCCGATTTTCGCGGGAGACTCCCGATTTCATTGCCCTCTCCCGGTTTCCTCCCGGGGTCATATTTCTCCCGCATTTTCCCGATTTCTGACAACATCAGATTTACTCAGGACTGTTTCCACTCGGACTGTAATACAGCTACACCATTGTTTGGTTTCCATGGTAGCGCGTCTCTTTAGCAGCGCGCGCAACTCAAAGTCTGAGAGGAAGATAGTCACAGAAAACTGAACAAGAATCGACAACACGACCCTCTGCTCACTCCTTTCCTGTAAAATATAGGTCCAGCCCACACACATGCTCCATCAAGGAAGGTGCTTGCTACAGGCCGCAAGGCAGTGCACTTACCACTACAATAAGCATGTTAATGTTAATCTAATACAGCTCCGGCGATTATCCACTAGCAACCCCCCCGCGGTGGTTTTGAAATGCTCCCGATTTCTGAGGTCTCAAGGTTGGCAAGTATGGCTGCGAAGGCTCGGTGACTTCTGGTTTTGAGCCTGGTCTTGGGCGCTACCAGCAGCAGCTGGTCAGCAGACCTTAAAGCTCTGGCTGGGGTGTAGCGCTGGAGGAGTTCAGCTATATAGCCCATTTAGTGCTTTAAAAACAAATAAAAGGAGCTTAAAATCAATTCGGAACCGAATAGAAAATGGCGGCCGTGAGGCTCGCCCCAGTGCAAGCAATGTTCATGTCTGTCGTACTTTTGTCTGCTTTATGTGTGTAAAGTTTCATGTGTTATCCAATACACCCGCTGGGACCTACTAAACTTCAGACACAACCAACATGCAGTTTTGGAGTCATCAACGTCTTTCCCGAAGGAAATATTACCTGTTTCACCTGGCCTCCCAATGCCATGGCAGCAAACCGGCAAAGGGAGCAGGCGCTCCGGTGTCCTATCGCGGTTCAAGAGGCGCCCATACCGACCCCCACTCCCTGCCCTTCTGCTGTCAAATGTAAGATCTCTCAGGCACAAGATGGATGAACTTCACCTCCTGATCCAGTCAAACAAAATCTGCCTGACTGAAACTTGGCTGGATCATTCGATTCCAGACCAAGCAGTAGGGCTGTGCATCTTCACTGGTCTCACGATTCGATTCGATTACCATTATCCTGTCAACGATTCGATTCAATTCGATATCCTATGCATCCCGATGCATCACGATTCATACCAATGAGTTGCATCCTCAATTTTCTATATTACTGCACATGGCTTATTTTTCATCAATGCATACATGCAGTAAATACATATGAACTCTCTTTTTATGATTTAGAAAGTGCTTCAGAAATCAATAACATAAATGTCTTGACATTAATTTATAAACCAAAATAAATGAATTGTATAGGTCTAGCCTCCCTATATCTGTGTGTGAAGTTGTTCCATCCTCAAAAACAAAAAAAATAATGCTTCTGCAGTCTAGCTGCAGCTTCTAGCAACGGTCTTCTGTTAAAAAAAGGACACTGAATGTCCTGAATGAGGCATCACACACAGGACTTGAGTTTGAACACAGCAGACAACAGGAGTATTTACAATAGCATAGAAAAACAAAAATACTGCATGTGGGTGCACACTTACATTCTCTGTCTTACTGTTACATAAATCCCATGAATGTATGAGATTAAATTAGCTTCATTATATCTCAGTGATTAAGTGAATAATAAAGTTTCTATCGGGTCACTATAAGCCTGTCACTCATTATTTTCAGGGAGGGGGCGGGGTTTGGAGGAACGGAGAGGAGACGGTGATCGCGGAAGCTTTTTCCTCCTGCCTTCACAAACTTTACACACGTATATATCGTCTGAAAATTGCTAGAGGACATTCATACTCTGCAATCCAAGACTTAATTAAATCCACCAAAAACCTGACATGATTGTAACGCGATTATTTTTGAAAAACATAAATCCCTGTGCCGCAGCGACACGGAGTGATTCAGAGCGGGTCCTTCTGCTGTTGGTTCTGGACTGGTGGCGTTGTGTTGGTGGATAAAGCAGACTGCTCCGTGTTTGGTGTTGCTGTGCCGCTGTGCCGCTGTCACGTCTGTTCCGTGATCTCTGCGTCACCGACCGATTTGATATTAAAGTGACAGAAAAAAAAAACGTTATAGTAAAACCGCGGCCGGAAAATCAGGAAGCAACGTTACTACGCTATAACCGATTATCTTCCGTCACTGCATCGATACCGAATCGTCCACGTCCGCATCGCAATGCATCGTAGAAATGATTATTTTCAACACCCCTACCAAGCAGTATCACTCGAGGATACACACTCCACCGAGCCGACAGGTCAGTGGAACTAACACACAAATATAAAGGTGGTGGAATATGCATTATGGTCAACCATCGCTGGTGCACAAACTCCACCTCGCTAAGCCATGCATGTTCCCCACTTCTGGAGCATCTAACTGTCAAATGCAGACCAACCTACCTTCCCAGAGAGTTTGCATCAATCATAATCGGTGTTTACATTCCACCTGAGGCTAACGCTAACACCACCATGAGCGAACAAGCCAGACACATCTCCTCCGTGGAAAACTCACACCCAGACAGAGCAATAATTGTGTTAGGCGACTTCAACCACACCAATCTGTCCACGGAGCTTCCCAACTACCACCAGCAAGTTACCTGCCCCAGCAGAGGAAACAACACACTCGACCACTGCTATACTCCACTCAAGGAGGCTTACCGTGCCTCTGCAGGAGCTCCGCTCGGCAAGTCGGACCACGCAATGCTGCTGCTTATCCCGAAATACAAACAAAAATTGAAATCCTCGAAAACACCAATAAAATCCTCCAGGTCCTGGTCCACAGAAGCCATTGAAAACTTGCGTGGATGCTTCGCATGCACTGATTGGGAAGTTTTTCATGCAGCTGGGGACCTCCATGCCTACACCGACACAGTGATGTCATATGTCCAATTTTGTGAGCAGCTGTGCATCCCGACGAAAGCAGTAAAACAACACAACAACAATAAGCCCTGGTTCACCAAAGAAATTCAACAATTAAGAAAGGACAAAAATTATGCATACAAATCGGAAATAAAGAGGACTATATGGCTGCAAAATACAAACTTAGATCTGGAATAAGAAAAGCCAAATTCAATTATGCTTCAAAAAAATAACAGGAAATTTCAAACAATAACACTAGGACAGTTTGGAAAAAACTTCAGGTCCTCACCAACTACCAAACAAAGCCCCCCCCCACACCTGAAAATGACCATCAGCTTCCGGACAAACTGAACGCCTTCTACAGCAGGTTTGATCATTCTCCAGTTTCTCCACCATCACCCCCATCTCCCCCACTCCCCCACCATTCCTCATCAAAGAGGCAGAGGTGAGGTGCACGTTCAGGAGACTGAAGAGAAACAAGGCGGTAGGCCCAGACAACATCAGCCCTGTAGCACTCCATCACTGTGCTGTAGAACTGGCCCCTGTTTTCACCAACATCTTCAACTCCTCCCTCTGCCAGTGTTCAGTTCCTCACTGTTTTAAGGAATCCACTATCATCCCTGTACCCAAGTCTAATAAAATATCCTGCCTCAATGACTACAGACCCATAGCCCTCACATCTGTGGCGATTAAATCATTTGAGCGCATCATTCTCAGGCACCTAAAACCCAGCACCTCCCCCCTCATGGATCCATATAATTTGCTTACAGAACCAACAGATCCGTGGATGATGCTGTCAACCTGGCAATCCATCACATTCTACAACACCTGGAATCCCCCAACACCTACGCCCGCATCTTGTTCCTGGACTTCAGCTCCGCTTTCAACACCATCAACCCGGAAAAACTCTTCAATAAACTAATGGACATGAACACTGACCCCTGCATCTGTCACTGGATCCACAGCTTCCTCTGGAACAGACAACATCGGGTCAAAATAAACAACTCCACATTTCTCTCTCTGCACCTCAGTATAGGAGCTCCACAAGGCTGTGTCCTATCCCCCTGGTTATTCTCCTTCTACACAAACCAACTCACATCTCAGCACCCCACAGTCAACATATATAAATACGCAGATGACACAACAATAACAGGACTCATCTAAAATAATAATGAAACACAATACCTCACTCAGATCCATCAAGCAGTCACCTGGTGCTCAGAAAACAACCTCCTACTTAACACAGCAAAAACCCAAGAAATAATCATTGACTTCAGGCGAAAGCCACAGCCCAAATCACCTCTATCTATCTCCGGCACACTCATTTCCACCACAGACTCACTCACTCAAATGGAAGACCAACACAGACCACATCTACAAAAAAGCCAACCAAAGGCTATTCTTTCTGCAGCAGCTCAAGAAATACAGAGTGAGGAAACATCTCTTAATCCAGTTCTACACAGCCATCATCCAAAGCATCCTCACATCATCCATCACAGTCTGGTACAGCAGTTCAGACACCCTCTCCCGGAATAAACTTCAACGTATCATCAATAAAGCATCAAAAATCACCTGCAGTCCCCTTCCATCACTCTAATCACTTCACCACCAATGAACTGTCACAAGGGCATAGAAAATAATTTCTGACCCCCCCCCACCCAGCTCACCATGTCTTCCAACTTCTGCCCTCAGCGCGGCGCTACAGGTCATTGTCCACCAAAATGAACTCTAAATAACCCCAATGAACAATCACAATCCACCACACCTTGAACTTTATGTATATATGTCATGATGTATGTATTTGCCCTGTGCTGTCTGTTTATTGTATGTTGAATTGTATGGAACAAGCTGTAATAATCTGCACTGAATGCGAATTCCACCAGCCCGGCTGTGTGGTCATTAAAGATTATAATCTAATATAATCTAATCGGAAGCCAGTCAGTGCAGTGAGGCCAGAATTGGGGTGATGTGGTCACGCTTTTTGTGGCCAGTCAGAAGACGTGCAGCTGCGTTTTGGACAAGCTGCAGGCGTTTAATTGAGGCCTGGTCCATACCCACGTATAGAGCGTTGCAGTAATCCAGTCTCGAGGTAACACAGGCATTAATAACCCTTTCTAGATCTTTAAAAGATAAATACGACTTGGTTTTGGCCAATAGTCTTATTTAAAAAAAGCAGGATTTGACTACGGTGCTGACCTGCTTGTCAAATTTAAAAGTACTAGTGAAGGTCACTCCAAGGTTCATGACAGAGGGGAGGATGTTTTAATTGAGAGAGCCCATAATATGAACCGGAGAGGCTGGAGGTTGGGGTCCAAAAAAGATGACCTCAGTCTTGCTCTCGTTGAGGTTGAGAACGTTTTTGCTCAGCCAGGATTGTATCTCTGTTAAGCAGTCCATCAACTGCTTTAGTGAGTGTTTGACATTTGCTTTGAGAGGCAGATAGATCCGTACATCATCGGCGTAGCAGTGGAAGGGAATATTGTGTTTAGTGAAAATTGAGCCTAGGGGCAGTATGTACAGTAAAAAGAGGATGGGGCCCAGGATCGAGCCTTGGGGAACCCCACAGGTAAGAGGGGCTTTAGCAGAGGAGAAGGCACCTACAGTAGCTGCACTGAGAAGCTGCAAGGGCAGAACCTGTGATGCCAGCGGACTGTTCAAGCCGTGACAACAGGATGCTATGGTCCACAGTGTCAAAGGCAGCTGTCAGGTCCAACAGCACCAGGACAGCTGGGCGACCTGAGTCGGCAGCTAAGAGCAGTTCATTAAAAACTCTTAAAAGGGCTGTTTCAGTACTGTGCATGGGTTTGATGCCAGACTGAAACTTTTCATGGATGCCATGCATGGTTAAAAAAGACTGCAGCTGGGCGTAGACTACTCGCTCCAGGGCTTTAGATAAAAAAGGTAGCCGGGAGATGGGCCTAACATTTACGAGAATGGAGGGTGCAGTAGAATATTTGAATGTATTCATGTTAGCTCCAAATGAATAAGCTTAAAAATGGGAATTATTTGGGTAAAACTGTGAGCTGGACTTTGGGCCATCACATGTGACTTCAGAGAGACCATATGGACTTTTGAGGACAAAGGGCCAGCGGGGGGAAGGTGGCCGCATGTCTTGACTTGCACTGTATGCAAATGCTCTCGCCACCTGTGAGTGGGGGAATTTAAGATTTGGGGTGTGGGATATTTGGGCTGCCAATCAAAGGGGAGAGATCGGATGATCCCTCCCATTGCTTTAGCATAAAGGCAGAACACACAACTGAATTCTCTCTCTTTCTGCTGGCTGGCTGACGTGATCACCAGGTAATTTGGGTTCCCAAGTATATTGTATTGCATGTATATTGTATTGTATGTATTATTGTATTGAATGTAATGATTTCTGGTGCATTGTAATATTGCCATTAAAGTAGAGTATTCTTGACTTGGTGGCACTGAATTCCTTCCATATAAAATAGCTCTAGACGGACGCGGAGAGATTTGAAACCTGGAGCGTAAATCCCTTTCAATATCTAACAAATGGTGAACCCGACGTGCAGGATAACGAGCTGAGGAGGAATTCAGACGACCGGATTGGGTCGGGAATAAGCGCTTTTAAACACCTCAGACAATCAGGCAGGGCCCTGCATCATTCTAAAAAAGATACAGACGCCTGTTATGTAAATCGATTGTCTGTGATTGAATACACTAACATTTTAGGATTGTCTGAAGGCGTTTCACAGTGTTTTTAAAGTTTAAATGGAATATACAATGCATATTTTAAACATAGTCGTTGATCGCAGGTAGATATAGTCCTGCGTGGCGTACATAGACAGTTACATATTAATTACAGTTTGGCGCGGATCTGCAGGTAGATATAGTCCTGAGTGGCGTACATAAGAGCAGTTTAGCGCGGATCTGTAGGTATTTTAGTCCACAGTGGCGTAAAGCCGGTGCAGGCTGTTGGGTTGCGTGGTTTGAGTCCCGCACGACAGACCTGGAAACCCGATTTCAGATCGGGTCGCCGTCTAGAACTGAGGGGTTTTTACAGGACAGACGAACGCTCAAAGCTAAAGGCCGGAGGTCTGTTTTATGGTAATTACTCAATATTGGCGGATCTCAAAGAAGCACTCGGATGAGTGAGGCTCATTTGTGGTCTGCTGCTGCCATCTAGTGGCTGAAAGGGGGTAGTACACCTTTGACATTTTTATATGAATTTAGCTTCAAGCTTGCTGACCGGTATTGAAGACGGGAAGCGCGTTAATAGTAACTACGACAATAGCCCAGTATATTAATACATGTGAGCACATATTAATTGAGTCAGATAAATAAAAGCGAAGTGAATATGGAACGACAGAATGCTAAAAACGATTCTGAAATTCCAGGGAGTTACCGGGAGCAATGGGAACAGATTAAGAGATTGATTTTAAGCGGTATCAAACAGGGGGCTAAAGAAAAGGCTTGTACTGATCTCCGATTCCTACACGATAAAATGATAACAGAGAATAGAGTGGGAGATGACGACACCATAGGTAATTTGGGCACAGCATTGAATGTATATGAAAGACAGATTGTAAAGCAACTTGCACACCTAAACGAACAGAAACCCAGATGGTTTGCTCGTAGCAAATGGAACAAACAGACGCAGGCACTAGATAGATTGAGGAGGGTTTGTCACAATGCTGCCCTCGCAATGATTGGAATTACAATTCCTCCCGTCACAGACCAAAATCTCCCGGGTGCAATGGCAATCCACAGCCCCATAAAAACAGATGAATTTAACACTCTTCTGTTCCCTCATGGTATTAGAGACACGGAGGTGCCTACAGATGGCGACATTCTGGACTATGTCGCAGAACGAGTCGAATATTTTAGAACAATGCAAAATAATGTTGTCTCTAACTCAGAGCAGAAATCTCAAACGGAGCCCAAACTAAATCCTGCTATTCTCACACGCTCCTCTCTCCTTTACCCGGATTTAGGTAGTTAGATTACACAAACCCCTCCCCCTTATTCTCAGACCAGGGGGGGGTTTCCCCGAGCAGGGACAGTCGACCACTTAATAGGGACCTCAACTCAGAACAATTGGCTTCCCTTCTGACAGATCTTACAGAGAGACACTCAGGCGCTACACAAACAGAGATAACATACACAGGCGCGCTGAGGAGGGGGAGAGAGGTGAGACGTCTTATCACCCATGTACGAAGGGGGACAGTGGTGAAGGGATAGCGGGCCATAAAAGGGAGAGGGACACAGCAATCCATGAAACTGAGGAGTTTTACGATAAAACAGGACAGGAAGAGAAAGACAGCAGGAGGGCAAGGTGCAAAGTTAAGCAGATATCTATGACAGGAACAATCAGTGAACTAATGGAGGTAGATCAGGTTCTTTCAATGCCTCGTAACAGATTAAGGTCTCACCACACCGCAGAACACCCAACCGAGCATGCCTTTATTTGTCCAGTAGTACAGGCGCCTTTAGTAGTCGCGCAAGATGGGAGAACGGCTTATCATCCTTTCACATTAGGTGACATACATGCGCTGATCGATAAAATGCCATTGCCTACTGAGGGAGGGAGACATTGGATGCGAAGGTTTGCGGACATGGCTGTAGGACAGACTATTTGTCTGGGAGATTTCAGGAGAATATTAGCACAACATACTTCCTATTATGAGGTAGAAAGAGTTGAGGATAGATCAGGAACATTGACAATGAAAGATGACGTGCCTATTTATTTTAATGATGTTCACAGCAAGCTGGGCAAAGCAATGAGAGAGCATTTCCCACAGACAGGGGGAGGTTACGGTTCACTGTCATTTACATTTACACCTGGAGAGGCTGCAGCAACCATGTTGCTCAGGGCACGCCAACAATACACAATGGCAACTGATTACGGTCCAGATAATAATGACCAACATATACAGATGTTCCGTAAGGCAGTGCTTGCAGCGGTGCCGAAAGAAATTAAAAGTCTGATGGAGGACAATCCAGAGGTAGATCAGTTAAACACACAGACGTGGGAACGTCATTTAGCCCATCATTTGAGTAGATTTAACAGACAACATGCAGAGGGAAAAACTGAGGAGTTTTACGATGAAGCAGGAGGCCAGTGTCGTAAATGACAGCTATGAGGACACTTTGAAGCAGGACGCCAGGGTCGTAAAGTTCCCAGGTCACAGCTCTCGCCTCTGCATCCTATGCATTACCATTCTTTCTTGATGTTTCTGAAAATGAAAACACAGTAAATGGGATTCTTTTTCAGAAAAGGGGGGGTTGTTAGACAATGGGTCAGTGTTACACTGAACAGAGTGGAAACTATTAATTTGATATTTACATTTTATAGTCTAAAATCTATTGTAGTATTTTTTTAGGTATCATAAAACAGCACTGTTTTAGCTTTTTAGGTCAAGTTAATTGAAGATTTGAGAATGTTAATTAGGCGTCCCTAAAAATGGTGGGATGTACTACACAAATTATCTGTTAAATTCTGATTTTAGATTAATCAGATGACATTTTTATACAGTCCTTTAATGACAGATGTTAAAAACCTGGACACTTATTTTTATTTTTATGCATATACTGCCATCAGGCATATATTTAAATCCAGAGACAGATGCAGTCTCTGTTTGAACAAATATCACAATGAAAAATAGTGGTAGCAAATCATCTTTATGTCAAATCATGTCGGGAAGAGATGAGGAGTTTTGTTTTGAAACAACATTTTGAACTGAGCCATGTTGGTTTTCAAAAAGCTGACTTTTCAAAATGAAACAGATCACTTTTGAGTGTACAGTAGCAGTTTGCATGGAGATTTATTTGTGAACACTACAGTAGCAGGATGTATTTACCTGTCCTAGGAAAGGGACAGATTATAAGTAAAAGACTGGTTAGAAATGGAAATAAGAAAAGGTTGTTGAAGGCTGAAGAGAAAAGAGAACAGATGGATAGAAGAAGACTGAAATAGATGGACAGGGCAAGATATTAAATGTGTTGAAGTGATATCTTGCTCAGAAGGATAAAAGGTGGTTAAAATACCACGAGTGAAGTGGGAAAAAGTATGTAGGAGAGAGAGAGAGAGAGACAAGACAATTAAGATGTTTGAAAAGATTAGAAAGAGTAAAAGTTATATAAAGTTAACTACTATTCTGGACAATGTCATATTGTTTTATGAGTAAAAAACATGAAATAAAATATATTACTAGATATAAGAAAACATGTGAAGAGACAGGCATGAAATGGTTAGACGCATTGCCCCTAGCTCTTATGTCAATCAGGAGCTCAATTAACAAAGGGACAGGTTTCTCTCCATTTGAGCTCACTCATGGTCACCAGTTCCCAGGAGCCCTGAGCGTAGGATTGAGGGATTTGTATCAGATTTCTCCACACAGGTTGCAGAGGCAAAAGGGGGACATCAGACCCAAGTGGCTGGGACCCAGGTTCTCTGGACCCCATCGGGCGATGCAGAGGACATCTCACGCTGTCCGCTTGGAAGGGAAAGGAGACATCTGGTACCACTGGAATCAGTGCGCAGTGGGGAAACCTCCAGGAAGGATGTGTGAAAGCTGTCATCTTCCGCGTGCTGGGCCTGATGTACCGGTCCAAGCAAGGGTGGCGACTCCACGGTGTGGGAAGCGTATCCAAGGACGCAGTATCAGGAGTTCCGGGTCTCGCCACGGATGGAAGTACCTGACACTACGCAGACAGTGAAACCAGGAAAGTGAGTGTTCACCAGAGCGATAAAGAGGAGGAGCAGGCACTCGCCAAAGGGGGAGGGTCCCTACCAAGCACTCCTGTCTACATCGACTGCAGTTAGAGTGGCGGAGAGACCATCCTGGATACATCTGACTGTGAGGCTGTTTTAAACCTAAAAGACAGAAACTCGCCTCTACTGTGGTGAAGTCTGGCTACAAAGGGAGGTGATTTCCAATAAGGGCACTTGTCTCAAACCAGTGAAGAAACCAACAGAACCCAGTAGAATTTAAAGAGTGGACGTGAGCAGGGAAACAGTAACGGGTCTGAGGGATAGAAACTGACGATGTACAGAGAAAGAATTAGACCATGGGGATTACATTAAAACATGTGCCTATACCAGGGGTCGGCAACCCCTGGCACGCGTGCCACCGTTGGCACGCGGCACCGTAACCAGTGGCACGCTAGAAATAAGTGGAATAAGTGTGACAAATATTTAAATTTAGGATCCTGAACCAGACCGCCGCCAGAGCGCGTCTCCCCGTTACGTGCAGAAGGAAGCCATGCAGCGCAGCCCCGCTCTCTTTAACTCCAGGCGATTTGCTGCTGCTTTCCACTGTGGTGTATAGTGCTGATCGTTTCACCACGGAGGAACGCACTGCTGCCGCGCCGGCACTTCACAAATTGCAGTAGCCATAATGAGCTGTTTTGGGGGAAATGTTGAAGTGCTTTCTTATCTGCATGCCAAATTACCTATTTCACAGCAATTGGCAGATATGCGCGACGTGTTATTTACGGTAAATTGATTTACGACTCCCGCCTAAAGATTCTTTTAATCAGTGACGGAGCAGGCCCGGTAGACAATGGCAGGTCCGCTACCTAAGAAATCTAAAATAAATGTACGGACATTCCAGCCCTCGTGGACAGAAGAGTGGGGTTGTGTGTTTCAGAAGGACCGTGCTGTGTGTACTTTATGTCTGGAAAATGTTGTCTGCCGGACGTCAAGTGTCAAACGGCATTTTGAGACCAAACACAAGACAACTTTCAAGGATGAGGCAGACAAGGCTGAATCCATCAAACGTGCCGTGTCTGGTTATGGGAAACAGGCAAACACTCTCAAAGCCTTTGCCACTGCTAACAATGATTCTACTGAAGCAAGCTATCGCATTGCTCATTGCATCGCGAAACATGGAAAGCCATTCACTGACGGTGAATATATTAAGGAGGCTTTCCTCTGTAGCTCAGAGGTTTTGTTTAATTCCTTACCAAACAAAGAGACAATAAAATCAAGAATAAAAGCAATTCCAGTGTCAGCCAGATCTGTTGAACGACGCATCGAGGAACTGGCAGAAAACGTTTGCGCGCAGCAGACAGCTGGTTTGAAAGAAGCCACGGTATTCAGCGTTGCACTGGATGAGAGCGTGGACGTGAACGACATACCACGCTTGGCAGTCATGGTAAGATACTGTGATTCGACTGTAAGAGAAGAGCTCTGCTGCTTAAATCAATGCCTGAAACAACAAAAGGTGAGGACATAGCCAAAGTTTTTATGGAGCATTTTGAGGAGCGAGGGATTGACATAAGCAAGATTTTTGCAGTGACAACAGATGGCGCTCCCGCCATGGTCGGGCGAAACAAGGGAGCAGTCACATTAATTGAGAAACAAGTCGGTCACCCCATCATGAGACTCCACTGCATAATACACCAAGAAAACCTCTGTGCAAAGATGTCAAATTCAGATCTTAACGAGGTCGTGGCCACAGTGGTGAAGATTGTTAACTTCATAGTTAAGCGATCTACTCTGACACACCGACAGTTCCAATCCCTGCTGGAGGAAATGGACAGCTCATACAAAGATCTCCCTCTCCACTCGGCAGTTAGGTGGCTAAGCTGTGGAAAAGTTTTGGAGTGGTTTGTTGGCTGCTTTGATTCCATAAAGGCCTTCCTGGCTGAAAAAGGCCAAGACTTTCCAGAGCTCGAGGACGAGAAATGGGTCGTGAAACTTATGTTTCTCACAGATATTACTGGACACCTCAACGAGCTCAATTTGAAACTGCAAGGCGCAGGTCAAACTGTTTTGGACATGTTTGACACATGGAAGGCTTTTGTTGGAAAGCTAGCCGTTTTTTCAGATGACGTGGCCACCTCCACTTTCCGCTACTTCACCCACTTGAGGGAGCTGTCCACGCAGCACAGCATCAGCACAGCTGAAATATGCAAATACATCAGCGAGCTGGAGTCGGAGTTTACAACACGATTCGGGGAATTTCAGAAGTATGGACCCATGTTCTCTTTCTTGATCAAACCCGACAGCTTTGATGGACATGAACTGGATGTATCTGTGATAGATTGGCTGGATACACAGGACATGATAATGCAGCTGATTGAGCTGAAGAGTTCAACACTGTGGATGACGAAGTTTGCGGAGTTGCGGAAACAGCTGGAAACCACGGCAAGACATGATCACAGCACTTGCATCTTCACCTGTTGGATATCTTTACCGGAGAAGTTCAGCTGTGTCAGGAAAATTGCATTGGCTTTGCTGACAGTCTTTGGCTCAACATATCTCTGTGAGCAGATATTCTCGCACATGAAGAGCGTGCTCAGCCCCTCCCGCAGTCGTTTGACAACTGACCACTCTGAAGCTTGTGTGCAACTTAAAGTGACAAAGTACGATCCGCAGATAATGGAGCTCAGCAAAGGAAAGCAGGGCCAGGGATCACATTGACTGGCTTATGTGTAGCACACATGACTCTGTTTATGTGTAGCACATGGCTTTGTCTAATGGAGCTCTTTGTCCCGGTCTCTTTTTTATTCTTCGAAGTGGATATTTTCATAAGCATAGCAGCATTGTTATATAGTGCTCATATTTCTGTTTGTTACATTTAATTCCCTTTTTTAACATTTGCTGCCCTTGCAAAACTTTGTATATGAGGGAGTCTCATTAAAAGCAGTATGCTGAAATGGCAAATGTGCATATCATTTGTTACCACAGGGCTTAAAACAAATTACATACTAAAAACGATTGGTTAAGTTTATTGTATTATAGTGCTCATATATAATTTCAATGTTCTGATTATGGGAGAAAAATGTTTATTAAAAATGTTGCTATGTAGGTTGCCTATATGGATGGAATAAAATCCGATGGAGATAAAACAAAATGGAAGTGGTGTCACAATTCAAGTTAATGTTGATATGGCACACTCAAGGCCGCCACTCCCCCTCGCGGAGGGAGCCTCATCTGATGCACAAATGCAGCGCACCTTTATGCCCTTATGCGGATATATGCACATAGAGTCCGGTGTGTGAGGAAAATGATTCCCTCCCTCCCCCCCAGCACTGGGCACGCTGATTAACAAGAACATTTCAAAATGGCACGTCATATCAAAAAGGTTGCCGACCCCTGGCCTATACAATCTACCTACCTCAGCCGTTTGGGTACTTTTGTATATGAATTTTTGATCTTTTACAATCATTTGTATTTTTCCAGGGTCTATGTTATTCCGGAATATAAACAGGAGGGATATGTTGGAGACATACTGTTGTCTCCACTCTTTGGGAAGTTTTAATGCACTGATATCATGTGTGGCTCTGAACTGTATATGACCTTGCAGCTGCCTCTCCTTATGATAGGAGGCAGGGCATTTCAGGTTGTTGATATTTATGAGAAGACAGACTTGCTGTCTCCTAAATATCTCATTTTGACTAAAGCGGAATGAAGTATACATGAAGTAATGTTAAAGCTTGAAGACACTGCAATTTTGCAGATTACAGATTAATTGAATCACCACTGTGAAGGTTATACCTTATGACGATTGACTATACTCAATCATTCTGATTGAAGGGTTTTAACTTTGTTGTTACTAAGTGATGTAATTGATGTATGGAGTTATTTACATATTTTGGTATTTCTAACACGGTCGTATGAAGTTGATATGTAGAGCCATTTCTGAACGTTTAAATAGTCTGAATCCCAGAACGAATGTGAATGTCTTGAAAGTAGTTGATTTATTAAATTTAAATCAAAAGGGGGATTGCAGTAGAATATTTGAATGTATTCATGTTAGCTCCAAATGAATAAGCTTAAAAATGGGAATTATTTGGGTAAAACTGTGAGCTGGACTTTGGGCCATCACATGTGACTTCAGAGAGACCATATGGACTTTTGAGGACAAAGGGCCAGCGGAGGGAAGGTGGCCGCATGTCTTGACTTGCACTGTATGCAAATGCTCTCGCCACCTGTGAGTGGGGGAATTTAAGATTTGGGGTGTGGGATATTTGGGCTGCCAATCAAAGGGGAGAGATCGGATGATCCCTCCCATTGCTTTAGCATAAAGGCAGAACACACAACTGAATTCTCTCTCTTTCTGCTGGCTGGCTGACGTGATCACCAGGTAATTTGGGTTCCCAAGTATATTGTATTGCATGTATATTGTATTGTATGTATTATTGTATTAAATGTAATGATTTCTGGTGCATTGTAATATTGCCATTAAAGTAGAGTATTCTTGACTTGGTGGCACTGAATTCCTTCCATATAAAACAGCTCTAGACGGACGCGGAGATATTTGAAACGTGGAGCGTAAATCCCTTTCAATATCTAACAAGGGGTCGAGATTTTTCTTTTTAAGTAGTGGCTTGACCACGGCATGTTTGAAGGCAGCTGGGACACATCCTGAGCTGAGAGGTGTTTCCAAGCAATAAAACACTTGCTCCAACTGATTAAAAAACATCTCTGAGAAGGCGAGAGGGAATGCTGTCTGAGGTGCAGTTTGTCGGCCGCAGGTGCTTGACTACATCCGAGAGAGAAGAGAGGGATACAGGCTCAAAGTGGTCGAGGACAGCAGGGCACAGAAAAGGATCAGGGTCTGGGGTAGCACTAGTGTGGGCTAGCCTAAGAGCATATTTTTTCAATGAAAAATGTAAGAAACTTATCACAGAGAGTAGTCGATGGCACAATTGGAGAAAGATCACAGGGATTAATGATCGAGTTGAGGACATTAAAAAGAACCTGAGGTTTATGGCTGTTTCTGGAGATTAACAGAGAAATGTGCTCTGTGTTTGCTGCTTTGACTGCCGTCTGGTAGTCGGAAAGGCAAGCACGAAGGATTTCTAGTGAGACATGGAGTTTATCCTTTTCCCATTTTCTCTCTCCACGCCTGCAGGTGCGTCTGAGAGCACGAGTACAGTCATTGAGCCACGGCTCTAAGAGAACTTTGGTGCGTCTAAGCGTAAAAGGAGCAACAGAATCCAGTATTAGTGTGCATGTCGAGTCAAACATGGAGATAAGCTCATCAGCACTAAAAGCACAGTTCACCTCTAATTTACAGATCGAAGAAGCATTAAAAACATCTGAAAACTGTGAGGCAGTCAAGAGGTTAATTGAACGCAGACGACGTGCAGGGGCACGTGATTTGACTCCCGCGGAAGGGATCGAGGTTGTAAACAGAACCAGTAAATTGTCTGAGATACACGTTCCTGCACAGATTTCATCCAGAGAGACAGACAGTCCAAACGATAATACTAAATCTAAGGTGTGTCCTTTATCGTGTGTTGGGCCAGCAACGGACTGAGTGAGACCAAAATAATCAAGGAGATTTAAAAAATCCCTAACCAGAGGTTTGGACTCGCAACACACATGGACATTGAAGTCTCCGGAGATCAAAACACGATCATATTTCACCATGATCCCGGACAGAAAGTCAGAAAAGTCATTGATGAAATCCTTATTGCACTTTGGCGGAAGATACACGACTGCGCAGAGTATAGGCGAGACCGGGTTCAGTTCAAAAAGCTGCAACTCAAAGCTAGCATAGCTAGTTACAGGGTGAAGCGGCATTGGAGGCTAGCTCTAAACACTGATGCTATGCCCCCACCATGGCCCCTGGCACGGGGGGGAGCTGAAGAATGTACAGTCAGGAGAAAGAAGTTCAGAGAACGGTGTATACTCTGGCTGGGGTGTAGCGCTGGAGGAGTTCAGCTATATAGGCCGGAGCCAGCCCATTTAGTGCTTTAAAAACAAATAAAAGGAGCTTAAAATCAATCACCAGCGTGGACCCAGGTCTCCGTCAGAAACATAAAATCCAGTTCACGAGAGGTGAAGACGTCGTTTAAGAGGAACGTCTTGTTTGCTATCAACCGAGCATTTAGCAAAGCCATGCAGAGTTTTCTCTCCGGAGGTGCCGAAGGTGTAGTGCATCTCAGCTGACGAAGATGTGCGCCGCGCGGACCGGGAGCAGTCAGTCGGGCAGGAGGAGCTGCCAGCGGGTCCAGCAGAGGCCGCAGCTCCGGAAAGACAGGGCGAATCCACCGAACCCTCGGATGGCGTGCAGCGGGAGGGCCATGACATCCGAGGCGTGAATAAGTCCCAGAAGAAGCTGTCAGGTATGTTTTTTGATGGACCAGCGCACCACCACGCTTTCCCCGTCGTCTAAAGCGCTTTCGGCGAGGCAGGATGCAGGGCAACCGGCGCAGGTAGGTGGGAATATCTGACAGTAGAGGGGGGGGGGACGATTTATGGTTGCCAGATGTAGGTTTGGGCAGCAATATCAACTCCAGTGAGGGTCTGAGGTGGAGGAGAGCTTGGCGATCGTAGACGAGCAGAGCAGAGACATTCTGACAAACATAAAATAAAAGCAGGATAGCTAAAGGCAGAGAGCTGAGGGAACGACGAGCCGACACAGGTGCCATCTTCCCACACACTGGTCACAACTGTACGATCTCTCCGTCTATTGATCTGTAGTTAAAAAAAGTGAGATCCCTTAGCACAATACCACATCAGTTGCACCACTTATGTGACAGAAAAGAAGAGTATGTGACAGACAAGAATAGTCAATTCTAATGTCTAACATTTCATGTGGAGAAAGAGATTGATTGTGCGTTGATCTGTTGGTAATGCCTCGGGGTTCCGGTGGACATGTAAACAGATGCATAATGCTGCGCTATACTTTGCGGCCTCACCAGGTTGCATAGCGACGCTTATTGTTTAGGTGTCTTGATAAGCAGGTAGTCATATCATTAGCTAGAACTAGCTAAATCTGATATGGACATAAACGCGAGTGAAGTCTAATCTGATGGGAGAGAGAGATGCATGCAAGTCCACACGCAGCTCTGCATGATCACCTGCAACACACACACTTCAGGTTAGAATATCACACGTAGCTATTTTAATTACCTCTCAAACTACCTAAACTAGTTATAGATATTTATTTTTACTGTCGGGTCACTCATTACTGGATCCGCGAGCTGCATGATACTGACGGGCTGTCAGGAGTAGGGTTGGGTACCGAGAACCGGTTCGGAACCGGTTCCAACATTTAAATTCCAATGGCATCATTTAGAAATGTGAATTTCGGTTCCACTTTTCGATGCCTGAGGAAATGTTTCTCGCCGCTCTCCGTAGCCTACTGTATGACTGCGGCGGGGCGGGAAATGTAGCGTTGTACCCAGGGGCGGACTGGCCATTGGGAATACCGGGAGTTTCCCCGGTGGGCCGGTGCTTTTTTTTGCCTAAATCCTACCGGCCCACATTTGTAAGTGTTCTGGCCCAGCCCAGCCCAGTGGGGTGTGGCCAGGGTTGGGTTGTAACGGAATACATGCAACGGCGTTACGTAATCAGAATACAAAAATCAAGTAACTGTATTCAGCTCGCGTTACATTTGAAAAACGAGTAATCTGATTACAGTTACTTTCGTAAACCTGAAGTGAATACATTTTGGAATACATATTGGAATTATTGGTGGAAAGATTTCCTCACCACATTTAATATTCATTACTAAAGGTACAGCCGAATCATCACAGCGCACAAAACCGTGCAGATGTACCAAAAAGGGGAGCGTTTGAAAAAAATGTGCGGGTCCGCTCAGTGAAACAATAACAACGTAACATGGAGGAACAAAAGTCTGCATTTAAATCGTGTGTGTGTTTTTGTGTGTGTGTAGAGGTGTGTGTGGTTAAAACACATCAGCCACACCGCTATTTAGCCTTTCTAATGATTCTGAAGGTAAACACAGTGAAGGCGGTGCGTGAAAGGCACTGTGCGCTCCTCTTCTCAGAGGCTGAGTTAACCCTCCCGCTGCCTCCTGGTGCTGCAGAGATTTCATGAAGTGAAGGAGGTTTTCCTTCTATAAAACAGCTGTGGGCAGCAGATACTGTGAGAGTCACAGACATGAATACATAGATCAAGGCAGACTGGTGCACACACTCTCCTGTTTTGCCAATCCGGTGCTTAAACAAATATAGCTCTACACCCGTGGCCGAAATGTCCTTAAAATGAAGTCCGAGTTCGACATTTTAATTCATGTCCTGCCAACACTGGCAGGACAGAAGGCAACACGCCCTTTCTAAGCCATGTCCTCACATCCCAAGCTGCATCCCCAAAAAATGTATTATGTTGTTACAACAGGGTTCAGGGGGAGTGGCTGTATGGCTGTACCCGTAGTAGGGTTGCCAGAAACTGACCATGACCAAAATCGATTATTCGGCAGCCCTGGCGAATAATAATCGATTATTCGACCGACCGACCACCCCCCCCTCCGCAGAAGAAAAAAATAAACTCAGACAAAAGGAATTCCGTTTTTTTTTTTTACTGGAACATGTTTAACAGTACAAACAACATAAACGACAAATAAACCTACATCAACATGATGTTGGTTTATTTTTTGTTATTTTCTAAAGTGCCTGCCATCACCTTTATTTGGAGATGCGCGCACAATGTATTTATTGCAATGCTGCCATTATTAAATACAGGCTACAGCTTCAATTAATAATAGCAGTATTGCAATACATATTATAGCAATTTATTTATTGCAATGCTATTATTAATACAGGCTGTAGCCTGTATTATTAATAATAGCAGCATTGCAATAAATACATTGTGCGCGCATCGCGCATCTTCAAATAAAGGCAATGACAGGCACTTTAGAAAATAACAAAAAATAAACCACCATCATGTAGCCTGTATTAATAATAGCAGCATTGAAATACATGTCCTTCACTAGCATATTGGTGATTAGTGCAGTTATTTTACCTGCACGCATGTCATCACAACGACGTGGCCTCGAAGTAAAGTTGGTAATGACCGGCTGTGCTGCGTCTTTCTCTGTAACCTCTTTGGCGTGCTTGCACTCAAATGCGAACGCATTGTTGAGGTTGAGCTACGATATACCAACGTCTTTTCGCAGAGCTTGCATTTCACTTCCTTTGGACTTGTAAGTTCAAAGTAGTTCCACGAGGAACTCTTTTTACCTGCCGCTTTGCTCATCTTTAGTCGCACGTGTGGGGGAGAGCGGGGGTGGGGTCGGTGTGTAGCGTGCTGCAGCAGTCTGCTCTGCACGCAGGCTTCCTCCAAGTTTACAGTAGAACAAACTGGTGGTGTGACCAATGGCCATTTACAATTATTAATACTATTACTATTATTAGCATTAGTCTATATTTTGGTTGAAACTAAGCCAGGAAAAAAAAAAATTAAACATAAATAATAAAAAAAATATATAAATAAAATCGATTTTTAAAAATAATATTCGATTACGGAGACTGTAATCGAATAATCGAATAATCGCTGGCATCCCTAACCCGTTGGATAGAAAAGGGGGAAGTGACGTCTGACTCAGAGGTCGCGCGGCTGTGGAGAAGAACGTGTTGCCCACATTCTGTTACTGAGTTTAGGTTTATTGTTTTGGGTGCAGTCACTTTTCCCTCCACTTGCTGTTCAAATAAATGTTGAAAGAAAAAGTTAATCTGTTTACAGTTCTGTTTTATATGGGTGTTGAAGAAGAAGAAGAAGAAGAAGAAGAGGGAGGGATGAAACCCTCTTTAATGGTCACACATGCAGAGCACACAGCACACACAGTGAAATGTGTTCTCTGCTTTTAACCCATCCTATTACCAGGAGTCTAGTACTAGGAGCAGTGGGCAGCTATTGTACAGCGCCCGCGGAGCAATGGGAGTGAGGGGGGAAGGGGGATGTCCGGTGCCTTGCTCAAGGGCACCACGGCAGGAGGTGAACTGGGACCTCTCCAAGTAGAAGTCCACACTCCAAATAGGTCTGGTCGGGGACTTGAACCGGCGACCCTACGGCTCACAGTCCAAGCCCCTACTGACTGCCATAGATTTAGTCCCTAATTTTGCTCTCAAAATGGACCAGATTGATGCATTTAACTTCAACATTTAAAAAAAAATCTTCCCGGGGGAGCTTTCCCCCGGACCCCCCAAGAGGAGGTGAGGTCCATCACCTGCCCACACCCCCTGTTAAATTGTCTCACCCACATTGAGGATGCTTCCTACGCCCATGTTTTATTCCATGTGTCAAGTCAGGCAAATTGGGTCAAAATGTTATTGCATCAGTGATCTGTTAACATTAAAATCACTAAATATATGCCGTAACTATTATGCTCTAGGCAACTCAAGGGCTCAGGTAATGTGATTACTATATGAATAATGGTCCAAAATAACATTAAATGCATAGGGTTTTTTGTTAAGTAACATACTTTCGTCGCCGGCAGGCCGATACATGCCGCGCATTAAGTGGGCCTGTCTGTCAATGAATCCCCGGGCCACTTTTTCCCCCCAGTCCGCCCCTGGTTGTACCCATAGATATATATAAACCATGATATAAACACGTGTTATATCATAGGTTTATATATATCTATGGTTGTACCTACACTTCAGTGACGTGCGGTGAGGTTCATGGCTGGTGAGGCACTGACTCTTTCAGAGTCAGATTTACAAATATTATATTTTGACCTTAATCGAAATGTTCGGTTATTTTCAAAAGCTTTTTTAGTCTGATGCTTCGATTCATTTTAAACAGACTGTTCAACAAAAGGATACCCAAAATCTAAATATTGGATTGTTCTTTCTTAGTAAGATCCCATGTTCATTACAATTGTGGTCTTACCTTGACTTGAAGATGAAGTCTATGCTATCCTTCTGGACAACAATCTCCATTACATTTTTGTAAAAGTCCTCCTTATCTCCCTCTAGTTTCAAAACAAAAGTCTAGTTTGTTGTTCGCGTCTACCGTCTCTGTGTAGAATAACAGTAGCAACAAGAACCTGTGGGCTCACGTGCGCCCCCTTCAGTGCGGCAGAGGTTGTGGCTGCCTCTCCAGGTGCTTTTTTCATTGCCGTTGTATGATGAGACCAGCGAGCCTAAATATCATATATACGTGAAATAAGTTATTTAGAGACTAAATGGCGAGGATAAATAAAGTAATAAATAAATAAATGTAATAAAGGGATCCCCAAACATTACATTGGTGACATACAGTGAGATGGTAACAGGCATGCGCTTAAGGCCCACTTTCCAGCCAGTTTATGTGGGGTGACGCATTCTGAGGTGAGGCAGAGCTCATCTGTGCCTCACCTCACCCCACAAAATAAGTGCCCGCGCTACATTAGTGCCCGCGCTCCAGCCAGTTACAGTGGGATTACGTGAGGCAGAGCTCGTCCCTGCCTCACTCCCATGTAGTTGTAGCGGAGCTCGGCCAATTTGCTGATTTTGACTATAAAAAGCGATTGGAATCATACAGAAATCACACTTACAACCAGTGTTGTGCTAGTTACTGAAAACCAGTAACTAGTTACCATTACTAGTTACTTCATTTCAAAAGTAACTCAGTTACTTTACTGATTACTTACACCAAAAAGTAATGCGTGACTGTAAAAAGTAACTTTTTAGTTACTTTTTTTTTAAAAAGGCTCCCATTAATGCCCTTATAGCCTTCATTTCAGTACTGTTATTGCATTGGAGAATAATACAATCTGTTGATCAACTTGACATGCATTATATGCAATCTGGATTGCATGGATATTAATTAGCTGGCTTTCCATTTTTGTATATTCTTTCTCCAGGTAGTTGGAAAAAGTTTTCCGTCCCATATGCCGCGTGCCTCCCGGACATGGTATCATGCTAACTATCTCCCTGAAAGCGGGTGACTCCACTGTAGCAATAGCCTGCATGTGTTCTACAACATACTGTGCAATGGCTTTATCGACTTTTCCCTGGCTAGCAGTCCCTTGGTTAAAATCCAGCCGCTGTTGCTTAGGTGGAGGTGGAGTGGCGTCGGCTGAGTCTGGGTCTGTGCCGGTCTTAGTTACTAGCTTCGTCCCAGCATGTTGTTTTTGCAGATGTTTTAAGAGATCTGAATGACTGGTTTGGGCAGTAGGTAGACTCTTTGACCCGCCAGGACACAACTTACATTTAACAGAAACTTTCTTTTCTTTGTGCTCGACAAAAGTGAAATAGTGAGAATATCTCCAGGTGGAGAAACTAGACTTGGGCTCCGCCGCCGCCATGATAGTCTTGTTAGTAAACAACACAAACACGCCCACAGCCCGTCTCCGCATGTGATGCAGGAAGTATTGAAGTACATTTACTCAAGTACTGTACTTAAGTACAGTTCTCATCTCTGTTCGCCTGGCTGTTGACTATATAAAAGAACTAACGCAGTAACGGAGTAACGCACCATGTAGTAACGGTAACTGAGTTACTGAATTTAAAAAAGTAATGCGTTAGAGTACTAGTTACTGCCAAAAATAACGGCGTTACAGTAACGCGTTACTTGTAACACGTTAGTCCCAACACTGCTTACAACACAGATCAGTGGAGACATTTTATTATTATTACTATTTAGTTTTTCTTTAGTTGTTTTTCCGTTACATTGGAGTATGACAGGTGAGGCTCTGCCTCCCCTGACTGCACGTCGCTGCTACACTTCCTACAGCGTAACCTGAGACAATGGTTGCGTTCGGATAGTTTAAAAATCAGCTCCAATGTTCTAACCCTATCTCCTATTCCTTGACCTTTGAGTGAAACGTCATGGGGTAAAGGGATAGTGGATAGGAGAATTCAAAAGGATTTAGGAGAAGAGACTGCGGTGCTTTAGAGAATCCGACTGCACTTTCACTATCCGACGTGTTTATGATGCGCCAGCTGACGTAATTTTGTGCGTCTGCTGCTGTGGGGAAACTATGGAAACTACAGTTTTCTATACAGCGGACTACAACATGGATGTTTGATAAGAACGAGGGACTACTGTAAACTCATCTACTCTGCACCGTGCTCTGATGCTGTTGCTTTGCTTTATGAACGTGGACAACAGAGAAACATATTCTTCATGACCAAAGTTGGAATTGAAATAAAAAAGGAAAGTGAAACTTAGGCTCGTCACCCTCTCCCTCCGGTCCACATTGATACAAAAAATGATCCCAGTATGATTGTATGAACTATGAAAATATCTTAAAATCAATACAAATGTATTTATTATAAACGTTAGTCCTTAACACCTATCACTGTGTACATCACCATTCAAACATCTTTTAAAAGTTGAACAAACCCCCCACAGCTCAGTAAAGACTGTGAAATGTTGACTTTATTTGATCATTTCAGTAAAAACTAACGTTCATATCTCTTTTTGATTATAATACTGATGAACGTTCAAAACAAAGCACTTAAGCAACTTACCACATACATTTTAAAATGCTTAATAAGCACCGTAACTTTCATGATATAATTTCTCCTCATAATCGATTGTTTCCGTGAACGGCCGACTGTTGTGTGAAGTCAAATGCTGCGGCTGCAAGGCATTGTGGGGCAGCATTTTCTCCTCTCCTTTCGGTTAGGGAGGTCCAGTGGTTCCTAAGCTAAAGGAGGTTATAAAGGACGTTTGAAACCTCCTTTCCTATCATCTCTAGAGAATTCGAACGGCACTTATCATGGCCGCCACGGAGGGACCTCCGGGTCATTTCACTCCGTTAGGAAGGTTCCTAAGCTAAATGGACTATTCGACTGCAGCCCAGGGCCGGCCGTCGTACTGGCATTATAGATGTTCGCCTAGGGCGCCAGATCTGTGGAGGCGCTGCGGAGACAGCTCTGGGAGAAAAAATGTTTGATGCTCATCCTAATTTTCGGCCTTGATCTAACAACATTCATAATTAAGTAAATGTAACACCCTTTTCATCCCGGTTACACTTTTCATTTGCCCTGTTCGATGGGCGCTGTAAGTGATGAAAATGGGAGATGTTGGCTTATCTGGCACCCGCAGCTCATAGCCAAAGTGCGAGTGAGCGTGGGAGCGAGCGAGGGAGAAAGGGAGGGTGCACCGGTACGCGCTGTTGTTATTAGCATCTGGTGCTAGCTGCTCTAACGGATATTAGAAGAATATGTTTCTACAATGATGTGGAGGGAGAGTCCTCTCCAGTCAGACTGATGCGGCTTTCACACCAGCGCTTTTCCCTTTTCTGCTCCCGCTCTGTTCACATCGCCCAGAGCCCGACTGGTGCTGCCGCGTCATGACGTCACCGTTTACATCGCTGATTTGCTCCCCAACGGCAACAGCAACAACAACAGCAACAACGGGGAACTGCGTCGGGTCGATGATCGTGTTGCTTTTAATAACACGAAGCCAGATTAAATTAAATAACGATTTCTCCAACCTTATACTTTTCTCCAGAGTGCCGTGGTTCATTGTTTATTAATGTGTTTCTGCGGCATTTACCGACCGCTGCAGTGTTGGCTGCTCTTCCACGGGAGTTTATTCTCCCGTTAGCTCCCGGTTAGCTCACACTGCAGCGGCCGCTCCAAAGTATTCACTGTCCGACTCACACAAGCAGCTGATACATATCCCCAGTTCCCCTTAGCCTAAGTGAATGTGTGTCAGTCTGAATTGACGCTGTTTGGCATCACAACGCTGTTATGAAAGTTTCCCTGGTATAAAATGGGTGATGTTAGCATAGCAACCGAAGCTAAACTGACTACTTGCTATTGCTATCCTATTGTGGCATATACCGTTTTCTACAGGCACATTTTACCGGCATATTTTTATTATGATACTACTTGTGATAGTCGGACATGACAACCTGTGCAGCCCATGTATTGATTCCATCCGATAGCTGCTATAAAACAAAACGTCTGCCTCTCTCCACAATAGGGTTGCCAACCGTCCCGTATTTGAGCCAAAAGGGGCGTGTCCCGTACGGGACTTTGTTTGTCCCGGACTCCCGTGTAAAGGGAAAAATAAAAAATATTTTTCTGTTTGCCCGCAATGCAGTGTGTCTGGCTGCGTGCCTGTGTGTTTGTGTGCTGTATGAGAAGGGCGCTAGGACCGCTCAGTTGACAGGGCAGGCACAATGCTCGCACACTTGTGTGTGTGTGTGTGTGTGTGTGTGTGTGTGTGTGTGTGTGTGTGTGTGTGTGTGTGTGTGTGTGTGTGTGTTTGTGGGTGTGTGCAGGCCCGCACCTCCCTACACGCAGACCACGCAGACTGTGTGTGGGTGTGAAGGTGTGTGCAGGCCCGCCCCTCCCTACACGCAGATCACGCAGACTGTGTGTGTGTGTGTGTGCGTGCGTGCGTGCGTGCGTGCAGGCCTGCCCGCCCCTCCCTACACGAAGAGCACGCAGACTGTGTGTGTGTGTCTGAGACCAGCTCTGCTCCCATTTCCTCGCATAGAATCGAAAACAGATGGCTCTTTAACGGTCGCGTATTCATTCATATGAACGTTAGAATATATAATTATTTGACAGCGACCGGTTGAGAAACGCTGCTACTACTGATTGCATCCATGAAATATTGCATAGGTGTGTGTGTGTGTGTGTGTGTGTGAGAGAGTCAGTCAGCTGATTGCTGGGAAAATGGTTGGTTGAAGGATAACATTAAGTCTAATAATGATGTACCGTGCATGTTCACATCATGTATACTTTGCATTACTTAATACCATTTTTCAAATATTTAATTTTTTAACATTTTGGACAAAATAGCCAATTGTACATCGAGGTGTCCAGATGTCCCTATGTGCCCACCTATCCGATTTGAACATGCTGATGTACAATGTGATGTAGTAGCCTAATGCAGGTGTAAGACCATTGTGTTTGTATTGTGTTATAGGTATGCATAGTTTTCTATGCATTTTGAGGGTTTTGGGGGGTTTGACTCCCAAAAACATTTTCGAACCCTAGGGGCTGGCTCCCCCAAAATAATTAAATAACATAACCCTAACCCTAAAACCGAAATAAAGTAACAAAAAAAAGTAACTAAATCCGCCAGAAACCCGAAAATCTTCGCGCGCACGCGCGCTGGGTACACATACATGTGTCCCGTTTCTCCATTTCTGGAAGTTAGCAACCCTACTTCACAATGATCAATAACAGTGAACGGATGGTCAAAGTAAGGTACAAATAAACAGAATCACACGAAGCCTGGTTAGTGTTGCCTGACTTTATAAAGTGTGTTTATAAGCACTACTGCTTGTAGGCAGGCATGACAGTCGACCCATGTTCAGGGGAGGTGGGTTTAGTTTCCTGCACGCCTCGACGTAAGAGAGACGTAAGCAACGCCACCTCTTAGCTCCGAAGCTCTTGCCTCTAGACCAGGGGTGGGGAACCTTTTTCCTCTCAAGGGCCATTTCAATTTTTCCAACATCCTCCGAGGGCCGTACACATGATTGAACTCTGCTTAAAAATACTAAAATCACAGTCCATTCATTCGGCCTTTCTTTCATGCTGTGCAAAGAAAAAGCAACCTCTTAATCCAGATATTTGACCATGACTCATGCATGCACGTGCACGGTTGTGGCATGACCACCCAAACAGAAATATATGGACACAAGATGTGTGCAAATCATAGGTGCAAATGTATTTAGTTTCCTATCCATGTGAACATGATTTAAGTGGGGACCTAACCTCCTCTAGGGGGGTGTTCTCCCCCGGGAAGATTTTTTTCTGGTGCACTTTGAGAGCAACATTAAGAGATCTATGGATACATCTCTCAACACCCATATAAAACAGAACTGTAAGCAGATTTTCTTTTTCTTTATGGATATTTTACAAATCACTCCCCTTTCAAACTGTATTCTTGTTTATTAATAACAACTTTTTTTACAGTCATATAGTATTTTATACCTGTTTACTTTATTCTCTTATTTTTTTATAACTATAATGATCATATAAAGATGTGCCTTTACCTCACTGGTTGGAGAAAAAGCTTCTTATATTCGTTAGCATAGCTAGCTAACCAGATGCTAATAACAACACAGTTATTGACTTTATGATCAGTATGACAGATGAACAGACCACTGGGCTTTCAACTAAAGACACAGCCACGCAAAAACTGCGGCATGTGTACGGCTCCTTATGGGTACTGCAATTTGTGGAAGTGGCGGAGCGGCGTTCTGGTGCTCTCCGTCAGAACCTTGGTCAGAACTGCATCCCTGTCAGACGAGACTTATACCACGTGATGACACGTTAGGCTCATGATGTGTTCAAGGACCCTGACCTTGGCCAGGAAAAACAGGCACTCCCTTGTTTAATTTTTTTGCGGTCTAGATTTCTTTCATTTTTTTCTTTTTTGCGTGTGTTTATAAAGCAAAAGGTCTCGCGGGCCGTATACGGCCCGGGGGCCGGAGCTTCCCCACCCTTGCTCTAGACCGACAATTTTTTGGAGCTGGAAGTGAACCGGATTCCGGAGCTAAGAGGCGGCGCTGCTGCGGTGTGAACAGGAAAAACCGGCACTTTTCAGGCTCCAGCTCCGAGCCGGAGCTGAAAACGCGTTGGTGTGAAAGGGGCATAAGTGGCTGATAACTACAGCTCAGTGAGGTAAAGGACTCTGAGTGTTTAGATAGTTCACTTTAGTCTAATTATCTCAGTGAGTCTCAAACGTTTTGATCACAATTTATGTAAACACATATTTCCAAGGCACTCCTTTATAATTATTGGGATAAAACAGGTTTGAAATCATTCCAATGTATACTATAGGACAGTAAACCAGACATATTGTTTTAAACTGGAGATAAAAAAAAAATTACAAAAATAAAATACGTTACATGTATTTGTTATTGGCTATGGTAGGTTATTGGTTATGTTCACATACTTATTTAATTATTAAAATGTAAACCAATCGTTTTCATATGGGTGTTTAGAGTTGTAGGCTACCCCCTAGATCTAGGCTGAAGTCCAATAGTCCATTTAGCGAACCTTCCTAATGGAGTGAAATGACCTGGAAGTCCCTCAGTGGCAGCCATGATAAGTGCCGTTCGAATTCTCTAGAGATGATAGGAAATGAAGTTTCAAACTTCCTTTATAACCTCCTTTAGCTTAGGAACCACTGGACCTCCCTAACCGAAAGGAGAGGAGAAAATGCTGCCCCACAATGCCTTGCAGCCGCAGCATTTGCGTCACACAACAGTCGGCCGTTCACGGAAACAACCGATTATGATGGAGAAATTATATCATGAAAGTTACGGTGCTTATTAAGCATTTTAAAACGTATGTGGTAAGTTGCCAAAGTGCTTTGTTTTGAACGTTCATCAGTATTATAATCAAAAAGAGAAATATGAACGTTAGTTTTGACTGAAATGATCAAATAAAGTCAACATCTCACGTCTTTACTGAGCTGTGTGGGGTTTGTTCAACTTTTAAAAGATGTTTGAATGGTGATGTACACAGTGATAGATGTTAAGGACTAACGTTTATAATAAATACATCTGTATTGATTTTAAGATCTTTTCATCAATCATACGTATTGGGATCATTTGTATTAATGTGGACCGGAGGGAGAGGGTGACGAGCAGAAGTTTCACTTTCCTTTTTTATTTCAATTCCAACTTTGGTCATGAAGAATATGTTTCTCTGTTGTCCACGTTCATAAAGCAAAGCAATATGGCGTTATATTTGTGCCACGCAATGAAACTTGAAAATTGTTGAGCACAGAGAAATATATTTTCTCTCATAAAACTCCTGCTCCGTGCGCAAGCAGACCGCTGCACGCGCTCTCTCTCCCTCGCTCGCTTGACCTCTCCAGCCTGCGTGCGCTCAGCTTTGCCTGCGCTAGCTCAAGTTGTCACAGCGTTACAAATGTGCCACAAAAGCAACCAATCGGTGAACTCGAGAAGGTCAATTCTGATTGGCTGGTCCAGCGCCATGTAGAGAGAAGAGTTGCGACAGCGGAAGTCCAAAATGCTTGATCGTCACGTAGTTCAGAGAGACTCAGAAAGTTCCCGGAAGTTCGTGGCGGGCCATTTGAATCACGATTTGAATGCATTAATAACAGGATAGAAATGCAAATTTTTGGTAATTAGTGGTCAATAAAGGTTTTTATTTGCAATATGTATACAACAAAGATATGTGTATGTAGTTACATCAATGTGTTTTTTTTTTTTTTAAAGTAAAATGTGCTAATATTTGAGGATTAAGATAAAATAAGAAAAAACCCTTTAAAAGTTGGACTGTTGTAGCTTCAGTGGTTCTCAGGTTACAGTTATATAGCTGTGAATAATACTGTAAACTAACCTGTGTAAAGCTTTCTCAAATAAATGTAATTTTTTTGGTGGAAGAAGCATGTATCATCTTTTTACCCTGCCCCTCAAAGAATCGGAATTGAGAACCGTTAAGAACCGGAATCGAAAAGTAGAATCGTAATCGGAATCAGAATCGTGGAAATTCAAACGATACCCAACCCTAGTCAGGAGAGGGAGAGAGCGCTCCGTTTATTATTCCTGTGTTATTATAAATTACTGTACAATTTTGAATAATGTAGTTCATCTACTATAATTAGTTTGTTTAATATCGAACCATATAAATTTGTTTTAAAGCTCAATAAATAACAAAGAAGACCTTTGACCGGCACTTTTCTCATTTTGTCCGGAAGATATAAACTTTAACGGACATGTTGACCGGAAAAAGAAAAAAGAATTCTAACGGAAACTCTGCACCGGAGACACATATTTATGTAGAAAGACATCGAAAAGTGCATTTTGCATGATAGGAAACCTTTAAGATAAGATAAGAGGTACTTTATTGATCCCAAATTGGTACACTTTTGCGAGGCAGCAGCATCAAAAAACAACAAAACAAGGCATTGCACATAAGTAGAAATTAAAGAGTAGAAATAAACAATACTAGACTTTCAACATCTTAAAATAGAATTAAAACAGCACTAAAAAGTTGAAAATATACAGTAGACTGTGAAGAGAAAAAAAATCTATAAACTCGGTTAGTCAGAACTAACAAACCTTTTAGGACAGACAGTTTTACAGTTTTGAACGTATTTCGTTTGGAAAATGATGTTATTCTAGCTAGCCTATGACTGCTCCAAACTTGGATTTTTTGGGGAAAAAAGGAAACAATTCAGGATTTGGGAAAACTGATTGTAATCGAGGACTTTCCCGAATTTCCAGACATATGTTGTCTCTAAGATGCTGCTTATTATCAGGTATAATACCTATGCTATCCATTAAGTTTAAGTTTAGCATGCCAGCACAAGTTCTGGTTTTAAACTTTCTACTGTAAAAACTGAAAGACGGTTGGACATCATGATGAAGCTGTTTTGTAACATTTCATTAAAACAGTGTTTTTCCACTCACTCGCCATTTCACATGAGTGGAGATGGCTTGGGGAACTCTCATAGAAACTAAAAATCCCTTCATCAACGGAAGGGAGGGGTAAAGCGAGAGGCATGAATATGTATTTGAAGTCGAGACGGTGGAAGTGTTTATAAGATCATTTGTTATTTCAACACCATTTCCACTGAATAATGTTTCCAATTGGGTAGATAACAACACCCCCAAACTTCCTTCGAGTACAGAATTGGTCTCTGTGTACTAGCGTTCAAAAGCAGACATGGACAGATGGACACGAGTATGCTAACACATCCGGAGACACAACTTTTGATGTCATTACTCTCTTAACAGAATGTAAAACAATGCAGTAAACATATTTATGCAATTGTCATGCTCTTTCAGTTTCAATACATTGTGTTTGTAATGCATTCCTCTCGTCATATCATTTAAACAGTGGCTTTTCCATATCTTGTGTACTTTTTGAAAGCGAGATCCGTGTATGAAGTGTGTGTAGGAGGGTTGATCTTGTGCCCTTAGCCTTTGATATCATCCAATCAACACTGAGTAGGCGGGACACACATGTGAAGGAGAGCTGTGTTTTGATCTTTATCTCATAAGTTAACAGCTGGTCGCCTCCCTGATGCTCAGCCTTCAGTGTTAATGCTCTCACTTTTGTAATGTCTTAAACAAGATTATATGGGAAGTGATTCAAAATAAGCACATTCGACCAAGAATTAGAGAGGCATCATATTCATTTGTAAGAATAAAAAAACTGATGACCATAAATGTCACATAAGATCACCACAGGTCCAAATGGAATGATTGCAACAACTTCCTGAACACCAAACCATTGCATCCATCTGTGAATGTAGTGAGTATTGTAGTAAATGTATCATTAAGTCTCATTTAAGTATTTTACTTCCTTATCTGGTTTGATTTTCGTGTGCTTGTATTTTCTGTTGCATGTGGTCAGATCTAGTAATAATTAGCTTGTTCTAGATTCTGTCCTTTCAGTTGAAAAAGATGTGAAATGCTTTGACTTTTTTAACTTTATTAAATAATAAAACGTTGCTTTAAACTTCTATTATTTGTTCATTTCTTACAAAAAAGGTTGTTTTTGTGTGGAATTTCCTCCACAGCGAAAAAAGCAGAGGTGGGGACTCGAGTCACATGACTTGACTCAAGTCTGACTTAAGTCGCATATTTTTGGACTTGAGACTTGCTTGACTAACATTGATAAAAGACTTGACTTTGACTTGGTATTCATGACTTGAGACTTGACTTAAGCTTGAGACAGATGACTTGAAAGGACTTGAGTTTTTAAAATTAAATATTTGTGTTTGTTTTTGTATTGTGATATTACGTTTAGTTTTTTCGAAACCTGGCAACCCACTAGACGGCAGGAGTGTCAGTTAACATGGCAGCGGCTAGCGTTACTCCAAAAATAGTGAAGTTTGGTTTCAAGGATTATTTTGTCGATGGCACTAATAAGAAGAGAACAGCGGTATGCAGGGTCTGCAGCAGCATAAAGATCAGTGACACGACCACCACGACCACCACAACATCCAACTTTATTCATCACTACAAAAAACCCCACAGAGAAAGGTACGTGCAGCCCCATTCTTCGTCCTGCCCCTCCCCGTGGGCCCTGACTCTGGTTCTTTAAACCTCCCGCTCCTGCCGGTCCCCCCATCTGCTGTAAAGGACAGCCTGCAACTGACCTCTCTTCCTGTCTGACGGCTGCCAACAGCTCCACTTTCAGCGCCGCTGGTCTACAACCATAACCAGCGCTGTGCTAACGCTAGCATCCTACCGTGGCACTACGATGTTACGATACTCTGTCTCCCAACTTTTTAATCTCAATAACTTTTCTGCGCTTCCTCTAAACTTGTCTGTCATCAATTGCCTCGGGCTTCTACGCAGACCGAGGTATGTCCATAGAGGTTCCAAACGCAGATGTTTTTACTCCCAGTCCGGAAAATCATCCATAACATCTATCTGGTCGACTAACCGCCATGTCCCACAACTGTCATGTCATCTGAGCGCACTTATTACTCCATATTATACACCCACCACTGGTCCGTTACAATCCTAGCTGTACCGAAAACCTGGAGTGGATTCCACTGCCCTCTTCTCAGAGCTGGTCCAAATTCCTGTAGTGGATCCCACTGCCCTCTGCTCAGAGCTGGCCCAAATACCTGCAGTGGATTCCACCGCCCTCTGCTCAGAGCTGGCCCAAATACCTATAGTGGATTCTACTGCCCTCTGCTCAGAGCTGGCCCAAATACCTGGAGTGGATCCCACTGCCCTCTGCTCAGAGCTGGCCCAAATACCTGGAGTGGATCCCACTGCCCTCTGCTCAGAGCTGGCCCAAATACCTGGAGTGGATTCCACTGCCCTCTGCTCAGAGCTGGCCCAAATACCTGGAGTGGATCCCACTGCCCTCTGCTCAGAGCTGGCCCAAATACCTGCAGTGGATTCCACCGCCCTCTGCTCAGAGCTGGCCCAAATACCTGCAGTGGATTCCACCGCCCTCTGCTCAGAGCTGGCCCAAATACCTATAGTGGATTCTACTGCCCTCTGCTCAGAGCTGGCCCAAATACCTGGAGTGGATCCCACTGCCCTCTGCTCAGAGCTGGCCCAAATACCTGGAGTGGATCCCACTGCCCTCTGCTCAGAGCTGGCCCAAATACCTGGAGTGGATTCCACTGCCCTCTGCTCAGAGCTGGCCCAAATACCTGGAGTGGATCCCACTGCCCTCTGCTCAGAGCTGGCCCAAATACCTGGAGTGGATTCCACTGCCCTCTGCTCAGAGCTGGCCCAAATACCTGGAGTGGATCCCACTGCCCTCTGCTCAGAGCTGGCCCAAATACCTGGAGTGGATTCCACCGCCCACTGCTCAGAGCTGTTCCAAATACCTGGAGTTGATTCTACTGCCCTCTGCTCAGAGCTGGCCCAAATACCTGGAGTGGATCCCACCGCCCTCTGCTCAGAGCTGGTTCAAGTAACTGGAGTGGATTCCACCGTCCTCTGCTCAGAGCTGGCCCAAATACCTGGAGTGGATCCCACTGCCCTCTGCTCACAGCTGGCCCAAATGCCTGGAGTGGATTCCACTACCCTCTGCTCAGAGCTGGCCCAAATACCTGGAGTGGATTCCACCGCCCTCTGCTCAGAGCTGGCCCAAATACCTGGAGTGGATTCCACCGCCCTCAACCACCAAAAACTGATAATAACACCCTTCCTTCCACCTCCTCTCCGCTCCTCCCCCTCATCTCACATTCCTCCCCGCACTGTCAACCTGGACAACCTCTTACCTCTTCAGTCTGTGACCACACCACGCCCCTCCCACTCAACTAACATTGCCCTCCTTAACATCCGATCACTCAACAAGAAAGCCCTCATCCTCCTTGAACTAATCTTGGAAGAATCCCTTGATTTCCTTCTGCTCACCGAAACCTGGCAACAGCCCGATGACTTCTTCTCCCTCAACCAAACATCCCCCCCTGGCTTTAAATACATCACTAAACCCCGCCCCTCCCGCCGTGGTGGCGGTCTTGCTGTAATCCACAATCAGAACATCCAGATCACAGAACTAACCCTCCCCTCAGTATCATCCTTTGAATTCATTGCCTTTTTAGTGTGCACTTCAATGCAGCTCAAGGCCTGACTCCTCCCCTAACCACGCTCCTAATTAGAGCAGGGTATAAAACGCACCTGGTGGCCCTTGATCGGTGGTGCATGCTGCATACACAACCTGCTCCTGTTATGTTCAGAGTTTAAGGTTGAAATCTGCAAACTAGATCATTTTTAACCGACAGAGTCTCATCACTTCTCAATTGTCAACTAAACTGACTACGATAAAGCAAGTCAAACAGGGTATAACTGACCAGAGATTTAATCAGATGGATACTTTTTTCCAAAAATAAAGACCACAAACTTAACCAACGCAGCCTTCGTAACTTTGTTGGTCACATTGGTGAATCAGGCAGCTGTTGCCTAGTCTGTCACGGTTTGGTAGTATGCGGAACCCAAAAGCAGTACAAACAAGGAGGCTGGTAAGGGGTAAAGGCCAGCTTTTTATGAAAGAAAAAGCTGATTCAACACACACAAAACGAGGGTAATCACAAGACAAGACACAGCTGGGGAGGTGGGGGTGAGACACAGGACGGTTGGCGCAGTGGTTAGAGCGTTGATCATCAGATCAAGGGGCGTTGTTGAGCTCCAGTTTGAAACCCGCCACTGCGTCGGGCCGTTGTGTCCTTGGGCAAGACACTTTACCCACATCTGCTCCTGTGGGTAATGTCCACAGTAATGACTCTTACATGTCTAATATGTGTAATGTGTAATTGTAAAGCGCTTTGAGCACCTGTAAAAGCACTCTAATTAAAAATGTAATGCATTATTATTATTATTACAGGGGCAACAGGTGAAACCAATCAGACAGGAGGGAAAACGCAGACATGATGAGACAGGGGGTGAACACCTTTCAAAGTAAAACGGAAACTGACAGACTGACTATTCAAAAACAAACAGATCATGACATCGTATCAATGTGTCATAATGGCAGTCATCAAGTGCCCAAGAAATAATAATCCGAGTGTACACTACGTTTTATTTAACCTGGGTTCTACAGTTACTGCACCTGTAGCCACACTCAGCTCCAGTGTCTGCTCTGGGCCTGCAGCCAGCACCCCTGCACGTGTTAGACCCTAAAATCAACAGCGCCTTGGCACCAGAGTGATGGCAACTCCTCTTGTTTATGAGGTTTGCATACAGAGGAAGGGCGTATCCTCTTAATAAATAAACCTGCAACCTAAAATCACAGGAACACAGGAGGGATCATAGTGGCAGTGCTCTTCTCTCCCCTCCGTCAGAGAGGGATTATCCCTTTCACCTAGTCCGCACGCCAATCATTTCTCCTGCCAGGTTCAACTCCCAGAATGGACTGGGGAGATTGGCTGTGTCTGCTTCTTTTCTTCTCTCTCCAGTCTCTCTCCGTACCTAGCTCCCTGACTTGTTTTATCACACAAACCCTGGTGATTTTTCCTCCTCATCCTCTTCTTTGATGGTGTTTTACAAATGCACTTGGCAGGCTACAGAACCATCTTGCAGGGACTCAAGGCTGCACATGTGTGTCTGGAAACAAGATTAAGGTGCATACCTCTCGTAAAACATCTTGTGCCTCACTATGTCTTGTGAATAATGCTGTTCAGCAGAAATTGAATTGAGCAGGTTTTTTGTTCTCAGAGATTTAATTGTATTCCTCATGATAAGTCATTCAGGACAGAATTTATTTTAAAGGGGCCCTATTATGCTTTTAAGGTTTTCCCTTTTCAGGTCGTGTGTGCATTTAAATGGTTGCAAAGGCTTAAATCCCTGTGTTCCTCTTCAATTTAATTCCTTTTTTAAATTTCCGTAACAAAGTTACACCTATGTAGCACTTGCGCTATTGGCTAGTGCTCCAGCACATTGTACGTGATAGGCAGGGGTGCACATAACTTTTTTGCCCTGGTTCTCAAAGGAGCACCTGGAGATGTTGCTTGGTGCTCATCCTTAAAATGAAATAAACCGTAACTTTTGAGGGGGTCTTGACTTTATTTGCCAGACACACGGCACTGAACACACAGAGGTGAACACAGAACACACATGCAGAGGTGAACACAGAACACACATGCAGTGGTGAACACAAGACAACATTAGCACGACCAGTAATCCTACAAGCTGTCATCACTACCCTCCTGACTGTTCTCCTCTCTGTCTTCCTCTCTGTCAGACATGGTAGCTGATGATGTAGGCCTACTACTTTCTCTCTGGTTGAGTCTGCGATTAGCTGCTTGCATCCACAAGTCAACAGCTGGTTTTGGATCGAAAGTCTCTGTTGTCATCTTAGACAAGTGGATGTAATCAAATAAGTATGTGAACATAACCAATAACCTACCATAGCCAATAACAAATTAATGTAACTTATTTTATTTGTGTTGTTCATATCTTATTTTACCTTAACATTTATTTATGCATTTTTTTTTTTATCTCTCCAGCTTTAAAGGATATTTTAGGTTACTGTCCAATAGTATACATTGGAATGATTTCAAACCTGTTTATCCCAATAATTATAAAGGAGTGCCTTGGAAATATGCGTTTACATAAATTGTGACCAAACTGTTTGACCTTAGACTAAAGTGAACTATCTAAACACTCAGAGTCCTTACCTCACTGAGCCGTAGCCTAGTATCAGCCTCTCAGTCTGACTGGAGAGGACTCTCCCTCCACATCATTGTAGAAACATCTTCTTCTTATATCCGTTAGAGCAGCTAGCACCAGATGCTAATAACAACAGCGGGCGGTGCGCCCTTCTCTCTCTCCCTCTCACTCGCATTTTGGCTGTGAGCTGCCAACATCCCCCATTTTCATCACTTACAGCGCCCATCGTACAGGGCAAATGAAACGTGTAAACGGGGTGAAAAGGGTGTTACATTTACTTAATTATAAATATTGTTACATCAAGGCCGAAAATTAGGATGAGCCCCAACGGTCAAAAAAGTTTTTTTCCCTCCCAGAGCTGCCAGCGCAGCGCCTCCCCAGATCTGGCGCCCTAGGCGAACATCTATTACGCCAGTGCTACGGGGCGACCCTGAGTTCATATGCAACTCGCAAATATCTTTCTCTCTCTCTCCTCTCTCCTCTCTTTTCTCTTCTCCCTTCTCTCTCTCAATTTTGGTACGCAAATGCGCCTTTTTTCAAATGACCCGGTTTTTTGGCGCATGCGCACCTGCACACCAGTTATGTGCAGCCCTGGTGATAGGCTAAGGGGCGGGATATCTCTAAGCAGTTGAGCCGGCCAGCTAACCGATCAGAGCAGACTGGGCGATGGTTTCAGACAGAGGGTGAAAAGAGGTGCTGCAGCATGGGAAAAATAAAGAGCTTTTTGAACATTAAAGCATGGAGACATGTAGAGACACTACATACTGATATACACCTGAACATCAGCAGGAGAGGACTCTTTAAAGTAGAGACACTACACACTGATATACACCTGAACATCCGCAGGAGAGGACTCTTTAAAGTAGAGACACTACATACTGATATACAGCTGAACATCAGCAGGAGAGGACTCTTTAAAGTAGAAACACTACACACTGATATACACCTGAACATCAGCAGGAGAGGACTCTTTAAAGTAGAGACACTACACACTGATATACACCTGAACATCAGCAGGAGAGGACTCTTTAAAGTAGAGACACTACACACTGATATACACCTGAACACCAGCAGGAGAGGACTCTTTAAAGTAGAGACACTACATACTGATATACACCTGAACATCAGCAGGAGAGGACTCTTTAAAGTAGAGACACTACACCAGGGATCACCAACTACATTTGTCCAAGGGCCAAAATGTATCCAATAGACACTATCGCGGGCCAGTGGGGGGGGGGGGGGGGGGGGGGTACAGGTACTGCATAAAGCTTAGCAGACTCTTCACGCTAACGAAGGATCACTTCGAGGCAGGGTTGGGAGGGTTACTTTGTAAATGTGATCAGTAATCAGTTACTGATTACTGAATATATGCTCTGAAAGTAATCAGAATACAGTTACAGTTACGTGTCTTAAAAACGTGTTCAGGTTACTTTTAGAATACTTTTGGAATACTTTCTTTCTCCATAACAGATGGGTATGTTTTGGTAAACAGGAGACACTTGTTTTACTGTTTTAATGGCTTATCAAGAACTCAAACAACAACATCCTGGTGTCATCCTGGACAGCTCCCTCTCATATGCACCCACATAACAAACATCACCCGGACTGCATTCTTTGTACTGTCTTAAAGCTTTCCTTAGAATATGTTATGAATTGTCAGGTGTCCTTGGGTGCTTTGAAAGGTGCCCCTAAATAGAATGAATTATCATTATTATTATTATCTGAAACGATGTAATAACTTTTAAAACTGTTTCCAGTCACTTGCCCCATGCATTCAGCAGCAGCAGGCCATTCACTTTGATCCCGTTATAAATGTCATCATTTCGACAATAAAGAAATGCTACATCAACGTTATCTTGCACATTTTATCTAACCATCTCCGTTTCTAACTTTCAATATATTTTAAAAGAGATCTCTCTCTCATCTGCGTGCGGGGGGGGGGGCGGGGCCTCACGGACACGCTGCATCTCTCTCTCGCTCTCAGACACGCTGCAGCGCTGTGCAGTGTGCACACAGTTCTGCCGGTAATGAATCTTACATTTTGTGAGGAAACTTTTCCACCAATAATTCCAATAAGTATTCCAAAATGTATTCACTTCAGTTTTACGAAAGTAACTGTGATCAGATTACTCGTTTTTCAAATGTAACGCCAGCTGAATACAGTTAGCCTACTTGATTTTTGTATTCTGATTACGTAACGCCGTTACATATATTCCGTTACAACCCAACCCTGCTTCTAGGCTACTGTCCCGCAGCTCCTGCCTCTCTGTTGGACTCTGTCGCAGCCGGGCTGCTGCTGTGGTGCGGAGTGCACAAAGCAGACTCTTCACAACGAAGGATCACTTCTTCTTCTTCTTCTTCAAGGAAGGGAAGGTTTCGCAGTACGCAGTCTACTGTCCCGCAGCTGCTGCCTCTCTGTTGGACTCCGGTACTGCACCTTACTCACGAGACGTTGTAAAAAAAAAAAATGGGTGGGGGGCGAACGCAGTAACCACTCCGCCAACGCCACAGTCACCCCCGTCTGCGGGCCGGATGAGAATGTCTGGCGGGCCGGATGTGGCCCGCGGGCCGCCAGTTGGTGGTCACTGCACTACACACTGATATACACCTGAACATCAGCAGGAGAGGACTCTTTAAAGTAGAGACACTACATACTGATATACAGCTGAACATCAGCAGGAGAGGACTCTTTAAAGTAGAAACACTACATACTGATATACACCTGAACGTCAACAGGAGAGGACTCTTTAAAGTAGAGGCACTACATACTGATATACACCTGAACATCAGCAGGAGAGGACTCTTTAAAGTAGAGACACTACATACTGATATACACCTGAACATCAGCAGGAGAGGACTCTTTAAAGTAGAGACACTACACACTGATATACACCTGAACATCCGCAGGAGAGGACTCTTTAAAGTAGAGACACTACATACTGATATACAGCTGAACATCAGCAGGAGAGGACTCTTTAAAGTAGAAACACTACACACTGATATACACCTGAACATCAGCAGGAGAGGACTCTTTAAAGTAGAGACACTACACACTGATATACACCTGAACATCAGCAGGAGAGGACTCTTTAAAGTAGAGACACTACACACTGATATACACCTGAACACCAGCAGGAGAGGACTCTTTAAAGTAGAGACACTACATACTGATATACACCTGAACATCAGCAGGAGAGGACTCTTTAAAGTAGAGACACTACACCAGGGATCACCAACTACATTTGTCCAAGGGCCAAAATGTATCCAATAGACACTATCGCGGGCCAGTGGGGGGGGGGGGGGGGGGGGGGTACAGGTACTGCATAAAGCTTAGCAGACTCTTCACGCTAACGAAGGATCACTTCGAGGCAGGGTTGGGAGGGTTACTTTGTAAATGTGATCAGTAATCAGTTACTGATTACTGAATATATGCTCTGAAAGTAATCAGAATACAGTTACAGTTACGTGTCTTAAAAACGTGTTCAGGTTACTTTTAGAATACTTTTGGAATACTTTCTTTCTCCATAACAGATGGGTATGTTTTGGTAAACAGGAGACACTTGTTTTACTGTTTTAATGGCTTATCAAGAACTCAAACACAACATCCTGGTGTCATCCTGGACAGCTCCCTCTCATATGCACCCACATAACAAACATCACCCGGACTGCATTCTTTGTACTGTCTTAAAGCTTTCCTGAGAATATGTTATGAATTGTCAGGTGTCCTTGGGTGCTTTGAAAGGTGCCCCTAAATAGAATGAATTATCATTATTATTATTATCTGAAACGATGTAATAACTTTTAAAACTGTTTCCAGTCACTTGCCCCATGCATTCAGCAGCAGCAGGCCATTCACTTTGATCCCGTTATAAATGTCATCATTTCGACAATAAAGAAATGCTACATCAACGTTATCTTGCACATTTTATCTAACCATCTCCGTTTCTAACTTTCAATATATTTTAAAAGAGATCTCTCTCTCATCTGCGTGCGGGGGGGGGGGCGGGGCCTCACGGACACGCTGCATCTCTCTCTCGCTCTCAGACACGCTGCAGCGCTGTGCAGTGTGCACACAGTTCTGCCGGTAATGAATCTTACATTTTGTGAGGAAACTTTTCCACCAATAATTCCAATAAGTATTCCAAAATGTATTCACTTCAGTTTTACGAAAGTAACTGTGATCAGATTACTCGTTTTTCAAATGTAACGCCAGCTGAATACAGTTAGCCTACTTGATTTTTGTATTCTGATTACGTAACGCCGTTACATATATTCCGTTACAACCCAACCCTGCTTCTGTCACAGTTCTGTCTAAGTTTGGGTGTTTTCACTGTTCTCTGTCATGTTTTCCTCCTGTCGTTAGTGTCCCTGTGTGTTCTCCTCCCTCCTCACCTGTGTCTCGTTAGCTAATTGTGTTCACCTGTGGCTCTTGTGTTTTTCTCCTCCCTCCTCACCTGTGTCTCGTTTACCGATTGTGTTCACCTGTGTCTGGTAATTAGCCCTCCCTGTATTTAGTCTTGTCTCGTGCTGTGTTCAGTGTCGGTGCTTCTTTTGTTGGTGACGGACTCCACCGGTGAGTGTTCTGTGTTTTTCTGTATTCGTTCCATTTTAGCCTTGAAATAAAGGTTTATCAAAGTTATCTGCGCTTGGGTCCTGCTTCCTTCACTCAACCGTGACAGAAAGCACCGACCAGAGATGGACCCAGCAGATGACCCATTTGAGTTGGAATTACAGCATTTTTCATTTGCTTTGGCTTGCTGCTATGATTGGTGGAGGGGAGCGTCCAGTGTTCGGCAGAAGGAGGCCGCTCTGGTAGAGGCGCACCGGTTGGCTATGGAGAAACCGGACTTGGTGAAGTTCTTACCTGACTGGATGTTGAACTTCATCTGGGCGTGTGATTTCCAGCCTGCGGACTATAAACGTCTCGGTGTGTTCCGTCTGGAGTCAACCAGTGCTTCCGCCCCAGTTCCTGCTCCTGTCCAAGAGGCGTTTTCTGGAACTCGGCTGGCTTTTGGAGGTCCACGGAGCCTTCAGGCGGCTTCTAGGAGAAGGAGTCGCAAGTCCAGGCTAGCAATCCGAGCCCCAAGAGTCATGGTTCCGGCTACAGAACCGGCCCACACAGCCATAGTTCCGGCCCCAGTACAGGCCCCAGCAGCCATGGTTCCAGCCTTAGCTCTGGCCCCAGCTGTCCTAGTCCCTTCTCTAGTCCCTTCTCCAGTCCCACCTCTAGTCACTTCTCAAGTCCCTCCTCGAGTCACTTCTCTAGTCCCTTCCCTCATCCCATCTCAAGTTCCCTCTCGAGTCTTTTCTCAAGTCCCCTCTCAGGTCCCCTCTCGAGGTCCCTCTCGAGTCTTTTCTCGAGTCCCCTCTCAAGTCAACTCCCCAGTGTCCTCTCGAGTCACCTCTCAAGTTTCCCCTCAGGTCTCCTCTCGAGTTCCCTCTCAAGTCCCCTCTCTAGTCCCCTCTCTAGTCCCCTCTCGAGTTCCCTCTCAAGTTTCCCCTCAGGTCTCCTCTCGAGTTCCCTCTCAAGTCCCCTCTCAGGTCCCCTCTCAAGTCCCCTCTCAGGTCCCCTCTCGAGTTACCTCTCGAGTTCCTTCTCGAGTCCACTCTCCAGTTTCCTCTCAAGTTCCCTCTCAAGCCCTCTCTCGAGTCCCCACTCAAGCCCCTACTCATGTCCAGTTGGAGGTCCCGCAGACTAGCCCTCTGCCGGGGGTCCTGCCAACCTCATGTCCTGTCCAGTTGGAGGTCCCGCAGACTAGTCTTCTGCCGGGGGTCCTGCCAACCCCATGTCCCGTCCAGTTGGAGGTCCCGCAGACTAGCCCTCTGCCGGGGGTCCTGCCAACGCCATGTCTTGTCCAGTTGGAGGTCCCGCAGACTAGTCTTCTGCCGGGGGTCCTGCCAACCCCATGTCCTGTACCGTTGGAGGTTCCGCTGGGGGTCCTGCCAACCTCATGTCCTGTCCAGTTGGAGGTCCCGCAGACTAGTCTTCTGCCGGGGGTCCTGCCAACCCCATGTCCCGTCCAGTTGGAGGTCCCGCAGACTAGCCCTCTGCCGGGGGTCCTGCCAACCCCATGTCTTGTCCAGTTGGAGGTCCCGCAGACTAGCCCTCTGCCGGGGGTCCTGCCAACCCCATGTCTTGTCCCGTTGGAGGCCCCGCCGACTACTCTCCTGCCGGGGTTCCTGCCAACCCTTTGTCCGGTCTCGTTGGAGGCCCCGCCGACTACTCTCCTGCCGGGGGTCCTGCCAACCCTGTGTCCTGTCCCGTTGGAGGCCCCACCGACTACTCTCCTGCCGGGGGTCCTGCCAACCCTATGTCCTGTTCCGTTGGAGGCCCCGCCGACTACTCTCCTGCCGGGGGTCCTGCCAACCCTGTGTCCTGTCCCGTTGGAGGCCCCGCCGACTACTCTCCTGCCGGGGGTCCTGCCAACCCTATGTCCTGTTCCGTTGGAGGCCCCGCCGACTACTCTCCTGCCGGGGGTCCTGCCAACCCTGTGTCCTGTCCCGTTGGAGGCCCCGCCGACTACTCTCCTGCCGGGGGTCCTGCCAACCCTGTGTCCTGTCCCGTTGGAGGCCCCGCCGACTACTCTCCTGCCGGGGGTCCTGCCAACCCTGTGTCCTGTCCCGTTGGAGGCCCCGCCGACTACTCTCCTGCCGGGGGTCCTGCCAACCCTGTGTCCTGTCCCGTTGGAGGCCCCGCCGACTACTCTCCTGCCGGGGGTCCTGCCAACCCTGTGTCCTGTCCCGTTGGAGGCCCCGCCGACTACTCTCCTGCCGGGGGTCCTGCCAACCCCATGTCCTGTCCCGTTGGAGGCCCCGCCGACTACTCTCCTGCCGGGGTTCCTGCCAACCCCATGTCCTGTCCCGTTGGAGGTCCCGCCGACTACTCTCCTGCCGGGGGTCCTGCCAACCCTATGTCCTGTTCCGTTGGAGGTCCCGCCGTCTACTCTCCTGCCGGGGGTACTGCCAACCCTTTGTCCTGTCTCGTCGGAGGTCCCGCCAACCGCTCTCCTGCTGGGGGTCCTGCCAACTCCTGGTCCTCTTCCGTGGGGGATCCTGCCGAAGCCTGTCCCGCCGGCTCCGGTTCCTGTCCGGCCGACACCGGGTCCTGCCCGGCCTCCGGAGCTGTGTGGTCTTCGCCCTCGATCCCGACCCTCTGTGAGCCGCGGTCTTCGTCCGCGGGCCCGGCCCCCTGACTCTTCCTGCCGCTGCCCTCGTCCTCGAGCCCGGCCCCCTGACTCTTCCTGCCGCTGCCTTCGCCCTCATGCTCGGCCCCCTGAGTTCGCCCGCTGTGGCCTACGCCCCACCATGGACTCTGCCTTGCCCCCAGGCCGTCCGCCCGAGTCCCCCTTCTCGGCTTCTGCCGTGCCCCCGGGCCGTCCGCCCGAGATCCCTTCCTGGTCCCCTACTGGGCTCCTGGGCGGTCAGCTTAGTCCCGTCCTCCGGACCCCCTCCACCCACCCTGCTGGATTTTTTTTGGATTTTTGTGTTGGGGTTTAGGGACGTCTGGAATCCGTCCCTTGAGGGGGGGGTTCTGTCACAGTTCTGTCTAAGTTTGGGTGTTTTCACTGTTCTCTGTCATGTTTTCCTCCTGTCGTTAGTGTCCCTGTGTGTTCTCCTCCCTCCTCACCTGTGTCTCGTTAGCTAATTGTGTTCACCTGTGGCTCTTGTGTTTTTCTCCTCCCTCCTCACCTGTGTCTCGTTTACCGATTGTGTTCACCTGTGTCTGGTAATTAGCCCTCCCTGTATTTAGTCTTGTCTCGTGCTGTGTTCAGTGTCGGTGCTTCTTTTGTTGGTGACGGACTCCACCGGTGAGTGTTCTGTGTTTTTCTGTATTCGTTCCATTTTAGCCTTGAAATAAAGGTTTATCAAAGTTATCTGCGCTTGGGTCCTGCTTCCTTCACTCAACCGTGACAGCTTCTAGGCTACTGTCCCGCAGCTCCTGCCTCTCTGTTGGACTCTGTCGCAGCCGGGCTGCTGCTGTGGTGCGGAGTGCACAAAGCAGACTCTTCACAACGAAGGATCACTTCTTCTTCTTCTTCTTCAAGGAAGGGAAGGTTTCGCAGTACGCAGTCTACTGTCCCGCAGCTGCTGCCTCTCTGTTGGACTCCGGTACTGCACCTTACTCACGAGACGTTGTAAAAAAAAAAAATGGGTGGGGGGCGAACGCAGTAACCACTCCGCCAACGCCACAGTCACCCCCGTCTGCGGGCCGGATGAGAATGTCTGGCGGGCCGGATGTGGCCCGCGGGCCGCCAGTTGGTGGTCACTGCACTACACACTGATATACACCTGAACATCAGCAGGAGAGGACTCTTTAAAGTAGAGACACTACATACTGATATACAGCTGAACATCAGCAGGAGAGGACTCTTTAAAGTAGAAACACTACATACTGATATACACCTGAACGTCAACAGGAGAGGACTCTTTAAAGTAGAGGCACTACATACTGATATACACCTGAACATCAGCAGGATAGGACTCTTTAAAGTAGAGACACTACATACTGATATATGCCTGAACATCAGCAGGAGAGGACTCTTTAAAGTAGAGACACTACATACTGATATACACCTGAACATCAGCAGGAGAGGACTCTTTAAAGTAGAGGCACTACATACTGATATACACCTGAACATCAGCAGGAGAGGACTCTTTAAAGTAGAGACACTACATACTGATATACACCTGAACATCAGCAGGAGAGGACTCTTTAAAGTAGAGATACTACATACTGATATACACCTGAACATCAGCAGGAGGGGACTCTTTAAAGTAGAGACACTACATACTGATATACCTGAACATCAGCAGGAGAGGACTCTTTAAAGTAGAGACACTACATACTGATATACACCTGAACATCAATCAGCAGGAGAGGACTCTTTAAAGTAGAGACACTACATAATGATATACACCTGAACATCAATCAGCAGGAGAGGACTCTTTAAAGTAGAGACACTACAAACTGATATACACCTGAACATCAGCAGGAGAGGACTCTTTAAAGTAGAGACACTACATACTGATATACACCTGAACATCAGCAGGAGAGGACTCTTTAAAGTAGAGACACTACATACTAATATACACCTGAACATCAGCAGGAGAGGACTCTTTAAAGTAGAGACACTACATACTGATATACACCTGAACATCAGCAGGACAGGACTCTTTAAAGTAGAGACACTACATACTGATATACACCTGAACATCAGCAGGACAGGACTCTTTAAAGTAGAGACACTACATACTGATATACACCTGAACATCAGCAGGAGAGGACTCTTTAAAGTAGAGACACTACATACTGATATACACCTGAACATCAGCAGGAGAGGACTCTTTAAAGTAGAGACACTACATACTGATATGCACCTGAACATCAGCAGGAGAGGACTCTTTAAAGTGGAGACACTACATACTGATATACACCTGAACATCAGCAGGAGAGGACTCTTTAAAGTTGAGACACTACATACTGATATACACCTGAACATCAGCAGGAGAGGACTCTTTAAAGTAGAGACACTACATACTGATATACACCTGAACATCAGCAGGAGAGGACTCTTTAAAGTAGAGACACTACATACTGATATACACCTGAACATCAGCAGGAGAGGACTCTTTAAAGTAGAGACACTACATACTGATATACACCTGAACATCAGCAGGAGAGGACTCTTTAAAGTAGAGACACTACACACTGATATACACCTGAACATCAGCAGGAGAGGACTCTTTAAAGTAGAGACACTACATACTGATATACACCTGAACATCAGCAGGAGAGGACTCTTTAAGGAAGCTTCAGCATCAGGAAACTGATTTTAGGATGTTTAATGAAAAAAGACAAATAAAACTATATGAAGGTGTTGGAGGTCAAGAGGTAACACACTCAATCCTCTGCAGAAAGTAGAGGGACACAGATCATCTCTGACCAAACTAAATATTCCAATGGCATGTCCCATCAACCCCAAGGCACTATGGGAAATTACATTACAGTTCAGGAAGCCAGGCAGGGAGCAACCATCTAACGTCAGCCATATGTAGACTTCTAAATCAGTGAAAGTACGAGTGCATGTGAGTGTCATGGGAGCACAGTATATAGACAATATTATATGTTCACACCACCAAGTTTCAATCACCTTTCAGATGTATGTGTTTGTATCCTCTGTGTGTTTACTCAGCTCAGTCTCTCACCTCCAGCTAATTCTCACACTCCGCTGATGAATTCCATAGTGCAGCACATCGGGCTATAAATCGCATAAGCCGGAGAATATACACTAAAGTAGGTAACATGGTTTTCATGCTCGCTCAGCAACTTGGAAAGAAAATAACAAGAAAAACAGACATTTGACTATCCAGGGAGACACTATGTGAATCATTTTCTTCTTTTACATGTTACTAATCAGGGCTTCATATAGCTGATGTTGCGCTAATGAAGGCACTAGCTCCAAAAGTCACAAATAGCCAGATATTTGAATATCGGTAATGTCATTTTCATAAAACTCAGCATTATAACAAAATGGCTAGAGAATTACTACCATATTTGTAAGGCCCTGTCTGTAATAGACAAACAAATCTACACAGCTAATCAGGGCTATAGCTTCCTATAGCTAATGTTGCGCTAATGAAGGCACTAGCTCCAAAAGTCACTAAAAGCCAGATATTTGAATATTGATAATGTCATTTTCATAAAACTCAGTGTTATAACAAGATGGCCAGATAATTACTACTAGATTTCTAAGGCCCTGCCTGTAATAAAATCTACACGGCTAGCATCTCTACCTGCTATATTTTCGCAATGTAACGGCACATTTGATTTATAAAAAGACAGGATTGAATTGAATATAACTCTGATGGCCACTTCCTTTCACCCACAGCTGACCTGACTTTTTTTCCCACCCCTTCAAGCAGCCTCATCCCCCCCTCTCTCTCTTTGTAAACCTCTGAACGCGGCAGGCATCACAAGTGTCGCCGCCGCCGTTATCCCGTCTCCCTGGCTCTGCTGCTGAGCTGTTTGTTTAGGAATCTGGGCCCGAAAATTGTATTCCATCGACCGTGCTCGCTATCAACACACAATTATCTGGGTTAATCATGTGGAACTGTGGCAAATTCACCTGGGGCTCAGGAACTAATGACATTCGCGTCTGGCCCTGCTTTAGTGAAATGGCCCCAGCACCTGCAGCAGGAACACGGAGATTGCCAAAGAAAATTTGGTCTCATTTCGTCCACCCCCCTTCCATGTAACCCCTCCCCTCACCAACATCCTCCCTTCCTAACCACCTCCGCCCTTCCCCCTTTCCAATCTCTCCGTCTCTCTTCCCATTTTCCATCCCACTTCACCCCGGATTTGTATATCTTTCAGGTTTCTTACATCTCTTTTTTTGTTTCTCTCACACCTTCTCGTCCTGGCGAAAGAGGGACACCCACGAGTCGCTCGTCAATCTTCACGTGTGTTATCACTATATTTCCAGCTTCGCTACCTGTGTAACACCTGAGAAATAGACGTCAGGAAGTGAGGAGGTGACACCGAAGATGATATCTCACGAAGAATTTGTGACTTTGGTTCCGGACAGAGAGAGACTTGTGTTCTCGCTGTATAATTAAGAAAGTGATTGAGTGCAGTCAGCGGGGTGTTGATGCTCTTTCTCCATCACACTTTCTCTCCTCTTGCTCTCTTTGTCTTTCTTTCTATCACACATACTCAATCATACACACCACAGAGTCATTTCCAGCAACTTAGAGGGAGTAGAGGAACTCAATGTTCATAATTATACATCAATACAAACATATGTTTCCCAATCACAGATGCCATCCATGTGTGAAATGGGTGTCACACCGTTGGAGGTCTCATTATTTGTGAAGTGTGTGTCTCTACACTTTGGGTGCCACCCACACCGGTCACAGTGACTATGTAATATGCATCCTCTGCTCATAATCTAAAGCTTTTGCATGCTGAGCGTACAGCACATCTTATTTCCAACAATCCTCATTCAACACGAGGTGCGAAAAACAAATCCTTCTTCCTCTGGGAACGCGTGGGTCAGCGTGGATGGAGTTATCATTTCCGCTGGACAGCAGAAGATGAGCTGTTCATTGGGGGTTTCTTTTACACCCTGCATGCTCTTCTGTTGTCTTTTTGTGACAAATAAAGTGTAGCCTGACTCAAAGGAAGTGGAACCCCAAACTGTCCCCCTCTGTGACTCTCTTTCTTCCTGTCCCCCATTGCCATTTTCAAGGAGACACTGGGAAGTTAATACTTGGCTTTCGAAGGAAGTTCAACCTTTCTCTTAAAACTTCAAGTCACATTTTTTATCCATAAAATGTAGTCAATAGAGGCATTTTGCTTGAATGACATGTTGGTGTCAAACATAGGACAACAGTGAAGGTTGGTGTTAATAATTAAGGTTTTGTTAATCCCAATTAGGTTAGGTTCAAGGGGGTTAAGGTATGGGAGGAGGGAAGGTTGTAGGTTTAGTGGGGGGGGGGGTCTGTGTCAAAAGAAGAGGAGGGTGATGATTAATGGGCCGGGGAGGGAGTGATAGAGGAGGTACCTGAAGGGAAGGTAAGGGTGTTGGGAAGGCTACGGGGGGTGGGACGGAATAACCGAGGGGGTTCAGGTCGCTGCGGCAATGGTGGAAAAGAAAGAGGGTTAGGAGGGTGGGGGTCTGAAGGGTTTAACAGGGAGTGTAAGGTAGCAATAGATGAAGAGGTGAATTTCTTATTATAAGGTTGACGGGCCCACTTAAGGGCCCTGTCATGACTCCCTGCTAAAGGGACCTAGGTTAAGATTGAGGTCTGTAGTCTAATGTTGTAGGAGGATGTCCATGGTTACAGTTCATCCATTATTTTATGTTTTCTTTCACCAGATTCAATACTGCATTATTAGGGGCTGCTAGTTTAATGGATGAAGTTAACAGTTTCACTTTCTTAGCCATACCGGGTGGGGGAGACCCCCGACGAGTTGCCTCGTTGAGGATCTCCACATGGTGGATGGCCTGGAGGAGTTTAAAATACGTTTTTATCAAAATAGGATCTAAAGGGGCAATAGGTCCCTCAGTTGGGGCCATAGGAAGGAGGGGTTGTAGAGGACGAGTAGAATGGGAAGATAAAACATTAAAACGGTTATAATAAGAAACAGCCATATGGCTGGTCGGCTGGGGGAAGGGAGGGGAAAGGAGAACAAGGGGCAAAAAATGAGAAAAGAGAAAAGAAAGTACAATGCTAAAATATGCTTAGGTAAAAGAATATAAAACCATAAAAGTTCTCAATAATATATTTATTTATTGATGAATCAGTTAAAACAATAAAACCATGGAGGTTTTCCGTTTGTTAATGGCAATACAATTAAAAGTATCAGGGTGGACAGATAAAAGCAGTGAGAAATTAAACAATTTCGAAAAAACCTTAATTAGTGGGTATCGTTATGGGTGGCTTGGAGAAGTCCAGAAGGTGATGAGGTAGCTTTGGAGGAGTACTTAATATCCTGTGTGCACACACTTTTTGATGTTGAAGAAGGTACTCACAGTAACCAAAGAGCCAGAAAGAAGGCTATCCACATGAACAGGAGGCTAGCTAGGGGAGGCCTGGCAGGGGCCGCGACGTCCTGTAGTTTCCAGTGGGACAGAAGGGTTAGCTGGATAGCTAGGGGAGGTCCGGCAGGGCCGTGACGTCCTGTGGTCCAGCTAGCAAGGAGGCTAAGCAGGTGGGCTGGCTAGGCTGGAAACAGGTATTCAAAATGTTTGTTTGAAAACCATGTGCTAATAAAAACAGATATACTCCTTAAAAATAAGGTTTTAAAAGCATGTAGGTTTAAAAGATTAAAAGAATAAAGAATACAAGATTAAAATAGTTTTAAAAGAGGCAATTTAGCATAAATATATTAAAGGTCCCATGGCCATTTCTACTGATCATATTTCCATTGTTGAGGTCTACTAGAATAGATTTAAATTGTGCAATTTTCCAAACTCACATTGGTTTGTCATACAGCATCTCTGTATAGTCTGTGTATTCACCAGGTATTCACTCTCTGTCCTAAACGGCTTGTTGGAGCTCCTGCTCTCCCCCCTCCCTGTGAGCCAAGTGTGCTCTGATTGGTCGGGACGTTGTGAGGCTTGCTGCGGCGAGGAGCGGACAGGTTTCCGGGTCTCATCCTGAGCACACACAAACACTCACAGCCGAAGTAAAAACAATAAGTGTGACTTGATATTGAGTAAGAAAAAGGTTTCTAACGCCGCGAGAATGGGTCTGCGGAGAGCATTTCTCCGCGATCCCAACTCGTCTATTACCAACCAGGGAGCTCTATGCAAGTCAAGGGGACTCCCTCTTAGTTAGCCAAGGGATCCTGGTGTGTGAGGTGCTCCGCGGATTGGTCCATTTGGGTCAAATCCGGTCATTTGTTGTTGATTTGGGTGTTCACACGTCACAGAACCCAGGAAGAAAACAATGGAAAAAGATAAATCTCCAATGAGGCGTTCTGGGGCAGCATAGACAGGTTTTTTCTGTGTTAGAGTTTTATTCCCTACAGGGTGTACTTTGAGGGTTTTTGACACTACAGACCGTTTACATGCAGAAAAACCTTCATAACACACAAGGGGACGGGTAATAACCGGAAAAGCATGACATGGGACCTTTAAAGAGCAACTTGCAGGGTTTTTTTTGTACTAGATTTATGCTTAACCTTGTGTGACGGTGTGGTGTAGGTAAGAGTTTGTGTTGCCAACAACGCCACCTAAGGGAGTTTCACCCCTAGGAACTAACTATTGATTATAAAAGATTTACCCCACAAGGAACACAGATTCGTTTTACATAACGGGCCAGAGACAGTTGCAGTTACCACAATTACTTTATTTTTTAACAATCAATTAACTATTCTAAAAACACCAGATCCACATAATACAATCAGACAATTCAAAAAGTTAATTCAGGATTTGATATGTTTTACAAGACATAAGGGCAGGAATTCAGAGGGAAAGGAGCCGTTTTGAGATCTGCTACGAAAAACTGCTTTTTTTTAAAACGTCAAACGCATCATATTACGTCACATGGGGGAGCAACTTTCTCGGACTCGTTCTCTGCCCAATCCGCGGTAGTAGTTTATAGTTGGTTTGAGCGGTTGTGATTTAGTGAGCTGGTATTTTTTCGGTAATTTTACATTGCATTTCACCATTTGTAATCATGGTGAGCTTGTGTTTGTGCAGGTTGCACAAACTCCAGCCTGTCAGGACATTGAGTTCACAGTTTCCCTAACAGGAAAAGGACCGGAGCTAGCTTTCGTTCCTGGGTGCGTTGTGAGAGGTGCATCCACCTCCCTGCAGCACATACTCTCCACAGCTGAAGCCTAACAAACAAAATGTTTATCAGGAAACCGTATTACATCTCTCTCCCCCCCTTCGTTCCTCTCTCTCCCGGAGGGAGCTGTGGTGTGAGGAGAATCAGTGGAGAACAGGGCAGCTGTCTTGGTGAGTGACCGGTGTTAGCTACAGTTAATGTTAGCTAACGTCAGTCACATCACATCACTGTTGATACTGATCCATAACAGAAACGAATGCGCAAGTATCAGCCGTATCTCGCGTTACCTAATGCAACTCCACACTACGTCTTACGGCGCTGTGTACCGGAGGGGAGAGAGAGAGGAGCAAAGGGGGGTTGATGGGTGAAGGGGTTGTGGATAGCAGAGGAGAAGGTGGAGAAAGAGGTTTGGCTAAGCAAGGCTCGGGTGAGGGGTTGGAAACCAACCCTAGATGGGTGGAGGTGTCCATGACCTCGTTCGAGCTATATAAGGGAGAAATTAGGGGGGATGGATTTGAGCTATGGGTGTATGGGGTGGCCGCGATGGGCGGTCCCACCGGTGGAGAAGGGGATTCAAGGAGCCATGGGGGTTTAACTAAATGAGGTAAGTGACGGGTAACTGTGGTGGTGATAGGAATGGGTGTTGTGGTGAGGGAAAGGGAGGAGGTAGCTATGGTGGGGCTGAAATCTAATACTGCCGGGCTGGGATAGCGCTAGCTAGGTAGGGGGACAGGTAAGATTAAGGGGGGACAGCCAGATCCACTAGTTGATGTAAAGGCAGGTGTGACTAGAGGGGGAAGGCCCCTTGTTCGTGGGGGGGCCATGTAAGTCCCATGGTTGGTGGGGGGGTCCGTGTGCCAACCAAATGATGAGGAGGGCGAGGGTTGATGGGCCGGGGAGGGAGTGATAAGGAAAGAAGAGAGGGGATAGTCGTGGTTCCTGAAGGTAGGGTGTTGTTAAGACTACGGGTGGTTGAACGGGTAAGCCGAGAGGGTTTAGGTCTCTGCGGAAGTAGTGGGATTTGGGTTAGGGTTATGATTGTATACGAACTTAATAGAAGACAATGTGACACAATGCTTTTCTTTTAAAACACGCTGTGACAAAAGCTTACACCAGAGTTTGATTATCCTCATATTGTATTCTGAACTTTTATAGCTACTAACGTCTGCGCACAGCTGCTACACTGAGCCTAAAACAATACCGTCTTTTCTTCTGTCTCAGATATACATAGACTTGTTTGTTCGCAGACATATTTCTGTGCACAGAAATGTATTCAAGGCCATGATTCCGGGGCTAATTGAAAAATGTTCCCCCAAAATAATCAAATGTAAAGCTTAAGAATGCATTGGGGCCCACATAAGAAGACAAACACACACACACACACACACACACACACACACACACACACACACACACACACACACACACACACACACACGAGAGCTTGCCTTGTTGCTCTGGAGTCCGTGACATGGTTTAACAGTCTCACAGGATCCATAAAACGCCCCCGAAGGCTTCATATAATCTCTCCTTTTTTCCTGCTTAATAGGAGATAATACAAGTGCGCACCCCGATGAATCAATATGCAACAGCAGCTTTAGTTTGATAATTAATACCAGTGTCGGAAATAGATTTGTGATTTGGCAGGGCAGGTCTGATATGACTCTGGTCTCTCTTCCTCTCTTTCTTTCCAAACAGCCCGTTCCACTCTGTATCCACATCCCATTGAACTAATCTCATTCATTTTTTTTTTTTTTCAATAGCGCTAATTCTTTGACTAAAGCCTGTTATCTCATTAAAGGCCCCGCGATGGGATTCGATAGCATCCTGACATCTGTATTCATTCCCCCTCGAAATTAGCCCTGACACAAATTTAATGAAAAACACTCAGAACAGTGGAGATTAGACTTCATGCCAAGTGTCACAGAAGGGGGGGGGGGAAATCATCTATTTAGTTTTGGTTTCATTTTTGGAAGGGTGGATTAGCATGGCAGTAAGTGAGTGATTTTTGACCAAGAAGTCTGCCGTCTTCCTCTCTTGTTTAGACTCTTTTAAACTCAATCCATAAATCGGATATTGAGGATGACTTTCAACACTCAGGCGGTAATTCATTATCAAACGCTCTAAAGGTAAGAAATGGTGAGGGGAGACAAAGAGGAGCACCCTGGCCCTCAGTAGATAAACCCAGAAGCCTGAAACTGAGGACGCACAGGAAGTGGATTTCCTCTCCGATCGACTTCCCATCCAGCCCCTCGCATCTTCTTCATATCCTGCTCCTCCCTTATTCCTCCCCACCATCACCCTCGTCAAAAGCCTGTGTCGGCTGTGGCTGATAATTCCCTCTGTCTGGGAAAAAAAAATGAGATGAAAGCGTTCACGGATGAAAGAAACTTGGATTTAATCTCTCGTCTTTCGCTCTCTCCTCCAGTACACAGGGTTTTCTTCGGGAAAAGGGCGAGGAAGATGGGAATGAGGGGAGAAATAGAAAACAGGGGTAAAGCCTATTTGGAGGCCCAGGTGAGGAAAAATGGTGGTGGAGTAGACAGAGTAGACAGTAGACAGATATGAATGGATTGAATCCACTTGGTGTCACCCATTTGCCACATACTGTGGATCTGAGGTTAAGAAAACTGCTTTTCTATCTTATTTAGAACACTTTAATGTATTAAAGCTGCAATTCACAATGTTTTTGTGTAAAAACACCCAATTAAATCAGTAACTGGGGCTGCCATATTGATATCATTTATGAAAAGCTGTTGGAATAATGATCTTATAACAAAATAAACTGGTACATTAACTTAGTTTAAGACTTTGTCAGTCAAACAGACCCAACATTGTCCATGTAAACAATCATTTTATGTTAGTTTCTTTTAACACTAAGGGTGCATTACCTAATAGTCCGCTTCTCTGGTGCGCACCAGACCACAGTTTGTTACATTGTTTCATTTTTCAGAAGGTTCAGTTTGCGTTCACACAAGCAAAACTCAAATGGACTATAAACTTTAAACACAAGTCATGTGCACGGAAATGCTGTTCAACCATTGGTCAGACATTAAGGGCGTAAAAACGCAAATCCCGGCAATTTCTACCGGAGACTCCGCCATGGAGCATCGGCACTTTCGGCAGGTTATTCTCATGCTGCTGTTAATCTGGAGATCAACAGACACTAGCGGCCCGCGCATATGATTATATAATCAGACAACGTCAGCTACGCGTCGGGATCCTGATCTGCCTGTCGGGTGATCTTTCCCCCATAATGACCGCCTCGCTGCACATTATCCCTTACTTATAACACATATAATGAGAGACGTTCTTCAGTAAGGAGGGGCGGTTCACCGAAGACAGGTGTTCTTAAGTTTATGTAGTTGATGGAGCGCTTTTACTTTACATGACACTGTTCAACACTTAATTCTGCTTCACTCTTTAACTGAACAACCGCGGAAGATTTTTGAAGACATTCTTGTGACTCGTAAATACTACGCTTCCTATGTTTTGGTGCGGACTGCGTTCACACCAGCAATTAACCGCTCCAGAGTTCGCAAGCAAGCGTTCCGAGACCACCTATTTTAGCGGACCAGAGTCCGGTTGTTTAGTTCACTTCAGAGGTCTCGGACTGTGTTCATACCGACCCAAATGAACCGCACCAGGGTTCGATTCAACCGGACTATAAAAGGCTGGTGTGAATGCACCCAAGTCTTAAGACTGAATATCTGTTCTTTTTTTTTTTTAAATGTATGACTGTTGATAGTCAATATGGGCGACCTCTTCTTAAGCTTTTTTTACTTCCATCCACTTATGCTTCACATAATCCACCATTCCATCCTCCCTTATGACCTCCTCACTCACAGGAGAAAAATCCTAAAAGGCAGATTAATGTAATATGGTTGTAATTCCTAGAGATAGGCCTACTCCCTGACCTCTCGTCACCTTGTGTACTTCACCGTGAAGCCTTGACAGTTTTCAAACTCTTACTGTACTCAGAGCGGGGACCTTATTATACGCCTCTGACTGGTCTGAATAGATTAAAATGAAAGGTGGGAAAAAGGCAAATAGGAGCATGTGTCAGCACAGACATGGGAAATGGAATCACCTGCTACTCAAAATGATTTAAACCGAGAAAAAGAAGGGGGCAAATTCCAGAAATGATAAGAATAAAAGCAGCTCTTATGCTCTGCCCTTACACCCCGTGAACATACTCAGTCATTCATTATATAACTTATTTTTCATAATAGCCCAATTAGATATTGACCTGCAATTATTTGATTCAAGATTCAATATCTTGTTTTGTTGTTGTAGTACTGCACATATTTTATTCCAATTCCATTTCAATGTTTACATTTAGTTTTTTTTTTTATGTCATTATAGTTTTATTAAAATCGTTTTTCTATCTGTACAATAAAATATATTGTACTTTAATGTAAAAACACTAAGTCAAATTCCTCATACGTGTCAACCTACCTGGTAATAAACCTGTTTCTGATTCTAATTCTGATTGAAAGCTGTGAAATGTAGCCTGCACTACGTACATTATATTCCTGTCCCTAAATTAATTTTATATTCTTGCTCCTGCTTGCACAGAATGACACATCTCAGCCATCTCATCTCATCTTTTTTTCTTGAATTGTTGTAAAAGCACATCGTCAGTGCGAGGCCCACCAGCATCCTTCCAGGAGGGGGGAACAGAGGTGTGGGGGTGTTGGATTTTATAGCCGGGAGCTTGCCATCCGAGGGCAAAAATAGCCAGTATGGCAGCCAAGCGTGGCTCCGGCCAACGTGGGCTCATATGTATGGAAAACAAGGTCTGGAGAGGGGAGACACAGGGGGTCAGAGAGGCAGCCCCCCCGGTCCTGGTGCAGGTTAGAAGGTCTTGGTTCAGGAGAAGGGGCTAATTTCTTCTACTTGGCTGAGCAAAGGCCTGAATAATTGCGCCCCCTGGGTCGGGCTCTGGGTAATGTGGAGGTAGAGCAGAGCGTACCAAGTTAGGAGGGGGAGATCGAGGAGGCGGTTGGGTCTCAGGAAATGATGTGGTTGCTCATTATGTTTGTTTTTATGTTATGAAAGTGAAATATCATTATAAATAGTTATTTGGGCTTCACACCAAACAGTGTGGAAAGTTATGGATGCCTGTATGCTTCTTATAGTTCATTAATGCGCAAAAGTAGACATTCAGATTTCTAAATCACTCTCTTTTTTCGTGAAAAAATAACTTATTCACTTAACTGTAGACTGATGTAAAGAATATTTATTGATCAATATGAGCTCTGTGATTTGGGCTTATTGGAAAGTACTTTTTTTTTGGTCTGGTTTATACACATGCAACATTTTATTAGCAACATTCCCTTTTAAGTTGGTGTTTAAATCATTTAACTTTTATTTATTTCATGAATTATTACATTATTATTAATGTCTTTAGGTGCTATTTTCATTTGATTTTATTATTTACATTTATATTACCATTCCTTTTACTGCTGTTATATGTTTTTTTTTGTTTCGTGTTGCTACATGTGAAGCACTTTGAGATGCATATGATTCATGAAACGTGCTATACAAATTATTATTAGCTTCCTCAATATTCCCCCCCGCCCCGCCACACATGTAATAGTTTATAGTCTGACACTGTGAACTGTGTGTCTACAGGTGTTGCTGACAATAAAAAGATGTGAAAAAAGTGGCATCTGGAAAAAGGGTCCCAATCACTTTTCAAACAAAGTGGAGCTTAAATCTTTGAACTATTGCTCGTGTTTCTGGTTTTAGAATAGCTAGAAAAACGTTTCAAAGAGAGTAACGCTCTCTTTACAGTCCAAAATCCCCTAGTACTAAACTTTGTGTTAAAAATATCTGCAGCAAAGAGATGAGTTGTGTTTACTGTGATGTCTCTGTTAATTGAAGTGGACATTTCTACCTAAAGAGTGATGAAGGTGTTACAGGTGGTGGTGTTTCTACTGGACCCTAGGAATGAATCGGCTATGAGTGTATCTCTCCTTCTGCATCCACCTTTTAAACCTGATCTAGTGTCAGCTGAGGGGGGGGGGGGTGTAATCCGGTGTAATTATACTCAGCTAGTTTCACAGCGGAGATTAAGAAGAAGGGATGGAGAGGCACAGGAGCGTCAGACATGAAATAATATCGAAAACCTCTTGCTCCCTCTAATTCCTCTCCCTTTTGTCACTGCAACATCTCAAGGTCTCACTTCTGTTTGCCTTTTTCCAATTATCAAGGTGTGACTGTGGGCTTCCACTACCCCCCCCCCCCCCCCCCCCTTCAGATATGATTTTAACAAAAAAATCCTATGTTTGTGGGGAAATTACAGGAATTAATTATCACTATGCAAACATTTTGAATTGGACATCATGGTCAGGACCTGAGATTAATGAGGTGACTCCAAATCATTTCCCGAGTCAACACTGTCCTCTAGTGGCTGTTCTGTGTTTTACAAGGTGTCCCTGAAGTGGCCCTACTGTCACAAAATGGATTATGACAGTCTAATTTATTATTACCTCCGTCCCCCTGACCCAATATCTCCAAACCGCAGCCTGATGTCCCGCTGACAGGCAGCCGCGGTCACTCTCAATCTACTCCATCCTTCATTGCAGCCCACTTTAGTCAGAATTGATTCATCAATTTTAATAAAAAGCAGAGGGAGAGTATTGGAGTATTAATCACGCCGGGATCTTTTTAATAGATTAGAAAAATCATTCATAATGACCAACTTCCAAATTAAGGATTCCAATTATCCTCCCTAATGGAAGTCGCACAGAAGATACAGTTTGAAGGAGAACCTGTCAATCAAACTGTGACCCCCTACTCACTCTTTTTAGTTGGCTATCACCAGATGTTTGTGTATTTATTTGTAAATGAATTGTAATCAACAATCCTGACGTTGTTGTTTTGTAATTGAGTTGAGAAAAATGGACACACATACAAGGGACGCAGAATCTCATGATTATTCCATGACGCATCGTTGTATATTTATAATGTAGAAAAGCATGCATTATAAATGTGTCCTGCTAAAAGTTATAACTAAAAAAGGTGTCAGATGCATTTCAATATTTAACAAATGTATATACAGATCGTTTCATTCTATCACACTTTAACCATTTAGGTTGTTAAATACATACTTATTCTGCAGCAATAAGAGAATAATAAATTAAATACTTAAGACCTTCCAACTTGTTTATAAAGAAAAATCTACCCATGGTATATAAAATAGCTATTTACCACTTATTTGAATTTAGGATTTGATCAAACTGTGTCCTCTGTATTCGAGGGGGGAATGACAGATGCTGAAAGTTTAAGAATTTGTTTTCCTTTATCTTTCTGTGTCCCCTGAACGCTCCGGCCAATCAGGATGAAGAGGAAGGCCAATTCCAAATCACACCCTACTCCCTCCGTGACGGAGTGAACTCCGTCTGTAGCCACACTCGCAGCTCAACGAGGCTCCCTCCTGTCAGATGGAGGGAGTAAATACAGCAGCAAGCTTTGGGACGGCCTCCCCTCTCTCCGGTAGAAACAGGAAATGCCGTAACTGTATGTAACAACGGTTTCAAATCAGCATCTCTTAGACAAAAAGTTTAAATGAATAACTCAAATAAAACTCCAAACATCTTTCATTGTGTTACTTTTTTGTAAAGCTCTTTTAGTTTTAAACCTGATGTTTATAAGCTTCTTAGTTTTTGCAACAGTCTGTAAATATACACAACTTTATAATAAAATGCACACATTTACCTTTTTCTAGACTAAACACGGGTATGATCCTAAGTTAAAAACATATGAGGCTATCATGAGGTTGTTAACATCGCAATTTATCAGGGAATGTTTGCAGGAACTGTAAACGGCGTATTTCCTGAAGGACACACACAGCGTTGAGTCCGATCAGGTATGTAACAAATGTTACATTAGTCTCAGTTGACTTCACAGTGTGTACAGAATATCAGAATGACAATACGACACCCTCTGTCCTTAGACCCTCACATTGTACAAGGAAAAACTTCCGGAGAAAACCCACAGTTTAAAGGGGAACATGGGAGAAACCTCAGGGAGAGCAACAGAGGAGGGATCCCTCTCCCAGGACGGACATATGTGCAATAGATGCCGTGTGTAAATCGAAGAGATAATACATTTTACAGCATAGGTAGACCGAATGTTTGGAAATGCATGTGTCTATAATAAGAAGATGAATCCACGAGGATGTCAACAATCTTGTGGGAGCCATCAGGGAAGTAGTATGATGAGAGTCTGGCAGGACCGCAGAGACAGGTTCAGCCACGACTCGAAGTCCAGGACTCAGATCCAGTACTCAGGATAGAGGATTCAGGACACACGACCACAGCAACAGGATTAGCCTCGACTCAGGATCCTGGCGTAGATATGGACACAAGAAAGAGATTTGGGGGAAGCTGGGTTAATCGGAACATGAGAGTACACAGGTACAAACAGACAGAAAGACGGAGTAAGGTGCCCCCCTCAACAGTCCAAGCCTATAGCAGCTAAACTAACGTGTCTACATACATGCACTCCCTTAGGATAGGTTGAGGGAAAAGGGGAGCAAGTAAGAAGTAGCAAACAGAGGTGGAGAGGCACACGCAGGGAGAAAGGTCCCCATTGGAACCTGAATTAGAATTGGTTAGAGGTAAGGCCTGGGTCTGTGACTACGTTCCACACTCCCGGGCCGGGCTAGGCCTTATCTGCAACCTGTTACCCTCTATTAGAACCTCGAGAGGTCATAGAGAGGTCTTTATCCAAGAAAGGTTTGTATACAGTTTTAAATATAAGATCTAAGTTTTTAGGATTTAAGTGAAAGAGTAAGAACTAAAATGTATAGGTGAAGAGGCACAACGTATCTACGTCAATGCACTCTTATTAGATTATTTTATTTTATCACTTTAAGCTTTATCAAAAAGGAAGGTCTTAAGCTCACTCTTAAAAACGGATAGGGTGTCTGCCGCCCGAACACAAACTGGAAGCTGATTCCACAAATGTGGAGCTTGATAAGAAAAGGCTCTGGCTCCCATTGTACTTATAGAGACTCTAGGAACAACCAACAACCCTGCATTCTTGGAACGCAATGCCCTAGTAGGACAGTAGGGTATAATGAGTTCTTTAAGGTAAGATGGCGCCTGCCCATTAAGGGCTTTGTAGGCGAGAAGAAGAATTTTAAATTCTATCCTGTGTTCTATAGGGAGCTAGTGTAAGGCAGCCAGAACAGGAGTAATGTGGTCCCTTTTCCTAACTCTGGTTAGTACACGAGCTGCAGCATTTTGAATCAGCTGAAGCGACTTGACTGCATGACTTCTTGGTACACCCTGATAATAAGGAGTTACAATAATCCAGCCTTGAAGTAACAAATTCATGGACTAGTTTCTCTGCATCGTTTTGAGGCAAGATATGCCTGATTTTTGCAATGTTACGTAGATGGAAGTAGGCGGTCCTTGAAATTGATTTTATGTGGCCGTTAAAGGATAAATCCTGATCAAATATAACACCAAGATTCCATACAGTCTCACTGGAGGCCAAATTAATGCCATCCATAATTAGTATATCTTTAGATAATTTGTTTCGTAGATTCTTCGAAAAACAACTTTTTGATGTTAAACACGACCAAAACTGAAGTTATTGTACTTGGCCCGAAGAATCTACATTTGTTACTTCAAGGCTGGATTATTGTAACTCTTTATTATCAGGGTGTACCAAGAAGTCAGTCAAGTCGCTTCAGCTGATTCAAAATGCTGCAGCTCGTGTACTAACCAGAGTTAGGAAAAGGGACCACATTACTCCTGTTCTGGCTGCCTTACACTGGCTCCCTATAGAACACAGGATAGAATTTAAAATTCTTCTTCTCGCCTACAAAGCCCTTAATGGGCAGGCGCCATCTTACCTTAAAGAACTCATTATACCCTACTGTCCTACTAGGGCATTGCGTTCCAAGAATGCAGGGTTGTTGGTTGTTCCTATAGTCTCTAAAAGTACAATGGGAGCCAGAGCCTTTTCTTATCAAGCTCCACATTTGTGGAATCAGCTTCCAGTTTGTGTTCGGGCGGCAGACACCCTATCCGTTTTTAAGAGTGCGCTTAAGACCTTCCTTTTTGATAAAGCTTATAGTTAGGGCTGATTAGATTCAGCCCCTAGTTTTGCTGATATAGGCTTAGTTTGTCGGGGGACATCTTACTTCTTCCTTCTCTCTGTCTATACCTGTGTACTCCCATGTTCCGATTAACCCAGCTTCCCCAAATTTCTTTCTTTTTGGTGTCTATATACGCTGGGATCCGGAGTCATGGATGATCCTGCAGTCCTGTGTCCTGCATCGCGAGCCCTGGATCTTGAGTCGTGGCTGTGGTCCTGGATCATAGGTCCTGGATGGATATCCTCGTGGATTCATCTTCCTATTATACACACATGCATTTCCAAACATTTGGACTACCTATGTTGCAAATGTATTATCTTTTCAATTTACACACGGCATCTATTGCACGTCTGTCCATCCTGGGAGAGGGATCCCTCCTCTGTTGCTCTCCCTGAGGTTTCTCCCATTTTTCCCTTTAAACTGTGGGTTTTCTTCGGAAGTTTTTCCTTGTACGATGTGAGGGTCTAAGGACAGAGGGTGTCGTATTGTCATACTGATATTTTGTACAAACTGTGAAGTCCACTGACACAAATGTAACATTTGTGATATTGGGCTATATAAATAAACATTGATTGATTGACTTGTGCCAAAGAACAGATAACTAAGCTAACTGAGCGGGAGCACTGACGTGTCAAAGTACGCCAACGCTTCCATCAATTTTGAATGGGTTGACGTGGAATAAAGGCGACGTCACGACGATGTCAGACGTCAGGGCGACGTATCATAGGTGCGCTCAAAGTACGCGCTCACGTGGCGGCGGCCTGCTGACATGGCCTAATAAACACACAGGACTAAAAATAATACGTGTTTAATTCAGCCCAGATGCAGTGACTGCAGGCCAAATCCATTAATGGGGCATATATTTGTGAAGTTGCACCGGTATGAGGCGCAGTGAGAACCACGCACCTGTCCGACTAGCGAATGGGCACATTTCAATTTCAGGAGAATATTGAAGATGTGATTCGTTGTTCCACTCTCCGTTTCTCACGAGACCAGCGCGCTGCTGTTTACATTAGTGTGGACTGGACCGACTGAAACTGACGGCAAGGTTAATTATTGTGGAAGGATGGACCCCCATCCTTCAACAAAAAGGCAGCGAAATGTGCTAAAATCACTCATTTATTCAGAACCCCCGTATGGTATAGAATGATGAAGCAGAAAGTAAGTGACCGAACATTATGGCAAGGCAATTTCAGCACGTGGCGATTCAAAGTGCTCTATAGATTAAAATCAAAAGACATTTAAGAACAAATACATTTTTAAAAAGGCATTTAAAAACAGGCATAATAAGCAAAGGTAATGAAATAAAATAAATAAATAAACACAGCAGGTACAGAATACATGACTAAAAAGGCATACTGTATGAGTATGGGCAGCTCAATTAAAAGCAGGGCAAATAGGTGCGTTTTTAGTTTTAAAAATAGGAAGTGTTTCGGCGGACGTGCATTTGTTCCAAATTGTTGGGGCATAATAACTAAAAGCTGCTTTTCCATGTTTAGTGGTTATTCTTGGAACAGAGAGCAGACCCGACCCAGAAGACCTGAGACTCCTGGATGCTTCATAGTGATGGAGGAGGTCGTCTATATACCTCGGTCCTAAGCCATTTAGTGATTTAAAAATTAGCAGTAGTATTTTTAAAATCAATTCTTTGGCAGGCTGGAAGCCAGTGCAATGATCTCAGAACCGGAGTGATGTGATCCACTTTTCTAGTGTCAGTGCCACTATTATGAGCCACTTTTCTTTCTATATTGTAGCCTGATGTGCACATCGACTGTCAACAAAACAGTTTCTCAGTCCAATGCTAAGTTAGTGGCAGGCCCTGTGTGACTGGAGACTACAGATGTAGCGCTTCATTTCAGACGCCTACCCGTGCGGGTCCGTGATCGGCACGGGGTGGGCCCGTGAAAACCCCCCGCAGGACTTGATACGCCCCCTTGATAAATAAATGTAATTTTAATTAAACCAGCTGCAATGGATCATGGATCCACCAGGGGGAGCCGTGAAAAGCTGCCACACTGGAACTCATGTGAAATAAACAGCTGATCTACAGGTATCTGATATAGCGGATATTTGTTAAGATCCATATGTCACGGATAGGATCATATTCTGTGCTAAATAAGAGACATGTAATCATTTACTAAACATCACCATGTTTTTATTTAACAAAATAATGTTTAATTCACGTTGGCGTAAGTACAAAACCATCGCTATGTTTTTAGATCAGGAAATGCAGCCCGGCTCAAACAAACGATTTTCAATCATCATCCTCATGATCATTTATTGTATCATATGTTCGCGAATTGAAATGAATGCACTAATACATGTAGTTTAATCCACGTGAGTTTACAACAACAAAAATAATCGCTTTGTTTTTATATCACATCCGACCGGAGGAAAATGCAGCGGCTCTCACTGCCGATCATCCTAATCCCACGGGCAAACAATAATATGTACAGTGTTAATAGTTTACTGTATTATTAGTGTCTAATATTACTGCTATAATAATCACACATTGAGTTGTTGAAATCAGACCGTCGTTTTTTTTAAACAGTCTGAATGAAACGGCAGCTCTCAGGTGATCAGGTGTGTTTTTACACAATAAAATATGCATAGTAATTTAATACCTTCCAACACACATTGTAAGAACAGTTCTGTTTCATATGAGTGTTGAGAGCTGTATCCACAAATCTCTTAATTTTGCCCTCAGTGCACCAGATTGATGCATTTAACTTCAATTTAAATAAAAACATCTTCTGTTGTAACAATAACATTATAAATAGTAAGATAGTATTGGAGTATTGCACATTTAGCTTTGAGTGTTACTGGCCTGAGATTTTTTTATTATTTTTTATTATTATTGTATAGTATTCGTTTATTAGTCCCCGAGGGGAAAATGGGTAGCAGCACATCACAGAGGCATTTAAAAAGTTAAGACAATACATTCTGGAAATGTTCACATCAGGCACCTTCAAGTTAAACAATACTACAGTAAACAATTAACACAGTAAATTATGTGGATTAAATCACATTTATTTAAAAATAAACGAAATATGATTTCCTCCGGAGTCGGCTTGACTCGGTTTGCATTCATAAAGAATGCACAAATGTGTTTAATCGTTAATGTCAGATATGTAGGCTACTAAGTAAATAGCCTACATTAGTTCCTGCTCAAGATTAGATTCAACTTTATTATTATTGCACATATTACAGGTACTGAGACAACGAAATGCAGTTTAGCTTCTAACCAGGTGCAACAAGCAGTAAAGTGAAAAGTAATGTACACAATCTACAGAATAAAATATAGAATGAATTGAATGAATAATACTTCAATAATGAAAAGTAAACTAATATTAGACAAATATGAACTGTAACCATCCATGACTTAAACATATAATCCAGGATACAAGCCACAGAGTTGCACCTGCAAGGTGAATATAGAACAACTGGTTAAAAAATAACTACCGAGTGTTTGAAAGCGTACAACAGGTTTATGATATCACTGCCCCATCTAAGACACGAGTGGATCTGTCTTGAATTACATTTGAGTTGAGTGTTTAGTCAACTTAATGTGTTGCTTAAAATAATGATGCACGGCCAGATACGGCTGGAGAAGCTGACTCAGATAAGGAAATGTGATATATTATGATATTATATCTGAATGATAAAGTGCGACACGTCAGCGTCTTCTCTGCATACGGCAGTTTAAACTGTATTTCCTTTATCCTGTAATATGACTTGATAGATTTAAACTACGCACACTGAGCTCTGATTGGTCAGCAGGCGGTGCTTTCACTGGGTTGATCTCTTTTCTATAGACGCCGGAGCCGGGCAGCGTCAGGTAAAAAAAAGTTATTTAGCCTTCCCAAACCTGAGCCTCACGCGCCGCCTATGTCCTTAGGACTATACCGTTCACCAGCCCCAACCCCCCATGTTTCCTATGCTGTATGTTGGGAACTCTTTTTTAAAACTAATTGGCCATCGGAATGTGTGGAGTCACATTCCACAGCTCCCCCCCCCCCCCCCCCCTCCTGTGATCCCCCACACACAGAGAGACACAGGGAGATCGCTCTTCTGGAGTGAAGAGAGCGGAAAAAATGATATTGCGAGTTAGAAAACGTAAAATGCATTTTGACAGACACTTGGGGGAAATATGCTGCATTTTGAATATCCGATTGTCCACCATTAACACCTTAGTCCGTCTCGTCTCATCAACGAAAACTAAATATACATTTCATCATAGTTTTCGTTATCAAGAATCTATTTTTAGTTCGTCATCGTCTCGTCTTAGTCATGTAAAAAAGGTCGTTGACGAAAATGTTTCGTCATAGTTTTCGTTGACGAAATTAACACTGGCATATTTAAACTGTCGCACTTTATGTTGCTTCTATCGCGCATTGCCGGTATGAAAGGGTCTGTGCCGGAAATATCAAACATTTAATAAAAGTGAAAAACAATGAACAAGACTTAACGTATTCATCATAATTAATTATATTTATTTCGTTTGGATGTAGGATTTTTGACTTTGTTTAGAGCAGTGATCTTCTCTGCAGCAGAGAGCTAAGCGCTGTCAGACCGGACCTAACCCTGAAAAGTATTATCATCTGAAAGTAATCATTATGTTATTAACCCTTTGGAGTTCTGGGCTAATTTGGCCGTTTTCACATACTTTTGATTTGTCTTACTAAACCCCATTAAGAAATGTTTGGCATGTCAATGCTTGGTATCTTTTTTTAAGGACAACCTCACCTATATACCCTGATAGTTATTTCTGTCATTTTGAGATACTATATGAACATTTTGGTCCCAAAATCACAAAAAAAACGTAAAAACAGATTTTGAAAATGATATTATTTTTCATAGGTAACACAAACATACACCACAAAACCATTTAAAAGATGGAAATATATACATGGGATGTCACTATGATAGTTATCTGTGTTGGTTATTCTCGCGTCCAGGGGAGAAGCTTAAAAAGGAGACTAAATGGAGTCTCTGAGATGGTTTCAAATCGGTACTTTAATTAAAAATTAAGGCGCGGTTATGTTACAAACAGAATATTGTTCGACAGAAAAGCAGCTGTGTCTCTGGCTCTGGCAGGTGAAGAAAGAAGCCGAACCCCTCAGGTCCCGCTGTATATAGATCCTCAGCTGGCTCCTCCCTGCGGGCCGGCTCTCCAACGTTTTAATGTCTGTTGTCACGCATATCAGAGGATACAGACATTGTACATTCAATATATCTAAACACACCTTTTCTCTTCCTTAACTCTTTCATGACTTTTCATTAACACATTCTAAACGCTGTAATCAGTGTGCGAAATACGGGGGGTCCGGGGCAGCTCGACCCCCCCGATTAACATCTGAGCCCCCCTGAAAGCCTCAACAGCAAAAGTTAGGGGGGGTCTGAAATTATAATATGTATTTGTCACTTGCAATGGTCACTAAAATGTTTTTAAGCTTACTATGTCCAGTATTCATAATTCAAAACATTTATTCACAAATATCTTCTATTTTGGCTGTCAAAAGCAGAGCCAGCCACCGTGACGCGGACACAAATTATGCAAATTAGCCACGCGCGGCAAAGAGGAGAGAAAGACGTTACATTAGAGAGGACTACAATGTCTAAGAGAAAGCTAAACCAAAGTGTTTCACTCGCGCACTTGAAAAAAGTGACACCACGCGATGACCAAGAGACACCCAGAGATGATGCTGATGATGCAACAGCTAGCACAGCACTCGCTACCAGAACCGTTAGCGAGTCGGGGGCTCCTGTCCCGCCCAGTCACTCCCCAGAAGGAGGTGAAGTTGAGGCAGAGTGCTCAGAAGACGCAGCAGTTGCGGAGGTAGCTGCTACTGCTAGTGACTTTCCGCCGGCTGGTTGGACAACGAAGCAGGTGGGCGAATGGAAAGACCGCAACCCCTGGCTTGACGTTAAGGCTGGAAAGTTAGGATGCTTAGTGTGTAGGAAAGCAAAAACGTTGCTGCTAAAGGGACCGGGTTTACACCTCGCGGAAGAATGGATCAATGGTGATGTTACTAGCCCTGATGCAAAACAGCTACGAAAGAAGATCTACAAACACAGGGACAGCCAGGCCCACGCGAGGTCAGTGGAAATAGTACAGATGAAAGACAAAGAAACCCTCCCAAACTGTTTCATTGATGTACAGTCCGATTTACTCAAGAAAACAACAGTCTCGTTTAGAACAGCTTACACCGTAGCAAAGGAAAGGCTATCTTATAAAAAGCTCAACCCCCTCATGACAATGCAGGAGCTGAATGGAGCCGAAGTTGGGAATATCCACAAATCTGATCATGCATGCGCAGAAATAATAAGTCACATTGCAAAGGAAATGCGCCGCAAGTTCGTCTCTAATGTGAAAGAAATGGATTCAAAGGTATCAATCACAATTGATGAAAGTACCGTTCACGGTCGTCCCTATCTAATCATTTACGTAAGATGTGATGTCAGTGGTAAGGGGGATGTAGATAATGTGTTCCTGGATATAGTGGAACTTACAGATAGCGTCAATTCTGAATCAATTTATAACTCAATGATGGCGAGTCTATATAAAGCTGGAATGGATGATGACTTTTTGAAGACGCACGTAATAAGCATAGCCACCGATGGGGCTGCAGTGCTCACGGGAAAAGCCAGTGGGCTTGTCGTCAGGCTCAAAAACAAGTTTCCGAACGTGCAGTCTGTACACTGCCTGGCGCACAGACTAGAACTGTCAGTCAAAGATGCTCTTAAAGAAGTGGGTGGCACTAATCAGTTTGAGATATTTATTTCACATTTATACTCACTCTACTTTCAGTCAACCAGGAATTCCAGATTGCTGAAAGAAGCAGCGGCCGAGCTCAACATGGAAATACTGAAAATAGGTAACATTTTCACCATCAGATGGGTTGCCAGCAGCTTTAAAACAGTAAAAGCTGTATGGAAAGATTTCCCCGCACTAGCACTCCATTTTAAAACATCCAGTGAGAACGCATCACGTAATGATCTTGAGAGGCAAAAATACAAGGGACTTTTCAAGCACCTAACCAACTCAGGATTCGTGGAATATTTGGCTGTCATGAAAGACATCCTGCGTGAACTCCAGAGCCTGTTTCTCAAGCTGCAGAGAAGAGAAATGACACTTGTGGACTCAAGTGTCCACATCAAACAAACCATAAATGTTTTGACCGCCATGAAGACGACCGGGGGGAGATCAACGAAGAAGGCTGAACAGGGCGTCTCATCGGGCTTTTTTAAGGACGTAGAGCTGACAGAAGGCAGGGGGGAAATAAACAAGCCTTGTTTTTATGAATTGGTGGTTGCTACTCTAACCAAGCGCTTACCAGAGTCAAGCTTGGTCCAGACGCTCAAAGCTCTTGATAAGCGCTTTTGGCCTGGAGAGCAGGAAGACTTGACTTTGTTTGGCGAACAAGAAGTGCACCGTCTGGCTAAATCACTCGGAGAACCAGCCGGGGAGGCCGTGGAGCAGTTTAGAGACTGGAAATTGCAGGGCACTCCACCGGGCAAAACACTGGAACGGCTATGCATAGCAAGTCGCACTTACCTCCCCACGTCTGCTGAGTGCGAAAGAGGCTTTTTCCGCCGTGAATAACACCGACAACCAGAGCCGCAACAGGTTGCGCGAGGAGAGTCTGTCTTCGCTTCTGTTTGTGGACCTAAACGGACCCCCTTTTGTTGTGGCAGATATCTCTGCTCCACGCCGATCCTATATGAGTTTGCTTTAAAAGAAGGAAAACTCAAAACAACCAGGATGAGGGTTAAACAATAATCTGTTTTAATGATAAACGGTAAGAATACATTACACTTTCAAAGGAGTGGGCCTGGGCCCCACTCCCTGCTCTGGTCCAAATGCCGGGAGAACCTTTCATCTTGACGGCAGGAGCAAAAGAGAAAGAACTAAAAGCCAGAATATAAAACAGGAGGAGCTGTGGTCATAGCAAATCAGCGCGAGCCAGCAGAGGACATGGAAACAAGAGTCTCTAGCTGTCTCATATTACTGCAGCTTTCATCCACACACACCCTTTTTGCACATTCCAGAGACTTGAGTTGTGTCTAAAGAATATCCCCTTGTTCACAAAGATAATACATATTAATACTCTCATATTTCCAGCTTCTGGTTACACAGACTGCGTATTATGAATACAAAGTAATTACACACACACATATACTATTCAAGATATGTAGACTTCCCTGAAACATGACATACTGGAGATCTTAAGCAGAAGGTACTCTCATCCACCTAGCCCACTGTCCTGCCTAACTACACCTCCCCCACAGAGTAATAAAAACTGTTTACTCCAAGCACCCCAGAATGTTCATGCAATTTCAGTCCTCACATTTATGAAAGGATAAAACAGAGAAATCAATACAAAACACAAACACAGGTATTGTTTGAACAGTATTCACTTAACTGCTACTATTGATAATTACCAGAGAAACTCCAGGGGCCTCTTTCAATATCTGGAAATTGCAACAAGACTTTCTGCCATTTCAAATGTAACACTCTTCCCAAATATCAGATGATAATAATCTTCAATTCCCCTTTTTATCTCATTCTCAAGAGATAAACTTACACAAGGCATTTTGAAACATATCTACTATCATTCTTTTCGACTGTGTCTGTCCCCCAATATTGTATACATCTATCAGAAACTGAGACCCAAAGTACTTGAAAGTTTGGGAACAGAATACCACCTTCCATGGCAGTGAAGGAACCATTAGAGGGCAATCTGATTGCTAGAAAGTCTCCTTGTGTGGTGAATCATCAGCCCCCCCCCCCCCCCCCCTCAGAGGAATACGCCAACAAGGGCAGCTGATAGGGAGGGGGAGATGCGGCTTTCCCTTCACTGGTGGAACTGATCAGAGAGAAGTAGACTCCTCTGCTGCCTCGACAAGTCCCCCAGCCCGCTGACAGCCGCTTCCGAGTAGTCTGCTGTAAAGATGTCTTCAGGGTCGTTCTCGTCCAGTCCACTGATGACAGCTTCCGAGTCGTCTGCTGTAGGGATGTCCTCAGGATCCTGCTCCTCCCGTCCACTGATGACAGCTTCCGAGTCGACCTCCTCTGCGAGGGTCACGTCCATCCTGATGTCATCCCCGGTCCTAGCAGGTGGTTTCCCCGCCGCACACTGGCTCCCGTGGTACGAGCTGTCCCCCTATCCTCCTATGCGGACGGCATGAGAGATCCACTCGGTCGGGGCCGGAGAGCCTGGGGTTGAGCCACTTTGTCCTGATGACCTTCAACCAGACGAACTCCGCTGTGTCCGCCTCCTGCGTCTCGGGTCCCCCTTTTTGCATCACCAACCTGTGTGGAGAAATCTGATACAAATCCCTCAAGCCCACGCTCAGGGCTCCGGGGCCCTCCGCTGTTTGACCCACCACTGCGTAAGCCGCTTGGAGCCTGTTGGTGGGGTCTCTGTGAACAGGTTTTCTAAATTAATTGTAGACCTCCTATCTGCCAGTGCAGCTTCAGAATCTTAATACTTGGCCTATGGCAACAAAACAAAACTCCAACATCTCTAGGTGAACCAAATAACATATTTCAATAGCTCTGAATTTCTGACAAGCGTCTGTGTTATTCTTAATGAAATCCCTGAGATCCCATTTAAAATCTAAATATAATATGAACTGCTAATGTTTCTGGTAAAGAAACACACTAATGTTATGGATTCAAAAACAACCAAAATCATGATACTGACAAAGGGAATGATTTCCTAGTGATACTGCTTCTACCTGTCAGTGCTTAGATATTATCAAGCTGAAAAAATTAATACAGAATTCCAACAAACTGTCATCAAATGTCTTTCTATTATGAATTTAGATGAAATGTATGTCCCCATAATGACCTAAACAATAAAGTCTATGGCTTTTACTTCTTTACCAGGCTAGTTACATGATGTTGTCTAAATTACATTCTGTCTCATTACATTACTATGTTTTAGCTTTAACTGTAATATGTTCTTTCTACATTTCAAACCTCAGTTAGTTTAATACCTGTTGAAACATTACTCACCGGTCAACTTCATCAGTATTCCATTCTGGAATTACATCTCTCACAGTAGCCCCTTGGCCACTGATTCTGCATCTGTGTTACCTGTTATAACTCAATCAATATTAGAAACATGTCAACATTCATCAAACAGTATCTTATCCCCAGATATGGAGCAGGTCCATTCTAAAACTGTCAATCAATGGTCAGATTGAACAATCGAGTTGGGGCAGCAGGTTCCCTTCAGTCCCTAAATGAAAAATGTACATTGTAAAGTTTACACTCCCCCTTTTTACACATGAACTCATGTGTAACCATGGATTATAAGAAAATACCAAACATTTTCCCAAATGTACATCCATCATTTCCACAGTAAACACTTCAGTGAAATGAAGTGTTTCTCTCCATCCTTCAGTCCTAAAAGAAACAGAATCTTCATGTTTTAGTTTGAGTTTCACATTCTGCAAACTGCCACCTCCTGTGGGAGTGAAATATCAAGTAGATTAGAAACAGGTCACCTGTACGGTTTTCCAATTTTTGTGGAATTGTGTTGAGCCCCAGAATAATGTGTTAGTCCAAAAACATGCTTGATTAGTCATTGTTTTAAATCATGCAGTTGCACTGATCACATGCAGACATACACTCACACTCACACTCACACTGTCAGGTTGTAAAGTCAAGTTTGGTCAGAGTCACCCCAGAGTCAGTCATTGACAGTGTCTTCTCAAGTTACACTGTCGGTCAGGGTCAAAGGTCAGTTGGTCTCAGTCTTTTTGGCCATGTGTGTGCTCTGCAGAGACTTTGATATTTCAGCATAGGCCAGTATCCTTTGTCTACAAAAATCTGTCATATATGGAGCGCCATCATTAATTAATTCATGATTACAACTATAATTTTCCAGATATCTCTAACTTTTCATTGGAACAGCTGTTCCGCACATTCCCTGAAAAGTGTTAGCCAAAAAATGTCACTTCCTTATAGTACTACTACTGCAGTTTATTAACACCTAATCTATATTAAAATGTCTAATAGATCTATTTCAGAAACTTCTGTACTTAACTATTATCTTGTGTCAAAACATCACTAGGATCTGTGAAGCTCTGCATTTCATAGCTCATTATACGCATTTATCTTCAATTCTGGTCTACTTAAAAACAATGTTAACCTCTTTAGCAGTGTGTGGAACCCAGGGTGTCCGAACACGCAACAACTACTCCCTACTTTATCATGGATCTAAAAACAGAAGTCATTTCATATTTCCATCCTAAAGCCCTCCTATGGTAATAACCATGCCACAATGGTGAAATCAATACTCTATAGATTGGAATTATATTTGGCTTGGCACTAGCTCTCCCTCTAACATTATCCATTCAAATAAAGGTTTGTCTTATAGAGCGGTTCCTAAAACTATCCCTTTAATGGTGTTCAACATTGTAACAACTAAGATCACTACTTTATTCACAAGTGAATCAAAATCTCTTGAAGAATGATTTGTTAACATGATGAAAAGATTGAAGAATATGGTTCTATTCTGTCATATATCCCCCTTTATCCCTCAGTGTGTTTTAGGATGATTCTCATTTTACCTTAATAGTTTCCTCTTTACTGCTATTTTTAATTTACCAATTGATTAATTCATGGTTAATACAACTTTTTACCTTCACTTATTTATCAAGTCAATTCTAGTTCTTTAAATGTGCGCTTATAATATGTGTGTTTATGTGTAAACTCACTCATTCCCGTTGATTCCCTTCTCCTCTCCTCTGGTTTATCTCAAGCCGTGACCCTGGCCTCCTCACATTCTCGACCAACTCCTCTGATTCTGACTCCTCCCCCTTTGTCCATCAGCTGTATCTCTTTGAGGCAGCCATCTGCCCAGCTACATCTGCAGCCCCCATCATGCCACTGTTCTTGCACTGCTTTGCATTTCAACTCCTCCTTCACAGTCTCTCTGCTGCTTTATGGAGGGTGGATTCTGCTCTCATGTCCCATACTTTGCTCTTGTGCAAAATCTTGTGGCTCAGCTTGGAACTTCATGCCCTGCCTGAGGGACTGATGAGAGTAGATCTCTGCCTGTCAGCAAGCGGTTTGGTTCTGGATGCCACAGGTGGAGATTGTTCTGGCTGCAGTTCTTATTGTTGTTGTTAGTTGAGCTCTGGTTCTCTGTCCGTTCGATGGAGAAGGAGGAGTCTCCTGGTTGGGATAGGTCCTCTGTCTGCTTGGAGGGTCGAGGTCTTAGCCGCATGACAAGCAGAGAGAGAGAGTCCAGGTCTCGGGACGCATTACCTATAGAAATTCTAGCACACTGAGGTTAAATAACTCCAACCCTTTCCACTCTGTCTCTTTCTAATCATACTATTTGTCTTAGTAGTTAACTGCCATCTAAACAACACAATTAATGTCTACTAATGATATTACAAAAACTCCCTCTAATAATCGTTTCATCCATTGTGACATATTTACCCAAACTAAGTTTTTCAACACCCACATGTTTCCAGCATCGCATATTCCACACACTACGAAAGAACCCCTCCGCATTCAAAAATCCTACTGCTATCTAGCAACAATTGAAAAGTTGCAGAGCACACTAATCAGATCACAGTAATGTAATTTGACCCAAGTGTAGGCCTATGTCGTTCCTAAAAGTGTTAGCAAACACCAAACACCAACTACAGCATATATAGATAAATTGATTTAGCAAAATGAACTCTTATGTAATTCAAAATGTGACAAAAGAACAATGATTTGTCTTACACAAGATTGTGGTCTAACAGAATGACTCTTGACCTCATGGGGTCAAATAACTTGGATGTGGATCATCCTGAACATGTGGCCTGAAGAACACAAGGACCTCTTAACATTAACACAATGGACTCTCAGAGATGAGATCTAGCCATGAGGTGGCTGACTTTAAAATGAACTGTGACAAATAAACCACATGCGTGTGGGTACATTATAGTTCAGAAATATAACACAAAACAACACTACATTAAAACAATAACCACTCAAATGAGCCTTGGTGAAAAGCATGAAAAACAAAACAACTTAATCTACTCTCATTGTTCGTGTACATCTTTACTCCAACTATTTCACCATTTAGTATGCCAACTGGCTGGCCAACTAGCTTAGCAGTATAGCACTGGCCCCATGTGGCTGGGGGAAGGGGAGGGGAACACACAAACATGTGCAGATACAAACCACACTGCTGGGAGACTGAGTTCAATACAAATTAAACCATATGACTTGTAATCTGGCTTCAATACAAATGTAACCAGACAAGGTCAGTTCATAACACTTAGAGCTGAACCTGAATTTCCCAACATCTCTTGTCCTATCATTTGATCATAGTTCCTAGTCTCTCTCTCTGTCTCTCTCTGGGCTGCCTGCTCCTGTCCACAAGCTTCTCTCATCAATCACCTCTGTGTTTATCCAACCGTGTGAGATGGCCTTTAGCCTCGTGCAGCACCTCTGTAATGTTTAAACATTTAACAGCTTCTCTCTGACTGACAAACTTACAAAACCTTCTGTTTACTTTCTACTCTTTCTTCACAAACTTAAAAACACAATTGTGGTGAATTGTTTGCGTTTTCAGTTTCCTATCTACATTAAACAACCACCAACTCAGAGTCACTGTGGCATGATCAATACAACTCCTAAATAACATTACAATGTATATTTCGTACAGTGAGTTTGTTATTTAATGTTTAACAAATTGTCCTCTTTGTATGTCTAATCTAGGTAGAATAATCCACTGTTATATTCAATGTGAATGGAACCTTAACCTGCATGTACTTCATATACTCAGTAAACCTCTTTTTACTTTCCCTCAACGTTACTGTATGCAATTAAGTTCCTCTGAAATCTAATTAAGTACAATTCTCAGTTAATGACAAATACCACAAAATTCACAATGCAAAGCAATAGTAACAATCAGTTCTCAAAACTTCTCATAAAAACCACAATGTGACGTAACTGTATCCCTCAAAAACTATGCTAAAAACAACAAATTATAGTTTCTTATTTATTTCAATATCTACCACCTCAAATCACACATTGATGTATTAATTTGCAATGTTATTCACTCCAACTTCAGATCAGTTGTTGATCTTTCACTCCTTGTTTTAAATTCAACGCTCAGCAGCCATTTTCCAGGCATTAGAGAAAAAGAACAAGCGGTCACACTTGGGGCTGCTGCTTCAGCAATTAGAGGAAAAATGGGGAGAAAGGGGGGCTTTCTTGAAACCAGGTGCTTCCATTATGACTTCGCATTTCTTTATCTGACTAAGGCTTTCCTATGTTCAATAATATATATAAATATATATATATATATATATATATATATATATATATATATATATATGCACATAAATATATCCTCCACGCTGTCTGTTCAGCTTTTAACATGCGATATTTCTTTCAACAGAATGGGCGTTAACCCCACAGAACAAGACAGTGAGAAATCCGTTACTTTCAATGGCTTTTGAAGTTCGCGTTTCTACTCTTGGATTCTTTACATATAATACAACTGCAGGCTCCTATGAGACTGAAAAGCATTATTCTGTTTTGTTCTGAATGGAGTCTTTAGAAAACCACTGAACATCCCCGATGGGTTAGCCGTCTCGATTTCTGAAAAAACCCACGGGGCCTTTCACCTTCGTCTTACACTCCTCATCGCTTCACTTGTAGCGAACGAGTTTAGCCGTATGATTCTGAAAAACCTACGGGGCCTTTCACCGTACTCTTAACACCTCGTTGCTTTATTTATTTTATAACTTACCTACCTATAGTAAACTATGTATTGCATTATACCGTCAATGACACCTGGAAATATCCTTGACAACAATTTACAGACCTTCGATAGAAACAGGCGTCCGTTTTACCTTTCAGTTTTAGGATCCTTAGTTGTCATAGATTATTCCAGGTATCTCCCTCCGTCCGCTGGTTGCTTATATCGTCCTCTAAAAAACCCCACTCATGACGTCACCACGTCATGACGCTATCACGTCGGGTTTCACCAAATTGTTGAGGCAGATATCTCTGCTCCGCGCCGATCCTATATGAGTTTGCTTTAAAAGAAGGAAAACTCAAAACAACCAGGATGAGGGTTAAACAATAATCTGTTTTAATGATAAACGGTAAGAATACATTAATTGTTGTGGCAGATATCTCTGCTCCGCGCCGATCCTATATGAGTTTGCTTTAAAAGAAGGAAAACTCAAAACAACCAGGATGAGGGTTAAACAATAATCTGTTACAATGATAAACGGTAAGAATACATTACACTTTCAAAGGAGTGGGCCTGGGCCCCACTCCCTGCTCTGGTCCAAATGCCGGGAGCACCTTTCATCTTGACGGCAGGAGCAAAATAGAAAGAACTAAAAGATAGAATAGGCTTACATGCAGAAAATAAACCAGGAGGAGCTGTGGTCATAGCAAATCAGCGCGAGCCAGCAGAGGACATGGAAACAAGAGTCTCTAGCTGTCTCATATTACTGCAGCTTTCATCCACACACACACCCTTTCTGCACATTCCAGAGACTTGAGTTGTGTCTAAAGAATATCCCCTTGTTCACAAAGATAATACATATTAATACTCTCAAATGTCCAGCTTCTGGTTACACAGACTGCTTATTATGAATACAAAGTAATTAAACACGCACATCTATTATTGTGCTTAGCAGCGGAAATAACTGAAAATACTAACCTAAAGTGCGACAAGTAAAGAAAAATAGACAAAAACAGACACAATGTTACGAGCAACACTAGCAGGCAGCCACCCGTGGCAGCGCCATCTTAAGAATATGTTCTCTAGAAGAGGCTGTCGTGATCAATCAGTACGTTAGGACATGGAATGCAACATCTAGGCCTCCCCTGGGCGCCCCTATGCTATCCTTGTACCCTGGAGCTTAAACTCCCCCTGGGACTGGTCTCTTAGGGGTGCCCGAGCTGTTGTGGCAGATATCTCTGCTCCGCGCCGATCCTATATGAGTTTGCTTTAAAAGAAGGAAACCTCAAAACAACCAGGATAGGGGTTAAACAATAATCTGTTTTAATGATAAACGGTAATAATACATTACACTTTCAAAGGAGTGGACCCCACCCCCTGCTCTGGTCCAAATGCCGGGAGAACCTTTCATCTTGACGGCAGGAGCAAAAGAGAAAGAACTAAAAGCCAGAATAGGCTTACATGCAGAAAATAAAACAGGAGGAGCTGTGGTCATAGCAATTCAGCGCGAGCCAGCAGAGGACATGGAAACAAGAGTCTCTAGCTGTCTCATATTACTGCAGCTTTCATCCACACACACCCTTTTTGCACATTCCAGAGACTTGAGTTGTGTCTAAAGAATATCCCCTTGTTCACAAAGATAATACATATTAATACTCTCATATTTCCAGCTTCTGGTTACACAGACTGCTTATTATGAATACAAAGTAATTAAACACACACATATACTATTCAAGATATGTAGACTTCCCTGAAACATGACATACTGGAGATCTTAAGCAGAAGGTACTCTCATCCACCTAGCCCACTGTCCTGCCTAACTACACAGAGTAATAAAAACTGTTTACTCCAAGCACCCCAGAATGTTCATGCAATTTCAGTCCTCACATTTATGAAAGGATAAAACAGAGAAATCAATACAAAACACAAACACAGGTATTGTTTGAACAATATTCACTTAACTGCTACTATTGATAATTACCAGAGAAACTCCAGGGGCCTCTTTCAATATCTGGAAATTGCAACAAGACTTTCTGCAATTTCAAATGTAACACTCTTCCCAAATATCAGATGATAATAATCTTCACTTTGGACAAATTCGACCCAGTGCCGTTCGTGAAAAGCTGGATTAAAGCAGGACATCGTCTCTCTTCTTCTTGGAAACCAGGACGGCAACGAGAAGAAGTCGAGCCAAGGCATCTTTGGTCTATTCTCACTTAAGGTAAAAGACAATTTTTTCGATCTTTGCTGTGCATAAGATGAGCCTGTGCGTATGTCCTGTGTGGATTCCGGGGTTAAGAATAGCATAATTAGCCTTGGCGTTCAAGTCAGAGTGTGTGTGTGTGTGTGTGTGTGTGTGTGTGTGTGTGTTGGTGGGTGTGTGCAGGCCCGCACCTTCCTACACGCAGACCACGCAGACTGTGTGTGGGTGTTGCAGTAGAATATTTGAATGTATGAAGGTGTGTGCAGGCCCGCCCCTCCCTACACGCAGATCACGCAGACTGTGTGTGTGTGTGTGTGCGTGCGTGCGTGCGTGCATGCGTGCGTGCGTGCAGGCCTGCCCGCCCCTCCCTACACGAAGAGCACGCAGACTGTGTGTGTGTGTGTGTGTCTGAGACCAGCTCTGCTCCCATTTCCTCGCATAGAATCGAAAACAGATGGCTCTTTAACGGTCGCGTATTCATTCATATGAACGTTAGAATATATAATTATTTGACAGCGCCCGGTTGAGAAACGCTGCTACTACTGATTGCATCCATGAAATATTGCATAGGCCTACTGCATATTGAGAACTCTTCGACCGGTATATTGCGCAATAAACGGGAGATGGGGACCCCCCCGATTATTGACGGGTATTTCGCACACTGGGCACCAGCCCTTCATGCATGTCACCCTCTGTGAGAATAGTTCGTATTTTCCCTCTAGTTTAGAGAAATATTATTTTATCATATTCAGCAGTATCAAACAATCCTCTAATCCTAGAATTATTGAGACGCATTAGCGACACCAGGTGTATTGTTTTTCGCAGCAACAATGATGCATAATACCATGACAAAAGCCATTATTGAAACAAGTAAACCATTTTTTGTGCTAATGGCAGATTTTAGTGTATATGTTTTTATACCATCAGAAAACCATACATCATACGATATTTTTTGTACGCCTTATGGGTACACGGAGAAGTTATATTTATTTAATGCAACGTTATGGGTTTTACATGTCCTGTTCAGAATAGGGTAATAGGGTATTGCAATATTAATTGAGCATGTTATGCTCAAAGGTGGGAGTGTCATGATTATACAGATAAGTTGATTTCAGTGACGTTGTAGTTAATAAATAATAACATGTAGTTAATAATAGGTCTCATAACGACAAAAGGTATGCCGAAGCTTGGGCCTTCTCCAAGGAGGGAGTGGTCCAGTTTTAGATATTAGACGAATAGAAGTAATGAATATGTCAGAACTCTGAGTAATATTATCCAAGTTTTGTCTACACAGGCTAGGAAAGCTACAGAGATACCAGACGAGAAACCAGAAGAGACTCCTGTTCGGCCAGGTGATTGGGTGAGGGTGAAAGTTCACAAAGGCAGTGAGCTGATCCCGGTGGACGGAACAGTGAGAAGTTGTAATGAACTTCACACGCGCTCCGGTTTAAAGGTAAAGAAAAAGGAGCAAATTGACACCACCTCACACATTGTCACCCTTCACTGGCAACTTCCAGAACATTATTGGGAGTTAGGACTGATTTGTCAGAGCTGGAACAAAACAATAAATAGAAATAAGATAACATAATAAGATGGAAACAGCTCAAAAGACGAATTGTCTATAGATTTTTATAGATTGTACACTATTTTTTGTTTTACATCTGAAAAAGGTTCAAATTTTTGTATACGTTATTATAGTACTCATTATTTAAATTCTGTAACTGACACAACCAGGGAGAAAGCCAAACCAATTGTGGGGTCCCCTAGGGATAAGAGTAAGAATAGCATTGTTGATTGTGCTCATTACACTTGGCACCTTTCTGGTTGGATGGGGAGTACAATATCAAGTAAGACATGGATCCATTAGTCCACTCATAGATAATGCCCACATCACTAACAGAACTCCAGCTGTGTTTCAGAGACTTTCACTTATCCCCAGAGCCAAAAGATCAGCTGAGCAACAAGAGGAGGAGTTTGAAATACTCGTTCCCAAAGGTGAGGCAGTTATAATCAAGATGATTCACCCCATATATGCAGTTCTTGTATCAAATGATGAGATGGGTTTAAGTGATCGGGATATGTAAGTGATAGGGATTTACAGATTAGGGGAATCTCCAAATACACTGGATCCATGTTTTAGACTGTACCAGAAACACCCCCTGTTAAGTTTATGAACAACCGACCGGTAACCTGAGCACAATTATTGAAAATGATTACAGTAGAAACAGGCTACTAACCCACAAGTACAGCTTTGTACGTACAAACTCTATGAACACAATTCCCCAGCAGATTGTGGCGACATTGCAGATATGTCCAGTCACAAAAGTTACTTATGTTCTAAATAACAGTGAGATTTAAAGTGATGGAGAAAATATGGGGACGTTCTTTTATAGTGTGTGAAATATGTGGTGCTTCAATTTATAGAAGAAAATGGTTTCCTGAAAGAGTTATTTGGAGTAGCCATGTTACAGTGGGTGAAAGCAATGTTTAGGGATATGGCACAACCATTAGTAGACATTAATTGGGTTTAGATGACATTTAACATCCAAGGCAGATAGTAAGATTAGGAAAATAGAGTGGAAAGGATTTATTTTACCTCACTGTGTTAGAATTAACTATAGGTAATGCGTCCCGAGATCTCTCTCTCTGCCTGTCAAAATGCCCCATCTTCCAAGCAGACAAATGACCTCACCACAGGAGACTCCTCCTCCTCCATCGAACAGACAGAGAACCCGAGCTGAACCAATAACGACCTGAGGCATCCAGAACCAAACCAGCATCCTGACAAAGAGGCAAACTCTCATCGGTCCCTCAGACAGGACATGAAGTTCCAAGCTGAGCCACGAGATTGGGCACAAGAGCAGAGTGTGGGACATGAGAGCGGAATACGCCCTCCATGCAACAGCGTAGAGACTGAAAAGGAGGAGATTAAATGCAAACCAGTTGGGCCACTGAAAAGAGTTACAGCGGAAGGATTCAAGAGCGGATGGACAGAGAAGAAGGCAGGACAAAGGAGAGGACAGAACCAGAGGAGTTGGCATGGGCCAGCAGCATGTGAGGGGGTCGTGGCTTGACAACCAGAGGGGGAGAGAAGGAAAACGGGAGTGAGTGAGTTTACACATAAACACACTTATTAGAAAATAATCCTAAAAAACACACTGAGGGTAGAACATATTATTCAATCTTTTCATCATATAAACAAATTATTCTTTTAGAGATTCTTATTCATGTGAGAATTTGGGGAAGATTTAATTTGTTACAATATAGATCTACAGTTTGAACTACAAACCATTAATGAAATGACTTCTGTTCTTAAAATCCGTGTTAAAGGAGGGAGTAATTATCACATGCTCTGAAGATTATTATCATCTGATATTTGGGAAGAGTGTTACATTTGAAATGGCAGAAAGTCTTGTTGCAATTTCCAGATATTGAAAGAGGCCCCTGGAGTTTCTCTGGTAATTATCAATAGTAGCAGTTAAGTGAATACTGTTCAAACAATACCTGTGTTTGTGTTTGATATTGATTTCTCTGTTTTATCCTTTCATAAATGTGAGGACTAAACTTGCTCCAAACATTCTGGGGTGCTTGGAGTAAACTGTTTTTATTACTCTGTGGGGGAGGTGTAGTTAGGCAGGACAGGGGGCTAGGTGGATGAGAGTACCTTCTGCTTAAGATATCCAGCATGGCAGGGAAGTCTACATATCTTGAATAATAGATGTGCGTGTTTAATTACTTTGTATTCATAATAAGCAGTCTGTGTAACCAGAAGCTGGAAATTTGAGAGTATTAATATGTATTATCTTTGTGAACGAGGGGATATTCTTTAGACACAACTCAAGTATCTGGAATGTGCAGAAAGGGTGTGTGTGTGGATGAAAGCTGCAGTAATATGAGACAGCTAGAGACTCTTGTTTCCATGTCCTCTGCTGGCTCGCGCTGAATTGCTATGACCACAGCTCCTCCTGTTTTATTTTCTGCATGTAAGCCTATTCTGGCTTTTAGTTCTTTCTCTTTTGCTCCTGCCGTCAAGATGAAAGGTTCTCCCGGCATTTGGACCAGAGCAGGGGGTGGGGTCCACTCCTTTGAAAGTGTAATGTATTCTTACCGTTTATCATTAAAACAGATTATTGTTTAACCCCTATCCTGGTTGTTTTGAGGTTTCCTTCTTTTAAAGCAAACTCATATAGGATCGGCGCGGAGCAGAGATATCTGCCACAACAGCTCGGGCACCCCTAAGAGACCAGTCCCAGGGGGAGTTTAAGCTCCAGGGTACAAGGATAGCATAGGGGCGCCCAGGGGAGGCCTAGATGTTGCATTCCATGTCCTAACGTACTGATTGATCACGACGGCCTCTTCTAGAGAACATATTCTTAAGATGGCGCTGCCACGGGTGGCTGCCTGCTAGAGTTGCTCGTAACATTGTGTCTGTTTTTGTCTATTTTTCTTTACTTGTCGCACTTTAGGTTAGTATTTTCAGTTATTTCCGCTGCTAAGCACAGTGCAGCTCGCTCTGAATTGCAACTATGCAGTTCCTGTGCACTGTTGGTCTCATTTTAATCACTTTTGCACTGATATCATGCCGGACTGTTCTGGCTGAGTTGCACCGGGGCTCTGTTGTTTACATGAGGGAGCAGCTGATGGACCTACAATCTAGCAGCATGTCTAGACTGAGACACGAAATACCCAAGGAGCTGAGGAGGAAACAACGGGGCTGCAAAGCGGGGAGAAGACGACTGCTAAGGAAGAGGAGATACAGACCCTATCTTCCATCGGTCGTTATGGGGAACGTAAGATCTCTAGCAAACAAAATGGACGAGTTAACATCACTCACAAAGAGTCAGAGCGTGTTTCGTGAGGCCTCAGTTATGGTTTACACAGAGACATGGCTGCATGACAACATCCCAGATTCGATTGTGAGTCTACCCGGCTTTCAGTGTGTACGAGCGGACAGGAATTGCAGAGAGAGAGGCAAGATGACCGGAGGGGGAGTCGCGATCTATGTAAACAACAGATGGTGCAATCCTGGACACATTACAGTGAAGGACCGTATGTGCAGCCCGGACATTGAACTGCTGGCTGTAAGTATTCGTCCCTATTACCTGCCAAGAGAGTATTCCCATGTTATTATGATCGGTGTTTACATTCCTCCCACGGCGGATGCGGCGCGGGCTGCTGACGTCATCAACTCCGCGACTGCAAGACTTCAGTCTCTGCATCCCAATGCCTTCATAGCAATATCTGGGGATTTCAACCATGTCAATCTAAAGAAATCTCTTCCCACCTTTAAACAGTATGTTGGTTGCAAAACGAGGGAAAATAAAACATTAGACTTACTGTATGCTAATGTCAAGGAGGCATATAGCTCAATAGCACTCCCCCCCCTTTGCAGATCAGACCATAACCTGGTGCACTTAAAACCCCTTTATAAACCAGCAGTCCAGCGGCAACCTGTGACAACCACTACTGTACGGACGTGGTCACCGGAGGCTGTGGAGACTTTACAGGGATGTTTTGAGGTGACTGACTGGGATGTCCTCTGTGATGCACATGGGGAGGATATAGACAGACTCACAGACTGCATCACCGACTATATTCATTTTTGCACGGACAATATAATCCCCGCCAGAACAATTAAGTGTTTTTCCAATAATAAACCCTGTGTGACCAAGGACATCAAGGCGTCACTTAACAGGAAAAAAGCTGCCTTCAGGAGTGGTGACAAGGAGGAGATGAAGAAGGCACAGTTACAACTGAAGAAGAAAATACAAACGGGCAAGGAGTGCTACAGGAGGAAGCTGGAGAGTAAACTGGCCCAAAACAACACCAGGGAAGTGTGGCGTGGGATGAGAACCATCACTGGGTATGGAAACAAGACTGACCAGGTGATGGGAGGAGATCTACAGGAGGCCAATGATGAGGTTACCACCCCTCCCTCCTCCACCTGTGACTCACCCCCTATGATCCCCAGGGAGCCTTTCCTCCCATCTCATCCATCTCATCCCTCTTGCCCCCCCCCCCCCCCCCCCGACCAGGGCTCTCTCTCAGCCCCACTGTGCATGCCCCCACTCACCATCACTGCAGAGGACGTGAGGGGAGAGTTCAGCCGTCTACACTCAAGGAAGGCTGCAGGGCCTGACGGCCTCAGCCCCAGTCTGCTGAAAGGATGTGCTACTCAGCTGTGTGCAGTTTTTCGGCACATTTTCAACCTGAGCCTGGACATGATGGCCGTCCCTGCCCTGTGGAAGACAACATGCCTGGTTCCTGTGCCGAAGAAGATACATCCACGCACACACAGTGACTACAGACCGGTGGCTTTGACATCACATGCTATGAAGTCGCTGGAGAGGCTGGTCCTTAAACACTGCGTCTCAATAATACAGTGGGCGCACCATCACTAGACCCCCTGCAGTTTGCATATCAGCCTCGTATTGGAGTGGAGGATGCCATCATCTTCCTGCTGCACAGAGTACACACACACACACACACCTTGAGAAGGCAGGCAGCACTGTGAGATAGGGGTGTAACGGTATTCGTCCCGTACCGTCACGGTTCGGACGTCACGGTTCGGCACATGCAGTCACACGGCGAATACGCCTTTTTTACGAGTGGGAAAAAAGTCTGTCCCTCAGGGCAGTATTACACTATATATAATCCAGGGGGCGGTATTGCGCCTAAAAGCCAGCCGCCCGTAAATAACAAATGAAGAACAAGAACAAAACACAACAAAACGAACACAATATATGAAGAAGAAAAGTTAGTATCTATGGCGAGTTCACACAACACACAGGAGCTAGAAGACCCACCTGCTTCTTTTAAATCAGGTGTGTGGGAACATTTCGGGTTCCCTGTGGACTACAACAATGATGGGGTGCGAGTTGTGGATCGGACGAGGACGGTGTGTCGGCGTTGTTCGACAGCGGTGCGGTATTCTAGTGGTAACACCTCAAACATGCTCAATCACATCCGAGTCAGTCTCAGTCCGCAGCGAGAGCGTTTTCTCGACGGCAGGTGACATAGTTACCGCCAACAGATCTGCCCTCACTACTGACAACGTAGACAAACTCATCTTTTTGAAGACAATCTTGAAAATAGAGTAAAGCTTGAGTACCTTTATTTAGGCATAATGGCCTCACACACTCACAAGTTAATTACACATGTTAGACATTGCTCCTAAAGGTACAGATTTTATTTTTGTTTTATATTATTGTATTTATTTTATATTTTGACATCAGGAGATGTTATACAGTTCTGTATTGCCTTTTATTGATTGTGATTCAAACACTTTCTTATTATTTATTTTAATATTTTCAAGACATTCTTTTTAGTTGTACAGCTTATTTAACCTTTTTGTTTGACATCAGCCATTATAAATAATATGGCCATCTGAGTGTGTGTGTGTGTGTGTGTATGTTACTGTTTGTGGTTTGTTTTTAACTGTGTAATACAGTTAATGATTCCAAATGTTAGAGTTCCTTATTTTCATACCAAAACTTGCACGACTGTTAAAAATAAATAACAGCAAAAAAAATGATGCATTTGTGACTTTTCTTTGCTTTTCCTTGTTATACCGAAACCGTACCGAACCGTGACCCCCAAACCGAGGTACGAACCGAACCGTGACTTCTGTGAACCGTTACACCCCTACTGTGAGAGTAATGTTTTTTGACTTTTCCAGTGCTTTCAATACCATCAGACCTGCCCTGCTCAGCAGTAAGCTACTGGACATGCAGGTGGATGCTCCACTGGTGAGCTCGATAACCAACTATCTCACAGCTCGGCCACAGTACGTGAAGCTACAGAATAACACCTGACATTATATTGAGCAGCACGGGCGCTCCTCAGGGCACGGTCCTCTCTCCCTTCCTGTTCACAGTCTATACATCAGACTTCAGACACTGCTCCCAGTCCCGCCATCTGCAGAAATTCTCAGATGACCCTGCCATTGTGGGCTGTATCATCAGAGATCAAGAAGCTGAGTACAGGAGTGTGGTGGACAGTTTTGTGGAGTGGTGCAGTCAGAACCATCTGCAGCTCAACGTCACAAAAACCAAGGAGCTCGTGGTTGACTTCAGGAAGCGGAGTACCGCCCCAAGCCCAATTACCATCGTGGGCATGGATGTGGACATTGTGGACAGTTCCTGGGTGTCCACATAGACAATAAACTGGACTGGAGTAAAAACACTGAGGCCTTATATAAGAAAGGCCAGAGTCGCCTGTATTTCCTCAGGAGACTCAGGTCCTTCAACGTCTGCAGCACTATGTTGCAGATGTTTTATGACTCGGTGGTCTCCAGTGTGATCTTCTTTGCTGTAGTGTGTTGGGGCAGCGGGGTGAAGACAGCTGATGCCAACAGACTCAACAAGCTCATCAGGAGAGCAGGCTCTGTCCTGGGAGTGGGATCAGGAGTCGTTGGCAGTGGTGTCGGAGGGGAGAATGCTGAGGAAACTTCTCGGCATTCTGGACAACGGGTCTCACCCCCTGCATGCCACACTGGTTTCCTACCGGAGCACTTTCAGCCATAGACTGATAACACCGATAACCACCACACAGCGCCACAGGAGGTCTTTCCTCCCAGTGGCAATCAAACTCTCACCCCTAATTAAAGGGCACTGAGAACTTCCACACCAACACTATGTGCAATATACATATCAATATAATTAACATCATTGCAATACACTCACTGCTATATATATATATAACTATGTGCAATATTATATTATTATTAGTATTTTATTAATAATGCTATGATAACGTGCAATTACGTAACTGCCACTACGTTTTAATTTTTGCACTACTAACTACTAAATACTGCTAATAATAATTGCATTGATTGTGTGACCATCTATGTTTCTATGTTTCATGTTGTCTGTGGATGTTTAATTGCTCTTTTTCTGCTGTGTTTATTGTATTTTGTTACTCTGGCACAACAATTTCCTTCGGGATGAATAAAGTCTTATCTTATCTTATATTGCTTTCATACCTTAAATGGTATGAAAGGAGGGAGGGTACATTTCTCATGAGGAGACAGTTACAAATGCTAGCAGAACAAGACAACCCACCCCCATATACAGATGTTGATGAGATTGTTCAGCTGATGTGATACTTTAAATCAGGGGTCGGCAACCTTTTGATATGAAGTGCCATTTAAAAAAAAAATTGTTTTCAGCGTGCCAACGATGGGGAATTATCAAGGAGGGGGGGGGGGTTGAGGAGCTTGACGCTCGTCATCTCTCAGCAGGAGGGCGGGGGCAGCTTGTTGCTTCTGCCCTCCTCGACTACGGTCTGGGGAGTCGACAGGAAAGTTCAACGCACAGATGGCCAGTCCGCCCCTTTGTAGCATATTATTTCGATGAGCAGATCGCCACTTGGGCTTTCAACTAAATACACAGCCACGCAAAAACTGCGGCATTTGTACAGCTCCTTATGGGTAGGCTACTGCAATTAGTGAAGTGCTTTCCTCTGTGGTGAAACGATCAGCTGCACTGCACCACGGAGGAAAGCGGCAGAAAAGTCACCTGGAGATGAAGAGAGTGGGGGCTGTGTTGCGTGCATGGCTTCCTTTCTGCAGGTAACGGGGAGACGCGCTCTGGCGGCGGTCTCGTTCAGGATCCGAAAATACAATTTAAATATTTGCACACTTATTCCTAGTGTGCCACTGGTTACGGTGCCGTCATCCATCCTCTCCAACTCATGTTTCTCAAAGACTGGTTTGAGGAGTTTCCTCCACCAACATTCTCAATGCTCTTACGTTCTCAGGGAACTTCTTGTCCTATCAGCATCTTCAGCACACCACCGAATGATGAACTCAGTACCTTCCACTATACCACTGTCCGCCATAAGGGACCCAATGCATCCTACGTAGCTCATCAAGAGATGCATGCCCCCTAGTCGAATATAGAAGTTGCTGAAAAGAGCCTGATTCTCCCATTGCACATTTACCGCTATCCTGTACAGTTGTTGGTCAGCGGTGAATATTACATAACCTTGACCTGTTCGTTCCGTCAACTGCTTGCTTTTAACATAGAAGTCATGATGGTTGCTGGGTCTGCAGGAGCTTCGTTGAATTAGTGGTAAGTATACGACCTGTGTCTTGGGCTTTGGCGTATGTCCTTGTTCGTGGCAGATTTTGTGTATGTATCCGTATATATTCTTGTATTTCATGTATGTCCTTGCCACCAGGACACACACATAATAGCAGACTTCCAGTGATACCACCGCACTTCCAGTTGATACCGCACATATAATAATCGATATTTCCCCTTATTTTTAAGGAAACTATTCTAAAAATGTCCGTAAGATCGTCCTTGCAAGACATACATCCAGTGTAATGGGCCATTATTATTCATCACAAAGACATGTATAATACACGTTGGAAAGGTATGTTATTCCTTTTTACTATGGTATATCATATGCTGTAATATGTGAATGTTACATTACACCTAGACGTCAAAGAGTAGCGCCTACCCCCCTAATTCAGCGATTCACGAATATCGCGAATAAGGGTACCTTGCACAAAATCGTGAAAAATTTAAAATTGCCCAAGGGTGAGAACTCCACACCAACCCTAGATATCTTTATTATAGACCCTATATATGAATAATCAGCAGAGAAAAAACTTTATCAGAGAATTTGGGGTCAAGCTCCTCACTGCCGGACTACGGGGTTGTATCCTTAGAAGGGTGCATTCGTAGACCGCACACGTCACTTCCGCCGAAAAAAGGCTATCCCAATTTTTTTTAAAAGAGGAGACTCCTCCAAATGCGGCCCACGAATGCAGCCTACTTTTCCCCAATTTGAAGGATACATCTGATGTACACTCCGCGGCCTACCATATCCCAGGGTGCAATGTGCGCAGGGAAGAGGGAGTTTTTTTCAAATGAAATGCTTCCGGTCTCCTCCCAGCAGAATGGATTTAAAAGCAGCAGCGAGCGGAGGAATCACTAATAAATGTGAGTATTGGGTTTTAACTTACTTTAAATTAACTATCCTCACACACGTCAAACCCAAGGGACATTAAAAACGTACATTTTCGTTAAATAATACGGATAAATATGTGACGCCGTCGCCAACTAGCTAGCTGGACATACTGCACTGTTGTTTACACTTATTTTTAATTCAATTCAGAAGTTTATTAAGTCATACAGAGATCTTGACTCTGTTATAGATAAGTTATACTTTATATTACATAAATAGACCAAAGTGAAAACATTTAGACCGCTATACCCTACAGTACGGTGGATTTATAAAATGCTACCCTGACGTCTGCTGTTAGCTTTATTTATTTCTCTGACATGTTCCAATGTTTTACTTTTTATTAAACTTTGGGACAAAAATTACAACCTTTTTATTCAGCTCATGCTGCTTTGAGGTAGGGCCTAAAAAGAAAAGCTTATTTTAAATATTTCCACCAGATTTTATCGTCTTTTATTTAGGTTAAAGTGTATTTTAATTTATCCTAATCCCATAATAATAATAATAATAATAAGACAATCAAAAATAGACAGCAGCCTTTATTTTGTGCTGTCTAAGGGATGCACGTGTGACTGTCATTTCATCTCTTTAGTTTTTTAAAAACCAGAACATCATTTTAATGATCCCTTAAGGGTTGTTGTGTCTGAAATGCTTAGTTACATTTTGCAATAATACTTTTGCAACCCTGTGTTTAATATGATTAATTCACTTTTTTCTTTTTCTCTTGTTTTTCTCTGTAAGTAGGACAATTCTGGAGAAATGGATCTGTTGGAGAAGGGACCCCTAACCCCAGCGGATCATCAGGACAGAGCTGCATCACCTGGACACCCCGTGGTGCTTGGAGAAAGCAAAACGACGATCAGGAGCATCCTCCACCCAGACCTCTGCTTACTGCCGTCCTACAGACTTGTGTCTTCTTTCAGAATTTGATTTTGGGTCCTTTCTTTTAATAGTTATCTAACGATTATAGCCTTGACTCTGTCTGATTTCCCCAAACAGCTGCTTCTATATACTTGCTGCACGTATAATACAAATAAACAACTCCTAACCACATTTTTGCTGATATTTGTGTTACTGCTGGTGATGTTAAATAACATGATTGATTTCCTCTGTCTCAATGATGAAAGTTATAATAATAGAAGACATGAAGCTGCAGAGAGAGAGATGGATATATTCTTACCTCTACTTTGTGATAAGATGAAATACAATATTAAATTGTAATTGTTAAACACATTGTTTATTTCATTTACTGAGGCTTTAAAGATTATTTACAAACATGTGTACATAAGCAGTGGAATAATAGGGTATCACTAGATCATTAAACGGTCATCAGTTAATGGGGGGGGGGGCACGGTGCTGCTGACCTGGGGTCAGTGGGACATCATCTGGGCAGGTTTAGGGGAAGAAGGAGAATAAAACTGTTATAATCACAGCTATTAAGATTAGGACACTAATATTGTTAACAATCAATCTATACAACATGCTTTTGTTCCTTTAAAAAACACATTGTTTTATTAGTACAGAAAAATTAAGACTTATTTTAAATATATGAAATAATATGATTAAATTACATCAGCTATATATATTTACTTGTTAACTTACTAATGTAACATTACTGGGGGCTAAAGGAACAGCTTCATCTTATTTACCTGGCCATGGTTCTCTTTATTTAATCTCCGACGGTGATCTCCAAAAAATGTAAAAGTAAAGTTTCTGGATCCTTTTCAGCTAATTTGCTAGCAGGCTGCTGGAGCAACGCAACCGAACAGCGCGTATCACGTGACGTAAATACGAAGCGCTCCGTAGGCTAGACCGTCTCATTTCGTAGGCCGCTCGGTCCAGCCTACGTGGTCTCGTCGGCCGCATCCTGCGTCGACCGCGTAGGCTGCGTACTCCGAAGGATACAACCCCTGAATTGAGACACGGCCGGAGTGTTGCACACCGAAACCTACTGATTTCAACACAACAACTATAGACGTTGAGATATTATTATTGTTGAATATTAAATGAAGGTACAGTTTATTTGAATACGTTATTGTTTACAGATGTGGGTAGCATGTGACAACATCCGGAACGACCAGAAACCACTGCCGTGAAATATTTCCTGTATTTTTTGGAGTATTGATTACAGCGTTTAGAATGTGTTAAATGAAAAGTCATGAAAGAGTTAAGGGAGAAAAGGCGTGTTTAGATAATATTGAATGTACAATGTTTGTATCCTCTGATATGCGTAACAACGTATGGTAACAACGGACATTAAATAAATGTTGTGTGTGTGTGTGTGTTGGGGGGGTGGGGGTTGTCTTGGATAGCTTCTTGCCTCAGGCAGTCGGCGGTTCACAGAACCGGCTACTCTCCATGATCACACAATCTTTTGTAAAACAAATTTTGATCCCCAACAAATTACACACAATTTATTTTTGTGTCTCTCTGATCTCTCTCTTTTTCTCCTGCAGTCTAACTCTATACTGTTTAGAAAAATGAGAGAGAGAGATACATTTGTGAAATGTTTGTTTCTGCAAAGTTCATGCAACGTTCCTGATGCATGTAATGTGCATTGCACTTTAACTTTTTAAATGTTTAATGTTTTGAATTCAAATGTTATGTTAATGTTTAATATTTGAATGTTCTTTTTTATTGTAATAAAAACTTTGTTCAGTTTTCTTTCGTCTGAACTGTATTGGGTACATTTTAAATAGACTTTTAACTACCTGCGGTTTTCTCATCATTTGGGGCGACCATCTGTCATGCGGGGTAACCAATGATTGTCAATAACGGTACTAAATTAAAAATAGAATATCCATCAGTTTTGGATCAAATATTAATCAAGTATACTATACTTAAGTGGATACTATCTGTACACATTTTAAATCAGTTTTATGGGTTTTAGACTGCCATTATAGAATAAACTTGTGAAATCATGGTTTACAAAAGATTAAAGGGCACACAAGCCTGTCTTTCCTAAGATGTATATTTAATTACTGATACTTGTTTTACATTACATTACATTGCATTTAGCAGACGCTTTTGTCCAAAGCGACTTACAATAAGTACATACGACCAGGAAGACACAGCCCAGAAGAAAAACAGAATCATAAAGTACAGCAGGTATCATAGAGCCACACATTTCAAGTGCTACTCAGCTGGCTATAGATAGGCCAGTCCTATGTTAGTATATAAGTGCTTTGTCAGCTGGCTATAGATAAGCCAGTCCTATGTTAGTATATAAGTGCTTTGTCAGCTGGCTATAGATAAGCCAGTCCTTTGTTAGTATATAAGTGCTTTGATAGTAATTCTATCGCTCGAAGTGGAATCTAAAGAGATGAGTTTTCAGTCTGCGCCGGAAGATGTGCAGGCTTTCTGCCGTCCTGATGTCAATGGGGAGCTCATTCCACCATCTTGGAGCCAGGATAGCAAACCCACGTGTTTTTGCTGATGGGAACTTGGGTCCACCTCGCAGCGAGGGTGCAGCGAGTCGTTTGGCTGATGCCGAGCGGAGTGCACGCGCTGGGGTGTACAGTTTAACCATGTCCTGGATGTAGGAAGGGCCAGATCCATTCGCAGCATGGTATGCAAGTACTAGTGTCTTGAAGTGGATTCTAGCAGTTACCGGGAGCCAGTGAAGGGAGCGAAGGAGCGGAGTGGTGTGGGAAAATTTTGGAAGGTTGAAGACCAGACGAGCCGCTGCATTCTGGATGAGCTGCAGAGGTCGGATGGCACATGCAGGTAGACCAGCCAGGAGGGAGTTGCAGTAGTCTAGGCGTGAGATGACGAGAGCCTGGACCAGAACCTGGGTGGCTTTCTGGGTCAGCTGGGGACGAATCTTCCTTATGTTGTACAGCGTATATCTGCAGCAACGAGTTGTAGCAGCGATGTTTGCAGTGAAGGAGAGGTTGTTATCCAGGGTTACACCCAGATTCCTTGCGGTCAGAGTCGGGGAAACAACAGAGGTGCCGATGTTGATCGTCAGGTCAAGAGTAGGACAATCTTTTCCCGGAAGGAAAAGCAGTTCAGTCTTGTCAAGGTTGAGCTTGAGGTGATGAGCAGACATCCACTGAGAGATGTCAGCTAGACAAGCAGAGATGCGTGCGACGACCTGGGTCTCTGCTGAGCGGGGAAAGGACAGAATCAATTGGGTGTCGTCAGCATAGCAGTGGTAAGAAAAACCATGCGGGCTAATGACCGAGCCGAGCGAGTTTGTGTACAGAGAGAAAAGGAGGGGACCAAGAACAGAGCCCTGAGGGACCCCTGTAGTTAATAGACAAGGGTCGACTCGACCCTCTCCAAGTTACCCTGTAGGTACGGTCTTTGAGGTATGGGAGGAGGGAGAGTGCAGAGCCTGAAACTCCAAGTTCTTGGAGAGTGTATCTGTGTTGGTTATTCTCGCGTCCAGGGGAGAAGCTTAAAAAGGAGACTAAATGGAGTCTCTGGATGGTTTCAAATCGGTACTTTAATTAAAAATTAAGGCGCGGTTATGTTACAAACAGAATATTGTTCGACAGAAAAGCAGCTGTGTCTCTGGCTCTGGCAGGTGAAGAAAGAAGCCGAACCCCTCAGGTCCGCTGTATATAGATCCTCAGCTGGCTCCTCCCTGCGGGCCGGCTCTCCAACGTTTTAATGTCTGTTGTCACGCATATCAGAGGATACAGACATTGTACATTCAATATATCTAAACACACCTTTTCTCTTCCTTAACTCTTTCATGACTTTTCATTAACACATTCTAAACGCTGTAATCAGTGTGCGAAATACGGGGGGTCCGGGGGAGCTCGACCCCCCCGATTAACACCTGAGCCCCCCTTAAAGCCTCAACAGCAAAATTTAGGGGGGGTCTGCAATTCTAATATGTATTTGTCACTTGCAATGGTCACTAAAATGTTTTTAAGCTTACTATGTCCAGTATTCATAATTCAAAATATTTATTCACAAATATCTTCTATTTTGGCTGTCAAAAGCAGAGCCAGCCGCCGTGACGCGGCAAAGAGGAGAGAAAGACGTTACATTAGAGAGGACTACAATGTCTAAGAGAAAGCTAAACCAAAGTGTTTCACTCTCGCACTTTGGGTTCACATCCAAAAAAGTGACACCACGAGATGACCAAGAGACACCCAGAGATGATGCTGATGATGCAGCAGCTAGCACAGCACTCGCTACCAGAACCGTTAGCGAGTCGGGGGCTCCTGTCCCGCCCAGTCACTCCCCAGAAGGAGGTGAAGTTGAGGCAGAGCGCTCAGAAGACGCAGCAGTTGCGGAGGTAGCTGCTACTGCTAGTGACTTTCCGCCGGCTGGTTGGACAACGAAGCAGGTGGGCGAATGGAAAGACCGCAACCCCTGGCTTGACATTAAGGCTGGAAAGTTAGGATGCTTAGTGTGTAGGAAAGCAAAAACGTTGCTGCTAAAGGGACCAGGTTTACACCTCGCGGAAGAATGGATCAATGGTGATGTTACTAGCCCTGATGCAAAACAGCTACGAAAGAAGATCTACAAACACAGGGACAGCCAGGCCCACGCGAGGTCAGTGGAAATAGTACAGATGAAAGACAAAGAAACCCTCCCAAACTGTTTCATTGATGTACAGTCCGATTTACTCAAGAAAACAACAGTCTCGTTTAGAACAGCTTACACCGTAGCAAAGGAAAGGCTATCTTATAAAAAGCTCAACCCCCTCATGACAATGCAGGAGCTGAATGGAGCCGAAGTTGGGAATATCCACAAATCTGACCATGCATGCGCAGAAATAATAAGTCACATTGCAAAGGAAATGCGCCGCAAGTTCGTCTCTAATGTGAAAGAAATGGATTCAAAGGTATCAATCACAATTGATGAAAGTACCGTTCACGGTCGTCCCTATCTAATCATTTACGTAAGATGTGATGTCAGTGGTAAGGGGATGTAGATAATGTGTTCCTGGATATAGTGGAACTTACAGATGGGGTCGATGCTGAATCAATTTATAACTCAATGATGGCGAGTCTATATAAAGCTGGAATGGATGATGACTTTTTGAAGATGCACCTAATAAGCATAGCCACCGATGGGGCTGCAGTGCTCACGGGAAAAGCCAGTGGGCTTGTCGTCAGGCTCAAAAACAAGTTTCCGAACGTGCAGTCTGTACACTGCCTGGCGCACAGACTAGAACTGTCAGTCAAAGATGCTCTTAAAGAAGTGGGTGGCACTAATCAGTTTGAGATATTTATTTCACATTTATACTCACTCTACAATCAGTCAACCAGGAATTCCAGATTGCTGAAAGAAGCAGCGGCCGAGCTCAACATGGAAATACTGAAAATAGGTCAAATTTTCACCATCAGATGGGTTGCCAGCAGCTTTAAAACAGTAAAAGCTGTATGGAAAGATTTCCCCGCACTAGCACTCCATTTTAAAACATCCAGTGAGAACGCATCACGTAATGATCTTGAGAGGCAAAAATACAAGGGACTTTTCAAGCACCTAACCAACTCAGGATTCGTGGAAGATTTGGCTGTCATGAAAGACATCCTGCGTGAACTCCAGAGCCTGTCTCTCAAGCTGCAGAGAAGAGAAATGACACTTGTGGACTCAAGTGTCCACATCAAACAAACCATAATGTGTTGACCGCCATGAAGACGACCGGGGGGAGATCAACGAAGAAGGCTGAACAGGGCGTCTCATCGGGCTTTTTTAAGGACGTAGAGCTGACAGAAGGCAGGGGGAAAATAAACAAGCCTCGTTTTTATGAATCGGTGGTTGCTACTCTAACCAAGCGCTTACCGGAGTCAAGCTTGGTCCAGACGCTCAAAGCTCTTGATAAGCGCTTTTGGCCTGGAGAGCAGGAAGACTTGACTTTGTTTGGCGAACAAGAAGTGCACCGTCTGCTAAATCGCTCGGAGAACCAGCCGGGGAGGCCGTGGAGCAGTTTAGAGACTGGAAATTGCAGGGCACTCCACCGGGCAAAACACTGGAACGGCTATGCATAGCAAGTCGCACTTACCTCCCCACGTCTGCTGAGTGCGAAAGAGGCTTTTTCCGCCGTGAATAACACCGACAACCAGAGCCGCAACAGGTTGCGCGAGGAGAGTCTGTCTTCGCTTCTGTTTGTGGACCTAAACGGACCCCCTTTTGTTGTGGCAGATATCTCTGCTCCACGCCGATCCTATATGAGTTTGCTTTAAAAGAAGGAAAACTCAAAACAACCAGGATGAGGGTTAAACAATAATCTGTTTTAATGATAAACGGTAAGAATACATTACACTTTCAAAGGAGTGGGCCTGGGCCCCACTCCCTGCTCTGGTCCAAATGCCGGGAGAACCTTTCATCTTGACGGCAGGAGCAAAAGAGAAAGAACTAAAAGCCAGAATATAAAACAGGAGGAGCTGTGGTCATAGCAAATCAGCGCGAGCCAGCAGAGGACATGGAAACAAGAGTCTCTAGCTGTCTCATATTACTGCAGCTTTCATCCACACACACCCTTTTGCACATTCCAGAGACTTGAGTTGTGTCTAAAGAATATCCCCTTGTTCACAAAGATAATACATATTAATACTCTCATATTTCCAGCTTCTGGTTACACAGACTGCGTATTATGAATACAAAGTAATTACACACACATATACTATTCAAGATATGTAGACTTCCCTGAAACATGACATACTGGAGATCTTAAGCAGAAGGTACTCTCATCCACCTAGCCCACTGTCCTGCCTAACTACACCTCCCCCACAGAGTAATAAAAACTGTTTACTCCAAGCACCCCAGAATGTTCATGCAATTTCAGTCCTCACATTTATGAAAGGATAAAACAGAGAAATCAATACAAAACACAAACACAGGTATTGTTTGAACAGTATTCACTTAACTGCTACTATTGATAATTACCAGAGAAACTCCAGGGGCCTCTTTCAATATCTGGAAATTGCAACAAGACTTTCTGCCATTTCAAATGTAACACTCTTCCCAAATATCAGATGATAATAATCTTCAATTCCCCTTTTTATCTCATTCTCAAGAGATAAACTTACACAAGGCATTTTGAAACATATCTACTATCATTCTTTTCGACTGTGTCTGTCCCCCAATATTGTATACATCTATCAGAAACTGAGACCCAAAGTACTTGAAAGTTTGGGAACAGAATACCACCTTCCATGGCAGTGAAGGAACCATTAGAGGGCAATCTGATTGCTAGAAAGTCTCCTTGTGTGGGGAATCATCCGCCCCCCCCCCCCCCCCCTCAGAGGAATACGCCAACAAGGGCAGCTGATAGGGAGGGGGAGATGCGGCTTTCCCTTCACTGGTGGAACTGATCAGAGAGAAGTAGACTCCTCTGCTGCCTCGACAAGTCCCCAGCCCGCTGACAGCCGCTTCCGAGTAGTCTGCTGTGTAAAGATGTCTTCAGGGTCGTTCTCGTCCAGTCCACTGATGACAGCTTCCGAGTCGTCTGCTGTAGGGATGTCCTCAGGATCCTGCTCCTCCCGTCCACTGATGACAGCTTCCGAGTCGACCTCCTCTGCGAGGGTCACGTCCATCCTGATGTCATCCCCGGTCCTAGCAGGTGGTTTCCCCGCCGCACACTGGCTCCCGTGGTACGAGCTGTCCCCCATCCTCCTATGCGGACGGCATGAGAGATCCACTCGGTCGGGGCCGGAGAGCCTGGGGTTGAGCCACTTTGTCCTGATGACCTTCAACCAGACGAACTCCGCTGTGTCCGCCTCCTGCGTCTCGGGTCCCCCTTTTTGCATCACCAACCTGTGTGGAGAAATCTGATACAAATCCCTCAAGCCACGCTCAGGGCTCCGGGGCCCTCCGCTGTTTGACCCACCACTGCGTAAGCCGCTTGGAGCCTGTTGGTGGGGTCTCTGTGAACAGGTTTTCTAAATTAATTGTAGACCTCCTATCTGCCAGTGCAGCTTCAGAATCTTAATACTTGGCCTATGGCAACAAAACAAAACTCCAACATCTCTAGGTGAACCAAATAACATATTTCAATAGCTCTGAATTTCTGACAAGCGTCTGTGTTATTCTTAATGAAATCCCTGAGATCCCATTTAAAATCTAAATATAATATGAACTGCTAATGTTTCTGGTAAAGAAACACACTAATGTTATGGATTCAAAAACAACCAAAATCATGATACTGACAAAGGGAATGATTTCCTAGTGATACTGCTTCTACCTGTCAGTGCTTAGATATTATCAAGCTGAAAAAATTAATACAGAATTCCAACAAACTGTCATCAAATGTCTTTCTATTATGAATTTAGATGAAATGTATGTCCCCATAATGACCTAAACAATAAAGTCTATGGCTTTTACTTCTTTACCAGGCTAGTTACATGATGTTGTCTAAATTACATTCTGTCTCATTACATTACTATGTTTTAGCTTTAACTGTAATATGTTCTTTCTACATTTCAAACCCAGTTAGTTTAATACCTGTTGAAACATTACTCACCGGTCAACTTCATCAGTATTCCATTCTGGAATTACATCTCTCACAGTAGCCCCTTGGCCACTGATTCTGCATCTGTGTTACCTGTTATAACTCAATCAATATTAGAAACATGTCAACATTCATCAAACAGTATCTTATCCCCAGATATGGAGCAGGTTCTAAAACTGTCAATCAATGGTCAGATTGAACAATCGAGTTGGGGCAGCAGGTTCCCTTCAGTCCCTAAATGAAAAATGTACATTGTAAAGTTTACACTCCCCCTTTTTACACATGAACTCATGTGTAACCATGGATTATAAGAAAATACCAAACATTTTCCCAAATGTACATCCATCATTTCCACAGTAAACACTTCAGTGAAATGAAGTGTTTCTCTCCATCCTTCAGTCCTAAAAGAAACAGAATCTTCATGTTTTAGTTTGAGTTTCACATTCTGCAAACTGCCACCTCCTGTGGGAGTGAAATATCAAGTAGATTAGAAACAGGTCACCTGTACGGTTTTCCAATTTTTGTGGAATTGTGTTGAGCCCCAGAATAATGTGTTAGTCCAAAAACATGCTTGATTAGTCATTGTTTTAAATCATGCAGTTGCACTGATCACATGCAGACATACACTCACACTCACACTCACACTGTCAGGTTGTAAAGTCAAGTTTGGTCAGAGTCACCCCAGAGTCAGTCATTGACAGTGTCTTCTCAAGTTACACTGTCGGTCAGGGTCAAAGGTCAGTTGGTCTCAGTCTTTTTGGCCATGTGTGGCTCTGCAGAGACTTTGATATTTCAGCATAGGCCAGTATCCTTTGTCTACAAAAATCTGTCATATATGGAGCGCCATCATTAATTAATTCATGATTACAACTATAATTTTCCAGATATCTCTAACTTTTCATTGGAACAGCTGTTCCGCACATTCCCTGAAAAGTGTTAGCCAAAAATGTCACTTCCTTATAGTACTACTACTGCAGTTTATTAACACCTAATCTATATTAAAATGTCTAATAGATCTATTTCAGAAACTTCTGTACTTAACTATTATCTTGTGTCAAAACATCACTAGGATCTGTGAAGCTCTGCATTTCATAGCTCATTATACGCATTTATCTTCAATTCTGGTCTACTTAAAAACAATGTTAACCTCTTTAGCAGTGTGTGGAACCCAGGGTGTCCGAACACGCAACAACTACTCCCTACTTTATCATGGATCTAAAAACAGAAGTCATTTCATATTTCCATCCTAAAGCCCTCCTATGGTAATAACCATGCCACAATGGTGAAATCAATACTCTATAGATTGGAATTATATTTGGCTTGGCACTAGCTCTCCCTCTAACATTATCCATTCAAATAAAGGTTTGTCTTATAGAGCGGTTCCTAAAACTATCCCTTTAATGGTGTTCAACATTGTAACAACTAAGATCACTACTTTATTCACAAGTGAATCAAAATCTCTTGAAGAATGATTTGTTAACATGATGAAAAGATTGAAGAATATGGTTCTATTCTGTCATATATCCCCCTTTATCCCTCAGTGTGTTTTAGGATGATTCTCATTTTACCTTAATAGTTTCCTCTTTACTGCTATTTTTAATTTACCAATTGATTAATTCATGGTTAATACAACTTTTTACCTTCACTTATTTATCAAGTCAATTCTAGTTCTTTAAATGTGCGCTTATAATATGTGTGTTTATGTGTAAACTCACTCATTCCCGTTGATTCCCTTCTCCTCTCCTCTGGTTTATCTCAAGCCGTGACCCTGGCCTCCTCACATTCTCGACCAACTCCTCTGATTCTGACTCCTCCCCCTTTGTCCATCAGCTGTATCTCTTTGAGGCAGCCATCTGCCCAGCTACATCTGCAGCCCCCATCATGCCACTGTTCTTGCACTGCTTTGCATTTCAACTCCTCCTTCACAGTCTCTCTGCTGCTTTATGGAGGGTGGATTCTGCTCTCATGTCCCATACTTTGCTCTTGTGCAAAATCTTGTGGCTCAGCTTGGAACTTCATGCCCTGCCTGAGGGACTGATGAGAGTAGATCTCTGCTGTCAGCAAGCGGTTTGGTTCTGGATGCCACAGGTGGAGATTGTTCTGGCTGCAGTTCTTATTGTTGTTGTTAGTTGAGCTCTGGTTCTCTGTCCGTTCGATGGAGAAGGGGAGTCTCCTGGTTGGGATAGGTCCTCTGTCTGCTTGGAGGGTCGAGGTCTTAGCCGCATGACAAGCAGAGAGAGAGTCCAGGTCTCGGGACGCATTACCTATAGAAATTCTAGCACACTGAGGTTAAATAACTCCAACCCTTTCCACTCTGTCTCTTTCTAATCATACTATTTGTCTTAGTAGTTAACTGCCATCTAAACAACACAATTAATGTCTACTAATGATATTACAAAAACTCCCTCTAATAATCGTTTCATCCATTGTGACATATTTACCCAAACTAAGTTTTTCAACACCCACATGTTTCCAGCATCGCATATTCCACACACTACGAAAGAACCCCTCCGCATTCAAAAATCCTACTGCTATCTAGCAACAATTGAAAAGTTGCAGAGCACACTAATCAGATCACAGTAATGTAATTTGACCCAAGTGTAGGCCTATGTCGTTCCTAAAAGTGTTAGCAAACACCAAACACCAACTACAGCATATATAGATAAATTGATTTAGCAAAATGAACTCTTATGTAATTCAAAATGTGACAAAAGAACAATGATTTGTCTTACACAAGATTGTGGTCTAACAGAATGACTCTTGACCTCATGGGGTCAAATAACTTGGATGTGGATCATCCTGAACATGTGGCCTGAAGAACACAAGGACCTCTTAACATTAACACAATGGACTCTCAGAGATGAGATCTAGCCATGAGGTGGCTGACTTTAAAATGAACTGTGACAAATAAACCACATGCGTGTGGGTACATTATAGTTCAGAAATATAACACAAAACAACACTAAACATTAAAACAATAACCACTCAAATGAGCCTTGGTGAAAAGCATGAAAAAAACAACTTAATCTACTCTCATTGTTCGTGTACATCTTTACTCCAACTATTTCACCATTTAGTATGCCAACTGGCTGGCCAACTAGCTTAGCAGTATAGCACTGGCCCCATGTGGCTGGGGGAAGGGGAGGGGAACACACAAACATGTGCAGATACAAACCACACTGCTGGGAGACTGAGTTCAATACAAATTAAACCATATGACTTGTAATCTGGCTTCAATACAAATGTAACCAGACAAGGTCAGTTCATAACACTTAGAGCTGAACCTGAATTTCCCAACATCTCTTGTCCTATCATTTGATCATAGTTCCTAGTCTCTCTCTCTGTCTCTCTCTGGGCTGCCTGCTCCTGTCCACAAGCTTCTCTCATCAATCACCTCTGTGTTTATCCAACCGTGTGAGATGGCCTTTAGCCTCGTGCAGCACCTCTGTAATGTTTAAACATTTAACAGCTTCTCTCTGACTGACAAACTTACAAAACCTTCTGTTTACTTTCTACTCTTTCTTCACAAACTTAAAAACACAATTGTGGTGAATTGTTTGCGTTTTCAGTTTCCTATCTACATTAAACAACCACCAACTCAGAGTCACTGTGGCATGATCAATACAACTCCTAAATAACATTACAATGTATATTTCGTACAGTGAGTTTGTTATTTAATGTTTAACAAATTGTCCTCTTTGTATGTCTAATCTAGGTAGAATAATCCACTGTTATATTCAATGTGAATGGAACCTTAACCTGCATGTACTTCATATACTCAGTAAACCTCTTTTTACTTTCCCAACGTTACTGTATGCAATTAAGTTCCTCTGAAATCTAATTAAGTACAATCTCAGTTAATGACAAATACCACAAAATTCACAATGCAAAGCAATAGTAACAATCAGTTCTCAAAACTTCTCATAAAAACCACAATGTGACGTAACTGTATCCCTCAAAAACTATGCTAAAACAACAAATTATAGTTTCTTATTTATTTCAATATCTACCACCTCAAATCACACATTGATGTATTAATTTGCAATGTTATTCACTCCAACTTCAGATCAGTTGTTGATCTTTCACTCCTTGTTTTAAATTCAACGCTCAGCAGCCATTTTCCAGGCATTAGAGAAAAAGAACAAGCGGTCACACTTGGGGCTGCTGCTTCAGCAATTAGAGGAAAAATGGGGAAAAGGGGGGCTTTCTTGAAACCAGGTGCTTCCATTATGACTTCGCATTTCTTTATCTGACTAAGGCTTTCCTATGTTCAATAATATATATAAATATATATATATATATATATATATATATATATATATATATATGCACATAAATATATCCTCCACGCTGTCTGTTCAGCTTTTAACATGCGATATTTCTTTCAACAGAATGGGCGTTAACCCCACAGAACAAGACAGTGAGAAATCCGTTACTTTCAATGGCTTTGAAGTTCGCGTTTCTACTCTTGGATTCTTTACATATAATACAACTGCAGGCTCCTATGAGACTGAAAAGCATTATTCTGTTTTGTTCTGAATGGAGTCTTTAGAAAACCACTGAACATCCCCGATGGGTTAGCCGTCTCGATTTCTGAAAAAACCCACGGGGCCTTTCACCTTCGTCTTACACTCCTCATCGCTTCACTTGTAGCGAACGAGTTTAGCCGTATGATTCTGAAAAACCTACGGGGCCTTTCACCGTACTCTTAACACCTCGTTGCTTTATTTATTTATAACTTACCTACCTATAGTAAACTATGTATTGCATTATACCGTCAATGACACCTGGAAATATCCTTGACAACAATTTACAGACCTTCGATAGAAACAGGCGTCCGTTTTACCTTTCAGTTTTAGGATCCTTAGTTGTCATAGATTATTCCAGGTATCTCCCTCCGTCCGCTGGTTGCTTATATCGTCCTCTAAAAAACCCCACTCATGACGTCACCACGTCATGACGCTATCACGTCGGGTTTCACCAAATTGTTGAGGCAGATATCTCTGCTCCGCGCCGATCCTATATGAGTTTGCTTTAAAAGAAGGAAAACTCAAAACAACCAGGATGAGGGTTAAACAATAATCTGTTTTAATGATAAACGGTAAGAATACATTAATTGTTGTGGCAGATATCTCTGCTCCGCGCCGATCCTATATGAGTTTGCTTTAAAAGAAGGAAAACTCAAAACAACCAGGATGAGGGTTAAACAATAATCTGTTACAATGATAAACGGTAAGAATACATTACACTTTCAAAGGAGTGGGCCTGGGCCCCACTCCCTGCTCTGGTCCAAATGCCGGGAGCACCTTTCATCTTGACGGCAGGAGCAAAATAGAAAGAACTAAAAGATAGAATAGGCTTACATGCAGAAAATAAACCAGGAGGAGCTGTGGTCATAGCAAATCAGCGCGAGCCAGCAGAGGACATGGAAACAAGAGTCTCTAGCTGTCTCATATTACTGCAGCTTTCATCCACACACACACCCTTTCTGCACATTCCAGAGACTTGAGTTGTGTCTAAAGAATATCCCTTGTTCACAAAGATAATACATATTAATACTCTCAAATGTCCAGCTTCTGGTTACACAGACTGCTTATTATGAATACAAAGTAATTAAACACGCACATCTATTATTGTGCTTAGCAGCGGAAATAACTGAAAATACTAACCTAAAGTGCGACAAGTAAAGAAAAATAGACAAAAACAGACACAATGTTACGAGCAACACTAGCAGGCAGCCACCCGTGGCAGCGCCATCTTAAGAATATGTTCTCTAGAAGAGGCTGTCGTGATCAATCAGTACGTTAGGACATGGAATGCAACATCTAGGCCTCCCCTGGGCGCCCCTATGCTATCCTTGTACCCTGGAGCTTAAACTCCCCCTGGGACTGGTCTCTTAGGGGTGCCCGAGCTGTTGTGGCAGATATCTCTGCTCCGCGCCGATCCTATATGAGTTTGCTTTAAAAGAAGGAAACCTCAAAACAACCAGGATAGGGGTTAAACAATAATCTGTTTTAATGATAAACGGTAATAATACATTACACTTTCAAAGGAGTGGACCCCACCCCCTGCTCTGGTCCAAATGCCGGGAGAACCTTTCATCTTGACGGCAGGAGCAAAAGAGAAAGAACTAAAAGCCAGAATAGGCTTACATGCAGAAAATAAAACAGGAGGAGCTGTGGTCATAGCAATTCAGCGCGAGCCAGCAGAGGACATGGAAACAAGAGTCTCTAGCTGTCTCATATTACTGCAGCTTTCATCCACACACACCCTTTTTGCACATTCCAGAGACTTGAGTTGTGTCTAAAGAATATCCCCTTGTTCACAAAGATAATACATATTAATACTCTCATATTTCCAGCTTCTGGTTACACAGACTGCTTATTATGAATACAAAGTAATTAAACACACACATATACTATTCAAGATATGTAGACTTCCCTGAAACATGACATACTGGAGATCTTAAGCAGAAGGTACTCTCATCCACCTAGCCCACTGTCCTGCCTAACTACACAGAGTAATAAAAACTGTTTACTCCAAGCACCCCAGAATGTTCATGCAATTTCAGTCCTCACATTTATGAAAGGATAAAACAGAGAAATCAATACAAAACACAAACACAGGTATTGTTTGAACAATATTCACTTAACTGCTACTATTGATAATTACCAGAGAAACTCCAGGGGCCTCTTTCAATATCTGGAAATTGCAACAAGACTTTCTGCAATTTCAAATGTAACACTCTTCCCAAATATCAGATGATAATAATCTTCACTTTGGACAAATTCGACCCAGTGCCGTTCGTGAAAAGCTGGATTAAAGCAGGACATCGTCTCTCTTCTTCTTGGAAACCAGGACGGCAACGAGAAGAAGTCGAGCCAAGGCATCTTTGGTCTATTCTCACTTAAGGTAAAAGACAATTTTTTCGATCTTTGCTGTGCATAAGATGAGCCTGTGCGTATGTCCTGTGTGGATTCCGGGGTTAAGAATAGCATAATTAGCCTTGGCGTTCAAGTCAGAGTGTGTGTGTGTGTGGGTGTGTGTGTGTGGGTGTGTTGTTGGTGGGTGTGTGCAGGCCCGCACCTTCCTACACGCAGACCACGCAGACTGTGTGTGGGTGTTGCAGTAGAATATTTGAATGTATGAAGGTGTGTGCAGGCCCGCCCTCCCTCCCTACACGCAGATCACGCAGACTGTGTGTGTGTGTGTGCGTGCGTGCGTGCGTGCATGCGTGCGTGCGTGCAGGCCTGCCCGCCCCTCCCTACACGAAGAGCACGCAGACTGTGTGTGTGTGTGTGTGTCTGAGACCAGCTCTGCTCCCATTTCCTCGCATAGAATCGAAAACAGATGGCTCTTTAACGGTCGCGTATTCATTCATATGAACGTTAGAATAATAATTATTTGACAGCGCCCGGTTGAGAAACGCTGCTACTACTGACTTTGCATCCATGAAATATTGCATAGGCCTACTGCATATTGAGAACTCTTCGACCGGTATATTGCGCAATAAACGGGAGATGGGGACCCCCCCGATTATTGACGGGTATTTCGCACACTGGGCACCAGCCCTTCATGCATGTCACCCTCTGTGAGAATAGTTCGTATTTTCCCTCTAGTTTAGAGAAATATTATTTATCATATTCAGCAGTATCAAACAATCCTCTAATCCTAGAATTATTGAGACGCATTAGCGACACCAGGTGTATTGTTTTTCGCAGCAACAATGATGCATAATACCATGACAAAAGCCATTATTGAAACAAGTAAACCATTTTTTGTGCTAATGGCAGATTTTAGTGTATATGTTTTTATACCATCAGAAAACCATACATCATACGATATTTTTTGTACGCCTTATGGGTACACGGAGAAGTTATATTATTTAATGCAACGTTATGGGTTTTACATGTCCTGTTCAGAATAGGGTAATAGGGTATTGCAATATTAATTGAGCATGTTATGCTCAAAGGTGGGAGTGTCATGATTATACAGATAAGTTGATTTCAGTGACGTTGTAGTTAATAAATAATAACATGTAGTTAATAATAGGTCTCATAACGACAAAAGGTATGCCGAAGCTTGGGCCTTCTCCAAGGAGGGAGTGGTCCAGTTTTAGATATTAGACGAATAGAAGTAATGAATATGTCAGAACTCTGAGTAATATTATCCAAGTTTTGTCTACACAGGCTAGGAAAGCTACAGAGATACCAGACGAGAAACCAAGAAGAGACTCCTGTTCGGCCAGGTGATTGGGTGAGGGTGAAAGTTCACAAAGGCAGTGAGCTGATCCCGGTGGACGGAACAGTGAGAAGTTGTAATGAACTTCACACGCGCTCCGGTTTAAAGGTTAAAGAAAAAGGAGCAAATTGACACCACCTCACAATTGTCACCCTTCACTGGCAACTTCCAGAACATTATTGGGAGTTAGGACTGATTGTCAGAGCTGGAAACAAAACAATAAATAGAAATAAGATAACATATAAGATGGAAACAGCTCAAAAAGACGAATTGTCTATAGATTTTATAGATTGTACACTATTTGTGTACATCTGAAAAAGGTTCAAATTTTTGTATACGTTATTATAGTACTCATTATTTAAATCTGTAACTGACACAACCAGGGAGAAAGCCAAACCAATTGTGGGGTCCCCTAGGGATAAGAGTAAGAATAGCATTGTTGATGTGCTCATTACACTTGGCACCTTCTGGTTGGATGGGGGGAGTACATATCAAGTAAGACATGGATCCATTAGTCCACTCATAGATAATGCCACATCACTAACAGAACTCCAGTGTTTCAGAGACTTTCACTTATCCCAGAGCCAAAAGATCAGCTGAGCAACAAGAGGAGGAGTTTGAAATACTCGTTCCCAAAGGTGAGGCAGTTATAATCAAGATGATTCACCATATATGCAGTTCTTGTATCAAATGATGAGATGGGTTTAAGTGATCGGGATGTAAGTGATAGGGATTTACAGATTAGGGGAATCTCCAAATACACTGGATCCATGTTTTAGACTGTACCAGAAACCCCCTGTTAAGTTTATGAACAACCGACCGGTAACCTGAGCACAATTATTGAAATGATTACAGTAGAAACAGGCTACTAACCCACAAGTACAGCTTTGTACGTACAAACTCTATGAACACAATTCCCCAGCAGATTGTGGCGACATTGCAGATATGTCCAGTCACAAAAGTTACTTATGTTCTAAATAACAGTGAGATTTAAAGTGATGGAGAAAATATGGGGACGTCTTTTATAGTGTGTGAAATATGTGGTGCTTCAATTTATAGAAGAAAATGGTTTCCTGAAAGAGTTATTTGGAGTAGCCATGTTACAGTGGGTGAAAGCAATGTTTAGGGATATGGCACAACCATTAGTAGACATTAATTGGGTTTAGATGACATTTAACATCCAGGCAGATAGTAAGATTAGGAAAATAGAGTGGAAGGATTTATTTACCTCACTGTGTTAGAAATTAACTATAGGTAATGCGTCCCGAGATCTCTCTCTCTGCCTGTCAAAATGCCCCATCTTCCAAGCAGACCAAATGACCTCACCACAGGAGACTCCTCCTCCTCCATCGAACAGACAGAGAACCCGAGCTGAACCAATAACGACCTGAGGCCATCCAGAACCAAACCAGCATCCTGACAAAGAGGCAAACTCTCATCGGTCCCTCAGACAGGACATGAAGTTCCAAGCTGAGCCACGAGATTGGGCACAAGAGCAGAGTGTGGGACATGAGAGCGGAATACGCCCCTCCATGCAACAGCGTAGAGACTGAAAAGGAGGAGATTAAATGCAAACCAGTTGGGCCACTGAAAAGAGTTACAGCGGAAGGATTCAAGAGCGGATGGACAGAGAAGAAGGCAGGACAAAGGAGAGGACAGAACCAGAGGAGTTGGCATGGGCCAGCAGCATGTGAGGGGGTCGGTGGCTTGACAACCAGAGGGGGAGAGAAGGAAAACGGGAGTGAGTGAGTTTACACATAACACACTTATTAGAAAATAATCCTAAAAAACACACTGAGGGTAGAACATATATTCAATCTTTTCATCATATAAACAAATTATTCTTTTAGAGATTCTTATTCATGTGAGAATTTGGGGAAGATTTAATTGTTACAATATAGATCTACAGTTTGAACTACAAACCATTAATGAATGACTTCTGTTCTTAAAATCCGTGTTAAAGGAGGAGTAATTATACATGCTCTGAAGATTATTATCATCTGATATTTGGAAGAGTGTTACATTTGAATGGCAGAAGTCTTGTTGCAATTTCCAGATATTGAAAGAGGCCCCTGGAGTTTCTCTGGTAATTATCAATAGTAGCAGTTAAGTGAATACTGTTCAAACAATACCTGTGTTTGTGTTTGATATTGATTTCTCTGTTTATCCTTTCATAAATGTGAGGACTAAACTTGCTCCAAACATTCTGGGGTGCTTGGAGTAAACTGTTTTATTACTCTGTGGGGGAGGTTGTAGTTGGCAGGACAGGGGGCTAGGTGGATGAGAGTACCTTCTGCTTAAGATATCCAGCATGGCAGGGAAGTCTACATATCTTGATAATAGATGTGCGTGTTTAATTACTTTGTATTCATAATAAGCAGTCTGTGTAACCAGAAGCTGAAATTTGGAGTATTAATATGTATTATCTTTGTGAACGAGGGGATATTCTTTAGACACAACTCAAGTATCTGGAATGTGCAGAAAGGGTGTGTGTGTGGATGAAAGCTGCAGTAATATGAGACAGCTAGAGACTCTTGTTTCCATGTCCTCTGCTGGCTCGCGCTGAATTGCTATGACCACAGCTCCTCCTGTTTTATTTTCTGCATGTAAGCCTATTCTGGCTTTTAGTTCTTTCTCTTTTGCTCCTGCCGTCAAGATGAAAGGTTCTCCCGGCATTTGGACCAGAGCAGGGGGTGGGGTCCACTCCTTTGAAAGTGTAATGTATTCTTACCGTTTATCATTAAAACAGTTATTGTTTAACCCCTATCCTGGTTGTTTTGAGGTTCCTTCTTTTAAAGCAAACTCATATAGGATCGGCGCGGAGCAGAGATATCTGCCACAACAGCTCGGGCACCCCTAAGAGACCAGTCCCAGGGGGAGTTTAAGCTCCAGGGTACAAGGATAGCATAGGGGCGCCCAGGGGAGGCCTAGATGTTGCATTCCATGTCCTAACGTACTGATTGATCACGACGGCCTCTTCTAGAGAACATATTCTTAAGATGGCGCTGCCACGGGTGGCTGCCTGCTAGAGTTGCTCGTAACATTGGGTTGTTTTTGTCTATTTTTCTTTACTTGTCGCACTTTAGGTTAGTATTTTCAGTTATTTCCGCTGCTAAGCACAGTGCAGCTCGCTCTGAATTGCAACTATGCAGTTCCTGTGCACTGTTGGTCTCATTTTAATCACTTTTGCACTGATATCATGCCGGACGGTTCTGGCTGAGTTGCACCGGGGCTCTGTTGTTTACATGAGGGAGCAGCTGATGGACCTACAATCTAGCAGCATGTATAGACTGAGACACGAAATACCCAAGGAGCTGAGGAGGAAACAACGGGGCTGCAAAGCGGGGAGAAGACGACTGCTAAGGAAGAGGAGATACAGACCCTATCTTCCATCGGTCGTTATGGGGAACGTAAGATCTCTAGCAACAAAATGGACGAGTTAACATCACTCACAAAGAGTCAGAGCGTGTTTCGTGAGCCTCAGTTATGGTTTACACAGAGACATGGCTGCATGACAACATCCCAGATTCGATTGTGGAGTCTACCGGCTTTCAGTGTGTACGAGCGGACAGGAATTGCAGAGAGAGAGGCAAGATGACCGGAGGGGGAGTCGCGATCTATGTAAACAACAGATGGTGCAATCCTGGACACATTACAGTGAAGGACCGTATGTGCAGCCCGGACATTGAACTGCTGGCTGTAAGTATTCGTCCCCTATTACCTGCCAAGAGAGTATTCCCATGTTATTATGATCGGTGTTTACATTCCTCCCACGGCGGATGCGGCGCGGGCTGCTGACGTCATCAACTCGCGACTGCAAGACTTCAGTCTCTGCATCCCAATGCCTTCATAGCAATATCTGGGGATTTCAACCATGTCAATCTAAAGAATCTCTTCCCACCTTTAAACAGTATGTTGGTTGCAAAACGAGGGAAAATAAAACATTAGACTTACTGTATGCTAATGTCAAGGAGGCATATAGCTCAATAGCACTCCCCCCCCTTTGCAGATCAGACCATAACCTGGTGCACTTAAAACCCCTTTATAAACCAGCAGTCCAGCGGCAACCTGTGACAACCACTACTGTACGGACGTGGTCACCGGAGGCTGTGGAGACTTTACAGGGATGTTTTGAGGTGACTGACTGGATGTCCTCTGTGATGCACATGGGGAGGATATAGACAGACTCACAGACTGCATCACCGACTATATTCATTTTGCACGGACAATATAATCCCCCGCCAGAACAATTAAGTGTTTTTCCAATAATAAACCCTGTGTGACCAAGGACATCAAGGCGTCACTTAACAGGAAAAAAGCTGCCTTCAGGAGTGGTGACAAGGAGGAGATGAAGAAGGCACAGTTACAACTGAAGAAGAAAATACAAACGGGCAAGGAGTGCTACAGGAGGAAGCTGGAGAGTAAACTGGCCCAAAACAACACCAGGGAAGTGTGGCGTGGGATGAGAACCATCACTGGGTATGGAAACAAGACTGACCAGGTGATGGGAGGAGATCTACAGGAGGCCAATGATGAGGTTACCCCCCCTCCCTCCTCCACCTGTGACTCACCCCTATGATCCCCAGGGAGCCTTTCCTCCCATCTCATCCATCTCATCCCTCTTGCCCCCCCCCCCCCCCGACCAGGGCTCTCTCTCAGCCCCACTGTGCATGCCCCCACTCACCATCACTGCAGAGGACGTGAGGGGAGAGTTCAGCCGTCTACACTCAAGGAAGGCTGCAGGGCCTGACGGCCTCAGCCCCCAGTCTGCTGAAAGGATGTGCTACTCAGCTGTGTGCAGTTTTTCGGCACATTTTCAACCTGAGCCTGGACATGATGGCCGTCCCTGCCCTGTGGAAGACAACATGCCTGGTTCCTGTGCCGAAGAAGATACACCACGCACACACAGTGACTACAGACCCGGTGCTTTGACATCACATGCTATGAAGTCGCTGGAGAGGCTGGTCCTTAAACACTGCGGTCTCAATATACAGTGGGCGCACCATCACTAGACCCCCCTGCAGTTTGCATATCAGCCTCGTATTGGAGTGGAGGAATGCCATCATCTTCCTGCTGCACAGAGTACACACACACACACACACCTTGAGAAGGCAGGCAGCACTGTGAGATAGGGGTGTAACGGTATTCGTCCCGTACCGTCACGGTTCGGACGTCACGGTTCGGCACATGCAGTCACACGGCGAATACGCCTTTTTTACGAGTGGGAAAAAAAAGTCTGTCCCTCAGGGGCAGTATTACACTATATATAATCCAGGGGGCGGTATTGCGCAACCTAAAAGCCAGCCGCCCGTAAATAACAAATGAAGAACAAGAACAAAACACAACAAAACGAACACAATATATGAAGAAGAAAAGTTAGTATCTATGGCGAGTTCACACAACACACAGGAGCTAGAAGACCCACCTGACTTCTTTTAATCAGGTGTGTGGGAACATTTCGGGTTCCCTGGACTACAACAATTGATGGGGTGGCGCAGTTGTGATCGGACGAGGACGGTGTGTCGGCGTTGTTCGACAGCGGTTGCGGTATTCTAGTGGTAACACCCTCAACATGCTCAATCACATCCGAGTCAGTCTCAGTCCGCAGCGAGAGCGTTTTCCTCGACGGCAGGTGGACATAGTTACCGCCAACAGATCTGCCCTCACTACTGACAACGTAGACAAACTCATCTTTTTGAAGACAATCTTGAAAATAGAGTAAAGCTTGAGTACCTTTATTTAGGCATAATGGCCCTCACACACTCACAAGTTAATTACACATGTTAGACATTGCTCCTAAGGTACAGATTTTATTTTGTTTATATTATTGTATTTATTTTATATTTTGAACATCCGGAGATGTTATACAGTTCTGTATGCCTTTATTGATTGTGATTCAAACACTTTCTTATTATTATTTTAATATTTCAAGACATTCTTTTTAGTTGTACAGCTTATTATACCTTTTTGTTTGACATCAGCCATTATAAATAATATGGCCATCTGAGTGTGTGTGTGGTGTGTGTGTATGTTACTGTTTGTGGTTTGTTTTAACTGTGTAATACAGTTAATGATTCCAAATGTTAGAGTTCCTTATTTTCATACCAAAACTTGCACGACTGTTAAAAATAAATAACAGCAAAAAAAATGATTGCATTTGTGACTTTTCTTTGCTTTCCTTGTTATACCGAAACCGTACCGAACCGTGACCCCCCAAACCGAGGTACGAACCGAACCGTGACTTCTGTGAACGTTACACCCCCTACTGTGAGAGTAATGTTTTTTGACTTTTCCAGTGCTTTCAATACCATCAGACCTGCCCTGCTCAGCAGTAAGCTTACTGGACATGCAGGTGGATGCTCCACTGGTGAGCTCGATAACAACTATCTCACAGCTCGGCCACAGTACGTGAAGCTACAGAATAACACCTGACATTATATTGAGCAGCACGGGCGCTCCTCAGGGCACGGTCCTCTCTCCCTTCCTGTTCACAGTCTATACATCAGACTTCAGACACTGCTCCCAGTCCCGCCATCTGCAGAAATTCTCAGATGACCCTGCCATTGTGGGCTGTATCATCAGAGATCAAGAAGCTGAGTACAGGAGTGTGGTGGACAGTTTTGTGGAGTGGTGCAGTCAGAACCATCTGCAGCTCAACGTCACAAAAACCAAGGAGCTCGTGGTTGACTTCAGGAAGCGGAGTACCGCCCCAAGCCCAATTACCATCGTGGGCATGGATGTGGACATTGTGGACAGTTCCTGGGTGTCCACATAGACAATAAACTGGACTGGAGTAAAAACACTGAGGCCTTATATAAGAAAGGCCAGAGTCGCCTGTATTTCCTCAGGAGACTCAGGTCCTTCAACGTCTGCAGCACTATGTTGCAGATGTTTTATGACTCGGTGGTCTCCAGTGTGATCTTCTTTGCTGTAGTGTGTTGGGGCAGCGGGGTGAAGACAGCTGATGCCAACAGACTCAACAAGCTCATCAGGAGAGCAGGCTCTGTCCTGGGAGTGGATCAGGAGTCGTTGGCAGTGGTGTCGGAGGGGAGAATGCTGAGGAAACTTCTCGGCATTCTGGACAACGGGTCTCACCCCCTGCATGCCACACTGGTTTCCTACCGGAGCACTTTCAGCCATAGACTGATAACACCGATAACCACCACACAGCGCCACAGGAGGTCTTTCCTCCCAGTGGCAATCAAACTCTCACCCCTAATTAAAGGGCACTGAGAACTTCCACACCAACACTATGTGCAATATACATATCAATATAATTAACATCATTGCAATACACTCACTGCTATATATATATATAACTATGTGCAATATTATATTATTATTAGTATTTTATTAATAATGCTATGATAACGTGCAATTACGTAACTGCCACTACGTTTTAATTTTTGCACTACTAACTACTAAATACTGCTAATAATAATTGCATTGATTGTGTGACCATCTATGTTTCTATGTTTCATGTTGTCTGTGGATGTTTAATTGCTCTTTTTCTGCTGTGTTTATTGTATTTTGTTACTCTGGCACAACAATTTCCTTCGGGATGAATAAAGTCTTATCTTATCTTATATTGCTTTCATACCTTAAATGGTATGAAAGGAGGGAGGGTACATTTCTCATGAGGAGACAGTTACAAATGCTAGCAGAACAAGACAACCCACCCCCATATACAGATGTTGATGAGATTGTTCAGCTGATGTGATACTTTAAATCAGGGGTCGGCAACCTTTTTGATATGAAGTGCCATTTAAAAAAAATTTGTTTTCAGCGTGCCAACGATCGAGAATTATCAAGGAGGGGGGGGGGGGTTGAGGAGCTTGACGCTCGTCATCTCTCAGCAGGAGGGCGGGGCAGCTTGTTGCTTCTGCCCTCCTCGACTACGGTCTGGGAGTCGACAGGAAAGTTCAACGCACAGATGGCCAGTCCGCCCCTTTGTAGCATATTATTTCGATGAGCAGATCGCCACTGGGCTTTCAACTAAATACACAGCCACGCAAAAACTGCGGCATTTGTACAGCTCCTTATGGGTAGGCTACTGCAATTAGTGAAGTGCTTTCCTCTGTGGTGAAACGATCAGCTGCACTGCACCACGGAGGAAAGCGGCAGAAAGTCACCTGGAGATGAAGAGAGTGGGGCTGTGTTGCGTGCATGGCTTCCTTCTGCAGGTAACGGGGAGACGCGCTCTGGCGGCGGTCTCGTTCAGGATCCGAAAATACAATTTAAATATTTTGCACACTTATTCCTAGTGTGCCACTGGTTACGGTGCCGTCATCCATCCTCTCCAACTCATGTTTCTCAAAGACTGGTTTGAGGAGTTCCTCCACCAACATTCTCAATGCTCTTACGTTCTCAGGGAACTTCTTTCCTATCAGCATCTTCAGCACACCACCGAATGATGAACTCAGTACCTCCACTATACCACTGTCCGCCATAAGGGACCCAATGCATCCTACGTAGCTCATCAAGAGATGCATGCCCCCTAGTCGAATATAGAAGTTGCTGAAAAGAGCCTGATTCTCCCATTGCACATTTACCGCTATCCTGTACAGTTGTTGGTCAGCGGTGAATATTACATAACCTTGACCTGTTCGTTCCGTCAACGCTTTTGCTTTTAACATAGAAGTCATGATGGTTGCTGGGTCTGCAGGAGCTTCGTTGATTAGTGGTAAGTATACGACCTGTGTCTTGGGCTTTGGCGTATGTCCTTGTTCGTGGCAGATTTGTGTATTGTATCCGTTATATTCTTGTATTTCATGTATGTCCTTGCACCAGGACACACCATAATAGCAGACTTCCAGTGATACCGCACTTCCAGTGATACCGCACATATAATAATCGATATTTCCCCTTATTTTTAGGAAACTATTCTAAAAATGTCCGTAGATCGTCCTTGCAAGACATACATTCCAGTGTAATGGGCCATTATTATTCATCACAAAGACATGTATAATACACCGTTGGAAAGGTATGTTATTCCTTTTTACTATGGTATATCATATGCTGTAATATGTGAATGTTACATTACACTAGACGTCAAAGAGTAGCCCTACCCCCTAATTCAGCGATTCACGAATATCGCGAATAAGGGTACCTGCACAAAATCGTGAAAAATTAAAATTGCCCAAGGGTGAGAACTCCACACCACCCTAGATATCTTTATATAGACCCTATATATGAATAATCAGCAGAGAAAAAAACTTTATCAGAGAATTTGGGGTCAAGCTCCTCACTGCCGGACTACGGGGTTGTATCCTTAGAAGGGTGCATTCGTAGACCGCACACGTCACTTCCGCCGAAAGAAGGCTGTCCCAATTTTAAAAAAAGACGAGACTCCTCCGAATGCGGCCCACGAATGCAGCCTACTTTTCCCCAATTTGAAGGATACATCTGATATACACTCCGCGGTCTACCATATCCCAGGGTGCAATGCGCGCAGGGAAGAGTGAGTTTTTTTCAAATGAAATGGCTTCCGGTCTCCCCAGCAGAATGGATTTAAAAGCAGCAGCGAGCGGAGGAATCACTAATAAATGTGAGTATTGGGTTTTAACTTACTTTAAATTAACTATCCTCACACACGTCAAACCCAAGGGACATTAAAACGTACATTTTCGTTAAATAATACGGATAAATATGTGACGCCGTCGCCAACTAGCTAGCTGGACATACTGCACTGTTGTTTACACTTATTTTTTAATTCAATTCAGAAGTTTATTAAAGTCATACAGAGATCTTGACTCTGTTATAGATAAGTTATACTTTATATTACATAAATAGACCAAAGTGAAAACATTTAGACCGCTATACCCTACAGTACGGTGGGATTTATAAAATGCTACCCTGACGTCTGCTGTTAGCTTTATTTATTTCTCTGACATGTTCCAATGTTTTACTTTTTATTAAACTTTGGGACAAAATTACAACCTTTTTATTCAGCTCATGCTGCTTTGAGGTAGGGCTAAAAGAAAAGCTTATTTTAAATATTTCCACCAGATTTTATCGTCTTTTATTTAGGTTAAAGTGTATTTAATTTATCCTAATCCCATAATAATAATAATAATAATAAGACAATCAAAAATAGACAGCAGCCTTTATTTTGTGCTGTCTAAGGGATGCACGTGTGACTGTCATTTCATCTCTTTAGTTTTTTAAAAACCAGAACATCATTTTAAATGATCCCTTAAGGGTTGTTTGTCTGAAATGCTTAGTTACATTTTGCAATAATACTTTTGCAACCCTGTGTTTAATATGATTAATTCACTTTTTTCTTTTTCTCTTGTTTTTCTCTGTAATTAGGACAATTCTGGAGAAATGGATCTGTTGGAGAAGGACCCCTAACCCCAGCGGATCATCAGGACAGAGCTGCATCCACCTGGACACCCCGTGGTGCTGGAGAAAGCAAAACGACGATCAGGAGCATCCTCCACCCAGACCTCTGCTTACTGCCGTCCTACAGACTTGTGTCTTACTTTCAGAATTTGATTTTGGGTCCTTTCTTTTAATAGTTATCTAACGATTATAGCTTGACTCTGTCTGATTCCCCAAACAGCTGCTTCTATATACTTGCTGCACGTATAATACAAATAAACAACTCCATAAACACATTTTTGCTGATATTTGTGTTACTGCTGGTGATGTTAAATAACATGATTGATTTCCTCTGTCTCAATGATGAAAGTTATAATAATAGAAGACATGAAGCTGCAGAGAGAGGATGGATATATTCTTACCTCTACTTTGTGATAAGATGAAAATACAATATTAAATTGTAATTGTTAAACACATTGTTTATTTCATTTACTGAGGCTTTAAAGATTATTTACAACATGTGTACATAAGCAGTGGAATAATAGGGTATCACTAGATCATTAAACGGTCATCAGTTTAATGGGGGGGGGGGCACGGTGCTGCTGACCTGGGGTCAGTGGGACATCATCTGGGCAGGTTTAGGGGAAGAAGGAGAATATAAACTGTTATAATCACAGCTATTAAGATTAGGACACTAATATTGTTAACAATCAATCTATACAACATGCTTTTGTTCCTTTAAAAAACACATTGTTTTATTAGTACAGAAAAATTAAGACTTATTTTAAATATATGAAATAATATGATTAAATTACATCAGCTATATATAATTTACTTGTTAACTTACTAATGTAACATTACTGGGGGCTAAAGGAACAGCTTCATCTTATTTACCTGGCCATGGTTCTCTTTATTTAATCTCCGACGGTGATCTCCAAAAAATGTAAAAGTAAAGTTTCTGGATCCTTTTCAGCTAATTTGCTAGCAGGCTGCTGGAGCAACGCAACCGAACAGCGCGTATCACGTGACGTAAATACGAAGCGCTCCGTAGGCTAGACCGTCTCATTTCGTAGGCCGCTCGGTCCAGCCTACGTGGTCTCGTCGGCCGCATCCTGCGTCGACCGCGTAGGCTGCGTACTCCGAAGGATACAACCCCTGAATTGAGACACGGCCGGAGTGTTGCACACCGAAACCTACTGATTTCAACACAACAACTATAGACGTTGAGATATTATTATTGTTGAATATTAAATGAAGGTACAGTTTATTTGAATACGTTATTGTTTACAGATGTGGGTAGCATGTGACAACATCCGGAACGACCAGAAACCACTGCCGTGAAATATTTCCTGTATTTTTTGGAGTATTGATTACAGCGTTTAGAATGTGTTAAATGAAAAGTCATGAAAGAGTTAAGGAGGAGAAAAGGCGTGTTTAGATAATATTGAATGTACAATGTTTGTATCCTCTGATATGCGTAACAACGTATGGTAACAACGGACATTAAATAAATGTTGTGTGTGTGTGTGTGTTGGGGGGGTGGGGGTTGTCTTGGATAGCTTCTTGCCTCAGGCAGTCGGCGGTTCACAGAACCGGCTACTCTCCATGATCACACAATCTTTTGTAAAACAAATTTTGATCCCCAACAAATTACACACAATTTATTTTTGTGTCTCTCTGATCTCTCTCTTTTTCTCCTGCAGTCTAACTCTATACTGTTTAGAAAAAATGAGAGAGAGAGATACATTTGTGAAATGTTTGTTTCTGCAAAGTTCATGCAACGTTCCTGATGCATGTAATGTGCATTGCACTTTAACTTTTTAAATGTTTAATGTTTTGAATTCAAATGTTATGTTAATGTTTAATATTTGAATGTTCTTTTTTATTGTAATAAAAACTTTGTTCAGTTTTCTTTCGTCTGAACTGTATTGGGTACATTTTAAATAGACTTTTAACTACCTGCGGTTTTCTCATCATTTGGGGCGACCATCTGTCATGCGGGGTAACCAATGATTGTCAATAACGGTACTAAATTAAAAATAGAATATCCATCAGTTTTGGATCAAATATTAATCAATAGTATACTATACTTAAGTGGATACTATCTGTACACATTTTAAATCAGTTTTATGGGTTTTAGACTGCCATTATAGAATAAACTTGTGAAATCATGGTTTACAAAAGATTAAAGGGCACACAAGCCTGTCTTTCCTAAGATGTATATTTAATTACTGATACTTGTTTTACATTACATTACATTGCATTTAGCAGACGCTTTTGTCCAAAGCGACTTACAATAAGTACATACGACCAGGAAGACACAGCCCAGAAGAAAAACAGAATCATAAAGTACAGCAGGTATCATAGAGCCACACATTTCAAGTGCTACTCAGCTGGCTATAGATAGGCCAGTCCTATGTTAGTATATAAGTGCTTTGTCAGCTGGCTATAGATAAGCCAGTCCTATGTTAGTATATAAGTGCTTTGTCAGCTGGCTATAGATAAGCCAGTCCTTTGTTAGTATATAAGTGCTTTGATAGTAATTCTATCGCTCGAAGTGGAATCTAAAGAGATGAGTTTTCAGTCTGCGCCGGAAGATGTGCAGGCTTTCTGCCGTCCTGATGTCAATGGGGAGCTCATTCCACCATCTTGGAGCCAGGATAGCAAACCCACGTGTTTTTGCTGATGGGAACTTGGGTCCACCTCGCAGCGAGGGTGCAGCGAGTCGTTTGGCTGATGCCGAGCGGAGTGCACGCGCTGGGGTGTACAGTTTAACCATGTCCTGGATGTAGGAAGGGCCAGATCCATTCGCAGCATGGTATGCAAGTACTAGTGTCTTGAAGTGGATTCTAGCAGTTACCGGGAGCCAGTGAAGGGAGCGAAGGAGCGGAGTGGTGTGGGAAAATTTTGGAAGGTTGAAGACCAGACGAGCCGCTGCATTCTGGATGAGCTGCAGAGGTCGGATGGCACATGCAGGTAGACCAGCCAGGAGGGAGTTGCAGTAGTCTAGGCGTGAGATGACGAGAGCCTGGACCAGAACCTGGGTGGCTTTCTGGGTCAGCTGGGGACGAATCTTCCTTATGTTGTACAGCGTATATCTGCAGCAACGAGTTGTAGCAGCGATGTTTGCAGTGAAGGAGAGGTTGTTATCCAGGGTTACACCCAGATTCCTTGCGGTCAGAGTCGGGGAAACAACAGAGGTGCCGATGTTGATCGTCAGGTCAAGAGTAGGACAATCTTTTCCCGGAAGGAAAAGCAGTTCAGTCTTGTCAAGGTTGAGCTTGAGGTGATGAGCAGACATCCACTGAGAGATGTCAGCTAGACAAGCAGAGATGCGTGCGACGACCTGGGTCTCTGAGCGGGGAAAGGACAGAATCAATTGGGTGTCGTCAGCATAGCAGTGGTAAGAAAAACCATGCGGGCTAATGACCGAGCCGAGCGAGTTTGTGTACAGAGAGAAAAGGAGGGGACCAAGAACAGAGCCCTGAGGGACCCCTGTAGTTAATAGACAAGGGTCGGACTCGGACCCTCTCCAAGTTACCCTGTAGGTACGGTCTTTGAGGTATGAGGTGAGGAGGGAGAGTGCAGAGCCTGAAACTCCAAGTTCTTGGAGAGTGCGAAGGAGGATCTGATGGTTCACCGTGTCGAATGCAGCTGACAGGTCCAACATGATGATGACAGAGGAGAGGGATGCAGCTTTAGCAGTGTGCAGTTCCTCAGTGACAGCAAGGAGGGCCGTTTCTGTGGAGTGACCTGCCTTGAAACCAGACTGGTGCGGATCCAGGAGGTTGTTCTGGTGGAGATAACAGGAGAGTTGTTTAAAGACAGCGCGTTCAAGTGTTTTAGACAGGAACGGGAGGAGAGAGACAGGCCTGTAGTTTATAACATCGGACGGGTTGAGAGTGGGTTTCTTTAGGAGAGGGTTTACTCTCGCCTCCTTGAGACTGTTTGGAAAGTGACCAGAAGTTAGAGAAGTGTTAATGAAATGGGTGAGAAACGGTAGAATATCAGGAGCGATAGTCTGAAGGAGGTTTGAAGGGATGGGGTCCAGAGGACAGGTGGTAGGGCGGGCAGAGGTAATGAGGGTAAGAACCTCACTTGGAGAGAGAGGGGAAAAGGAGGTTAGTGAGTGGTTGAAAAGAGGGTTTGGTGACCCAGCGGTCAGTAAAGGTGAGTCAGAAAAAGAAGAGCGAATATCATCAACCTTTTTTTCGAAATGGTTAACAAAGTCGCTTGACAGAAGTGAGGAGGGGGGAGGGGCTTTGGGAGGGTCCAAGAGGGTGGAGAAGATGGAAAATAGTTTTTTGCGATTGGAATAGGAAGATTGGATCTTATCTTGAAAGAAAGTGCTCTTTGCCTGAGAGATGGAGGTAGAGAAAGAGGAGAGGAGAGCCTGATAGGTTAGGAGGTCGTCACGGTGTCTGGATTTCCACCATTTCCGCTCTGCTGCCCGAAGGACGGTTCTATTAGCACGCAGTGCGTCATTTAGCCAGGGAGCAGGAGGGGACTGACGAGCCTGCCGAGATGTGAGAGGACAGAGAGAGTCCAGAGAGGATGAGAGAGTAGAGAGGAGAGTTTCTGCAGCAGAGTTTGGAGGCAGGAGTTGAAACGAATCAGAGGAAGGGAGGGCTGAGAGCACCGATGAGGCAAAGGTAGAGGGGGAGAGGGAACGAAGGTTACGGCGGACAGGTGCAGGCTGAGAAGAGATTATTTTGTTATGTTTGGAAAGAGGTAGAGAGAATGAAAGGAAGAAGTGATCGGATGTGTGGAGCGGGTTAACAGAGAGGTTAGAAGTAGTGCAGTTCCTTGAGAATATGAGATCAAGGACATTGCCAGCTTTATGAGTTGGTGGGGATGGAGACAGTGAGAAAGCAAAGGCGGTTAACAGAGATGTTAGTTCGTCTATCTTCCCCGTCTGGAGGTTGAAGTCTCCGAGAAGTACAGCCGGAGGGCCAGTTTCAGGGATGTGTGAGAGAAGATGATCTAACTCCTCCAAGAAGTCCCCCAAGGCGCCTGGCGGACGGTAGAGAACAACAATGGTTAATTGTATAGGATGGGTTACTGTGACGGCATGGAATTCAAAGGTGGAAGGAGTGAAGTTAGGAAGCTTGAAGAGGGAAAAGCTCCATTTGGGAGAGAGCAGGAGACCAGTGCCACCTCCTCTGCCAGTGGGTCTGGGTGTATGGGAGAAGGAGTATGCTGTGGAGAGAGCTGCTGGGGTGGATGTGTTGGATGGAGTAATCCAGGTCTCCGTGAGGGCAAGGAAATCCAGAGACTGCAGGGAAGCGTAGCCAGAGATGAAGTCAGCCTTAGGAACAGCTGACTGGCAGTTCCACAGGCCACCTGAAACTAAGTGTTGGATGTCAGAGGAGCATGAGGGATAGACCAGAGCAGGCCGAATATTTCGATTACGAGATACACGGGGCCAGTGATAGTGGCGAGAGGACACATGAACGGGAATGGAGAAAATACACATGATTATAGCATGCGGGACTAACCAAAATGAAATAAAGTACCAGCGATACTTAGCTCAATCAAAGTAGGATTTGCCTCCTCTTTGCCTCCCTCGTGACTCCTGTAGGACTCCAATGTCTTTGTCAGTCTGACGCTGAAGCTGACGCTCCAGGAAATAGCTACCTAAAATGGAGCCTGATTGATGAGTTCACACAGCAGTTGGGCCACGCCCCTCTAATTAGTTAACTCTCTACAGCTGATGGGCGACAGCTGATGGGCGACAGCTGAGCAGGGCGTGTATATTCTCACGCGGTTTCGACTGGGCTTTAGAGAGGAGCACAAATTACAGCTTTCCTCTGAGCCGATCTCACATGTACAGATCTCTACCAGCTAAAATGACTGCAGAACAATTAAAATAGTAACCTGACTGACACAGAGTAGTAGAATTAATCCAAGAATATACCTTACAGTGGTTGCTGCTTCAAATCGATCTTGCCACGACCGGATCGCTAAGAAGACATGTTAAAATGTTAGTAATCTTAAGGAAATATATTAATTTTGGGATAAATTACGGTCACCCCAAATGACTTTTATTAAGGCCATGTCCTATTAATTCAACTTTAAAAACACTAAAATCTCTTAATTTGGCGGTTTTGCATAAATGCATGTATACACTACATTCCAAATGTTTGAACAATGGCCAAATATATCCTTATTTTTTGTATTTAAAAATTGGCCTATTCAAAAGTCTTATCCGTCAGTGACCCATATCTTGAATACTAGATGTGTGTGTTTTTGATTACTTATATTTACTATATATTAATATGTATTAATAATAGCAGTCTGTGTAACTAGAGGCTGGAAATATGAGAAAGGAAACCTTTGTATTATCTTTAAGGGAATATTCTTTATACACAACTGAAGTTTCTGGAGTGCTGCAGGATGGGCTCTGTGGGAGGAGAATCTCCCCTGACTCCTCCCCGTGGTACCACTATATCTCCTGTCTGTATTCATGTGTTCGCTCTCTCTTCTCTGGCTGTCAAAGACCGAAGGATCTCAACAGCACGCGAACCAGGGCAGGAGTACTCCTTATATTGTATTGTATTGTATTGTATTGCATTGGATTATTACCTTGTATAATTAAAACAGATTATTGTTTAAACTGGTATCCTGGTGTGTTCTGATTTCCCTCCTGTTATGATTGTATTCAGCTCGCCAAACGACACGCCGAGGCAAGGTGGGTTGTAAAAACCATCCTCTGCTACAACAATTTCCATGACTTTTCCAGGTATTCAATGACCGTACGAACCCTGGCTATAGCACTAACAGGTTTCTGCTGCAGGAACTTTTGATTAATGGTTTGTAGTCTAGTAACAGTACTTCAAAAGTTACCAAAAAATGGTCGGATAAAGCAGGATTATGCGGTTCGACTAATAGTTGCTCAATTTCAATACCATAAGTCAGAACAAGGTCGAGAGTGTGATTATAGCAGTGGGTTGGTTTATTTACATTCTGACGGAAACCAACAGAATCTAATATAGAGTTAAATGCAACCGTAAGGCTATTTTTATCATCGTCAACATGAATATTAAAGTCACCTACGATAATTACTTTTATCTGTTTTAAGAACCAAAGTTGACAAAAACTCAGAGAATTCTGATAAGAATTCTGAATAAGGACCTGGTGCACGGTACACTGTAACAAATACGATTGGCTGCAAAGTTTTCCAGGTCAGATGCGTAAGACTAAAAACGAGACTTTCAAAGGAGGTATAATTTAATTTTGGTTTATTATTGATAAGTAAACTTGAGTCAAAGATGGCTGCAACTCCACCTCCTCGGCCCACGCCTCTGGCAATATGAGTATTGATATGGCTGGGTGGAGTGGCCTCATTTATGCTGACATATTCTTCATGTCTCAACCAAGTTTCAGTGAGACAGCATATATCAATATTATAATCTGATATTAAATCATTTAGCAATATTGCTTTAGATGCTAGAGATCTTATGTTTAAGAGACCACATTTAATCTTCCTGTTTTGTTGCACTGTAGTAGTTGTTACATTTACTTTTATTATTATGTGTGACACCTCTATTAGGTTTTACCTTAAATTGTCCTTGGGCAGACACACACACCGTTAATATTGGATATTTTATTGGAGAGAGCGCAGAGAAACATATAAAACTGCGACTCCGCCTCCTGGTCTCAACTCCAGTTTGTCATGGATTAAGTCCACAAAGCCCTGAAATAGATGAAGTAGATCTGAGGCCATGCAACGAAAAACATCTTTGAAAAATCCTGTTGGAATAATATCAATGCAGCAGGAGGAGGATTTCAGAAGTTGAATAATGTCCTCTAGGTTTTTATCATTAATCTGATGGAATTGTGTCATGGTGTTTGAATTGATATTAGGTGGACATAGGGACAACACATTTACTGTACCTGATGCAGAGGCACTGACTGCTTGTCTGATTTTCTGAATTTTGTCAGTGAAAAAGGAGGCAAAATCATTGCATGCCCTGGTGGATAGAAATTCAGAGGCTACTGACACTGGGGGGTTAGTTAGTCTGTCGACGGTAGCAAACAAGGCACGTGCATTGTTTTTGTTTTTGGTAATGATGTCAGAGAAGAAAGACTGTCGTGCGTTTTTCAATTCCAAATTATAAAGGCCAAGTCTCTCTTTATAGAAGTGTACCTCCTGGTTGAGGGCCCGTCGCATCGCCTCCTCGGTCGTTTATTTGGCTTGCCTGTGTAAGAAATTAAAATCAATGTTGATATGGCGTAATTTGAATTAAATACACTGTATTTAATTTAGATCCGTTTTATTCTAAAAATCGAATATTCACACAAGACTTCCGGTTTTCCGCTAGAGAATTTTGTCATTTCCGGTTATCATTAGCATGTGGCAAAATGCTACGTTTTCAAACCGTGAATTGAAGGTGAAATGACATGTGATGTTGTACCCTAAACACACTGGGATTAACACTCACTCAAACAAAACTGCCTTACAGCTGAAACGTGCCCTTCAATTAGCACAATGTACGAAACTGTGCAAATGACAATGTTGCGATTTTAAATTACCACAAAGCCAAAACCTTCTGCAAACGCTGACAGCGACACAGTTGAAGAGACATCTGAGTTTAATCTTCTCTCGGGTGAAAATGACGACTACACAGATGTCATTATTGTTTTGGACGACACACAGCGATCACTAGACATTTCTAGTGATCCTAAAATCACCTTTAGTCCTCATTTCGGCATCGAGGAAGATGAAGAAGACACACTCATATTCGAGAATGTTCCTGTCCCCACCAGTCCACTTGAGGCAGAGAAACAACTAACAATCACTGTACATCATGCTAGCTGACATGATTACTGCCTTTTCTGATGCAGAGATTTTAAACAAATCATTGAATGTGAGGCGCATTCTCTCTGACAACAAGGAAGAAGCAGACAGTGGTTCTGGGGTACTGAGGGATGTTCTCAGCTGCTTCTGGTAAGAATTCTATGAGAGATGCACACTTGGAACAACAGTTAAAGTGCCCTTCATTCGCCATGATTTTCCTGCTAAAACATGGAAGGCAATTGGAAGAATCCTTTTGAAAGGTTACCAAGATTGTGAATATTTCCCAAACAAACTTGCACTGCCTTTCCTTGAACAGGTGCTGATAATGTGTACAGTGACCTCAAAGCATATTTTATGCAACTTGTGAGCAGCCAAGAACGTGAAGTTTTGATGCAAGCGCTGACTGATTTCACTGCAGTTGACACTGATTACCTTTTGGAGGTTCTCGACAGCTATGGCTGTAGAAGGAAAGTCAGTGCAGAGAATCTTCCTAAAATAATTGAAGAAATTGCCCACAAAGAGATGGTCCAAAAACCGATGTTCGTTATTGACTGCTGGAGGGAGATTAACCATCAACATCTCGACCTCAGTCCAGAGGCACTGACTAAGTTGTTGTCTGACCTGCAACCCACCACAAAAAAGTCTGCAAACTACTGAAATTTGATGTTGATTTGACTAATCACCGGTTGACAGTTCGCTTTCTCTCTTCCCCCCCCCCCCCCCCCCCCCCCCCAATGCAGTTCTTGAGAGCAATGTGTGGGTTAACTCCAATAACCAAACCAATCCAAACGGTTAACAGTTGTTCATGTTCGAAGTAGTTGTGCAGAATTGCAAGTAATGGTGCGCTATAGATACTGTATATTTGGGACCTAAAAGAAGCACTTCACCAGGACCTTTAATAGTTATAGAGAAGTCCAGCTGGCCAGAAGGGAGCCCATCTTTCACTACACAAACCTGACATGTAATTCAAGACCTTTTAATGCTGCTAAGATGTTTAAGGATTCAAACAAGAACAGTGGCATGCTTCATTGTTCTTATATGGAAACAAACAGTTGTAAAATACAACATACTGTTTGCTCCCTCTTACTTTTTGTGTAAATTGTAAAATGATATGCCACTTACCCAGGTGAATGACTTGTGTAAAAGCATGAATGTGTACAGTAGCTAACCCCTTATCTGACCATTGACTGGAATATAAAGTTGCAAAGCAAGTGCCTTGTTCAAAGCATACTTGTTTATTTCGAACATATTTTATACTAGTGTCAAAAGTAATTAAGAAATAATGCTTAAAATGTGTTATGATCAAATGTTTCCTGAGTGTGTCACATTGCCTTGATTCAAAATGTCTTGTTAAAGATTCAAGTGGCGGACTGGTTGGTTATTCTAAACAAGTAGATACACATACACACTTTTCCTATACACACACACACACACACACACACACACACACACACACACACACACACACCTCAGATGTACATATAAACAGACTGAACTAGTCTTCTACCAGTCATCTTAGTTATGAGAAGTTATGATTACAATTGTTTGCTTTTTACTAAGATTGCAAGTATTGCTTTGATACTGAAAGACATTCTGAAGGTAAGTTGTATTAAGTCTCAACATCTGTTTTGCAGGCATTGTTGTGTGCAACAAAACCTATCTTTTATTTTTGGATACTTTAATAATTGCTATTGCAGTGGCACAATGCAGGCAGATATTTGTTCCGTTTCTATGTTTCACATCTGTAATTTTCCGGTCATCCTTGTGCGGAATTCTCATGTTTTGTTAAATGTTACTTTTAACATTGAAATGTAAGTTAAAGTTACATTGTGAATCAAATGTATTTTCTTACACCACATTTGTATTCAGGTCTTCGATTGAATGTTGATAAAGTTCCCTATTCTTATGGGTATAAAGTGATTGAATAAATAAGCTTTGCAATAGTTGTTCAAGACTTTTCGAAAATATCTTATAGTAATTCATATTTGACACTAATGTGAGAAAAGTCATTAGTCATTTGGCATTTAAAACAATGATAAAATAATTGCTAATTAATTAAGAACACTACCATTTAAAATTCTGTTTATCTATGTTTTGAATTCTTGCTGCCTTTTTTACATATTACATTTGTATTTAATTGTCTAGAAATGGTATCCTTTATTGTCTTAATAAAGTTCATTGTTTTTTTTTTGCCAAAACTAGGTTGCAATGTTATGGTGAATACAGTTAAAAGATTGATGTATATCAATACTGAGAACATTTGATAAATACTGCACTGACATACTCATTGTATTAGCATTGGATAAAATGTGCTCCTATTAGTATGAATGAACTCACAACCAAGCTTCCCAAAGTCTGTTCACCTCAAGTTATTACGGATACATTGTTTCATTGAGTTCCGAGAATACATAAATGTAACCACATTTTGAAATACTCAAAGTAATTGAAATAAATAAATACTGCATAAAGACAATCTGATCCATTTAATTAATTAATGTGTTATGCAAAAAGGTGTGAACGATGTATCCATAGGTTAAATCATTCAATTTGTGCTGACACTTTTGCAAGAATGTGATCAGACATTTTTAGTAAAAAACAATGGAGTTATGCTGAAAAATTAACATGTTCATTATTGTATGCATGTGGCAATCAATAAGTCAATCTACAGTGATATTTGTATTCACCAATACATGGCACTAGCAGGTTTGTCAGCGAATGGCGTTGTTATCCTTTCTTAAAGGAGGAAGTTTGCCCAGTGTAAGCAAGGCCGTCTCAGTTGCAGCAAACTACATGGCAATATTAATGACTGGCCTCTTACGCCCCGTCCACACAGCGGCGTGCGTTGAAGCTTCCAACGCTTCTGCCCATTCACTTTGAATGGGGTGACGTCACTTTTAGCCGAACTGCATCGTGGGAAGCGACGCGGAGCGTTGCTGGCGTGGCTCGCTGCAAAAGTTGAGCAATGTTCAACTTTTGACGCCTCGGCAGAAGCGTCAGCCAATCGAATCATATGCCAGTACAAGCTCTAGCCAATCAAACCGCTGCTTGTGTGTCAGGGGCGGGAGATTCGTGTGATTGGTTGTTGGTCGAGTGTCAGACACGCCCGCCGGCAAGCGTCAACGCACGCCGCTGTGTGGACGGCCCGTTACTGTTTTTAGAGCGCACATAAAATAATCTGGCAACTGAGTGAAAATTAGCAATCAGTTGTTACCATTGTGTAACACATAGTCAATTATTCGTGTATACAATGTAGAAAAATTTAACAAAGATTTTGCCCATACATACAGTACCATTAAAAAAAAAAAAGCTGTAATGAAAATAGTGTTGCTGAGAGACAAACATTTAAGGAATACAAGAAATACCATTGACTATGATTTTTATTGATACATTTTTGACGAAATAATTACATATTTTTTAAGGTCAGTTTTATCCTGAACAGTATTTTGTGTTTTGCATAATGACATGTACGCTACATGTACCCTTAATCAAATACTTGTCGTCGTATTTCATCTCGTAACAGGATGTATAGATCAGCTGCAGCAAATGGATCTGCTGGATCATCCCATCCGTTTTCCGCCATGAGTAGAGAACACAGTTCAAAAACAGTTTCATCGCATGGAAACTGGCCTTTGGGAGTACACTCTTCCATACAAAAATTTACCTCCTCCACGGCAATAGGTTTGAGTCTATCCTCAGCACTGTGCAACTCTGGGAATGAGTACATAATCACTGGCCGACCAGATGTTGTGTCATCAGTTGATCTTGGTCTGATTTTGTGGGAATTCCAGGTGTTGACCACTTCATCAAGTTCATCCTGCATAGAAAAAAAGCACAGTAAATGTAGACGACATGTCTTAAGAAGCTTTCGGACATAACTTCTACCTGTCTAGATGGAGGCTGAGGTTGCTGCAATGTCCACGAACATAGTGAATTATAATATTATTATTATTACTCATACTACTTTTATTAATGACTAATCTCAGAAAGAAATCAAATATTTTACCTGAACAAGATTAAGGTAACAGAATTGGATAAGACTTTTGTCTAAAAAGTCTCCTGTGAAGTGCCCATCTTCCTGGAGAGTTTGGAACAGGTTCATCCAGAACTGCGCACTCTGTTTGCGGAGTATACCCCACCATCCTTCAATGCACTGGTTTGCTGTGCTTCTTCCATAAAGGAAACTTCTCTCCCCAGCAAAACTGTCTGGGTGGTTCCTTCTCAAAAACATCTGCATTTCTTCAACAGAAACATTTTCCGTGCCCCTGTCTGCACGAATCCTCTCTGGACATCCACCTATACCTGAAACTGTTTTGATAAAGTAACTTGCAACTACTTTAGGATCACTGTTTGTGGTATAGGCCTCCATCCATAACACATAGCGGCTAAAACCATCTATACAGCTGTTGATGGCAATGCCATAGGGCTTTAGCTTATCATAACCACCCATGTGCCAAAGTGCATTTGGCCCTCTGCATCTGTACTGACGTCTTCTCAAGCGGTGGGCTCGTCTTAATTCCACACCTTCTGGATCAACCAGTTTGATGATGCGTCTTATGCTCTCTTGTGACACGGAGATGTAGCCAACGGTATCCCTGCATCTGTCCATTGGTCATGATCTCATGCTGTACAAAAGCTAGCACTTCCTCCAAGTCAGACTGGTTCTTCCTCCTGAACAGGTTAAGTCTTTTACAAATCCTCTTTAATGTTCGGACACTAATTACAATGTGATTAGTATGTGCCAAAATAGCAAGTATTTCTTTGTTACTTCTGAAGCTAAGTCTGAAGTATAGTTTAATTAAGTCATCCAAATCCGGCCCTGCAGGCATTGTTGTGAGCAGCGCAGCAAACTGATGTAATGCAGAATATAAAGAGGACAATTTGGTATTCGTAGGAGGGGTTGTAATATGGCAGTTGAAGTTGAATTGTACATCAGACAATAACGTTGCTTTTAATCTGCAAAAAAGAAAAGACAATACATTGTTTAAATATTTTAAGGTTATGACTCTTCTTCCTATTTTACACAGTATATGCACAGTTAAAGTGTCCATTACGGAGTACTGATCTTATTTATCAGGAACACTTTATATGCAGGAACAAAAATCCTACCTTTAATTTAAAGCCAGAAAGTGTTAAACACTCTTACTGTTAACCTCACTAACTTGTTTTATAAAATGTGTATTTTTTTACAATATAATTTTTCCCACAACTGTCTTACTCCATTCTAGACGAGATGATGTTTGAGATGTTGATCATTTTGATGGTTAATAGCCTTCTGATTGTCAGCTAGCTGCCTTGTTAAACACACTTAATGAAATCTCCACAGAAACATGAAAACCACCAGGCTGTTGCTCTTGGTTAGTCGTCACTGTTCCAACAAGCACAAACTTGCGTGTCAACGAACTAAACCATTATTTACTGAATTAGATGGGGGGAGCCATAAGCTAATGCACTTGCTGCTAGCTCATCAATGTCTGCATTTCACATTCATATTCTAACGCCTTTTCGTTGTTTTTACGAACGCCCAAAACACACTTATATTATTATTATATTATATACTTATAACTCACCTTTTGTTCTTCCATTTGCAATATGGTTTCCTCTTGGACCCCTCTGGCGCGCAGAAATTCACTCACGTCCTCCATTGTTGCCTACTGCAATGTGTAAGTCTCTCACTGAAGCTGGTTCTCTACAGTTACCGGTATTTCTGACTTTAAAGTCAGAATTCTGAGATTAAAGTCAGAATTCTGACTTTTTTCTCAGAACAAAAAAAAAACATTTCTCTTTCAAATCCTCCCCAAAAAAATATTGATGTGGCCCTAATCCTCTTCCGTAGATACAGGTGGAATATAGAAATGAAAAAAAGAGACAGAGTTCTTGTCTTGTCCTTTAGTGCCCTCTGTGACCCACTGCATACATGCCACCCTGGCGCAAGCAGTCCACACAGTCATTGTACATACACTCCTTTTTTTTGCAGCCTTTATTTATACAGGTGTAACATCTCATTGAGACACAAGGTCTCAGACTCCTTACTAGTTTTGTCACAACAGATCTGTGCCATCAATGTCTCTAGTTCAGGGGTGTTGAGCAACTTCAGGCTGCAAAGCTTTTCCGCTACAAAGCTTAAGTTCTCATGCAGTTTGCACAAGCATCTTTCCCTATCTGAAAGTGATGGGTGCACAACCCAGTAGGGCCTAAGTCTGCAAAACAGAGAATAGGAAACTGATTTCCTTGAGTTCTCTGCCAAGTACTTCTTGTGCAGGTTGTGCAAGGTGTCCATGAGCAATCTTTTTTGCATCTTGACCTTGGCATGTGTTAAAGTCTGCTTTTTCCCTGTTGTTATACGGCTCGCATCGTCTCTTGTGTAAAATACTCTTATTTTGTTTTTATATTCTTCTTCCATGCGGACACATTTCTTCCTTGTGAAAGAGTATGGATTACCTCCTACTGTTTTCCATCGCCTTTGGGTAAAACCAAAAGGTACTTTGGGCATATTTCTGCAACCTGTATTTTTTGACAATCCTCCCTGTCATCAGGTGGATGATGAGTCTTTTTTGATTAGTCAGAATCCCATTGCCACTTTCATAGTAACCACCTAAGGTGTGTGTAAAGTAAAGAAGTCAAATGTCACCCATAATATTGTTTCTTAACGAAACTTAACACATTTTGTAGTAAAAATAGGGTATGCTTACTATTTTTTACACATTTCCTTGGCGTTCTTCATGATATGACCCAGGCAGCGATGCAGAACAGGCACCTTAAAGTCGGCTTTTGTTGCTGTCCCACTGGCAATCCGATAGTAGCAGTTTATTGTGTCATGCAGATTTTTCTTTGCAAATGAAAAACATATTGCCTGCATCAGTACCATCGACCATCAAGTAGGTTGGTTTATGAGGTACTCTGATCTTGATCAACCCGTCTTCCTCAGTTGTGTCGCTCATGGTGCCCTAATCAAAACACACAATGTTATTGTTTTGCCATGAAAACACAATTGAAAAAATATAAATATTTTGTTGTGTTGAATAGATAAATGACTTGTGCCCTTTTAATTATGCAGTCTTCCAAGTGTGTTATGACCTGCAGCTCAAAGTCGTGTAGTGTAATTGTACAATAACTTCTCATTAATTAGTAAATTGATTGATTTTAGATCGGCATTAGGTGTACAACTTAGTTAAAAAATGAGTTCAAAAGAGTGAGGTTTATCATTAAATTATTTTTTTATAAACTAAGTGACATCTATCCCTTTTTCTTCTAATGCTGGATGAATTCAAATACATTACATTTTAAAAAGCAGGGCATGTAAGCAATGAAAATGAACATGTATATACCCTGTCTAATAACTCTAACTTTGCTTGTTCAAAGCCGTATATGGGAACATGGTCGATGGGATGCATTTAGATATCGCTTTTCTCAATAAATTAGAATATCGTGGAAAAGTTAATTTATTTCATTAATTCAAAAAGTGAAACTCGTATATTATATGGATTCATTACACACAAAGTGAAATAATTCAAGGCTATATTTGTTTTAATCTTGATGATTACGGCTTACAGCTAATGAAAACCCCACAACCAGTATCTCAGAAAATTAGAATATTACAGAAGACGAATAAAAAAAGGATTTTTAATACAGAAATGTCTGCCTTCTGAAAAGTATGTTCATGTGTATGCACTCAGTGCTTGGTTGGGCCTCCTTTTGCATGAATGACTGCATCAATGCGGCGTGGCATGGAGGCGATCAGCCTGTGGCTCAGCTGAGGTGTGATGGAAGCCCAGGTTGCTTTGATAGCGGCCTTCATCTCGTCTGCATTGTTGGGTCTCGTGTCTCTCATCTTCCTCTTGACAATACCCCATAGATTCTCTATAGGGTTCAGGTCAGGCCAGTTTGCTGGCCAATCAAGCACAGTAATTCCATGGTCATTAAACCAGGTCTTAGTACTTTTGGCAGTGTGGGCAGGTGCCAAGTCCTGCTGGAAAATGAAATCAGCATCTCCATAAAGCTTGTCAGAAGAAGGAAGCATGAAGTGCTCTAAAATGTCCTGGTAGACGGCTGCGTTGACTTTGGACTTGAGAAAACACAGTGGACCAGCAGATGACATGGCTCCCCAAATCATCACTGATTGAAGTAAATGTTGTTTCATTTGGAAAAAAAGGTCCCAGAGTCTGGAGGAAGAGTGGAGAGGCACACAATCCAGGTTGCTTGAAGTCCAGTGTGAAGTTTCCACAGTCAGTGATGAATTTATAGAGACATGTTTTGTTAACGATTATTATACATTAACAAACACAAAAACTTGGCTGATCAGGAAATATACAATGATATGATATAGACACTGCTAACCAGACATTTCCAGTGTATATTTTCTACATTTACAAAGTACACAATGGCTCCATAGCTGTCAAAGTGTATCTGTAATACATAAGAACAAAACAACTTCCATTTCCCATCAGGCTGTATAAATAGCTTTATGGAGTATGTTTATATTTAGACAAAGACATACTGAAACCCTTTGAAGATATCCTCAATAGAAACACAAGTTACCTTTGACAAAGTGTGCCTCCTGACCTCTTCTCTTTCCCCAAAGAGAATCACACCAGTATACATTTATTTGCATTGATAAGGCACTCGATGATCTGGAGAGAATGTCGACAAGCAGACATTAATAAGGAATACAATTATATTAAATAATAATGTAGTTGACAGGTGTTAAGCTTTGTTGATAAAAACAGAGAATTATAACAGTAAATGACCACATTTGACTACTTCTTCTAGTGTACAATAAAAGTTAAATATTCAACTGTGGATGCATTTTAAGATTAAAGGTGGGGTAGGTAAGTTTGAAAAACCGGCTCGAGATACACTTTTTGTTATATTCCATGGAATGCTCTTAACATCCCGATAGCAATGAATATCTTAAGTGCTTTGCCAAAAAATCCATAAAAAAATGTAATCTGTGGAAGCCGTGGCGCTGTAAAAAGCACGACCAATCATTTTAGCCGGCCCGGCTAAAATAACTGGATGGCCTACCTGCCTGTCAGCCTTCCATCGGGGCACAAACTTATCTCGTGCCCTCATTGGCCATGTGCGCGTTCGTGTGTGTTGGAGGAGGGGCTCTATAAGGAAGTCGCAGATTTTCTCCGGTTGTGTATTTTCAAATTCTAGCGATCTTGAGCCGGTTTCTCAAACTTACCTACCCCACCTTTAACTTTTAAAAACAATTTGATACATTTTAGGCTTTGGGTGCTAACAAGAGTTTAGTGGTGTGCCATGAAGCTAGCGTTACATGAATATTGGATTCATGGATTCATGTGTAGTGAACAGGGTTCGTACAGGTGCTGGAAATCCTTGAAAATGCTTGAAATTGTACGAGGTGTTTTCAAGGTTTGAAAAGTGCTTGAATTTTGGGAATGGTGCTTGAATTTGGGATAAAGTGCTAGAAATTGTAAATGCTTTACTTCACTTTTTAGATGAAAAGAAAATAAAGAAGTCGGAGCGCGCTAAATTGCTTAGCTTTTACATAAAACAGCTCCACTGCGGCCTTCCCGCGACCTGCAAGTGTTTGTGTTACGTGTGACCTGGGCATTCTGATGAGAGTGATAGGTGACTGTGTGCCAGGAGGTTGCAGTTTCAACAAGCGTTGGCTAGCAGATGACAAATACAAGCCATGGCTAAGACGAGGGTCAAGCCCACGAGTAGCCTGCTGCAAAGTTTGCAAAAATAAGGATGCGAGAGTCTGCGCTGACGAGCCACATGAAAGGTACACCGTAGTAGAGCATTTTAGATTAGGCTAACGTTGCATGTTACGTTTGTTGAAGCTAACGTTAGCGAGCTGAATAGCAAACTCGATTGAGGGATAATAATAATTGCAGAGGACAATCATTTCAGAGGAGCGTACCTATGTGATGTGCGTTACAGTCGCCATCCTGTGGTGTTCAAAGGATGTTTGTTGTAATTTTTTTTGTTATAAGTTTTGTTGTAATTTGTTGTAACACTGTTGTAATTCAACCCAATCTCACGGCATTTCGTGTTATAGTCACGAAATATAATCTATTGATTCGACACAGAGCGATTTTGAAAGCAATGTATTTCCACTGGTAGTATGTTTGTACCTCACATTGACCCGAAGACACATTTTCCTTTGTATTACTGGTCTGGGGGAAGCTCACGAGTGTGTGTGTGTATTTTTGCGTTTGTGTACCGGGGAAACACTCGCAAGAAACACCGACTGTTGTTATGCTTGTTGTGATGTTACATTAGTCCGTTCTCTGCTTGTAATTATGCCGAAGCTTCAGAGTTGTATTTATCATCTGAATTTGCCGAAACAAGTTTAATATTCTGAAAGCCAATACTTTGTTTATTTGAAAACAGATGAAAACAAACTGTCTTTTATATAAAATTGAAGTATTATACAAGTAAAACTTCATTTTGCTTTATTCCCATGTAATTGTAGAAAAAAACAGTCTTCCTTTGAAGATGTATAAATCAGGTATTGAGTATTCAACATTTCCTACAAATCATTGTACACATTTGTAAATATTAGTTACCTTTGTGAGTCTATTTTTATGCAGCTCTGCGTGATTTTGTGGCTACAATTCAGGCTACCAGAGGTGGAATAAGTACTCAGATATTGTACTTTAGTAAAAGTAGAAGTACTCAGATGTTGTACTTGAGTAAAAGTAGAAGTACTCAGATGTTGTACTTGAGTAAAAGTAGAAGTACCAGAGTGTAGGAATACTATGTTACAGTAAAAGTCCTGCATTCAAAATGTTCCTCAAGTGAAAGTAGAAAAGTATTCTCATCAAAATATAGTGAAAGTAGCGACAGTAAAAGTAGTCGTTGCAGATTGGTCCATTTCAGAATAATATATATGATATGTTTTATAATGATTGATCATGAAAGTGTTCTCAGAGCTGGTGAAGGTGCAGCTAGTTTGAATGACTTTGTATATTGTATATTTATCCTTTAACGGCCACATAAAATCAATTTCAAGGACCGCCTACTTCCATCTACGTAACATTGCAAAAATCAGGCATATCTTGCCTCAAAACGATGCAGAGAAACTAGTCCATGCATTTGTTACTTCAAGACTGGATTATTGTAGCTCTTTATTATCAGGGTGTACCAAAAAGTCAGTCAAGTCGCTTCAGCTGATTCAAAATGCTGCAGCTCGTGTACTAACCTGTCACAGTTCTGTCTAGGTTTGGGTGTTTTCAATGTTCTCTGTCATGTTTTCCTCCTGTCGTTAGTTTCCCTGGTGTTCCCTGTGTTTTCTCCTCCCTCCTCACCTGTGTCTCGTTAGCTAATTGTGTTCACCTGTGGCTCTTGTGTTTTCTCCTCCCTCCTCACCTGTGTCTCGTTAGCCGATTGTGTTCACCTGTGTCTTGTAATTATCCCTCCCTGTATTTAGTCTTGTCTCGTGCTGTGTTCAGTGTCGGTGCTTCTTTTGTTGGTGACGGAATTCACCGGTGAGTGTTCTGTTTTTGTCTGTATTCATTCCATTAGCCTTGAAATAAAGGTTTATCAAAGTTATCTGCGCTTGGGTCCTGCTTCCTTCATTCAACCGTGACAGAAAGCACCGACCAGAGATGGACCCAGCAGATGACCCATTTGAGGTGGAATTACAGCATTTTTCCTTTGCTTTGGCTGGCTGCTATGATTGGTGGAGGGGAGCGTCCAGTGTTCGGCAGAAGGAGGCCGCTCTGGTAGAGGCGCACCGGTTGGCTATGGAGAAACCAGACTTGGTGAAGTTCTTACCTGACTGGATGTTGAACTTCATCTGGGTGTGTGATTTCCAGCCTGCGGACTATAAACGTCTCGGTGTGTTCCGTCTGGAGTCAACCAGTGCTTCCGCCCCAGTTCCTGCTCCTGTCCAAGAGGCGTTTTCTGGAACTCGGCTGGCTTTTGGAGGTCCACGGAGCCTTCAGGCGGCTTCTAGGAGAAGGAGTCGCAAGTCCAGGCTAGCAATCCGAGCCCCAAGAGCCATGGTTCCGGCTACAGAACCGGCCCACACAGCCATGGTTCCAGCCCCAGTTCTGGCCCCAGCAGCCATCATTCCGGCCCCAGTTCAGGCCCCAGCAGCCATGGTTCCAGCCCCAGTTCTGGCCCCAGCAGCCATCATTCCGGCTCCAGTTCTGGCCCCAGCAGCCATCATTCCGGCCCCAGTTCTGGCCCCAGCAGCCATTGTTCCAGCCCCAGTTCTGGCCCCAGCAGCCATCATTCCGGCCCCAGTTCTGGCCCCAGCAGCCATGGTTCCAGCCTTAGCTCTGGCCCCAGCTGCCATAGTCCCATCTCTGGTCCCTTCTCTAGTCTCTTCTCGAGTCCCTCCTCTTGTCCCTTCCCTAGTCCCTCCTCAGGTCACTTTCCTAGTCCCTTCTCTAGTCCCTTCTCCAGTCCCTTCTCTAGTCCCTTCTCCAGTCCCACCTCGAGTCACTTCTCTAGTCCCTTCCCTCATCCCATCTCAAGTTCCCTCTCGAGTCCCCTTTCTAGATCCCTCTCAAGTCTCCTCTCAAGTCATCTCTCGAGTCTCCTCTCGAGTTCCCTCTCGAGTCCCCTCTCCAGTCACCTCTCGAGTTCCTTCTCGAGTCCCCTCTCGAGCCCTCTCTCGAGTCCCCGCTCAAGCCCCTACTCATGTGCCGTTGGAGGTCCCGCAGACTAGTCTTCTGCCGGGGGTCCTGCCAACCCCATGTCCTGTCCCGTTGGAGGTCCCGCAGACTAGTCTTCTGCCGGGGGTCCTGCCAACCCCATGTCCTGTCCCGTTGGAGGTCCCGCAGACTAGTCTTCTGCCGGGGGTCCTGCCAACCCCATGTCCTGTACCGTTGGAGGTTCCGCTGGGGGTCCTGCCAACCCCATGTCCTGTCTCGTTGGAGGCCCCGCCGACTACTCTCCTGCCGGGGGTCCTGCCAACCCTGTGTCCTGTCCCGTTGGAGGCCCCGCCGACTACTCTCCTGCCAGGGGTCCTGCCAACCCTGTGTCCTGTGCCGTTGGAGGCCCCGCCGACTACTCTCCTGCCGGGGGTCCTGCCAACCCTGTGTCCTGTCCCGTTGGAGGCCCCGCCGACTACTCTCCTGCCGGGGGTCCTGCCAACCCTATGTCCTGTCCCGTTGGAGGCCCCGCCGACTACTCTCCTGCCGGGGTTCCTGCCAACCACATGTCCTGTCCCGTTGGAGGCCCCGCCGACTACTCTCCTGCCGGGGGTCCTGCCAACCCCATGTCCTGTCCCGTTGGAGGTCCCGCCGACCACTCTCCTGCCGGGGGTCCTGCCAACCCTATGTCCTGTCCCGTTGGAGGTCCCGCCGTCTACTCACCTGCCGGGGGTCCTGCCAACCCTGTGTCCTGTCCCGTTGGAGGTCCCGCCGACTACTCTCCTGCCGGGGGTCCTGCCAACCCTATGTCCTGTCCCGTTGGAGGCCCCGCCGACTACTCTCCTGCCGGGGGTACTGCCAACCCTGTGTCCTGTCCCGTTGGAGGCCCCGCCGACTACTCTCCTGCCGGGGGTCCTGCCAACCCTGGGTCCTGTCCCGTTGGAGGCCCCGCCGACTACTCTCCTGCCGGGGTCCTGCCAATCCTGTGTCCTGTCCCGTTGGAGGCCCCGCCGACTACTCTCCTGCCGGGGGTCCTGCCAACCCCATGTCCTGTGCCGTTGGAGGTCCCGCCGACTACTCTCCTGCCGGGGGTCCTGCCAACCCTTTGTCCGGTCTCGTTGGAGGCCCCGCCGACTACTCTCCTGCCGGGGGTCCTGCCAACCCTGTGTCCTGTCCCGTTGGAGGCCCCGCCGACTACTCTCCTGCCGGGGGTCCTGCCAACCCTATGTCCTGTCCCGTTGGAGGCCCCGCCGACTACTCTCCTGCCGGGGGTCCTGCCAACCCCATGTCCTGTCCCGTTGGAGGTCCCGCCGACTACTCTCCTGCCGGGGGTTCTGCCAACCCTATGTCCTGTCCCGTTGGAGGTCCCGCCGTCTACTCACCTGCCGGGGGTACTGCCAACCCTGTGTCCTGTGCCGTTGGAGGTCCCGCCGTCTACTCTCCGGCTGGGGGTCCTGCCAACTCCTGGTCCTCTTCCGTGGGGGATCCTGCCGAAGCCTGTCCCGCCGGCTCCGGTTCCTGTCCGGCCGACACCGGGTCCTGCCCGGCCTCCGGAGCTGTCTGGTCTTCGCCCTCGATCCCGACCCTCTGTGAGCCGCGGTCTTCGTCCGCGGGCCCGGCCTCCTGACTCTTCCTGCCGCTGCCCTCGTCCTCGGGCCCGGCCCCCTGACTCTTCCTGCCGCTACCCTCGTCCTCGAGCCCGGCCCCCTGACTCTTCCTGCCGTGGTCTTCGCCCTCGATCCCGACCCTCTGTGAGCCGCGGTCTTCGTCCGCGGGCCCGGCCCCCTGACTCTTCCTGCCGCTGCCCTCGTCCTCGAGCCCGGCCCCCTGACTCTTCCTGCCGCTGCCTTCGCCCTCATGCTCGGCCCCCTGAGTTCGCCCGCTGTGGCCTTCGCCCCACCATGGACTCTGCCTTGCCCCCGGGCCGTCCGCCCGAGACCCCCACCATGGACTCTGCCTTGCCCCCAGGCCGTCCGCCCGAGTCCCCCTTCTCGGCTTCTGCCGTGCCCCCGGGCCGTCCGCCCGAGATCCCTTCCTGGTCCCCTACTGGGCTCCTGGGCGGTCAGCTTAGTCCCGTCCTCCGGACCCCCTCCACCCACCCTGGTGGCCTAGGGATACGTCCCTCCTCCGGACCCCCTCCACCCACCCTGCTGGACTTTTTTGGATTTTTGTTCTGGGGTCTAGGGACGTCTAGAATCCGTCCCTTGAGGGGGGGGTTCTGTCACAGTTCTGTCTAGGTTTGGGTGTTTTCACTGTTCTCTGTCATGTTTTCCTCCTGTCGTTAGTTTCCCTGGTGTTCCCTGTGTTTTCTCCTCCCTCCTCACCTGTGTCTCGTTAGCTAATTGTGTTCACCTGTGGCTCTTGTGTTTTCTCCTCCCTCCTCACCTGTGTCTCGTTAGCCGATTGTGTTCACCTGTGTCTTGTAATTATCCCTCCCTGTATTTAGTCTTGTCTCGTGCTGTGTTCAGTGTCGGTGCTTCTTTTGTTGGTGACGGAATTCACCGGTGAGTGTTCTGTTTTTGTCTGTATTCATTCCATTAGCCTTGAAATAAAGGTTTATCAAAGTTATCTGTGCTTGGGTCCTGCTTCCTTCACTCAACCGTGACATAACCAGAGTTAGGAAAAAGGACCACATTACTCCTGTTCTGGCTGCATTACACTGGCTCCCTATAGAACACAGGATAGAATTTAAAATTCTTCTCCTCGCCAACAAAGCCCTTAATGGGCAGGTGCCATCTTACCTTAAAGAACTCATTATACCCTACTGTCCTACTAGGGAATTGCGTTCCAAGAATGCAGGGTTGTTGGTTGTTCCTAGAGTCTCTAAAAGTACAATGGGAGCCAGAGCCTTTTCTTATCAAGCTCCACATTTGTGGAATCAGCTTCCAGTTTGTGTTCGGGCGGCAGACACCCTATCCGTTTTTAAGAGTGCGCTTAAGACCTTCCTTTTTGATAAAGCTTATAGTTAGGGCTGATTAGATTCAGCCCCTAGTTTTGCTGATATAGGCTTAGTTTGTCGGGGGACATCTTACTTCTTCCTTCTCTCTGTCTATACCTGTGTACTCCCATGTTCCGATTAACCCAGCTTCCCCAAATTTCTTTCTTTTTGGTGTCTATATACGCTGGGATCCGGAGTCATGGATGATCCTGCGGTCCTGTGTCCTGCATCGCGAGCCCTGGATCTTGAGTCGTGGCTGTGGTCCTGGATCATAGGTCCTGGATGGATATCCTCGTGGATTCATCTTCCTATTATACACACATGCATTTCCAAACATTTGGACTACCTATGTTGCAAATGTATTATCTTTTCAATTTACACACGGCATCTATTGCACGTCTGTCCGTCCTGGGAGAGGGATCCCTCCTCTGTTGCTCTCCCTGAGGTTTCTCCCATTTTTCCCTTTAAACTGTGGGTTTTCTTCGGAAGTTTTTCCTTGTACGATGTGAGGGTCTAAGGACAGAGGCTGTCGTATTGTCATACTGATATTTTGTACAAACTGTGAAGTCCACTGAGACAAATGTAACATTTGTGATATTGGGCTATATAAATAAACATTGATGGATTGATTGATTGATTGATTGATTGATTGATTGATTGACTAAAGACCCGGACGGATGGCGGTAAGTTGTCACAGGCGTCTCTTGGTCATTTTTCTTTTTTGAAAGGTGACTTGGTATGTGGAAATTACTGTCATTTATTTAGTTTTGAGCATATTTCTATTTTCACCAAATTAATAATAATAACAATAGCTTGGATTTATATAGCGCCTTTCAAGGGACCCAAGGTCGCTTTACAAGTAATAGGGCAAAAACAAACATAACAAAACAAAAGTCAGACAGACAAAACAACAGATCGATTTAGGGGCCGAAAGCCTTGGCAAACAGATGGGACTTGAGGGCCCTTTTGAAGGCGTCGAGTGTGGGGATGTTGCGAATCTCCGCAGGGAGAGCGTTCCAGAGGGTGGGGGCTGCCACACTGAAGGCTCTGTCCCCGAAGGTTTGCAGTTTATTGCGGGGGGTGGTAAGCAGGCCAGAGTCTGAGGACCGCAGGTTCCGGGGTGGGGCATGTGGGTGAAGGATGTCCGATAGGTACTGGGGGGCAAGGGCATGGAGGGACTTGTAGGTAAGGAGGAGGACTTTGTATGATATGCGGGACTTGACCGGCAACCAGTGTAGGTGGATGAGGGTGGGAGTGATGTGCTGCCATGTTCTCCCCCCCCACTATCTGCTAGCCTCATAGCCAAAGGAAGGGGTGGAGGGGGGTGGGTGAGGCCTGGGCTGGGAGGGGGCTAGACCATCTCATGCATAACTTCAAAGAGACACCTAGATTAACATCAAAGGCTTATAACACACCAGTGTGAAATCACACCTGCCTGTTATAACACCTCACATCAAAGGGCATAACATCAAAGGCTTATTAGATTAGACAACCCTGAGGGGACAGGGACCAGACAGCATAACTTCAAAGAGACTGCCTTAATCAACACATCAAAGAATTAGACAACAAAAGCACTACACAGGGGGGCTTTTTCACACCTACCTGTTATAACAACTCACATTAAAGGCTTAGACTACAAAGGGGTTTGAGGGAGCAGGGGCCAGACAACATAACTTCAAAGAGACTGCCTTAATCAACACATCAAAGAATTAGACAACAAAGGGGTGTGAGGGGACAGGGGCCAGACAACATAACTTCAAAGAGACTGCCTTAATCAACACATCAAAGAATTAGACAACAAAGGCACTGCACAGGGGGACTTGTCACACCTACCCGTTATAACACCTCACCCCCTCACATCAAAGGATCTCGAACAATGGGAGGCGGGACTTAGCTCATTTGCATAATTTGGGGCGTGTCCACCTGTTACTTTATATGCATACTAATGTGATTGAAAGGGCATTGTTATTACTACTACTGTGCGTAGGTCATGGTTCTTGAAATGGCTGCCATTGTCTGACCTCACTTTCCTAGGAAACCCATGTAGTGGAATGTAATGCGTGACTAAAAATGTGATCACTGAGTCTGCATCCTCTCTCCTGCATGGCATAGCTTCTGGCCAACCTGTGTACGCGTCTACCACAACTAGTAAGTACCTGAACCCTCTTACTTTGTCAATCATGTCAGTGTAGTCAATGATGATTTCTTCTCCTGCCATCTTAGGTAAAGGAAACTTACGGTGGCTCTGAGAGGCCAGGGTGCTGCAAATAAAAGAACGCTGCAAATAAAAAAACCGCTGCGATGCAAATAAAAATGCCACAAAGGAAGTGAATTACCGGGGACTATTATTGCTGATGCACATGCGGTTTTTTATGCGAGAGAAGAAGAAGGCTGGGGGATCTCCAGGAAACATCTCATGGGTAAGTTTATAATGTTAAAGTTACACAGGATGTAGATAATATCTGTCGCTGCCGTATTTATGACTTTAAATGACGTTATTTTGTGTGTGGGAGCAGATTATGTGTGTAGTGTATAGTGTTAGTAGAACATAGCTTTGATCAAAACTGCAGAAAGCTATTTTCAAGTTGTTTGCTTGTCTGTGAAAACTGTTTGATTCTGCTGTTTGATTTATCCGTGCAGCTTGAACCGTTTTAAATCTAGACTACCACACACACACACACACACACACACACACACACACACACACACACACACACACACACACACACACACACACACACAGTATTCTTGCATGTTTAACTGCCTGAGGCTTGTCTTGCCCTTGTCAGTGGGGAATGTCGTGATTAAGACACACTTGCAATCCATGTTGGGATATTCCTTGTATTAAGCCAGCGTTGAAAGTAGTACTGATTAGTCTTTCCAAATGTGTTAGTGTTATTTAAAAACTAGTGCAGTGCCCGTTCGGGGCATGGCCGTTCAGAGCTTGTGCCCGTACTAAGCGGACCGATTGTTTGGCTCCCATAATTGCTGCTTGCAATGTTGTCCGGGGGGCGTACCCGATCGGAGCGCGTAGATTCGTCAAACATAAAGGTTTAGAAAAATTAATCCCAAAAAATTCTAAATGAAGGATGCACATCATCGTGCAATCCGCAAGCCATATCCGAAAGCTTAGGTCGATCTGACAAACAGTCAGAGAGATATGCGAGCCACAGACACACACACACAGACATTTCTTGCTTTATAGATAGATAGATAGATAGATAGATGTTCATGCAATTGAAGCGCAAAGCAACCTAATGATACTTTATTTGTTTTGTTGCAGGTCATAATGTATTGTCCTTTTTGTGGACAGCAGCAGGCTTCTAAATCAGCCTTTTGCTGTTCATGTGGCAAGGACATCAAATTCCTGTGTGATGTTGATAAAACAGGCACAAGTGGAGGTCATTTTAATTTTTTAATTTTTTGAATTAGGCTTAGGCAATGTACACTCTATATCTTATGAGTATGGGTGAGAACACTGTATGTCTCTTTGTTCTTTGTCATTGACGATTGATTGGACTCTTATTTCAAGCAGAGGCTACAGGAAAAAGCACACTGGAGTTAATTCGGACTTTCCGGAGTGTAAAAGAGAAGGAGAGACGAGCAGGTTTTAAGAAAAAAAAAACACCATCAAAAGACAACCTGAAGGTTGTGAAGGTACATTTTTTTGCTGAGATATACTAATAATTTGCCGACAGTCCATTCTGTCATGTATTTATAGTGTCACTGAACTAGTTAACAGTCGCCTATTTCATTGTTTCTCTGTAGATTTCAGTAGGCCTTATGAGGCTGAAAGATGGTGTACTGAAGACTGTAAGAGGAACAGTACTTCCCCTTTTGATGCGACCAGAGTCGGATGCGGACGAATTGCAGAGAGCTGCGGAGCAAAAAATGAAGACTTTCAACAGAAATGTACATGGCGGTCCCTACGTACTGCTCTACCCTGACGGTACAAAGATAACTAATATACCAGGAACAGAAGTACCCTTCACTCTAAACGAGTACAAAGAGGTAATGGGGAAGGCCTACCAACGTATCAGTCTGTACATTTGTACAGCTGAAGATTTCTTTACATCTTGTAAGTAATTGTGAAATGAATTACCAACCAAGAAGAGCTTTTTAAATTGATTTGTTTGTCAAGGAAAGCACTCTGTTGTTCTGAGTAGTCTAAAATCCTCTTATACCTGTTCTTGTATTTCACAGCTCAGGAAACCAGCTCTGAATCCAACTCATCGGATTCAGAGGTGATCATCATGAGTCCAACTTCTGCAGAATTCAATGCAGCTGATACATTAGTGAGTACTACATTTGTTGTATCTTAGATCGCTTATATTGTAAATTCTATCTGGAAGTGAAAATGTTTCTAGATTTCACATAGACGGCATATTTTTACGATGAAGCATGTCCCAAAATAGCATTTTAAATTGCGGTAAATGTTGCAGCGTCCTGGCCTACACATATTTTACAAACTTAAGAAAACAACTTTATTTAGTGCAGATCCCTGCAAAATCACACCATAATAATTTGTATGTTTTTCACTGAAAGTGATAATGTAAGAAGGATCATTCCCCCTGTCGCAAATCACATACACTATCAGTCAGAATAATAGAATTCAATATTTATGTTCAAATGTGTTAAGCTCTAGTTCTGTCAAATTTGAAGTGTCACACTGATATATTGTTTTTTACTTCCAGGTATGGGAACCTGCAGATGGAGAGTCAGGCACTGTGCTCCTAAACATTGTCTATTGTTCACATTTAGCCTTGTCTGAAAATATTGTCACACAATTAATGTCTTAAACTACATGAAATAATGTGTCACGCTGACCCAGAGATCCACGTTTGTGTTCATTAGAATAGTCTTTTCTTTCTAAATCAGCCCTCTGATAGCCATGATTTAAAATACTTCAACTTACCTGTCCTATCCCTGTTATGGTTTGTGATTCAGGTCTTATTTTCTGACTCACAAGAGGGCCCAGGAACATCAGGAGGTGTGCTGGAAACTGCGTGCTATAGGTATTATACTTTCCTTTCTACAATTCAAGTATGTTTTATATGAAAACATCAACAATGTAAACTTGTGTATGTCAATTTCTCAGCAAATATACTCAGCTGTATGCGCCCATTGTAATAGAGGATAAGGATGACTCAGACAGTGTTGAGTGCAGTCATGACATTCCAGAGGATACAAAGTAAGAGAAAAGTTACCCTTACTTCAACTGTGGTTGTAATTTTTCCTGATCAAAAATGTGTGCTATGGTGTACCATTTAACATGGTCATAATTTATCTAATGACAGGGTGGACCAGCAATCACTTTCTGAGATAACTGCAAACCTGGCGCAAGAGATTGACCATCGAGCTGTCAGCAGATTTAACATCTGTCGCTCGAACATCTGGGATGGAGCAGTCAGAGGATTCAAAAGGGCAACATTCTCAGAAAAGAAAGACATCCTGGTGAAATTCTCTGACGATGAAGGGTGGTTTGAAGAAGGTCTCGATACAGGTGGCCCCAAGAGAAAATTCCTCTCCCTTCTCATGAAAGAGATATATATTTGATGGACCTGTGGAGAGCCGCTACCTGGTCTACAATTCAACAGGTTCTGTGTAACGAAGGTAACTTCGTTACTATGGACTGACGGCTTTGGGGGCCTTGTAATATTGCACATCTGGGTTTGCACTTTATATAACGACTTCCCTTTGCACAGTAATAATGTCACTCAGCACTTTAGTGAACAGTTTGTACTTTATTAGCATGATTTGCACAGTACAGTTTGACATGGCCTATTTGCACATTTTTTATATATACTATTTATTGATGTAGTAGGTGTTAAATGATTAAACCGTATTATTTGGAATGTCGTCTGGCAGATGCTGGTCGGTCCTCGGCTCCACCTGAAAAGAGAGGGGAGTTATAGCGAGAGCGCCGAGAGTGTTTATGATTGTGTAAGATTGACAGCGGATGAGATGAATCATTGTGTGCAGATGTCCTGTTTTAGCGTGTATATGTCATGGCATTAAGTGGCATTAATTGTAGAAGTGAACACGGTGTAAAGGTTACGTCCATCGCTTACCCATGCTGTTTCGTCCTGTGTCCGCTCCAGTGTGTTTGGCCAAAAGGGCCTCGGGGAAAAACAAACCCTGACTAAAGAAGGTTCCGGGACGAACCAAGTGGCGGGATAGGCGTAGGGGTTTCTGTTGTAGTTGGGAATGTATTTCTATATATTATGGTTAGTTATAATGTGGGGTTTGGGGTTAACTTAACAGCTGGTTATAAACCACTGATCATACATGCGCAGAATATTATATACCAATTATGATGACATGTGTATTGATAATGGCTCACCTGTGAATGGTTTCTCCCAATAAGATCCTCTATAAAAGAGCCAGTCTTCAGTCGGAGGAGGTTGGTGAACACCTCCATGCTGGCTGGCTGTTCTTTATGGTAGTTTTTGAAATAAAGACACTATGGTGTGCAACTCTACCTCCTCTCGTGTTGGGTTCTTTCACTGGAAATCCAGCCGCTAAAAGGGTCGCTTTCTCACAAATGGTGTCAGAAGCTGGGCCCCACACTACAGTGAAAGGATGCCGAGAGGTGGGAAGAAAGATGATAAGGAGGACCAAGAGGGGAAAGCCGCCTCGTCAGTTGAGCCAGGCAGCACAGCGGAGTGCAAAACCGAGGGGAAGCTGGAGGAGCTAGCAGAATTGGTGACGACGCTAGTTCGTGTTCAAGCGGCTAAAGATGAACAAGCAGAGAAGGCGTCCTCAATTCAGGAGTGCCGTTGGAGAAGCATGCAGCAGCAGTGTACTGAGATACGGCAGCAAGTATCCAGGATAGCACAAGAACGGAGACAAGAAGATGATACTCAGGACAACAGCAGGTTTCACGGAAGAAGTGAGTATCAGGACAGGGATTATGAGGGTCCTGCTGGTGATAACGATGAGATGTCCAACCAGAGGAGACACAGTCTCCAACAACAGAGGGAACCCTTGGCCCATAGGGAACCCAAATTGATGCCGTTATCGCCAGAGGATGACATTGAACAGTTCCTGACAACTTTTGAGAGAATAGCATATGTCTGCCGCTGGCCAAGAGACGGATGGGCGGTGCGCCTTGTTCCCTTGCTCACCGGTAAAGCTCGTAGTGCCTATGTGATGATGGACATGAAAGACTCTGACAATTATGGAAAAGTTAAAGCAGCAATTTTGTCTAAGTTTGAAATCACACCGGATACTTACAGAAGAAGATTCCGGTCCCTGAAGATCGAGTCTGGCGAGACTCCACAAGAGCTGTATGTTCATCTGAAAGATTTCTTCGTCAAATGGGTAAAGCCAGGAACATCGACGGTGGAAGAAATAACCGAGACAATTATCCTGGAGCAGTTTCTGAGGATGCTCCAGCCTGAGCTAGAAATCTGGATAAGAGAGCATGACCCCAAAACAGCAGCGGAGGCAGCACACCTGGCAGAGGTTTTCACATCAGCCAGGAAAGAGAGCCGGGATGCCACCCGCAGTTGGGAGAACAACCGAGGCCCAAACCAAGCTCAAAGGCCGATAAAAAAAGAAATGAGGTGCTATCATTGCAATGCTCTAGGTCACACCAAGCCATATTGCCCAGTTTACCAAGCCATCTCTCCTATGTGCAGTTCCTAGGTCAGACAGGGTCGAGAGACTAGGTGGGAAAGGCAGGAAAGTACCAGTCTTGATCAATGGGCAGCGGGTAGAAGCTTTGCTGGATACAGCATGTTTTCTGTCAGTTGTTTTGTCCAGTTTGGTCCCTAGGGAAAAGTGGAGTCAGGATACTTCAATCATAAGTTGCATTCATGTTGATCAACATGTTTACCCCACAGCAGAGGTCTATCTAACTGTAGGAGGCCAAACCTTTCTGTTGCCTGTAGCATTAGCCCCAACATTGCCATACCCAGTCATTCTTGGTAATGATCTCCCTACACTGTATGACCTAGTGCACAAGCCAGGTTGCAAGTCTGACAGGGAAAGATGTGAGGTTGAGAGCCTTGGGGCAACGGTCTGGGAGCCACTTAGCCAAGGTGAGGTGAAACCAGTTCTACAGCCAGTCAAGCCTTGTAATGTTACCACTAGAGCGCAGAAACTCGCGGAGATGCCTTTTTATGGGGTGGACTGGGAGACAAGTCCAGGTAAACCGCCCAAGACTAGAGCGCAGAGAAGAAGAGAAAAACTGAGGGGTACTCTGGAGAAAGGGTCACAGGAACCTTCAGAATTACCAGATCTGCTAGACTTGCCCCCAGATATAGGGGCAGTACAGAAACTGGATGCTACACTGACGCATTGGTTTGGGAAAGTAACAGAGTTTGAGGGGGTTAAGCAAGATAACCATAGCTATCTGGAGGAGGCCACCTACATAGTTAAGCAGGGCATCCTCTATCAGCGCAAGGGAAATACTGAGGTTTTAGCTCTGCCAAAGCAATTCAGAACCAGAGTGATGGAGTTAGGCCATTCAATTACATGGGCAGGTCATATGGCTTTCCAAAAGACTTTGCACAGGATTGGAAGTAGGTTTGGTTGGCCAGGGATGTATACGCAAGTCTCTCAGTTCTGTAGGTCTTGTGAAACCTGTCAACTTACCTCATCAAAGGGAGTAGCCTGTGCACAACTTCAGCCGTTGCCTATAATAGACACACCTTTTGAGAGGATAGCCATGGACATAGTAGGACCTTTAGAGAAAAGCTCCTCAGGACACCGTTACATTCTTGTTGTATGTGACTATGCCACCCGCTATCCAGAAGCCTTCCCTCTCAGATCCATCAAAGCCAAGCAGGTAGCAAATTGTCTTGTTCATCTGTTCTCCAGAGTAGGCATACCTAGAGAGATCCTTACAGACTGTGGGACACATTTCTTGTCCAAGTTTTTGAAGCAGGTTTACCAAGTCTTAGGGGTGAAGGGCATTAAGACCACTCCTTATCACCCCCAGACAGACGGGCTAGTAGAGCGCTACAATCAGACTCTCAAAGGCATGCTACACAAGTTTGTCTCAAATACAGGGGCCGATTGGGACCAATGGCTTCCGTACCTGTTGTTTGCCTATCGGGAAGTTCCACAAGTGTCGACAGGTTTTTCACCTTTCGAGCTCTTGTATGGCCATCAAGTGAGAGGACCCTTGGATCTTCTTAAAGACCACTGGGAGAGTCCACAGCCAGAAGGAGAGAATGTTGTCTCATACATGATCAAAATGAGTAAGAGACTTGAGGAGATGACAGCACTGGCACATGAAAATATGAAGTCGGCACAGCAACAACAGAAAACCTGGTATGATCGGAAGGCCAGGGAGAGGGTTTTCAATCCAGGACAGAAGGTACTGTTATTGTTGCCAACATGTGACAGTAAGCTGCTGACAAAATGGCATGGACCTTATGAAATTACCAGGGTTGTTGGTAAGGTCACATATGAACTATATATGCCTGAAAGAGTAAAGAAATATCAAACTTTCCATGTCAATCTGCTCAAGGAGTTCCAGGTTCGTCAAGAGCCTGTGTGCCAGTTGTTGGTATGTGCTGTCCAGGATGAGGAAGCAAATGAGAAGTTCTTTCCTGCCACCACTGCAACAGCAGAGCCCTTGACGTTGGACCTGTCTCATCTATCTCCCACCCAGCAGGAAGGAGTAAAGCCACTCCTTGACCCGGATCTTTTTAAAGAGACACCAGGTTTTACCTCACTGGTCCAGCACCGGATCCGTCTAACAGGAAATGCTCCAGTTCGGCAGAAGAGCTACAGGATTCCTGAACGGCTAATTCCTGTTCTACAAAAGGAAATAAAGATGATGCTGGAACCGGGGATAATCGAGGTCTCCTGCAGTGAGTGGTGCAGCCCAATTGTACTGGTTCCAAAGAAAGATGGATCACTTCGATTTTGCATTGACTTCAGGTACCTGAATGCAGTGTCTAATTTCGATCCATACCCAATGCCTCGAATTGACGATCTGTTGGAAAGGGTTGGCAAAGCTCAGTACATCACCACGTTGGACCTAAGCCAAGGCTACTGGCAGTTAGCATTGGCACCTGAAGCTAAGGAGTTGACAGCCTTTAGGACCCCATTTGGTATGTATCAGTTCAGAGTCATGCCATTTGGTCTCCAAGGGGCGCCGGCAACATTCCAAAGACTGATGGACCATGTATTGAGGGATGTCTCTGACTTCTCTGCTGCATATTTGGATGATGTGGTTATTTTCAGCCAATCCTGGGATGAGCACAGGTTCCATCTACAACAAGTCTTGCAGCGGATCAGAGCAGCTGGTCTGACAATCAACCCAAACAAGTGTGCTATCGCTTAAAGAGAAGTGAAGTACCTGGGCTACATCATCGGATTTGGGAAGATTAAGCCACAGCTGGGGAAAGTCGAGGCCATACAGTCGTTCCCTGTGCCCACTACCAAGAAGAAGATGAGAGGGTTTCTGGGGTTGGTCGGTTGGTACCGTAAGTTTGTTCCTCATTTTGCAGACAGGGCGGTTGTGTTGAATGACTTGACCAAAGCCTCTGCTCCCAACAAACTGAAATGGACCAATGAGTGTGACAAAGCTTTTAGAGACTTGAAAGATGCAGTCTGCGCTAACTCTGTCCTTCACACTCCAGACTTTGACAAGCCCTTCACCCTGCAAACCGATGCTTCTGGAGTGGGCCTAGGGGCAGTGCTGCTGCAGGAGGAGGAGGGAGACTGGAGACCTGTTGTTTTCCTGAGTCGCAAGCTGCTGGAAAGAGAGACTAGATACTCCACGGTTGAAAAGGAGTGTTTGGCAATGAAGTGGGCCATTGACTCCCTCAGATATTATCTGCTGGGGCGGCACTTCGTTTTGGAAACAGATCACAGAGCTCTACAGTGGTTGCATCGCATGAGAGATGCAAACATGCGCATCGCTGGATGGTACCTGGCACTGCAGCCGTATGACTTCACCGTTCGCTACAGGTCAGGGAAGACCAATATAGTGGCAGACTTTCTGTCCAGAATGTCGCAGGAATGAGACACTGTTCTCCTTCGGGAGAGGGAGGAGGAAATGTAACGAAGGTAACTTCGTTACTATGGACTGACGGCTTTGGGGGCCTTGTAATATTGCACATGTGGGTTTGCACTTTATATAACGACTTCCCTTTGCACAGTAATAATGTCACTCAGCACTTTAGTGAACAGTTTGTACTTTATTAGCATGCTTTGCACAGTACAGTTTGACATGGCCTATTTGCACATTTTATATATATACTATTTATTGATGTAGTAGGTGTTAAATGATTAAACCGTATTATTTGGAATGTCGTCTGGCAGATGCTGGTCGGTCCTCGGCTCCACCTGAAAAGAGAGGGGAGTTATAGCGAGAGCGCCGAGAGTGTTTATGATTGTGTAAGATTGACAGCGGATGAGATGAATCATTGTGTGCAGATGTCCTGTTTTAGCGTGTATATGTCATGGCATTAAGTGGCATTAATTGTAGAAGTGAACACTGTGTAAAGGTTACGTCCATCGCTTACCCATGCTGTTTCGTCCTGTGTCTTATAAACCACTGATCATACATGCGCAGAATATTATATACCAATTATGATGACATGTGTATTTATAATGGCTCACCTGTGAATGGTTTCTCCCAATAAGATCCTCTATAAAAGAGCCAGTCTTCAGTCGGAGGAGGTTGGTGAACACCTCCATGCTGGCTGACTGTTCTTTATGGTAGTTTTTGAAATAAAGACACTATGGTGTGCAACTCTACCTGCTCTCGTGTTGGGTTCTTTCACTGGAAATCCAGCCGCTAAAAGGGTCGCTGTCTCACATTCTGTTTTGTGTATAATGTTTTAAAAGAACCCATATTTCAACCTTGCAGTGTTTTCAAATATGGAAACTGATTTAATATTTCTTTATTCTGCATTATCTTGGACAGCTATCAGAGAGGATGAGTATTATTTAGCAGGGAAGATGATTGCTGTGTCCATTGTGCATGGTGGACCTGGTCCTAATTTTCTGTCAGAGGATCTGGTCAGCTACATCTCAGGGCAGAGCAGTTTCAAGGCATCTGTCGGAGACATTACAGATGAGGAGATAGGGAAAGTCCTACAAGAGGTATGAGAAGGGTGTGAAATTCTAGAATAGGTAAAGAGAGAGTTTTGTCCACTTAAAACCATTCTTTCAAGATATACTTCTCGCATTACCATTTTTTATAATTACGTGTCATATTTGAAATGTGTGGGACTCTGTTATCTCTTCTTTTAGATTCAGAATTCACCCTCAGTGGAGATCCTTCAGGACTTGGTGATACAGAACAGTGCCATGTTGCAGACTGCTGGGTGATTAAGACATGTCAGGTCATGTGAAGAAAAAAAAAAGATTGTAGAGGATTACCTGAAGTGGTACATAATCCACAGGAACAACACTGCAATCGAAAGGTAGGTTTTTGTATTTCATTGTTATTGCTAAAATAATTATGAAAAACCTGTTGCTGTTGTCCCATTTTCTTGCTTACTTACTTCTACATGATGCACATGTATCTTTGCATGCATCTTTTAATTGTATTTTAGATTCAAGGCTGGACTTGAAAGTTTGCAGTTTCTGACAGCTCTGCAGCAGCATCCGACGGTCCTGACCCCTGCTCTCTGTCATGCCGATGTGAAGTTGTCTGCTGCAGAGATGGAAAATCTGTTCCAGCCTGAATGTAGTCAACAGGGAAGCAACAGAAGGGCTCAGGAAGAGAAAGCTATGAGTTACTGGGCAGACTATCTTCTCGATTGTGAAGGTTAGTCAATTTGCTCTTGTCTGATTTTTATACACACAGATTCTAAAAAGTTCCGGTGTTGATGTAGATAGCCAACATTTTAAAGCTTCCTCTTTTGGACACTTATGGTGCCTTCAAAGCCAACATGAACTTTGGCATTAATAATTCCCCCGGAATTAGGTGCCTTTAAACAATTAAATAACTTGTGGTAAAAGTTAATGTTGCCACACACAGTACACAGTCCCTTGTTTTAATGTCTGTCAGACCAAAATGTTGTGACGTAAGAGAGATGTGAGTATTTTTCATGGCAGATTTGTCTTATTACATATCTAACATGTGAACAACACCACACATTTGTATTGTTATTGAATTCTCGTTAGGTAGGTAAGGTAGACCGTGGTTAAATTAAGAGTTCAGAACGTGTTAAGATGTTTTACAAATATTTACATAAACAGTAAATAAAGACTTCAAAAGGCACCTTGTCGTGCAAATGTGCCAATTTAGTTTCGGCCATTTTATCATGTTTTTACATGGACTTTGTGAAAGAGTAAAGCTGAAAGACTCTTCATTAAATGGTTTAAAAGTGTTTCATTTTAACGTAAGGACTTGTTTTTCTACGTATAGCATATGTTACACACTCGCTACAAAGAGGACACGGCTGTAGCTGGTTCACAAGATTTTATTCTCAGATCCACTGTGAAAACAGAAATAACAGTAGCATATGTGACTGATGCAGTGAATGAATGTTATTGTTGATTCATCAATTTGTTATGGGCTGTGTCTGAAATCACTCACTACTCACTATATAGAATTCCCTATATAGGGAGTAGGGAGTAGTGAATGAGAGTGATTTCGGACACGCCTTGGTCTTTAAAATGTCAGAAAGTGAAGCCTCACAGAGAACAAATTAATCCAGCAAAAATACACATTTTAGAGGATGGAACCTGCTTATATTCAAAACAAAATTAAAATCAATTACCAAAATATTAGGTGTATAATTTTCTGACGATCGACCATTCAACTGATAACACGGATGTAACACTAAACATGTTTTACAAAATACATGAATATGCTGTATATTTATTTAAACAAAGAAAGGTTTCAGTCTAATGACTTATGCTAAGATACAAGCTGAATATTTCACTGGACTTATCTACTCAGAATTGCAGCATTCTAAATAATATTCAACCTACATTGGAAACTTGTACACACAAAAAAGGTTCTGGGGGGCTGGTGGGGCAATGTATTCTACACTCCAGACATGTTTTTCATGGACATGTAATTCTGAACAGCAGCTGGAGCCAACCCACTCCGTCTTTGCAAGTCCCCAAAAGCATCTCCAGATTCTCATCACCACAGAAATTGTACTGGGATGATGCTTGCATGATGCCATCAAAGTGGTGTAGGGCTTCCCAGGACACTGGAAATCCACACTCCCTTCCGTCAAACCTAAGACCAGTCATAAATTGAAACATAATGAGTCAAGTGATTACAAATGGATCATTTAACCCCCCAAACATGCTAGATAAGCATTATAACTAAAACTCCATTGAGTCAGTTCTTCGTTAATTAAATCCTAAACAAAGAGCTTTGACTTGAGAAGTTAATCTCAGGTTGACAGCAGCTCTTTCAGTCAAACATGGTCATTCTACTCACTTTCTCACACAAGGTACTTTTTGGAATTGAGTAAGATAAATCGACAGAATAGCTTTGGACATTTTCTGATTTAGGTTTTGTGTTGGAATCCATTTTTAGTCGTTTAAGACTTGAAATCATTTTGAAATAATGAGTTTTCAGACTAAATGAATCACGTTATTTATCAAGTGACAAACTTGTCATATTGGGCTGATACACCAAATTATATGAAGTCAGATATATTTTAAAGTAATATTACCAAACAATTTCAATACAAACCTGTGAGACAGGTGGTACATGGCATCAGGTTTACCTGATGGACACTGAGACAGGCGAACAGGCTGTCTGTACTCATCGAGGTCTTTTTGTAAGATGCCCAAAAACACATATCGCACTTGTGCTCATGGCTCCCATTGAAGAGGTGCCTCTCTCTAAGGTCACTGAAGAGCTCGATCCAGAACTGAGTCCTAATGGTGGAATTCAAAACTTTTGTATTTCATGAAAGAAAACTTCAAGTAAAAAGTCACAATATTTCTAGAAATGTTGTACATTTCTTGGTGCGCTCCTACATTATTTCATTTGGGAGCACATAAACTCCCTTGGGAAAATGTTAGTGTACAGCTCTAATATAATTTCACAATTGTTTTCATCCAGATAGATTTAAAGTATTTGAGCACCTCTGTACTATATATACACACACACACACACACACACACACACACACACACACACACACACACACACACACACACACACACACACACACACACACACACACACACACACACACACACACATACATACATTCTTGGACCTGCTTTCTGAAGAAAGACCACCAACTCTCGATGCGCTGGTTTGCAGTTGAGGTACCATACATGTGACTGAGGGCTCCTGCAAAATCATCTGTGTGTTGAGTTCGTAATGTGCAGTTAATGGCTGCCATAGTGCCGTTTTCAGTTCCACAGTCAGCACGAAGGCGGGCTGGAAGTAGTCCAAACTCCGATACACACTGCAGGTAATACTGCGCAATGATGCCCGGATCGTTGTTAGTGCTGCCACTCCTGAGCCACATAACTTTCTTTGAAAAGCCGTCGATGCAGCCACTGATGGCAATACCAAAGGGTTTAAGTTTATCATATCCATCAGCGTGCCACACTTGGTTTGGTCCTGCTGTGACGTATCCCCTTCAGACAAACCTTCGCCTGGAACGAAGTTGAACACCAGATGGATCCAGTCTGGAAATCGTCTGTCTAACATCCTCCCTTTTTACTGTCAGGTGATACTTTTGTTGCAATGTCTGCCACATAGCTCTGTAACCCAACAGCCGACCCGAGCCTCTCAGTTCATGTGCAACAGTTTGGTGTACAGTGCCAATGGGAGTGTAGTCTGTCCTTCTTGTTAAGCCAGCGTTCTGTTGCCTCCTCTTTAAGGTCCTTAGACTAAGAAAAACGTTGTGTCTTTTTTCTAGAAAATCAAGTATCACTTCATAAGTGTGTCCCTCCGTGAAGTACTTGTGGATGAGGCCTGCCTCGATTCCCTCATTAGATTCTGTGACTGAAGGGAAAAGACAACAGTGTCATTAGGAATGAAACTTAATAACAAAAAACCTATTAAGAAAAAAATGAAAATGTATCAGTAATGAGGAAAATACCTGAACTGTTTGATGCATAAGTGTATGTTTTCAGTATGTTCAATGCGTGAACAATTCCAGACATGAGGAGCAAAAAATAAGAGAAATAAACAGGCAAAGGACAAAATATTGGGATACTTACATAATTGGTAAGGATAAAAATACATATCAATCTAGAGGTAGCGAACAAAAAGGTACCCTTTTAATGCCTGTTTTTGTGCATAAACGCATCAGAAAGCTCAACCCTCAGCACATGAAGGAGCACATAATTGGTCAACTTTGGTATTTCACCTGATTTTTTTACTTGTTGGCATTTTTTTTTATCAGTAGTTCTAAATCATGTTGAAATTGCCATGACTGACAATAATATGTGTATAGCATATATTAAAATGGCAACAAATCATATACAAATAAGACATTGTCACTGTACTGGTGAAATTCTTGACTTTTAAGGAGGAGCTTACCATCTTCGAGAAAGGGAGCCAAACATTCAATGTTGCTGCCACAGGAGCCGCAAAACCCGCCCAAAACACCCACCAGTCCCACAATATGGACAATACATTGCCTGTGGAAAAGGAGAAATGTGAATGTTATTCATTTGCAATGAAGTAACAGCTACTTGGTAAGCTATTGCAGCAGGTAATGTTACCTGCAAACAGTTGACACTAATTTAACAGCAGATATCAGCTGCAATCACTTAATATCTGAACAATGCATCCATCTACAATGTCAAAATACATAAAAAATAAATAAAAAAAAGAAAGATTTAAAGCCAGTAAACTTCCCAAAGGAAGCACGTCTTGGACAGGATAGAGACCCTTCTCTATCTCTAAGCAGGATAAGAGACCCTCATTTATCTGTAGACAGGCACATTTAGATGACATGTTGATGGAGTCAAGATTGACTACAGGATGTTAGTGAATATCTATACTTGTATGTATTCAATATAGGGCTGGGCAACGATTAAAAGTTGTAATCGCGTTTCCTGCGATTAACGCGCTAATAACGCATTAACTTGCCCAGCCCTAATTCAGTAAAAGTTGTTCCTTCAGAGCATGTTGAGGAGAGGACCCAAGCTCGTCTGTTGAATAAAGGCATATTCAACTTACTTTGTGTGTCTTAGCATCATCTTTAAGTCCCGGTCAGCTCAGATCCGTTTGTTTAGAAAACAGCTAACGTTAGCAGATAAAAGTAGCTATGTTCTACTAACATTATACACTACACACATAATCTGCTCCCACACACAAAATCACGTCATTTAAAGTCATAAATACGGCAGCGACAGATATTATCTACATCCTGTGTAACTTTAACATTATAAACTTACCCAAGAGATGTTTCCTGGAGATCCCCCAGACTTCTTCTTCTCTCGCATAAAAAACCGCATGTGCATCAGCAATAATAGTCCCCGGTAATTCACTTCCGTTGTGGCTTTTTTATTTACATCGCAGCGTTTTTATTTGCGCTGCATTTCTGTTTCTTTTTATTTGCAGCGTTTTTTTTAATTGCAGCGTTCTTTTATTTGCAGCACCCTGGCCTCTCAGGGCCACCGTAGAAACTTTCCCTGGTGTGGTTTTACAGTAGCTCTGATGTTATGGGTTAGGCGGTCTACATAGCTGATCAGTGGCCTCCAATGAGCGTAAAACTTATCTGAGGAACCCCGGAGAGTAAACTTAATTTTTTCCAACTTTAGAAGAGACATAGTATCACTCAGCCACATTTTAAAAGAGGGAGGTAAAGGAGATTTCCACAAAAGAAGGATTTTCCTACGAGCAATCAAGGAGGTAAAGGCAATGACATTGGTTTGAGTGTTTGTAATGTTGATTTCATCTGGGGGCCTACCGAAAATAGCTACATGAGGGGATGGAGAGATTTTTAGACCTACAATTTCAGAAATACATTCGAAGAAAGATTGCCAGAAGCTAGATAATTCAGGGCACGACCAGAATATGTGAGTCAGGTCGCAGGGGGTCTGGGAGCATCTATCACACTGGTCATCCAGTCTATCTGGATAAATCCTGGAGAGCTTAGCCTTGCTATAATGTAGTCTATGGAGAACTTTAAACTGTATTAGGCTGAGTCTAGCGCAACTGGAGGATGAGTTAACGGCTCTCAGGGCCTTCTTCCAAAAGTCATCAGAGAAGGTGAACTGTAGTTCCTTTTCCCAATTAGTTCTAATCTTGTTAATGGCAGATTCATCAACCGGAGAAAAAAGATCATAAAAGTAAGAGACATGGCGCCTAGACAAAGTTCTTGCTCTAAGTACAAGATCCACTCCACTGGGAGGCAGGGATTGAGGGAATTGTGGAGAGTGGGTCTTAGCAAAATCCCTTAGTTGAAAGTATCTAAAGAAATCAGATCCTCTCAGATTAAAGGCAACCCGTAGTTGGTCAAAACTGGCAAACAGGCCATCAATGTATAACTCCCCTATGCAGCGGAGGCCTTCCCTCTCCAAGTGAGAAAATCGGGAGTCAATTGTGGCTGGTAAAAATAGATGGTTGTTACGGACAGGAGTTGCTTGAGGAAGAGTAAGCCAACCAAAGTGACGTCTAACTTGTGCCCAGATCTTTAAAGTGCCAATTACAACGGGGTTAGATGTGAATTGTGAGGGGAAAAGGGGCAGACTGCTACATGCGAGGGCTTGAAGTGACGTGGATCGACATGAGTTGGCCTCCACAACACACCAGTCACTCTGGGGTGAAGTGAACCAGAGCATGATCTTGTGTGTGTTTGTGGCCCAGTGGTAACCCATAAGGTTAGGTAAACCAAGCCCACCCAGGAACCTGTCCCTCTGCAGTAATGGTCTACTAGCTCTTGCATGTTTACCAGCCCAAATAAATGAGGAAATAATATTATCAATAGCAGTGAAAAAAGATTTAGGCAAAAAAATAGGTAGGCATTGGAAGATGTATAGATATCTGGGCAGTACATTCATTTTTATTGTCTGAACTCTTCCTGCTAAAGAGAGTGCCAGATGGCCCCACCTCTGCAGGTCAGATGTGACTGTTGCCGTCAGGACAGTAAGATTTTGTTCCCGTAGCGCACTAAAAGACTGCGTGATTGCAATGCCCAGATATTTAAACCCTAAGTTAGATATTCTAAAAGGCAACGACAACGGAATGTGTGGATTACTAGCTATAGGATCGCGCACATACAGAAGGAGGTCGTCAGCATATAACGAGACCCTGTGTTCGATATCCCCTCTCTGAATCCCCTTAATTCCTCTCTCTGCTTTTAGAGCAATCGACAATGGCTCGATAGCAATTGCAAATAGTAGTGGTGAGAGCGGACACCCCTGACGCGTCCCGCGAAAAAGAGGAAAGAATTTTGAGCGCTGGGTGTTCGTACATACAGAGGAGTGAGGAGAAGAGTACAGAAGTCTAACCCAGGAGATGAGGCCTGGACCAAAGCCCAGCTGTTGAAGGACAGAAAACAGATAGTCCCACTCAACCCTGTCGAAGGCCTTCTCAGCATCAAGAGATATGACAACCTCCGGTTCAGCAGGAGAAGGCGGGCTGTGGATGACGCTGAGAAGTCTTCGGACATTTGTGAAGGAGTGCCTCCCCCCTATGAATCCTGTCTGATCTTCCGAAATGATGGAGGGTATAATAGATTCCAACCGGCGAGCAAAAATCTTCGCAGGTATTTTCACATCTACAGACAGGAGCGAGATTGGGCGATATGATGCACAGCTCAACGGGTCCTTGCCCTTCTTAAAGATCAGAGAGATAGAAGCTTGCATAAGGGTGGGCGGCAGTGAGCCTTGGTCGTACGACGAATTAAACATATCTAATAATAATGGGGAAAGTTGATTTGAGAATTTTTTGTAGAATTCTACCGGGTATCCGTCAGGTCCCGGTGATTTGCCACTATTCATGGACTGTATTGCCTCTTTAATCTCAGCAAGCTGCAGGTTGGCATCTGGTGTCTGTTGGTCGTTAGTCGAAATATTGGGCATATCCAATTTATCCAAAAATGTATGTAGCTGATCTTGGTTATCAGGGGATTCAGACGTGTAGAGACGAGAGTAGTAGGTTTTAAAGATGTTATTAATTTCTCCCGGGTCAGAAGTGAGAGAGCCCAACCCGTCCCGAATCTGGGTAATTTGGTTCGAGGCCACCCTAGCCTTTAGTTGGTGGGCCAGGAGACGGCCAGCTTTATCACCATGTTCATATATAGACCCCCGTGAGTGTAGAAGGAGTCGTTCAGCCTCTCTTGTTAGGAGAAGGTCAAGTTCTGTTTGGAGCCCCATCCGTTCTTTAAATAGATCAGGTGATTGAGTGGAAACTAGTTGGTTGTCTAGATTAATGATAGATTCTTCCAGTTCTCTTTGGCGTGCTCTACGAAGTTTATTAACATGAGACGTATGCGAGATGATCTTACCCCTAAGAAAAGCTTTAAGGGTTTCCCAGAGTAGGGACGCAGAGGTCTCTTCATTTTGGTTGGTCTCACAGAAGAATGCAATTGATTCCGAAATACACTCACAAAAGGCTGCATCAGAAAGTAAAAGAGGGTCAAGACGACAGAATCTAAATTCCTTAGGCTTATGATCAAAGTGAAGGTCCAGGATCACAGTTGAATGATCTGATACAGTTATCGGTGAGTACTGAACGGAGACAATCGACGAAATAAATGTTTTATCAACAATAAAATAATCTATGCGAGAGTATGAACGATGTGCATGGGAAAAGAAAGAGTATTGCCTAGCCGAGGGGTGTAAAAATCTCCACGGGTCGACGTAGCCATAGTGGTCCATGAAAGCAGAGAGAGTCTGTGCTGTTTTAGAGGGCGCCACAGTTCTGGAACTAGATCTGTCTAGTGTTGGGTCTATAACACAATTCATATCTCCTCCCAGTATCAATAGGTGGGAATTCAAATCGGGGATGGTGGAGAATAGCGATTTCACAAAATTATGATCATCCCAATTGGGAGCATACACAGAAACTAAGATGACCGGCTTCTGATAGAGAGTACCAGAAATGATGACATAACGTCCATTTGGATCTAAAATTGTATTAGTAGGGGTGAAATTTACTTTTTTCCGAATTAAAATGGCTGTGCCCCTTGTCTTTAGGTTAAATTGTGAATGAAACATTTATCCAATCCATGGCCTATTCAGCTTTCGCTGATCAGATTTACAGAGATGTGTCTCTTGTATAAACATTATATCCGCCTTCAGGTTTTTAAGATGTGTCATAATCTTTGTGCGTTTCACCGAAGCATTCAACCCACCAGTGTTCAAAGAGAGTATCCTGACCGCCTGTCCACCACCAGTCCCTGTACCAGTTACATTAGCCATGACACCGCGTACAGCATCGAAGGTGTAAGATCAGCCCTAGAACATCCACAACTAAAAATTGAGAGAACAGTGTACATAAAGATGACAAAACAGAATGTAAATGAAACAGCTGCCTCAAACAAATGGAAACCTATAGCCCCATCAAGATAAATGCCCCACACTCTCCCGCCCTCTCCCTCCCATCCTCTACTCCCTCCCACCTCCTCCCATGCCCTAGCCCCCCTCCCTCCCCACCCCTGAGCTCCATCTGCCAATGAAATTGGCAATAACTTCCCTACCTGAATCATCTCTCCTTCTTCAAGGTGTCTCAGTACCCACATCATGCAGATACAACCTCCTTAGTAAGTGTAACAATTGTGAACAGCAACTGTTAACAAGAACATTGCAAAAGTGCAAGAACATCCCGGATATAGAATGTAAATACAAAAATGAAAACAATTAAATTAAATTAAAATAGATGTAAACATGTCACATCATGTGCTGACTTGGCCGAGCAACGTTAGTTATAAAAGAAATTACGTCCCAACAGAACGACGGCTGTAAAGTGCCCAGAAACAATTGTGAACAGCATGAGTTAACAAGGACATTCGAGAAAGTGCAAAAAACACCCCGGGTATATAGTGAAAATATAAAAATGTAATCATACAAAAAATAAATGTAGACAACATGTCACATTGTGCGCTGTCATGGCTAGGTAACGTTAGATTATACAATCAATTGTGTCCCAACATAACGGTTGTAACGTACCCAGTCCACCATCAATGCAGCGCCAGCGTGGTTTAGCCTAGCCTAGCTCAGCCACCACTAGCCTAGCACAACAACAGTGGTTAGTTAGCCGGCTCGCGTTCATAGCCAGCTGCAAAGGCTACAGCCTCCAGGGGCGAGGGGAACCTTTTCTTAGCCCCGCTTCCAAGTGTGATCTGCAGGCGAGCAGGGAACAGAAGAGCCGGTCTGAGGCCTAGGTTGTACAGCTTTGACATGATGTCTCGGTATTTCGCCCGCTGTTCGAGAACCTCCTGTGTGAAGTCTTCGTAGATCTGCACTGGTGTCCCACGGTAGCGGAGATCCCCTCGTCTCTTGCGAGCCTCCCGGACAATCAGGTCCTTGACTTGGTAGCGATGCAGCCGCAATATCACAGGTCGCGGTCTCGCCACTGGCTGCGGCCTAGCAGCCGGCGCTCTGTGTGCATGGTCCAGCTCGGGAGGGGATTGGAGAGTTTCATTGCCTAGGAGCTCGACCAAAAGTTCAGAAAAAAAGGTTGTAGGCCGGGGTCCCTCAATAGACTCAGGAAGTCCAATGATTCTAATGTTATATCTGCGGCTCCGACCTTCAAGATCTGCGGTCTTCGCAGCTAGCTTAGCATTGCTATCTGCTAATACCGCACATTTCTCCTCGAGTATACGGAGTCGCTGATCTTGCAGATTGGCATTGGTCTCAAGAGAGTCTATTTGTTCCCCATGTTCTGCTACTGTGGTCTGCGTTTGGTTCAGCTTCGCCTCCAGTACCACAAAGGCAGCTTTGAAGTCAGCTGAAATGCTAGCTCTGTGCTCCCTCTGTGCTAGCTCTGAGCTAGCTCTGTGCTCTTCAAGCAGGCTAATTATGCTAGTCATGTCCGCGCCAGCAACTTCACTAGCAATTGAGACAGCAATTTCGGTCTTTTTTGCCTGTTTCGTCTCCGTTTTCAACGCAGGTTTCGGGATCACATCGGCTTGTTCTGATTTATAGTCCAAATTATGTTCACACAATACGGGTCGAACTCAACTTCGGTGGTTTTAAATTAAATGTAGAAAGTAAGGTCGTGGGAGAACGAGACAACGCAGCCCTCACATGTTCGTCCAACCGGAAGTCTTCACTCTCTTAATCTCTTTCTCGTGTTTGATGGGGGTATTGGTGGATGTTACAAATCCTGCTCTTATCCACCGGCGCATTTCCACATGTATGACACCATGAACATATGCTGTGTCATTATAGATGTTTACCTCTTTTTCTTTTGATAGCTCTAATGCTGCAATGACTCCCATTACTTCTGCTAACTGTGCTGAGACTTTCCCTGTTACTTTTCCTGCTGCTTTTTCCTCAAACTGTCCCTCAGCCGTTTGACCCACCACTGCGTAGGCTGCTTGGAGCCCGTTGGTGGGGTGTCTGAAACAACAACCGTCTGTGAACAGGTTTTCTGCATGTGGCATAGGCTCGTCTCTGAGATCTATTCTTAGCTTCACATCCTGGATGATTCTTTCCTCACACCTATGGGGTTCTCCGCTGGCAATGGTGTCTGCGCTGTTAACTCCTTCATGTGTGTAGGTGATGTGTGCTTGTGTCAGAGTTTTCTCTAACCTGGTCTGTCTTGTGGAAGTCATTGTGAATGCACTTGAGTTCACAAAAGAGACAATGCTATGTGTTGTCAGTACTGTCAAAGGGTGTCTCATCACAATGTGTGAAATCTTGTTTAAGATATGTGCTGTACCTACTGCATGTCTTGTGCATGGAGGTTCTCTGTTCTCCACTCTGTCCAGGGTGATACTAATGTACATCAGTATTGACCTACATCCCCCCTTTTTCTGAAATAGAATACCATTTACTGTGTTTTCACTTTCAGACACATCAAGGAAAAATGGCAATGCATAGGATGCAGAGGCGAGAGAGGTGACCTGGGACATGGATTGTTTGAGAGAAATGAACGCAGCTTTTGCAGCTTGTGTCCAGTTCAGTGTGGCAGTGAGATTGCGCATGCCTTTCTCATTGATCAGTGTTCGTAGTACAGCTGTTCTTGGGTTATACTCTGGGATGTAGTGTCTGCTGTAGCCTGAGACCCAGAAAAGATAGCATGTTTTTGACTGTCTTGGGTTTGGGGTGGTGTAATATGTTTTATTGATGTGCTGCTGACATGCCTGTACCTGCTGGAGAGATAACTCTGCCCAAAAATGTCACCTCTTTACGGGTGCATTGTAGCTTTTTCTTGGAGACCTTGAACCCTGTTGCGTGGAGGCGAACTAGTAAGTTCCTGGTGGCGTCTAAACAAGAGGCTGCGGAGGGTGCTGCAATGAGATACATACTGGATCAATACCACCCCCTCTGGCAATGAAACACCATCTAGTTGTTCCCTGAGTATTTTGTTAAATATTCCTGGAGACAAACTGAAGCCTTGTGGTAGTCTTCTGTACTGTAGTTCCCCCCCCCCCCCCCCATTGTAAATGAAAAAATAGGTCTCATCTTTTCCGCAAGAGGTATGCAGAAAAATGCATTGGCCAGGTCAATACAGGTGAACCATGTATGTTCAGGTGAGATATTACAGATAGCTGTGTATGGTTTAGGAACTGGTATCAGAGCTGTAGTGGTGATAGCATTAATGGTCCTTAAATCATGAGCCATCCTATACTCCCTGCTAGGTTTTGATACCGGGAGGATTGGAGTGTTCCACTCGCTTTGTGAGGGTTCCAACACCCCCGCTCTCTTTAGTCCCTCAACTGCCTTGCTGATACCCCCTTTGGCCTGTGATAGATTTACAGGTATAGAGCTGCTCACCTCAAATGTTATAGGTGCAGCCTTTGAGCAGAAACCTACGTCATGAGAGTCAGATGACCACAGGTCAGGTGGGAGGTCACGCAACATGTCATCAGTGAATGAATGGTCAGTCCTCTCTCTACCATGATGTCTATCCACTTCATGTCTCTCCATGAAGATGCATTCTTGAGTGCAGATTTTAAGAGCATAAGCTTTGTGTGAAGGAGAGTATGTGAGTGCTGCTATTTGTGTTGGTTCCCAATCTTCGACTTTTAGCAGTGTTTTGACCATAGGACCAAGTTCCTTAGCTTCATAGCCCTTCCTGATAGCTAATGAAATGTGTGGTGTAGCTTCAACTGACATACGGTACCAATAGAGTTGTTCATCAGTGAGTTCAACAGATGCAGCCACCCCCGCTTGTCCCACAAATAAATTGGTTGTGGTTACGTCCCAAATGGACATAGCCACCTCTTTGTCATATGCATATGCATAACTTTGGTCGTCTTTTCTATCATAATTTAGCGTCAGATGGGGAGGGTCTGGAGGGGAACCATAAGGCCTGAGGAGGTTAATCCACGGCTTCCATTGTTGAAACATGGAAAATAGTCCTGGTGTGTTGTCTTGGGGCCGGTCGAGCAACCCCCAGTATATAGTGGCATACTGAGTTGCATCTGCTTCAGTGGATTGGCCCAACAACATCTGAGAACCTGACTTTATGGTGGATATTGAACAATTATTTTATTTCATTTTGTTTAGCCCCTCATGCTATAATCATGTGTATTTTCTCCATTCCCGTTCATGTGTCCTCTCGCCACTATCACTGGCCCCGTGTATCTCGTAATCGAAATATTCGGCCTGCTCTCGTCTATCCCTCATGCTCCTCTGACATCCAACATTTAGTTTCAGGTGGCCTGTGGAACTGCCAGTCAGCTGTTCCTAAGGCTGACTTCATCTCTGGCTACGCTTCCCTGCAGTCCCTGGATTTCCTTGCCCTCACGGAGACCTGGATTACTCCATCCAACACATCCACCCCAGCAGCTCTCTCCACAGCATATTCCTTCTCCCATACGCCCAGACCCACTGGCAGAGGAGGTGGCACTGGTCTCCTGCTCTCTCCCAAATGGAGCTTTTCCCTCTTCAAGCTTCCTAACTTCACTCCTTCCACCTTTGAATTCCATGCAGTCACAGTAACCCATCCTATACAATTAACCATTGTTGTTCTCTACCGTCCGCCTGGCGCCTTGGGGGACTTCTTGGAGGAGTTAGATCATCTTCTCTCACACATCCCTGAAACTGGCCCTCCGGCTGTACTTCTCGGAGACTTCAACCTCCAGACGGGGAAGATAGACGAACTAATATCTCTGTTAACCGCCTTTGCTTTCTCATTGTCTCCATCCCCACCAACTCATAAAGCTGGCAATGTCCTTGATCTCATATTCTCAAGGAACTGCACTACTTCTAACCTCTCTGTAAACCCGCTCCACACATCCGATCACTTCTTCCTTTCATTCTCTCTACCCCTTTCCAAACATAACAAAATAATCTCTTCTCAGCCTGCACCTGTCCGCCGTAACCTTCGTTCCCTCTCCCCCTCTACCTTTGCCTCATCGGTGCTCTCAGCCCTCCCTTCCTCTGATTCGTTTCAACTCCTGCCTCCAAACTCTGCTGCAGAAACTCTCCTCTCTACTCTCTCATCCTCTCTGGACTCTCTCTGTCCTCTCACATCTCGGCAGGCTCGTCAGTCCCCTCCTGCTCCATGGCTAAATGACGCACTGCGTGCTAATAGAACCGTCCTTCGGGCAGCAGAGCGGAAATGGTGGAAATCCAGACACCGTGACGACCTCCTAACCTATCAGGCTCTCCTCTCCTCTTTCTCTGCCTCCATCTCTCAGGCAAAGAGCACTTTCTTTCAAGATAAGATCCAATCTTCCTATTCCAATCCCAAAAAACTATTTTCCATCTTCTCCACCCTCTTGGACCCTCCCAAAGCCCCTCCCCCCTCCTCACTTCTGTCAAGCGACTTTGTTAACCATTTCGAAAAAAAGGTTGATGATATTCGCTCTTCTTTTTCTGACTCACCTTTACTGACCGCGGGGTCACCAGACCCTCTTTTCAACCACTCACTAACCTCCTTTTCCCCTCTCTCTCCAAGTGAGGTTCATACCCTCATTACCTCTGCCCGCCCTACCACCTGTCCTCTGGACCCCATCCCTTCAAACCTCCTTCAGACTATCGCTCCTGATATTCTACCGTTTCTCACCCATTTCATTAACACTTCTCTAACTTCTGGTCACTTTCCAAACAGTCTCAAGGAGGCGAGAGTAAACCCTCTCCTAAAGAAACCCACTCTCAACCCGTCCGATGTTATAAACTACAGGCCTGTCTCTCTCCTCCCGTTCCTGTCTAAAACACTTGAACGCGCTGTCTTTAAACAACTCTCCTGTTATCTCCACCAGAACAACCTCCTGGATCCGCACCAGTCTGGTTTCAAGGCAGGTCACTCCACAGAAACGGCCCTCCTTGCTGTCACTGAGGAACTGCACACTGCTAAAGCTGCATCCCTCTCCTCTGTCATCATTATGTTGGACCTGTCAGCTGCATTCGACACGGTGAACCATCAGATCCTCCTTCGCACTCTCCAAGAACTTGGAGTTTCAGGCTCTGCACTCTCCCTCCTCGCCTCATACCTCAAAGACCGTACCTACAGGGTAACTTGGAGAGGGTCTGAGTCTGACCCTTGTCAATTAACTACAGGGGTCCCTCAGGGCTCTGTTCTTGGTCCCCTCCTTTTCTCTCTGTACACAAACTCGCTCGGCTCGGTCATTAGCCCGCATGGTTTTTCTTACCACTGCTATGCTGACGATACCCAATTGATTCTGTCCTTTCCCCGCTCAGAGACCCAGGTCGTCGCACGCATCTCTGCTTGTCTAGCTGACATCTCTCAGTGGATGTCTGCTCATCACCTCAAGCTCAACCTTGACAAGACTGAACTGCTTTTCCTTCCGGGAAAAGATTGTCCTACTCTTGACCTGACGATCAACATCGGCACCTCTGTTGTTTCCCCGACTCTGACCGCAAGGAATCTGGGTGTGACCCTGGATAACAACCTCTCCTTCACTGCAAACATCGCTGCTACAACTCGTTGCTGCAGATATACGCTGTTCAACATAAGGAAGATTCGTCCCCAGCTGACCCAGAAAGCCACCCAGGTTCTGGTCCAGGCTCTCGTCATCTCACGCCTAGACTACTGCAACTCCCTCCTGGCTGGTCTACCTTCATGTGCCATCCGACCTCTGCAGCTCATCCAGAATGCAGCGGCTCGTCTGGTCTTCAACCTTCCAAAATTTTCCCACACCACTCCGCTCCTTCGCTCCCTTCACTGGCTCCCGGTAACTGCTAGAATCCACTTCAAGACACTAGTACTTGCATACCATGCTGCGAATGGATCTGGCCCTTCCTACATCCAGGACATGGTTAAACTGTACACCCCAGCGCGTGCACTCCGCTCGGCATCAGCCAAACGACTCGCTGCACCCTCGCTGCGAGGTGGTCCCAAGTTCCCATCAGCAAAAACACGTGGGTTTGCTATCCTGGCTCCAAGATGGTGGAATGAGCTCCCCATTGACATCAGGACGGCAGAAAGCCTGCACATCTTCCGGCGCAAACTGAAAACTCATCTCTTTAGATTCCACTTCGAGCGATAGAATTACTATCAAAGCACTTATATACTAACATAGGACTGGCTTATCTATAGCCAGCTGACAAAGCATTTATATACTAACATAGGACTGGCCTATCTATAGCCAGCTGAGTAGCACTTGAAATGTGTGGCTCTATGATACCTGTTGTACTTATATGATTCTGTTTTTCTTCTGGGCTGTGTCTTCCTGGTCGTATGTACTTATTGTAAGTCGCTTTGGACAAAAGCGTCTGCTAAATGCAATGTAATGTAATGTAATGTAATGTAATTGAGGCGAGTGCCATCTGGAAACGATATTATTAGTCAATCGGGGGAACAGAGGATGGAGGCATTAGCTTTGATAAGAACATCCCTTCCCATGAGGTTAGCCGGACTTTGGGGTGCCAGAATGTACTGATAGAAAAATATCTGGCCTGCTATTTTGGTGGTTAATGGCGTAGAGAGCGGTACTTGCTCTATTTCTCCCGAAAACCCTATGACTGAGACTTTATTACATGAAATGGACGTGTTGAACACGGGGGAGTTGATAGTTGAATATCTCGCTCCTGAATCAACAAGGAATGGTAGCTTCGAGTTTTTTACAGTCATGTCCATGTAAGGATCCGCCAGGCCCGTACATGCAGGGTTCCCTGGGCGACCTCATTGTGGTGGGTAATAGTCTTGTTCGTACAGGACAAACTGGCCATAGGGGGCGGCCATCGCATTGGGTGCCACGTGACCCTAGTCTTGATGTTGGGCCTGTGGGGCTGCGTCATGGGATTTCTGGAAATACTGCATGTCTGTTGTGTACCCTTGTCCATGCCCTCTCTGTCCCCCTTGTCCCCGCCCTCTCTGTGGTGGGGGTCCCTGTGGGCATTGTTTATACCAGTGGTCGGTTTGTCCACAGATGAAGCACCCCTTCTGCTGATATTGGTTCACTCCTGGAGCTGTTCCAAACCCTCCTCTACCTCTTGTTCTGCCTCTGAACCCGCCCCTCTGTTGCTGAAAACCATTATTGTAGCCATATTGGGGCTGGTTATAGGACGGACCTTGGATGGGAAAACCCCCTTGTGGGTTTTGCGGCCCCGGTGCTTGCTCTGCTGGCGCCACGGGATGAACAATCAGCTGTTTGGCACTCTTTTTCTCATTTTGAACTGTTTTACGGGCTATTTCCAGCTGAGTACGGAGTAGTTGCACTCTCAACTCTTCCTCCTCGGTTTTATTCTTTGTGAGTTGTTTGTTAAATTTGCCTAAATGATGGGCCAAATGACGCTCCCAGGTCTGCGTTTCTAGGTGATCTGCTTCTGGGTTGTCCTCCATGAGAGCTTTAATCTCGGCAGGTACTGCTGCCAGTATCGCTTTACGGAACATCTGCACATGTTGGTCATTATTTTCTGGACTATAGTCAGTAGCTACTGTGTATTCTTGGCGTGACCTGAGCAACATGGTTGCTGCGGCCTCTCCAGGTGTGAATGTGAAAGACAGTGAACCGTAGCCTCCTCCTGTCTGTGGGAAATGTTCTCTCATTGCCTTGCTGTGTATGTTGTTGGAAGAGATAGGCATGTCATCGCTCATTCTTCCTGTAGCTGATCTTCCCTCAACTCGTTCTACCTCATAGCTGGAAGTTTGTTGTGCTAATATCCTCCTGAAATCTCCAAGGCAGATTGTTTGTCCTACTGACATATCAGCAAACTTTCTCATCCAATGTCTCCCTCCCTCAGTAGGTAGCGGCATTTTGTCAACTAGTGCATGTATGTCTCCTAGTGTGAATTGGTGATAAGTGATATTCCCACTAGGGAGAGTCACTAAAGGAGCCTGTAATACTGGGGCCAGAAAGGTATGAGATGTGGGGTTTTCTGAGGTGTGATGGGATCTTAACATCCCACGGCGGAGTCCAAGAACCTGGGCCCAAGAGTTCAAAGCTTTTAATCTCAATCAGATCCGATCAGATTTTGAAATATTTTGTGATCCAGGATCAGACAAGTCGGCCAAATGTTGTCCCTGGAGTTCAAAGCAATTCAGGATAGGATCAGCCTGATCCAGATTACGATTTTTCAAGATGACTAGATCCTGAATATCAGTGCTTTAATCCGACCGATCGCCATCTAGTGGATATGAAAAATAATACAAGGAAGACAAGAGACCACATTGCAGAGACATCTATTGTCCGCAATTACTTTTGAAAGGTGATGACAGATAATGGGCTTTTTTTTTGTTGAAGATATTTTTAATTTAATCTAAATTACATTTGTGATTGACAATCTTTGTTGTGATACTTTTATGAGCATAAACATTTATGTCATCAACATTTGGTTGAAAACAAAATAGGCCACCACAAACGTGAGCAAAAAATAGTTCACTTTAGTCTAAGTTATTTCAGTGGGTCTCAAACGTTTTGATCACAGTTTATGTAAACACATATTTCCAAGGCACTCCTTTATAATTATTGGGATAAACAGGTTTGAAATCATTCCATTGTATACTATAGGACAGTAAACCAAAAATATCCTTTAAAACTGGAAAGATAAAAAAAATGGATAAATAAATGTTAAGGTACAATAAGATATGAACAACACAAATAAAATAAGTTACATTAATTTGTTATTGGCTATGGTAGGTTATTGGTTATGTTCACATACTTATTTGATTACATCCACTTGTCTAAGATGACAACAGAGACTTTCGATCCAAAACCAGCTGTTGACTTGTGGATGCAAGCAGCTAATCGCAGACTCAACCAGAGAGAAAGTAGAAGGCCTACATCATCAGCTACAATGTCTGACAGAGGAAGACAGTGAGGAGAACAGTCAGGAGGGTAGTGATGACAGCTTGTAGGATTACTGGTCGTGCTAATGTTGTCTTGTGTTCACCACTGCATGTGTGTTCTGTGTTCACCTCTGCATGTGTGTTCTGTGTTCACCTCTGTGTGTTCAGTGCCGTGTGTCTGACAAATAAAGTCAAGACCCCCTCAAAAGTTACGGTTTATTTCATTTTAAGGATGAGCACCAAGCAACATCTCCAGGTGCTCCTTTGAGAACCAGGGCAAAAAAGTTATGGGCACCCCTGACTATACATGAGTAATTATACATGACTCTTGTCTTTTAATTACCTCAGTCTGAGGCCGAGTCCTTGAATTGGTCGTCTCCTGCGCCTGTTCGAAGAGGAGACGACCATTGCGGGCCTGTTCGACGGAGAGGTCCATGGTATAGTGTCTGTCGGCCGTCGCCGTGTCGTGGCACATCAACCTCGCCATGCTCTTCCTTTGTACCGAGTCTTCGCCATGTCTGTCTCTTGCCTGAAGCAGACAAAGGCAGAAAAGACACAAGAGCAGAATGCAAAGCTTACACTCTTAAAACTACCGGGTTAAAAAATAACCCAATCATAACCCAGCTGCTGAGTCACTATAGGACAGAACACACGTTGGGTTGTCTTAACCCATATGCTGGGCTGGATCATTTTAACCCATACATTGGGTTGTTTATTTGAGCCAAGCTAGTGATTGAAATTAACTATATGACTGGGTTAAATAATATAAACCATACATTGGGTTGTTTATTTGACCCAAACTAGTGATTGAAATTAACTATATTGTTGGGCTAAATAGAATATTATAATAATGTATAATAGTGTAATGAATAATCTCCAAACACACCGTATATATATATATATATATACGGTGTGTTTGGAGATTATTCATTCATTATGAATAAATGCATTTTTTATATATATATATATATATATATAAAAAATGCATTTATTCATAATTTGAACAGCTTTGGCAAATCGTCAACATTCAGGCCACTATAAAAGAACAATGCAAACAATACAAATTCAACCCCCCCCCCCCAAAAAAACAAAGAGCCTTAAAACAAATGATCTATTACGAAGTGCTGTTATCTGGACCAACTTCTCTTTCAGGTTTAAATACTGGAACTTCTGGTGTAAGAAATGGACAAAATAATTTGCTGACATATTGTGAGCTTGCAGATCAGCTATTTTCGCTACTTTTGCACGAGACAACATTTGTCAAACAAAAAAAACATGTTTTAATATAGAGATAAAACATTTCTCTGCCCGGCAGAAACTATATACAGACACAAACATAACAAGGTAAATAAATAAATGAAGTAAATTAAATAAGTAAATAATAAGTAAATTAAATCACGTAAAGTAATAAAAATAAAATGAATTAACAGGACTAGTAGGGAATAGTAGGTAGTGTAAACGCAGGTCAATGTTTTGACACAATTAAAGTGTGTGCCTACTGTCTTTTGCAATCATGTTTTGTGTCATTCATATTTTTAGAGAGCAGCTGTCAACTTGTTTGACACAATCACATCACTAAAAGGCTACTTCTCTCTCTGTGTACCTTTTTAGGCCAAAGCGGCAATTGATGTCCTCAAAAATTTGACATTTGAGGATTCATATCCATCAATCTCATATACTGCCTGTTGGATAAACTCCCAGGTGGGGAGACACTGCTTTGTGTAATTGAGGTCAAACACAAAGAAAGCCTTAAAACAAAGATCTACTGCACCCAGCAAAGTGTCCGTTTCAATGGCGTTGTCTGACACAATGGTGAAGGTCTGGCATGTTGTCATGTCATCACCAAGACACAAGATGTGCGGGAAGGGTTGAGTTCTCTCTGCTGCCTGTACGTACTGTACCATGTTGGTCCCCACCTGTTAATTACACAATATACTTGCAATATAACCTGCCATTTAAGTTAAGCATGTTGTTTTTATTATCTTTTTTATTGAAGTATGAAAATGCTAGTATATAAACACAGAAACACCCACCATTATTGAAGTAGAAAAACAAAAGTAAAACTTACTGGTTGGATATTAATGAAGGACTTGCAGGACTCCTCTATGGTGGGTCTGTGGACTTTTCCTCTAATCCTGTAGACCGATGGAGGAAGCAGAATCGGCAGGACTTTCAAAGCTCGGTCTACGAAATATAAGAAAAATACATATTAACATCAACATTTAAATAGTATATAAAGATTGATATTTCTGAAGCAATATTGACTTTTCTGCCCTGGTGTTGAATGGTAAAAACAAGGTGTGAATTGTATAGCCTATTATAATCACAGGAAGTGTTGTGATATCTTATCAGAATCTGAATCTTTATTGTCACATCACAGGTTTACAGGTGTAAAACAGTGGGTGAAATTTGTTTTTGTGCAAGCTCCATCGTTTTGATTGTTTCCAGAAAGAGAAAGAAAAGGAAGGGGGGGAGCAGGAATCAAAGAAAGACAACAAGGTATCTAATGAAGTGGTTCAAAAACTTGTTCATGTATTTATGTATTTGTCAACAGACTCCCATCCGAAAACATGTTGTGCAAGGGACCCCATACAAGATGATTGTTAAAATCTTAAAAAAATTGCAGATCCACAAGCTCACAACGAGTCTCATTGGGACGCAATGCAAGCATGTAGATCTGCTATTTTCAAAGAACCAGTGTGTGTGTGTTACATAGTAAGAAATAGCTTACCTGGTGTCATGTCATGTCATCAAACACCAAGGGCAGTTTTCCCTCTCGCTGGGCATATGTAAGGATTCGGTCACTCAAAGTAGCCCAGTTCTGAAACAGTTTTCCCACTGCCTCTGGATGAAGCTGCTGGAGGTCTTGTGATATCTGATACATTTTGAAAAACATGAAAAACAATAGGACAGTGTTTAAAGAAATGATATGGGCTTGTAGTACCTGTTAGGGGACAATTTGACAGCCAGTGTCACTTCAACAGGTAAATTATTACAAAGTATATACTGTAGGGTCTAAGTGGTTAAACATAAACGTGTAGTGCATTGCAGAGTATCAGTCAAATGTTCACGATCTGTCTGTGTTGTATTTTCTCTTGTCTCGATCTGTCTTTGGTTTCCTGTTTTATTTTGAAAAGTGTTCACCCCCCCCGTCTTGTCTGTTGCTTCCTGTCTCTGTGTTCCCTCCTGCCTGATAACCCGATTGTGTTCACCTTGTGCCTCTGTGTTTTCTCCTCCCTCCTCAGTTGTGTCTTGTCTTCCTTCCTGTGTTTTCCCTCCTGTGTCTGATTGTGTTCACCTGTTGCCCTTGTGTTTCTGCATTCCCTCCCTGTGTCTTGCCCTGTGATTACCCCTCTTTGTATTTAGTCAGTCAATCAATCAATCAATCAATGTTTATTGATATAGCCCAATATCACAAATGTACATTTGTCTCAGTGGACTTCACAGTTTGTACAAAATATCAGTATGACAATACAATTTAGTCTTGTCTTCCCCTGTGTTCCTTGTCGGTTCATTGTCTTTCCTGTCACCCTCCATGTTTGTCACTGTCGGTTTTTGTCTGGATGCTACCTTGTGCTACCTGTTACCCTATGGATTCATGTTTTTTTTGTTTTTTTTCATTGTCAACAACTTTTTGTAATTAAAGCACGCCTTTTGTTACACTTTGAAACCCGCTTTTCCTCAATCTGCATTTGGGTCCTGCCTTACCTCAAATCCTAACACAAATAGAGTATCATTCAAATAGACAAAACCGCAATAGCAAAAATAATTTCTTACCATGCCAGGATTGTCTAAAAGCTTAGGGAACTCAGTCAAGATTTCCGGGAGGCTTTTAGATCCATTGCTGCGAATCCACTTGCCTCTATGTAGAGCTGTTTGATTCATGTAGTCCTCAACTTGGGACACAGGATACCTATTGACCTTCATCCATTCAACCATTTCTAGAAGTTTTTCAGGAGGCACATCATATTCTGTTGAATGATAAGTACAGAGGTCCTCAGATTCATTATAGCTGATTTCAAACATTTGGGGTTCTGGCCTACTTGGAGAGTGTGTGAAAAGTCGCCAATCGGTCCAGCGGTGCCTGAGACCTGCTTTTAGAAGATGGATGGACAGAAGAGTCATGGGACCGAAAATATAATCCCTTGCATTTGTCCATTCTAGCCTGGCGGGGATAATTAATATTGGTTATTAGTATTACCTGGTGTACTAGGGACGGTCTGTTCCTCCTGTTGTTCTTGGTGGCGTGGTCGTTTCGGCATTCTCATGCGCTTCCTGACGTTCCTCAAGCACTCCTCCAGGAAACCTGTAGCAGGTTTGTGATTTCTGCCAGGTGTGTACCAAGCTCCCTGTAAAAGAGAAAATTAGATTCAGATTAAATTGGGCTGGCGTAAACCATGAAGATGGTTACATGGGATTTTAAGGAGCAATCCAAAAATGTGCGTATGACTGTGCACTAGGAAAAACGTTTGAGCACATTTCTTTTAGGTGTGTGTGTGTATGGAGTGTTCTCCTTTATGTGTTGATTGATTAACTTACATAGCCACTGCCTGTACCATCCAAAAGGCAAGGGAATTCATACATCAATGCCACGGCAAGGGCTTTCCTTGTGTCTGTGGCTGACCTGTTAAAATAGACGGTAGAAGTTTGTCAAAGAACGATGAGATGAGACAGTAATCATTGTTACAAATATATGATGATTCAAATCCATGAATTGAACACTGAATTGTGATGCGCTTTTAAAGTGCATTTGAGTTCTGCTGTTCACCGCATGCACTCCTTGGTTGTTGTTGAAGGTGTGTGATAGCCAGTGTTGGACAGCAACATCGTACATTTACTTTACTGACATTTCTTATCTCATCTGTTTGAAAGTGTATGTTCACAGAATAATTCATATGCGGCTCACTCAGGTTTCACCATTGGTTTCCAGCAGGTGAGATACAAGTAGTCTTACAAGTTGCTTTCTCTGCTTGCTGATGATGGAGCGCTTTTCTTCTAAACTCTGTACTATTTCTTTCCCCTGAGAAGTGCCTTGAAGAATCTGGCGAATTGCCTATAAAACATAGAATGAATCACAATGAAAAACTGACAAAACTCTGTGAGGACATTTTTCCCTCAAATGTTTAGGTTTGTTGGTTCAGGATTTGTAGTGCGCGCCCCCCCATCCAGTTATTACACTGGCCAGGGGCGGAGTCCGCAGAAAGAGAAAAGAAAGATGAGAGAAAAGACAACTCAAGTCACACTGTCAGTCAGTCACAACAGGAGGGAGTAAAACTAAACACACACAACCCACAAACACAAAAACAGCAAGTGAGCCTAGGAGTATGTTTTAGTACAAAACATCTCATCAAATAACTTGACAATTGTGTAAATACATGTTAAATTAACAAATAGTTGAATAAATTAAAATTCAGTATCATTAGGATTGCATTTTCACTTGGATTTCTTTAGTCAATACTTACAAATGATGGTTGCAGGTTCAAAGTCTCAGTCAGGAGATTACTTGATGTGGATTCCTCCATTGAAGTGTCTGCAGAACTTGGAGAACACTCTGCAAAACTTGGTGCGTTAGTCGCAATGGCAGTCTGTAGAGAATCGGTTAAGGGATGATTCCAAAGACTTCATAAAAAAAAAAGGTGATAGAACGGTCAATTTCAGAATTCTGTCAACTGTATTTACAGTGACGAGATCAGGCAATGCCATCACAAATGTCCTAAATCAATCCTACCCATATGTGAGCAGCTAATCATCAGCACAGCTGGACCGATAAGTGTGAAACTTTGCACGCACACTCCCAGTAGGCTAAGGAAGAACCTCTGCCCCACACTTTTCAAATCGCCTCATGGTGGCAACAGCCCACTTCCATGTTTTGGCCTATAACTCTTGAACCCTTGGTCGTACAGGCTCATGACTCAACTCCCCATATAAGTCATGACCATTTGTGCTGGACTAGATTTTCCACCAGTGTGCATTTTCTCCAAAACACACTTTTTGCTGCTACTTCTACAGATTTTGAACAAAACTCATACAAATGGTACACATTTCTGCAGCCATGTGATCAAGATGTATCATTCAGATTTCTCATATTCCATTCCAGTTGACTATAATTTACTTTTAAGTTTCTACCGTGGAGGAACTTGTTAGTGATCCCACGTGATCAGTCTGGCATGCCAGGCTAAGCCAATCTGGCCTAGCGGAGATCATTTCTAATTTCTCTCTACACCAAATATCTTTGCAGCCAATAGCCAATCTACAAGCTCTCAATGCTTTGTGTTGCAACGCATTGTGAGCTTGAGATCTGCTATTTGTCCAATGTTCACCCCAGAATAGGCTACAAAAATGTCAGATGGCCAGAGCACAGAATCTTAACCACTTAAAACCCTCTCAATTTAGAAAAGTGTACCTGTATGTAATTTGACCTCTTTTCCGGTCAACACCAAATTTCTACTCAAATTCTCTTCACCAAAAATAGCAGATCTACAAGCTCACAACATGTTGCAAGACGACACGATGTGAGCTTGTCGATCTGCTTTTGGCAAATAACCCCCCCCCCCCCAGAATTTGGATGCAGTGGTGAAAAGACTCTGTATCTAAGTGAAACGTATGAGTAATTGTCATCATCTCTGTAGGACTTCACTGCATGGAGACCGTGATAGTCCTGGAGGTAACTCTGATCAACAGCAAACACATTAGTGGTTGCCTCAACACCATAGGCAAACAAATGCCTATCAAATCCTACTGTATCCCACTTTTGGACAACAAGCTTGACTGAGTGATCCAAGACTAGAATATTTTTCACGAGGCCAAACTGGGGGTCTCCATCAGCAGTGTAAGACAGAAATACTGTCACGCCAGGTCTGTATTGTGTACCATTAACCTTTACCCAAGTTGGCACAAAGGTTTCAGTAAAGGGTGGGATATCTTCAAGATCACTTTGTACCTCACCAAAACCATCCATTACAGCCAGCAGGGTGCTGTGACCTGGACCAATTTCAGTTTCCGGTTTGAATACATCACCAGCGAGGAGGGAGTAGCACAGAGTCATCTGATGCCTAAATGCCATTGTCTTGCAAATATTTCTGAAGTTGCAAGTGATGTGGCAGATGCGTTTAAAAAAGGCATGTTTAGCTTCAAAACGCATTGCCCAGAACTGAATCAGGGGTCCCAACTTCAGTATTGCACCTGGATAGTGCACCATTAAGTGATGCTTTGGAATAAGGTGCTTGTGGGGGTACAGCTCAAGGAACAGAGAGTGGTGCTCTTCAAATAAATAAACTGTAACTTCTGGTGTCAGAGATGGAGAGAAAACAATTTCCATGCATTCCAGAAGGAGGAGCAAGAGCTCCCAGTGTTTATTCTCTTCCGGTATGAGGTCCCCAATCATACACGGAACATGCCTGAGAAGACACCATGTTTGGGATGCAGACTGACGCATTGCCCTTTCTGGAATTTTAAGTTCCTGCTTCCCAATCACAGTTGGCTTGTTCTTGACATCAGAAAAGCCATAATCAAAATTGGTGATTCTGAAGTTGAGCGTGTCAAGGGTAAGGTGTTTGTCGTCAATCAAGGAGGCGAGAACCTGTTATGGAAATCCAAGCTCAATACTGGAGAGTACAAGTCAGAGTGGTTAAACAAATAAATGGTGAAACGGACAGAGTTGTCTTTCTGGTTAATTTATTTGAAGCTTCAAATACATAAAATGCAATACAGAGTCACAGGTCTCACAGAGTATAAAATAGTCTGCAGGAGTGTGCGTAGTTCAATATAATAGCAAAGCTTATATACAGGAAAGGGAGGGAAGTTCAGAAATCTGTCTTCACACGGTCTCATTGTTATTAGACCCCTGTCCTTGAGCTGTAGATAGTGTCTCAGAACCAGGGAAGTTCTCTTGTGACTTTGTGTGAGTCTCACCCTAGTCTAACAATCAGCTATGTGGCCTTGAAGCGCTTGGGAATAAAAACCCACATTAAAGTATGAGAATAAAACAGCACATATAGGTGTTTTAGACAATGTTATGAGAAGCATTTGGTTTAAGCATATACGCAAGATAAAAATGTCCACTACATTCTCCCCTTTTGATCATACTTGATCAATGAAAAATAACAAATGACAGGATAGACTGATATAACACATCAATGAATACACTCCATCGCTGGTTTAAGTAAACACATCACAAATATATCATAGAAAACTGGCTGTTTTTGTGGAGGACAGACTCCAATATAATGTAAGCATAAAAGGAGGATTCACATGGATTACATTGTAGTGTCGGAATCAGACTCTTCTGACTCTATCTGGTCTATCTCACTGTGGCGCAAAGGATTGTCGTGTAATGGAATAGCAGTATACTGAACGAAAGCTGAGGATACTGGAAACGCACTTCTTCAGTATTGGGATAATCAAACAGGTACAACTGATTAATAGGCCGAAAATTATCGCCACGGGTGTAGCTATCCTAGCCAGCCATGCTTCCCACCCGCCTGATGTAAGCCAGGACCACCAGTCCCAGCCCCCTGTGTTGGATATGTCATCCGCTTTCATGTCGGCTAACAGGTTGTTAAGATGCAGCACGGTGGCCGTGATGTTCTTGGTGGCGTCGGGGATGTAAGTGCAACATGAGTCACCGATCACATGACACAGGCCACCCTTTGAGGCGAACAAAAGGTCAAGAGCAAATTGGTGCTGCATAAGCATGTTCCTAGAGGCTATTATGAATGGAGTCAATGCCTGGAAGCCTTGCGTCGTCTCGTAAGTGAGGTTCTCTAGCCGAACGTGTAAGGTATCTATGTTATGGGCATTGTTTACTGTACCCCACCATGGGAACAGGCCGCCAATGAATTTAGCTCCAGCGGACGTCAGATCTCTTTTTACCTTGTGGTGGTCGGGGTGTTGGAACTCTGGGTAATGATGTGTCGTGTACATTAAGGACGTGAGGACAGTGACTGCTGGATTCAAATCCACTAGAGTACATGTACCTATCCAGAGGGGAGCCAGAACTTGATAGAGCTTGTCGCCGCACAACCAAACGTAATCTTGTGGCGCGCTGAACCCAGCATCACTGGGCCAGGCCAGTTGGAGGGAAATATGGTTAACATCAGGGAATGCTACAATAGAAAGGATTCTTCCAGAGACCCCGAATATCCGACAATACGAGATATTGTAAACACCGTAACTGCACGTGTTTCATAGGATACGAGTACAACCAGTAGTAGTGCCTAGGAAAAAATAAGGTGGTGTAAGAGACGTCTTGTGGTACACTCTCTGGATGCAGAGTGTGTGTTTCATCCCTCTCAAATGGCTGGGGTGCACATGGCTCACGGGTTGGTACTTTGCGTATGTGATATCGAACGTAGATGCACGCAAAGGGGAGTTAGACCGATTAGTGCATGGTGGGGGAAGCGGCCTGGCATAACGCCACTCGGTTACGCGGTCTTCACCCTTGATTGGCCTTGTCATAGCCATAAACGCGCAGAGGTGTTCAACCTAGGTCAGAGAGTGCGGACGAACTGGCACGGACATTGATGAGTCCTGGGGGAAAAGGGTGCATGCATAACATGACCCATTGTGTCCTGCGGCCTGCAGGAATGATCTCAGAGTGTGCCACCAGACGTTACCAGTGATCCCATTACTAGTCTGAACCACATCAATGTTGCTATGGTCGTTATTGCCTATGTATAGGTTACGTTTTCGAAATGTAGATGTACCTATGGATGTCAACAGTTGCGTCAAAGGCTGCTTACCCTTTCTCTCTGGCAAGGGGGTCTGAGTTTTGGGCGCGATGTCTATGTAAAATGTGCCACACGGGTCGGCGCCGAATACATACATACAGACAACATAATAACCCCTGTCTGATATCTGGGCAGCCTGTAGTTGCAACAGGATAACGGGGCTCAATGAATTGACCTTGGAGATAGACAATCTCCCTTTGATGTTTGTTTTGTCGTCCCATAGGGTATAACCCCAATCGGTGTACGCGGTGGTCCATAAAACAAAAGCCCACCCCCCCGAGCAGTGAGTGGCGGTGTGACTGTCATCTTCGACATAGCATATGTAGGCGTCTGCCCACCCCAGTTTCTTAGGGTCGGAGCAATGCATGTAGGGTCTAACTGCACTGTGCTATCTTCCCCATCCCTTAGAGTAATGTTACCAATCCCTGTCTTGACCAGCCCCTCTGCCCATGTGTTTCGCCCTGCTTTCCCCATGTACCTCTTAGATACCTCGATTTTGGCTGACATGCTGTGTGCTGACCATGGATACATAAAATATAGGACTAGTCCTAACACAACTATCATGGCAAGTATGCAGAGGAACCATTCTATGATTGTCCAGGCTCTCCAGTAGTATCCGCACTTTCCACATTGCTCACGGTTGCGTTGTCTTCTTTCCAGGCGAGCCCCCATCACGAGGCGGGAATGCTCCATGGGGTGTGTGTGTGTATTCCCTCGGTCGATTTTGTGACACGGACAGTCAGACTCCGCACACCGATAACACAAACGAGGAACCAGAGAGCATATGGAATCGCTCAGCTGGTACTCGCTCGTGACACCTTGTGTGTAGTGTGTGTTTTGTTTTGGTGTATGTAGTGCAAGTGTGGTGCTGGTGGTGACTAGGACACGTCACTTGTTGTCGTCTTCCGTTGGTGACTAGGACACGTCACTTGTTGTCGTCCCCGTTTCTACCGTTTCTCCTTTCCTGTGACTACGACCTTGCAGTGGCTGGGGTGGACCCACGTAGCTCTCTCAGCGACCTTGACCGCCGTCTGGGTGACGAGAAGCACCTGGTAGGGACCTTGCCAACGATTGGATTTCCAGCTCTTTCCATGGAAATCCTTGACCAGCACGAAGTCGCCGGGTTGGAGATGGTGAAGTGGACCAGTGGCAGGGGTAGGTAAGGCTGCGGCTACCTGACGTCGGATGTCTGCTAAAGTGGATGACAGGTTAACACAATATGACAACATAGCATCCTCACACAAAGTTGTGGAGGGAAGAGGACATCCTGGAGCCTTGAGTCCAATCTGTGGAGGAGCCCCAAAAAGGATTTCAAATGGGCTGAGTTGACTCCTCCTTCTTTTCCGCATCCGCATGTACATCAACACAATGGGCAGAGCTTGTGTCCATGACAGACATGTGTCTGCACAGCATTTTGCTAGTTTGTTTTTTATTGTGCCGTTCTCTCTTTCCACCCCACCCCCACTCTGTGGATGATACGCACAATGCTTTCTGATGTCCATGCCCATGTATTCTCCTATCTGCGTAATGGCCTCATTAGCAAAATGTGAACCATTGTTGCTAGAAATTTTGTCTGGTAGTCCCCATCTAGGAATGATTTCCCTCAGTAGTGCCTTTGCCACAGTATTTGCTGTCTGTGCTTTTACTGGGAAAGCTTCAACCCATTTGGACCACGTGTCCACCACCACCAGACAGTGCTTCTTACCCTCTGATGGGCTAAGCTCAATGAAATCCAGCATTAGGTGCTCAAATGGCCTGGTGGGAGGTGGATGTGCTCCGGGTCCTGTAACCTTTACTGGTCTACCAGAATTTTGCAGAATGCAAATTAGGCATGCTTCACAGTGCTTTTGAGCTGTTACTGTGAACCTCCTTGTGAACCACTCCTGATTTATAGCCTCTAACATCCCCCCTTTTGACACATGATCCAACCCATGTGTCAACTTAGCAAAATGAGGGAAGAAATGTCTTGGGAGACATGGATTGGAATTTGGACCAACCCAGATGCTGGAGGTTGGGTCAAACACAGCCCCAGCAGCCTCCCACTGAGCCTTCTCAACTGGTGTAGCTAGCTGCTGCATGGAAGTGATGACATTTTGTCAGTGAAGGAGACAGGGATTTTAACAAATGAGTGTGCGTGAGGTGCGAGAGGAATCAGAGCAGCTGCCTTTGCGGCTGAGTCAGCAGACGCATTTCCTAGGGAAACTGGGTCTGTACTGCTTGCGTGTGCGGCACATTTACAGACTGCAACTTCAGATGGGAGCAGAATGGCGTCTAGTAAGCCTGCAACCAGGACATGGTTAAGTACTGGTTTGCCATCAGATTTCAGAAATTGCCTACACTTCCAAATTGCCCCAAAATCGTGTACTACCCCAAAAGCATAGCGTGAGTCAGTGTAAATAGTCACGGTTTTGCCTTCTGCAATTGTGCAGGCTTCAGTTAGTGTGATGAGCTCTGCTGCTTGTGCTGAGAGGTGACATGGAAGCGGTCCAGAACGGAGTACAGCAGAATCTGAAACAACAGAAAAACCCACCCGATTAGTGCCCCCTTGGTCGGGAAAGGCAGACCCATCAACATACAAAATGAGGTCAGCGTTTGTCAGAGGAACGTCTTTTAAGTCCGGTCTAGGTGTGCACACAATGGAAAGTTCGGCAACACAGTCGTGTTCGTCACCGTCTTCAGGCAAAGGCATAAGAGACGCTGGATTCAGAGTGTTACATCGTTTGACATAAACATTAGGCATGTCCAACAGGCATGTGTGATACCTAAGGTAACGTGCAGCAGAGAGGTGTGATGTTCTCTGTTCACAGAGGATGAGTGAAACAGCATGTGGAACTAACAGGGTCAAAGGTGCATATCCCACAATGTCACGTGAGGAGTTTAGCGCTTTCTCAGCAGCAGCTACTGCACGGAGACATTTAGGCAGGCCAGCAGCTACAGGATCTAGCTTGGAGGAGAAATAGGCAACAGGCCTCGGTTTTCCTCCATGATCTTGAAGGAGAACCGAGGTCATACACCCATGTCGTTCATCCACTGCCTGAGTGAAAGGCTTGGTGTGATCAGGTAGACTTAGAGTCGGTGGGGATTGGAGAGCCAGCATCATATTAATGAAGGCTTCATCGGCTTCTGGTGTCCATATAAGATGATCTGTAGGTTTCAAACCATTGACGTGCGTGATAGTGCACAGTGGCAACTCGATTGGAGAATAGTTTGGAATGAGTGACCTGCAGTATGAACAAAAACCCAAAAATGACATCATCTGTCGCTTAGTGACAGGTTTTGGCAGAGCAGCCAATGATGCAATACGCTTATCTGAAAGCGTTTTCCCCTCTCCTGAAATGACCCAAAAATGTAACTGTTCTTTGTACATATTGGAGTTTTGACAAACTGGCCTTGTGGCCCTCGTCTGCGAGGTGCTTTTTTTTTTTTTTTTTATATATATTTTTATTGAAGACACATAAAAAAGACATTTGGTACAACAAGATAATAATAGCAATAATAATAATAAAATAATAATACTAAAACAATACAAAGACAAATACATAAATACGTAATAAAGAGGAAGGGGGGGGGGGGTGTCCATCAATCAGTAACCAAAAATGCAAGAGATTGGAAGAAGGTTAAGAAGGGTTGCCACTTAGTGTAAAACATAGAGGTTCTGCCTCTTAATGAATACTTAATTTTCTCCAATTTTAGAAAAGACATGACATCGCTGCGCCACTTAGCATTGGAAGGAGCTTTTTTGGATTTCCAGTGAAGAAGAAGAAGTCGTCTTGCCAATAACGAAGTAAATGCCAAAATATCTAATTGCCCCGAGCTGTATCTGTTGTAATCTTCTGGGCACCCAAATATGGCAATATGGGGACAGACTTTCACAGTGAGTGAGAGTATTTTTGAGATATCCTCAAAAAACTTCTGCCAAAAGGAAAACACTAATGGGCAGGAGAAGAACATATGGGATAGGTTGCAGGGAGAGGCTTGACATTTGTCACAGATGTCAATAACAGTGGGATATATTTGTGACAATCGTGCCTTTGAGAAATGAACCCTGTACAGCACCTTGAACTGTATGAGAGTGAGACGAGCACAGGATGAACTCGTATGAATCCTGTTAAGAGCAGTGTCCCACCAGTGATCACCCAAGTTCACACCTAGCTCAGCCTCCCAGGCAGCCTTGATTTTAGTGGTGTGTGAGCTGTCATCGGTGAGGAGTTTGTTATATATTTTTGAAATAAGTGACTTTTGAAGGGGATCGGAACAAAGAAACTCATCCGATATTTGATTAGGGGGTAGAGAGGAAAAGGATGGAAACAGGGATTTGGTACAGTGTCTAATTTGGAAATAACGAAAAAGGTGAGATGTTGGGAGTTCAAATTCCCTTGATATATCAGTAAAACTACGAAAGGTATTATCCTTATAAAGCTCTATAAAAGTCCTCAGGCCCTTCTCATGCCATACAGAGAAAGTGGGGTCAGATAAGGCAGGTCGGAATAAATGGTTTCCCAATAAAGGAGCTAAAGTGGATGCAGAAGTAAACTTAAAATGCCTCCTAAATTGGTACCATATTTTAAGAGTAGAACTCACAACAGGATTATTTGTATGTCGAGAGAGGTTGGTGGGAATGGGAGAGGTAAGTAGTGCCATAGCGGAGGGTGAGCCACAAGACTGTGCCTCAAATCTAGACCACGGAGGATGCACTGATTTTGACCAAAATGAAATCTTGTGTATGTGTGAAGCCCAATAATATAATTGGAAGTTCGGGAGAGACAGTCCAGCGTTAAGTCTACATCTTTGAAGAATAGATTTGCTTATTCTGGGTGCCTTTCCATTCCATAAAAAGCCAGAAATAACCTGATCAAGAGTCTTAAAAAATTGTTTAGGTAGGAATAGAGGGAGACATTGGAAAATAAATAGGTACTTAGGAAGAATGTTCATTTTAACAGTGTTAATTTTACCTATAAGCGACAGAGGTAAACTCTTCCATCTTTGAAGGTCTGACTTGATTTTAGACATCAAAGGGGAGATATTGGCAGCGAAAAGGGATCTTAGTGTTCTTGTTACATTGATTCCTAGATACTTAAAGCCAGAGGGGCTCAATCTGAAGGGGACATCGGACTGGTTCAATTGTGATGCCAGAGCGTTAACAGGATAACATTCACTTTTGGAAATATTCACTTTGTAACCTGAGAATGAACCAAATTTCGTAAGAAAAGATAAAATTGCTGGTATAGAGTTACTGGGGCTTGAGACATACAACAATAAATCATCCGCGTACAGGGACAATTTAAATTTCATCCCCAGCCGCGATATCCCAGTGAAAGTGGTTGAGGTCCTCAGATATATTGACAAAGGCTCTATGGCTAACGCAAAAAGCAAAGGAGATAGTGGACATCCCTGACGGGTTCCTCTGGATAAAGTAAAATAAGGAGATTGAACGCCATTAGTGGAAACACTAGCCTGTGGGGATGTATAAAGAAGGCGTATCCATGAAATAAATATATCACCTAGCCCAAATTTACTCAGTACAGTAAGTAAATAGTCCCACTCAACCCTATCGAATGCTTTTTCTGCATCAAGTGAGATCAATACTTCAGGGGTCGTAGCGGTGTTTTTGGAGTAGATAATATTTAAAAGGGTGCGGACATTGTAAAATAGTTGACGTCCCTTTATAAATCCTGTTTGTTCTTCAGAAACTATGGTTGGGAGAATATTTTCTAATCGACGTGCCAAAGCCTTAGCAAGTATTTTCGCATCCACTTTTATTAAGGAAAGTGGCCTATAAGAGCTGCAGAGATCCGGATCTTTGTCTTTTTTTAAAAGCAGACTTATGGAGGCTTGTCTTAAAGTGGGAGGAAGAGAACCATTCCGCAGAGATTCCTTATACACCGAGTGTATTAATGGGGCCAATTTAGATTTAAATCTTTTTAAAAATTCTACTGGGAATCCATCAGGGCCAGGAGCTTTTTTATTTTGCATGTTATTTATAGCGAGGGAGATCTCATCTGAGGTTAATGGAGAATCAAGTTCTTTTGAAACACCAGGACCTATAGTAGGGAAATTGAGATTGTCAAAGAAAGCGCCCATCTCAGAAGTGTCAGATGGCGATTCAGACTTGTATAGAGAAGAATAAAATGAGCCAAAGACTGAGTTAATGGTACTAGGATCGGTATGCAACGTGCCTGATGAATCTTTTATCTGGAGGATTATACGTGAGGCTGCCTGACGACGCAATTGGTGGGCCAAAAGGCGGCTCGCCTTATCACCATGCTCATAATACGTTGAACGTGAGCGTAAAAGAAGGTGCTCTGCATCAGTAGTTGTTATGAGATCAAATTCCGTCTGTAATTCAACTCGATCTTTGTGTAAATTGGGAGAGAGACAAATGGCTAATTGCTGATCTATTTTTTTTATCTTGCACGATATATCTTTAATTTTGGCAGAACGAGTTTTATTTAACTGCGCAGAATAAGAGATGATTTGGCCCCGTAGGTAGGCTTTTAATGATTCCCACAGCAGAGAACAAGAGATGGGTTCATTGTCGTTTTGATTGTTTGTAATAAAATCATCAATTGAAGTTGCAATAAATGTATTAAATTTGTCATCTGACAACAGCAAAGTATTAAACCTCCACGGCGTTGAGTATCGTGGTTGCGGTGAAATCCAAATATCCAGAGAAAGAGGAGCGTGGTCGGAAATTACAATAGGATGATATTTAACTGACGACACTTTGGTAATAAGTTTGGCATCGATGAAGAAATAATCAATTCGAGAAAAGGCTTTGTGCATATGAGAAAAGAAGGAATATTCCTTAATGTGGGGGTTATAGAATCTCCAGGGGTCAACGCAGCCGTTCTTGGACATGAAGTCAGAAAGAGTTTTTGACATGAGTGATGCGGTCAGCGTTTTAGGAGAAGAACGATCTAGACTGGGATCGACAACGAGGTTCATATCCCCTCCAAATATAAGCAGGTTATTATGCAGTGACGGAAGACATTCAAAAAGCTTGTTCATGAAGTGTGGGTTATCAAAATTTGGGGCATAAATATTGACTAACAATACAGGAACATGAAACAGCGTGCCTGAGATAATTAAATATCTGCCATTGTCATCAGCTATACACTTGGAAGATGTGAAATTAACAGACTTGCCAATTAAAATGGCAACCCCTCTGGACTTAGAGTTGAAGTTTGAATGGAACACCTCAGAAACCCATGGACACTTAAGCCTGACCTGGTCTGTGGAGCGCATATGGGTTTCTTGTAGAAACATTATGTCTGCATTAAGTCGTTTCAGATGAGCAAATACCCTGGATCTCTTCAAGGGGCTCCCCATACCTTTAATGTTCCAGCTTACAAACTTCACTGGTGAGCCAGGAGCGATTCCTAAATTGCTAGTATTGGTAGACATTTACTGAGGACTTTCTATAAAGAGACAACTGACTATGAAGCACCACCCCGAAAGAGACATAGAGGGAAACAAAGCAATAGAAAAAATAAATGAAATAAAATAAAAAAACACACAGTAAACAATCCCAACCCCTCCCACCCATCCCATAGCACTTACATCGACCCCATCCCCAAACGATGGAGAACCCAGTGCTAACTCCACAAGGAGTCAAATTCCTATGGCTAACAGCTTGTGACCTAATAGTGAAAGCTAAACTTAGGTAAACTTAGGTTAAGCTCCTGCAAACTTGAGATTGATATAGAGCAAGGCACTTATAACCAGATCAACTTCCACATACAGAGAACTTGGTGTATGGATTTAAGTAAAATAAAGAGTAAATAATTGTTCCAGAGGTGTTCATAATGGTGTGTTAAGAGATCCCTTACTTGACCAGTGTCTTAATGAATGTCTCGGCGTCATCCGGTGAATTAAACTGCCTCTCGTTACCGCCATGGGTAATGCGGAGTCGCGCTGGGTAAAGCAGACCAAAACGTATCCCCGGTATCTCACGGAGCTGACGGCGGACGTCATTGAAGGCAGCACGGGCACGGGCTGTCCTCGAGGTGTGGTCAGGGAATATGGAGACGACAAAGTCACCGATCTTGATCCGTTGTTGGACTCTGGCTCTCCGCAAGATATCAGCACAGTCCGCATGGTAGTGAAGTCGGGCAATTATGGTGCGGGGGCGCTCGCCAGGTCTCGGCTTCGGCTGGAGGGTGCGGTGGGCGCGGTCCAGAAGTGGCTCTTTCTCCAGCTTAAAAGCCTCTTTAAGCAGAGTGGAAATAGCAGCAGTTGTGTTAGTGATGGTTATTTCTTCCGGTACACCCACGATCCTTACGTTGTTACGTCGTGATCTGGCCTCGAGATCTTCGCACTTATTATCCACTCTCTCCAGTTCAGCGGACAGGTGCTCCACTTTAGCCTGCATTGTAGAGATATCATCCGTGCAGGTCGAGAGCGAAGTTTCCATTTCCGCTACGGTAGATTTCAGGGCACTCACATCAGTCTTGATATTCGTAATACTGACACTTAAATCCGCCATCACTGTTTGTAGCTCTGCCTTGATGGATGATAAGTTGTCCTTCAGGGCCTCATGGAGCTCAGTTTTGAAAACAGCCGCCATCTCAATACGGAGTGAAGCGAGCATCTCCTCCTTGAAATCGGGGGAGACAGCGGGCCCCGCAGCTCCGCTGCGAAGGGAGGAGGGATCACTCGGAGGCGAGGATGCAGCATGGGGAGCAGGCCTCTGAGACGGGGCGGACGAATTATTCGTACTTTTGCCTTTAAAAAGGCATTTTGGTCATCAAAAAGTCGAGAATAAACTGTTAAATACTCTTACACCAAGAACTATCTCATAAATAATGTGCCTGTAATCACATTTCAGAGCATATTGCAGGAGCTCCTAAAAGTTGCGTCTTACTCCATCGATCACTCAGCCGGAAGTCCGTCTGCGAGGTGCTTTAACAAAGCAATAGTATCAGCCTGACACTGTTCTGCTGTGGATGCGCAAATCATGAGGTCATCAACATACTGGATGAGAGCAGTGCCTTTAGAAACTTGAAGAGAGGCCAAACTTGTACACAATGCCTGGTTGTACACAGTAGGAGATTCACAGTAGCCTTGACACAAACGTGTGAATGTGTAAGGTTTACCATCATATTCAAATGCAAACCAGAATTGGCTGTCTTTGTGTACAGGGACACTAAAAAATGCATTTGAGAGGTCGATGACAGTAAAAAATGCTGCAGAGGCTGGAACTTGGGAAAGAATCAGATAAGGATTTGGGACGAGCGGCGCACGGCGTGCACAGCTGCATTTACAGCTCGTAAATCCTGGACAAATCTCCACTCGTCAGGAGGTTTGTCTCTGATCTTTTTGACAGGAAACACTGGAGTGTGGACCGGTGAATCGTTACACGGAATAATTACCCCTTGTTTAAGCAGAGCGGTAAACACTGGCCGAATGCCATCAACAGCTTCACGTTTCAATGGGTACTGGGGTTGATTCGGACGGAAAGTGGACGTAGGAGTGATAACTACAGGCTCCGCAGAGCGAATCAACCCTACGTCATATTTATGGGCTGCCCACAGTGTTTGAGGCACTGTTTTTAGTGCGTCAGGGAGCTCAGAAATATGACTGAAAAATGAGAACTCCGGTATCTCAGCAACGGGGTTCACATAGTCATCATTGCCTGTGATAGTCAGTGAGCGCAGTACATGAACTGAGCAGTTGATGCTGTACTTAAACACGTCATGTGATGAGGAATACTCAATCAGCGGGTCGTCTGTGCTAGTCCAATCAGTACTAGATTCCCAGTCTTTAACGATTGGACGCAAATCTCTCCATTTATCAGTGGGGCCCCTGACTAGTGAAATGTGTGGGACCGCCCCTGGGATTTGATACAGCTTGTGTTGTGTGGGTGTGAGTGTAACAGAAATACCGCTGCACAGCGAATTCCAATACATAGTTTTAAGCATGAGCTCATCCTTCAGGCATTCCAGCAGAAAACTCTCATCATAGTCTTTACATCAGGGATCACCAACTACATTTGTCCAAGGGCCAAAATGTATCCAATAGATACTATCGCGGGCCAGCGGGGGGGGGGGGGGGGGGGGGGGGGGGGGGGGGGGGGGGGGGGGGCATGAATACATGCTCTGAAAGTAATCAGAATACAGTTACAGTAACGTGTTCAGGTTACTTTTAGAATACTTTTGAAATACTTTTTCCATAACAGATGGGTATGTTTTGGTAAACAGGAGACACTTGTTTTACTGTTTTAATGGCTTATCAAGAACTCAAACACAACATCTTGGTGTCATTCTGGACAGCTCCCTCTCATATGCACCCCACATAACATCACCCGGACTGCATTCTCCTACTGTAAACCTTTCCTTAGAATATGTTATGAATTGTAAGGTGTCCTTGGGTGCTTTGAAAGGCGCCCCTAAATAGAATGAATTATCATTATTATTTATTATTATTATTATTATTATTATTATCTGAAACGATGTAATAACTTTTAAAACATTTTCCAGTCACTTGCCCCATGCATTCAGCAGCAGCAGGCCATTCACTTTGATTTTATCCCGTTATAAATGTCATAATTTCGACAATAAAGAAACGCTACATCAACGTTATCTTGCACATTTTATCTAACCATCTCCGTTTCTAACTTTCAATATATCTTAAAAGAGATCTCTCTCTCTCATCTGCGTGCGGGGGCGGGGCCTCACAGACACGCTGCATCTCTCACTCTCACAGACATGCTGCAGCGCTGTGCAGTGTGCACACAGTTCTGCCGGTAATGAATATTACATTTTGTGAGGAAACTTTTCCACCAATAATTCCAATAAGTATTCCAAAATGTATTCACTTCAGGTTTACGAAAGTAACTGTAATCAGATTACTCGTTTTTCAAATGTAACGCCAGCTGAATACAGTTAGCCTACTTGATTTTTGTATTCTGATTACGTAACGCCGTTACATATATTCCGTTACAACCCAACCCTGCTTCTAGGCTACTGTCCCGCAGCTCCTGCCTCTCTGTTGGACTCTGTTGCAGCCGGGCTGCTGCTGTGGTGCGGAGTACACAAAGCAGACTCTTCACAACGAAGAATCACTTCTTCTTCTTCTGTCTTCTTCTTCTTCTTCTTCAAGGAAGGGAAGGTTTCGCAGTAGCAGTCTACTGTCCCGCAGCTGCTGCCTCTCTGTTGGACTCCGGTACTGCACCTTACTCACGAGACGTTGTAAAAAGAAAAATGGGTGGGGGGCGAACGCAGTAACCACTCCACCAACGCCACAGTCACCCCCGCCTGCGGGCCGGATGAGAATGTCTGGCGGGCCGGATGTGGCCCGCGGGCCGCCAGTTGGTGGTCACTGCTTTACATGGTTCATCAACCACGTTAGCCATACAATGCAAATGAGAAGTTTCCATGAACACAGCAGGTGGGAAAACACGTTGATGAGTCAAACGCAACAACTCCTGAGAATCAGGATATGTCAACAGCCATTGGTACACATTCAGCAGTTCTTTATCATCAAATGTGGGGTTCTGAACCATCAATGTTGATGGCCGTCGGACTTTAAGACCCTCATTTGTGGAAATGAGGTCTAAGCCGAACCGGAGAATCAGATCTCTGCCCAGTAAATGTATTGGGCAGACCGATGATAAAAGGAAACTGTGTTTGACTGATGTGGGAAATGGATGACTGTCATCACCGTTATCTTTACACTGAAGTGGTATTGAAAACTTCTCCTTCACAGTTACCCCAGCTGCTCCTATTGAGTGAATAAATCTTCCACTAAGTTTGCAATCTGGCAGATCTGACCTTTTTAACACAGAGTGTGTAGCTCCAGAATCAACCAAAAATGTAACATTTACCCCCATGATAGCTAAAGTTAGTGTGGGAAATTTCTTAAATGCTGTTTCAGTGTCATATTTCAAATATGTACCCTTTTCAATTACAGACATTTTCTCTAAATCTTCCAATTTCTCAATAGCCTGCATGATGTGTGTGTGTTTGTCACTTCCCTTGTTCGTTGCTGCTGGCAGTGGTTCCGTCTCCCCCCGACCGAATTCCTTCCCCTCCCTCAGCTGATGTCAGTTTGAAGAATTGCCTTTGTTATGGCGCGATTTCTTTGATTGAAAGTTATTTTCCTTCTTTTCGTGTGGGCAATCACCCATCCAATGAGTTGTCTCCCCACAGTTAAAACAGTGATCCTCGCCGTTTCGGTTGGTCCGGCCTCCTCCTCCTCGTTTGCCTTTTCTCCTTCCTCCCCGACCTCGTCCATATTGGTAGATTAGACTCACATTACCCCCCGGTACCTCCACCCCTCTTACCTTCATATTCCCCCTCACCAAAGCCGCGAGCGGCTCTGCCGACAGGGAATACAGCATGGCCGAGAGAGGGCATCCCTGCCGGACCGACCTCCCTAACCTAAATACATTTGATATCACCCCATTAACTTTAACACAACTCCACGCATTTTTATAGATCCTTCTTATCCACCCAACTAACCTCTTCCCAAATCCCACCTTCTCTAACACCCTAAATAAATATTTGTGATTTACCCTATCAAACGCCTTTTCTAAATCTAAACTGACCAATACCCCCCCTTTACCCCCCTTCATATAGTTTATTACCTCCCTTATGCTGCTTGTCGTATCACTTATATCCCTCCCCGGTATACTATAGGCCTGCGTGCTCCCCACCACCGTGCCGATTACCCTCTTTATCCTATTTGCTAGTACCCTTGCTAAAATGTTGTAGTCGCTGTTCAACATACTTAAAGGCCTATAGTTACTCAGCTTTTCCCTGCTCCCTTTCTTATATAATATGCTGATCACCCCTGTGGACAGGCTGGCCGGCAGCTCTTCCCTCTCTTCCAGCCTGCAGAACAGGCTCGTCAGGATGGGCACCAGCACCTCCCTGAATTTCAAATAGAATTCCGTGGTTAACCCATCCAACCCCGGACTCTTGTTTCTCCCCATCCCCACTATAGCTAAATCCACCTCCCCTCTTCCTATCTCCCCCTCGCATAAATCCCTCCCTTCCTCACTCAATCACCTCACCACACTTCCTACAACCTCCTCTAAACTTTCAGCATCTACCTTCTCCTCTTCAAACAACCCCCTATAAAACTCTTCCACCCTCACCACTATACCCACTAAGTCTGTTATCATTACCCCCTCCTTGTCCTCTATCTGCTTTATGAAACTCTTTCCCTGTTTCCTTTTCTCTACCCCCAAGAACCCTGTGCACTTCTCCCCCTCCACCAGATATTTCGCCCTGCTCCTAACCACGGCCCCCATAAATATCTCCTTTTCCAACGCTCCCAGTTCATCCTTTAATTTATTATACTTGTCACGATCTGTCCGTGTTGTGTTTTGTCTGTCTGTTTCTGTCTTTAGTTTCCTGTTTTATTTTGTAAAGTGTTCACCCCCCGTTTCCTGCCTGTTGTAATCTGTCTGTGATTCCCTGTCAGTTTCCCTGGTGTGTCTAATTTACCCGATTGTGTTCACCTGGTGTCCCTGTGTTTTCTCCTCCCTCCTCACCTGTGTCTTGTTTGTGTGATTAGTCTTGTGTGTATTTAAGTTCTGGTTTTTCTGTCTGTCTTTGTCGGTTCGTCTTGTGTCATGACCTGGTCTGCGGTGAGTGTTCTGTTCTGTCTTTGTGATTATGATTATGTAGCCTTGAAATAAAGGAGTCATTTTGTCACTATAATCTGCATTTGGGTCCTACTTCCCACACACACCGTAACATTACGAACCGACCAGAAATGGGCCCAGCAGATCCTTTCGAGCTGGAATTATTGAATTTTTCCTTTTTTTTGGCTAACTGCTCGGATCGATGGAAGAGAGCACCCGGAGTTCAGCAGCGAGAGGCTGTGTTGTCGGAGGCGCGCCAGATGGCTAGAGAGAAACCAGGTTTGGTGAAGTTCTTACCTGGCTGGATTTCAAAGATCCTCCCGGTGTGTGATTCCCGGCCTGCTAGCCCCAGGCATGCTAGCTCCCTGCCTCCCGATTCCCAACCTGGCACCATACGCCTTGGTGGGTTCCGTCTGGAGTCAGCCCCGGCTTCTTCCCCATTTCCTGCTCCTGTCCAGGATCCGTTCTCGGGTACTCGTCTGGCTTATGGAGGTCCACGGAGTATTCAGGCGGCTGCTAAAAGGAGTCGTCGCAAGGCCAGGTTAGCCCGAGCCCTAGCAGCCATGGTTCCGGTTACAGTTCCGGCCCCAGCAGCCATGGTTCTGGCTCCAGTACCGGCTCCAGTACCCCTGGTCGCGACTCCAGTTTCGGCTCCAGGACTGGCTTACCGGCCAACACCAGCTCCTCGTGTCCTGTTGGCTCCCCAGCCAACTCCAGCTCCCCGTGTCCTGTCGGCGTACCGGCCGACTCCAGCACCTCGTCTCTTGTTGGCTCCCCAGCCAACCCCAGCTCCGCGTGTCCTGTTGGCTCCCCAGCCAACACCAGCTCCCCGTGTCCTGTCGGCGTACCGGCCGACGCCAGCTCCTCGTGTCCTGTCGGCGTACCGGCCGACTCCAGCACCCCGTGTTCTGTTGGCAAACCAACTCTCTCAAGTTTCCCCTCCAGACTCTTCTCAGGTCCCCTCTCGAGTTATCTCTCGAGTCAACTCTCCAGTGTCCTCTCGAGTCACCTCCCAAGTCAACTCTCCAGTGTCCTCTCGAGTCACCTCTCAAGTTTCCCCTCAGGTCTACTCTCGAGTTCCCTCTCAAGTCCCCTCTCAGGTCCCCTCTCGAGTCTTTTCTCGTGTCCCCTCTCAAGTCAACTCTCCAGTGTCCTCTCGAGTCACCTCTCAAGTTTCCCCCCAGGTCTCCTCTCGAGTTCCCTCTCAAGTCCCCTCTCAGGTCCCCTCTCGAGTTACCTCTCGAATCACCTCTCGAGTTCCTTCTCAGGTCCCCTCTCAGGTCCCCTCTCGAGTCTTTTCTCGTGTCCCCTCTCAAGTCAACTCTCCAGTGTCCTCTCGAGTCACCTCTCAAGTTCCTACCCGAGTCCCCTCTCAAGTTTCCCCTCAGGTCTCCTCTCGAGTTCCCTCTCAAGTCCCCTCACAGGTCCCCTCTCAAGTTACCTCTCGAGTCACCTCTCGAGTTCCCTCTCAAGTCAACTCTCCAGTGTCCTCTCGAGTCACCTCTCAAGTTTCCCCTCAGGTCTCCTCTCGAGTTCCCTCTCAGGTCCCCTCTCGAGTTACCTCTCGAGTCTTTTCTCGTGTCCCCTCTCAAGTCAACTCTCCAGTGTCCTCTCGAGTCACCTCCCAAGTCAACTCTCCAGTGTCCTCTCGAGTCACCTCTCTAGTTTCCCCTCAGGTCTCCTCTCGAGTTCCCTCTCAAGTCCCCTCTCGAGTCTTTTCTCGTGTCCCCTCTCAAGTCAACTCTCCAGTGTCCTCTCGAGTCACCTCTCAAGTTCCCCCTCAGGTCTCCTCTCGAGTTCCCTCTCAAGTCCCCTCTCAGGTCCCCTCTCGAGTTACCTCTCGAGTCACCTCTCGAGTTCCCTCTCAAGTCAACTCTCCAGTGTCCTCTCAAGTCAACTCTCCAGTGTCCTCTCGAGTCAACTCTCCAGTGTCCTCTCGAGTCACCTCTCAAGTTTCCCCTCAGGTCTCCTCTCGAGTTCCCTCTCAAGTCCCCTCTCAGGTCCCCTCTCGAGTTACCTCTCGAGTCAACTCTCGAGTTCCTTCTCGAGTCCACTCTCCAGTTTCCTCTCAAGTTCCCTCTCAAGCCCTCTCTCGAGTCCCCACTCAAGCCCCTACTCATGTCCAGTTGGAGGTCCCGCAGACTAGTCTTCTGCCGGAGGTCCTGCCAACCCCATGTCCGGTACCGTTGGAGGTTCCGCTGGGGGTCCTGCCAACCCCATGTCCTGTCCAGTTGGAGGTCCCGCAGACTAGCCCTCTGCCGGGGGTCCTGCCAACCCCATGTCTTGTCCAGTTGGAGGTCCCGCAGACTAGCCCTCTGCCGGGGGTCCTGCCAACCCCATGTCTTGTCCAGTTGGAGGTCCCGCAGACTAGTCTCCTGCCGGGGGTCCTGCCAACCCCATGTCCTGTCCAGTTGGAGGTCCCGCAGACTAGCCCTCTGCCGGGGGTCCTGCCAACCCCATGTCTTGTCCAGTTGGAGGTCCCGCAGACTAGCCCTCTGCCAGGGGTCCTGCCAACCCCATGTCCTGTCCAGTTGGAGGTCCCGCAGACTAGCCCTCTGCCGGGGGTCCTGCCAACCCCATGTCTTGTCCAGTTCGAGGTCCCGCAGACTAGCCCTCTGCCGGGGGTCCTGCCAACCCCATGTCTTGTCCAGTTGGAGGTCCCGCAGACTAGTCTCCTGCCGGGGGTCCTGCCAACCCCATGTCCTGTCCAGTTGGAGGTCCCGCAGACTAGCCCTCTGCCGGGGGTCCTGCCAACCCCATGTCTTGTCCAGTTGGAGGTCCCGCAGACTAGCCCTCTGCCGGGGGTCCTGCCAACCCCATGTCTTGTCCAGTTGGAGGTCCCGCAGACTAGTCTCCTGCCGGGGGTCCTGCCAACCCTTTGTCCTGTCCCGTTGGAGGCCCCGCCGACTACTCTCCTGCCGGGGGTCCTGCCAACCCCATGTCCTGTCCCGTTGAAGGTCCCGCCGACTACGCTCCTGCCGGGGGTCCTGCCAATCCTATGTCCTGTGCTGTTGGAGGCCCCGCCGACTACTCTCCTGCCGGGGGTCCTGCCAACCCTGTGTCCTGTCCCGTTGGAGGCCCCGCCGACTACTCTCCTGCCGGGGGTCCTGCCAACCCTTTGTCCTGTCTCGTTGGAGGTCCCGTCGTCTACTCCCCTGCCGGGGGTCCTGCCAACCCTTTGTCCTGTCTCGTTGGAGGTCCCGTCGTCCACTCTCCTGCTGGGGGTCCTGCCAACTCCTGGTCCTCTTCCGTGGGGGATCCTGCCGAAGCCTGTCCCGCCGGCTCCGGTTCCTGTCCGGCCGACACCGGGTCCTGCCCAGCCTCCGGAGTTGTCTGGTCTTCGCCCTCATGCTCGGCCCCCTGAGTTCGCCCGCTGTGGCCTTCGCCCCACTATGGACTCTGCCTTGCCCCCGGGCCGTCCGCCCGAGTTCCCCACCTTAGACTCTGCCTTGCCCCCGGGCCGTCCGCCCGAGACCCCCACCTTGGACTCTGCCTTGCCCCCGGGCCGTCCGCCCGAGACCCCCACCTTGGACTCTGCCTTGCCCCCGGGTCGTCCGCCCGAGTTCCCCACCATGGACTCTGCCTTGCCCCCAGGCCGTCCGCCCGAGACCCCCACCTTGAACTCTGCCTTGCCCCCGGGCCGTCCGCCCGAGACCCCCACCTTGGACTCTGCCTTGCCCCCGGGCCGTCCGCCCGAGACCCCCACCTTGGACTCTGCCTTGCCCCCGGGTCGTCCGCCCGAGTTCCCCACCATGGACTCTGCCTTGCCCCCGGGCCGTCCGCCCGAGATCCCCACCTTGAACTCTGCCTTGCCCCGGGCCCCCTTCCTGGTCCTCTGCTGTGCCCCTGGGCGGTCAGCTTAGTCCCGTCCTCCGGACCCCCTCCACCCACCCTGGTGGCCTAGGGATACGTCCCTCCTCCGGACCCCCTCCACCCACCCTGCTGGACTGTGTGGGATTTTTGTTTTTGGGGTTTAGGGACGTCTGGGATCCGTCCCTTGAGGGGGGGGTTCTGTCACGATCTGTCCGTGTTGTGTTTTGTCTGTCTGTTTCTGTCTTTAGTTTCCTGTTTTATTTTGTAAAGTGTTCACCCCCCGTTTCCTGCCTGTTGTAATCTGTCTGTGATTCCCTGTCAGTTTCCCTGGTGTGTCTAATTTACCCGATTGTGTTCACCTGGTGTCCCTGTGTTTTCTCCTCCCTCCTCACCTGTGTCTTGTTTGTGTGATTAGTCTTGTGTGTATTTAAGTTCTGGTTTTTCTGTCTGTCTTTGTCGGTTCGTCTTGTGTCATGACCTGGTCTGCGGTGAGTGTTCTGTTCTGTCTTTGTGATTATGATTATGTAGCCTTGAAATAAAGGAGTCATTTTGTCACTATAATCTGCATTTGGGTCCTACTTCCCACACACACCGTAACAATACTCCCCTAAATCCCTCCCTATCACCTCATCTATCCTTTCTGCTTCCCTGTCCAACTTCTCCCTTACCCTTTTTTCTCTCTTTCTCTCTTTCCTGTTCCTTTCCCTACTATATTTAATGCTGGTTTCCTTTATCTCACTTTTTAGCTCCTCCCACCATGCACCCACATCCACAACATCCATGCTCCCCTTGCTTAATATACACTCTTCCACTCTCTTTACATACTCTTCCTCTCTCAGCAACATTGCGTTCAAACACCATACCCCTCCACCTTTCCCCCCACATTCATTCATTATACTAAAAAATAAAAGCCCATGATCACTCAGTGTGGTGTACCTGTACCCCACCTCCCCAATTTTTCCCCCATGCTTTCTTTACATAGCATGAAATCCATCCTACTCTGTTTTAGCACTCCCCTCACCACCTGCTTCCTAGAAAATACTCTCCCCCACACATTTCTTTCCCTCCATTCATCCCTCAACCCATTCACTTCCATCATTTTTTCCAGAGCCCCCCTGGACACATCACTCTTGAAAACCATCCCGACCGAGATGTCTATCACCCCACACCACACATTGAAGTCGCCCACCACCATACAGTTCCCACCACACTTCCCCTCCAAACCCTCAAAAAAACATTTCCTTTCCTTTTCCTCGTTCGGTGCATATACATTAATCAGTTTATACTTTTCACCCATGTATTCAAAAAGAATACCGATCATTCTCCCTCCACCATCATTCTCAACTTCCCTCACATTCTCCACCACCCCGCCTCTGATTAATATTGCCACCCCCCTAGCATTTAACCCTCCATTGTTCACATAAACCTCCCCCATCCATTCTTTCCTCACATCCTCCACACACCTTCCATTCCAGTGGGTTTCTTGTAGACATAATATATCTCCTTTACAAAATATCATCGCTTGGTCTCTTCTGTCCTTTGTCTTCAGGCCGCAGCCATTGAAGGAGACGATCGACACCATCGTTTAGGTAAAGTAGCCATGAAAGAAAGTATTTTCAAGCTGGTCACTTTACCCCCTTTGGAGGCCTTTGGTCACTCCTGCTGCGTGTCTTGATCGCCTTCGACCCAGTCCCTTGACTCGTCCTCGACCGGCTGCTCTCCCGTCCTCTTCCAGTCTTCCAGCCCCCACCTTTCTTCTCCAGGCCCTTCTCCTCCTCCGTCTCAGACTGCCCCTTCTCCACCGTATCCTCATTTTTTCTCCCGTCCGGTCCCTCTGTCTCCTCGTCCTTCCCCATCTCTCTCCCTTTCACTCTCGCTGCTCCACCAGCTTCACCCGCCTCGTCGCTGCTTCCATTCTTTTTCATTTTCTTCTTTTCCTCATGCGCCTTTTTCTTTCTTTGTTTTTTTGTTTCTTTCTCGGGGCCTTTCACTCCCTCCCTCTCCTCCCCACTCCCTTCCCCCTCATCATCTCCCGACCCGTTCTGACCCCCAACCATCTTCCCCTCACGGGGTCTTTTCCTCTCCTCCCTCCCTCTTTCCTCACTCCTCCCCACCCGATCTTTCTCCTCCTCCTGTTTTTCTTCAGCATCCTCATAATCTTCTGAGTCCGACTCTTTCTCTACATCTTCCTTGGGGGGGGGGGGGGGGGGGAGTGTGTGGAAGGGGTGTGGGGGTTTTTAGGGAAGGGGTGGGGGTTGGTGCGGGGGCCTGCCTCTCTTCTCCCTCATGCCTATCTCCCCTCGACTCACAATTCCTTGCTAGGTGCCCCGCCCCCTTGCACTTGTAGCAAGTAATCTCCGGGCACTCTCTGAAGATGTGCCCCGGCAATTTCTACACACCTGCCTTTGCCCGTCGTGCTTCACATAGAAGTACTCTTCCCCCTCCGCTACGCTCAGTTTTGTCGAGTACGGGAGGGAATGCACCTCCTCCTTGAACACTACTCTCAAAAAGCGAGTTCCATCTGCCACCCTGGTTCCGGGCAGGTACCTCCTTATTATTCTGGACGCTGGCTCCACCCCCCACTCGCGTAACCTTCCATAGATTACCCCATCGCTCATGTACGCCGGCAGGTGCATGAAAGACACTGTCACTTCATTGTCTCTCAATGTTCTCGCACTCACCAACACCCCTTTTATCCTCAATCCCTCTAACAGTGTGTCCCTCCCCTCTTCAGTCTTCATGGTCACCTCATACTCTCTTATTCCCCTCACCGTGCACGCCAGCACTGTCCCACACAATTCCTGCAACCCCACTAGCATGTCCATCATTGTAATTGTAACTGCTCCCCCTTCCACTGAGACCTTCAGCGTTAAATCCTGCCGATATTCCTCCTCCGCCGGCTCTTCCGCTTTTCTCCCTTTCTCCTTCTCCTTTTCTTTGTTGCCGCTGGGGAATCCCCCGTCAGCTTTCCCTTTTCCGCTTTCTTTTCTCAAGTTTCCCGCCATCCCGCCATTTCCGGGTTCTTTCCGCCGGTCGGCGGCCTCTCTCCCGACACACCTTCTCCTGCCTTCCTCTTGGCCTCCTCCGCTTCCCTCTCCGCTCTTCCTGCGAAGATTTCCTTCAGCGAGAAGACTTTCTTTTCCTTCTCCGCCTCCGCTTTCTCCTTCCCAGCTCCCGCCGTAGCGCTCACTGCTTCCTCCGCACCGTCTGCTGTAGCGGGGTTTAAACTCCCCGCTTCCACACTTTCTCCGTCTTTCTCCACCACAAGCATATTCTCTTCTGTATTCCCCTCGATACTGTCGGTTTTCTTTTCGCTTTCCTCCTCTTTTCCGTCTCTTTTCTCCGTTGTTCGTTTGTCCTCCGCCTCCATTTCCGCATTCCAGCTGCTCCCCGCCTGCATTCCTGTATGCACGTCCTCACTCTTATTACATTTCATTTTTTTTTCGATATACTCGGCTTTCCAGCCATCTCTCCCGGGTGGAACTTTCACCCCAGACAGCAGTGCTGCTGGGGAGGGGTTTCGTCCAGCTAAAACAATAAAAAGTATCCAAATATCACTTCTGCGTCGAAAAAATCGCCAAACAATTCGCTCCGTCTTATCACTGCTCACACTTCCTGCGCCCCTAGTGTTTTTTTTTTTTTTATCTTTTATTATATCAAAAACATTTACACAGTTTACATTTCCCAAAACATACCTGGCTTATTACTTTACCCCATAGGGAAAGACACATATCATCTCCAAATCTGAACAGAATCATACTGAACAAGCTCTCAGCTTACATGAAGCATTCTCCGATTATGGCATAGCCATATTCAAACCATCACACACTTTTTTTCACAAAATTATCACCCTCAAACTTAACCTCCCATATTCCATTTTCCACATCTTTCCGGGTCTCAGCGATCCCCCATGCCTTTTTCTTTTCCCAATACTCCTCCCACATCTCCAACGTTTCTCCCACTCTCTTTCCATACGGCCTTCGCTTGAGTCTCAGGTGATACCTGTCCTTATCGCTTTCCTCCCATTCACCCTTTTCATTGATCACCCCTATGTCTACTTTAACCCTTTCCCAGTTCTCTATTCCCTCCCTCTCCTTTCTTTCCTTTTCCTCCTCCCTTGCATTATCCCTCTTCTTCTTTCTCATTAGCTCCCTCTCTCTCCGACACTGCTCTTTCTCATCCTCGCTATCCTCTTCGCTATCCTCCTCTTCCTCCTTACTCCCAAGCTCTACATCCCCTCCCCCTTCCTCCCCCTCTTCTTCATCCCCTCCCCCTTCTTCTTTTTCAGGCTTCTCTCTGCACCCTTTTCCCCCTACAAAAATGACTTTTAAATGGATACTTTTGGATGTAAATGGTTCACTGTGTCATGGCTATGGGTCTCTGAAACAATCAGGCTTTTAGCACACTGTTAGCAGAGTTTAATCCGATTTTTAGCACTCTTTTCCCCGCAGAAACTAGTTTAAATCACCGTTGTCACTATTGTGGGGATCTAGGAATGTACCTGTGAGTGTTGTGGAGCTTCCCTGCACTTTAAATCCATTGATTTGCCCTTGTTTTAGGATGTTTTTGACTGTTTTTGCACTGTGCTAACTTGGCTGATGCGCCCTCCTGTGGGGACACATGGTAACTGACCTCAAATGGCTTTTTAAACGGTTTTAAATCGTTTTTTCACTTTTAAAAACAGCTTTCTGCCCTGGAAATGATTTCTAACCATTATTACCGTTATGGAGGGGCTGCAGGAACACTTTACCCGCCTTGTAAACACTTCTTCCTGGGTAAAACCTGGATAACACCTAATAGAGGTGTCATACATAATAACCTAATAAAAGTAAATGTAACAACTACTACAGTGCAACAAAACAGGAATATTAAATGTGGTCTCTTAAACATAAGATCTCTAGCATCTAAAGCAATATTGGTAAATGATTTAATATCAGATTATAATATTGATATATGCTGTCTCACTGTAACTTGGTTGAGACATGAAGAATATGTCAGCATAAATGAGGCCACTCCACCCAGCCATATCAATACTCATATTGCCAGAGGCGTGGGCCGAGGAGGTGGAGTTGCAGCAATCTTTGACTCAAGTTTACTTATCAATACTAAACCAAAATTAAATTATACCTCCTTTGAAAGTCTCGTTTTTAGTCTTACGCATCCGACCTGGAAAACTTTGCAGCCAATCTTATTTGTTACAGTGTACCGTGCACCAGGTCCTTATTCAGAATTCTTATCAGAATTCTCTGAGTTTTTATCAACTTTGGTTCTTAAAACAGATAAAGTAATTATCGTAGGTGACTTTAATATTCATGTTGACGATGATAAAAATAGCCTTACTGTTGCATTTAACTCTATATTAGATTCTGTTGGTTTTTGTCAGAGTGTAAATAAACCAACCCACTGCTATAATCACACTCTCGACCTTGTTCTGACTTATGGTATTGAAATTGAGCAACTATTAGTCGAACCGCATAATCCTGCTTTATCCGACCATTTCTTAGTAACTTTTGAAGTACTGTTACTAGACTACAAAGCATTAGTCAAAAGCTCCTGCAGCAGAAACCTATCTGTTAGTGCTATAGCCAAATTTAAGGAAGAGATTCCACCAATGCTTAACTCAATAGCAGGTCTGCATGTAGGGGAGGAAACACACATTTATACAAAATGTCCACCACCCCAAATTGATCATGCTGTTGATAGTGCTACAGATGCGCTGCGAATAAAATTAGACTCTGTTGCTCCTTTGAAAAAGAAGAAAATAAAACAACATAGATTAGCTCCATGGCATAATGCCGAAACCCGCAAAATAAAGCAAAAGTCGAGACAACTTGAAAGGATATGGCGTTCCACTAAACTTGAAGAATCTCGTTTAATTTGGCATATTACTCTCAATGAATATAAGAAAGCACTGCGTAAAGCGAGAGCAGCCTACTACTCTTCACTAATAGATGAGAATACGAATAATGCAAGATTTCTTTTCAGCACTGTAGCCAGGCTGACAGAGAGCCACAGCTCCATGGAGCCTTCTATTCCCATAGCACTCAGTAGTAATGATTTTATGTGCTTTTTTAACGATAAAATTGTTACTCTTAGAAACAAAATTAATGACCTCTTGCCTTTGACCAGTATAGTGTTATCAACTCCCGGAAACGTAAGTTCTAATATTACACTAGATAGTAAACTAGAATGCTTTTCAGCCATAAACCTTGAACAATTAAATTCAATGATTCTCTCTTCTAAACCATCAACGTGTATATTAGACCCAATTCCAACTAAGCTTTTGAAGGAAGTTTTTCCATTAATTAGCACTTCTTTATTAAATATTATGAATATGTCTTTATTATCAGGCTATGTTCCACAATCATTCAAAGTAGCAGTGATAAAACCGCTTCTTAAAAAGCACAACCTCGATCCAGAGGTTTTAGCCAATTATAGACCTATTTCTAATCTTCCGTTCCTCTCAAAGATTCTTCAGAAAGCAGTCGCAAAACAGCTGTGTGATTACTTAAAAAACAATGATTTATTTGAAGATTTTCAGTCTGGCTTTAGAACACATCATAGCACAGAGACAGCTCTGGTCAAAGTCACAAATGACATTCTAATAGCCTCTGACAAAGGACTTGTCTCTATTCTTGTTTTGCTCGATCTCAGTGCTGCATTTGATACTATCGATCATGATATCTTATTGCAAAGACTAGAGCACTTAGTTGGCATACAGGGAACTGCCTTAGGCTGGTTTAGGTCCTATCTATCTGAACGCTCTCAGTTTGTACGTGTCAATGATGAATCTTCCACGCAAACCAAAGTTAGCCACGGAGTGCCACAGGGCTCAGTGCTCGGACCTATTTTGTTCACATTATATATTCTTCCGTTAGGCAATATTATAAGGAATCATTCTGTACATTTTCATTGTTATGCGGATGATACTCAACTATATTTATCAATCAAGCCTGATGAAATTAATCATCTAAATAAAATTCAAGACTGCCTCAAGGACTTAAAAACGTGGATGACCTTAAACTTTTTGATGTTAAACACGACCAAAACTGAAGTTATTGTACTTGGCCCGAAGAATCTACGAAACAAATTATCTAAAGATATACTAACTATGGATGGCATTAATTTGGCCTCCAGTGAGACTGTAAGGAATCTTGGTGTTATATTTGATCAGGATTTATCCTTTAACGCCCACATAAAATCAATTTCAAGGACCGCCTACTTCCATCTACGTAACATTGCAAAAATCAGGCATATCTTGCCTCAACACGATGCAGAGAAACTAGTCCATGCATTTGTTACTTCAAGGCTGGATTATTGTAACTCTTTATTATCAGGGTGTACCAAGAAGTCAGTCAAGTCGCTTCAGCTAATTCAAAATGCTGCAGCTCGTGTACTAACCAGAGTTAGGAAAAGGGACCACATTACTCCTGTTCTGGCTGCCTTACACTGGCTCCCTATAGAACACAGGATAGAATTTAAAATTCTTCTTCTCGCCTACAAAGCCCTTAACGTACCCTACTGTCCTACTAGGGCATTGCGTTCCAAGAATGCAGGGTTGTTGGTTGTTCCTAGAGTCTCTAAAAGTACAATGGGAGCCAGAGCCTTTTCTTATCAAGCTCCACATTTGTGGAATCAGCTTCCAGTTTGTGTTCGGGCGGCAGACACCCTATCCGTTTTTAAGAGTGCGCTTAAGACCTTCCTTTTTGATAAAGCTTATAGTTAGGGCTGATTAGATTCAGCCCCTAGTTTTGCTGATATAGGCTTAGTTTGTCGGGGGACATCTTACTTCTTCCTTCTCTCTGTCTATACCTGTGTACTCCCATGTTCCGATTAACCCAGCTTCCCCAAATTTCTTTCTTTTTGGTGTCTATATACGCTGGGATCCGGAGTCATGGATGATCCTGCGGTCCTGTGTCCTGCATCACGAGCCCTGGATCTTGAGTCGTGGCTGTGGTCCTGGATCATAGGTCCTGGATGGATATCCTCGTGGATTCATCTTCCTATTATACACACATGCATTTCCAAACATTTGGACTACCTATGTTGCAAATGTATTATCTTTTCAATTTACACACGGCATCTATTGCACTACTGTCCGTCCTGGGAGAGGGATCCCTCCTCTGTTGCTCTCCCTGAGGTTTCTCCCATTTTTCCCTTTAAACTGTGGGTTTCTTCGGAGGTTTTTCCTTGTACGATGTGAGGGTCTAAGGACAGAGGGTGTCGTATTGTCATACTGATATTTTGTACAAACTGTGAAGTCCACTGAGACAAATGTAACATTTGTGATATTGGGCTATATAAATAAACATTGATTGATTGATTGATTGATAAAACAATCAATGTATTTCCGCCTGCTTTCCATGAGCACCTGACAGTCATTTCAAACGGTTTTAAATCGTTTTTTCACTTTTAAAAACAGCTTTCTGCCCTGGAAATGATTTCTAACCATTATTACCGTTATGGAGGGGCAGCATGAACACTTTACCCAGCTTCCACACTCTTCTTCCTGGGTAAGAAAGCCATGTGCATAACCCTGGAGCTCTGCCTGGGACAGTGGGACCCTGCTTACAGCAGGGACTCTGCTGCCCTTATGTTCTTGTACATTTCATGAGTCAAATGTGGATGAGTCAAAAACAGCTTTCTGCCCTGGTAATGATTTCTAACCATTATTAACGTTATGGAGGGGCTGCATGAACACTTTACCCAGCTTTCAGACTCTTCTTCCTGGGTAAGAAAGCCATGTGCATCACCCTGGAGCTCTGCCTGGGACAGTGGGACCCTGCTTAGAGCAGGGACAGCAGGGACTCTGCTGCCCTTATGTTCTTGTACATTTCATCAGTCAAATGTACATGAAATGGACAGATTCCTGTCCATTTCATGTACATTTCATGAGTCAAATGTGGATGAGTCAAAAACAGCTTTCTGCCCTGGAAATGACTTCTAACCATTATTACCGTTATGGAGGGGCTGCATGAACACTTTACCCAGCTTTCAGACTCTTCTTCCTGGGTAAGAAAGCCATGTGCATCACCCTGGAGCTCTGCCTGGGACAGTGGGACCCTGCTTACAGCAGGGACTCTGCTGCCCTTATGTTCTTGTACATTTCATGAGTCAAATGTGGATGAGTCAAAAACAGCTTTCTGCCCTGGAAATGATTTCTAACCATTATTACCGTTATGGAGGGGCTGCATGAACACTTTACCCAGCTTTCAGACTCTTCTTCCTGGGTAAGAAAGCAATGTGCATCACCCTGGAGCTCTGCCTGGGACAGTGGATTTGTGGATGAGTCAAAAACAGCTTTTTCTGCACTGGAAATGATTTCTAACCATTATTACCGTTATGGAGAGGCTGCATGAACACTTTACCCAGCTTTCAGACTCTTCTTCCTGGGTAAGAAAGCCATGTGCATGACCCTGGAGCTCTGCCTGGGACAGTGGGAGCCTGCTTAGAGCAGAGACAGCATGCACTCTGCTGCCCTTATGTTCTTGTACATTTCAACCATCAAATGTACATGAAATGGACAGATTCCTGTCCATTTCATGTACATTTGATGGGGAGTCAAATGTGGATGAGTCAAAAACAGCTTTTTCTGCACTGGAAATGATTTCTAACCATTATTACCGTTATGGAGCTGCTGCATGAACACTTTACCCAGCTTTCAGACTCTTCTTCCTGGGTAAGAAAGCCATGTGCATGACCCTGGAGCTCTGCCTGGGACAGTGGGAGCCTGCTTAGAGCAGAGACAGCATGCACTCTGCTGCCCTTATGTTCTTGTACATTTCACCCATCAAATGTACATGAAATGGACAGATTCCTGTCCATTTCATGTACATCTAATGGGTGAAATGTGGATGAGTCAAAAACAGCTTTTTCTGCACTGGAAATGATTTGTAACCATTATTACCGTTATGGAGGGGCTGCATGAACACTTTACCCAGCTTTCACACCTTTCCAAATAATTTTCACACCGTTTCAAATCATTTTCATTTTCACCCATCAAATGTACATGAAATGGACAGATTCCTGTCCATTTCATGTACATCTAATGGGTGAAATGTGGATGAGTCAAAAACAGCTTTTTCTGCACTGGAAATGATTTCTAACCATTATTACCGTTATGGAGAGGCTGCATGAACACTTTACCCAGCTTTCAGACTCTTCTTCCTGGGTAAGAAAGCCATATGCATCACCCTGGAACAGTGGGAGCCTGCTTAGAGCAGGGACAGCAGGCACTCTGCTGCCCTTATGTGCTTGTACATTTCATCAGTCAAATGTGGATGAGTCAAAAACAGCTCTTTTCTACCCTGGAAACGATTTCTAACCATTATTACCGTTATGGAGGTGCTGCATGAACACTTTACCCAGCTTTCAGACTCTTCTTCCTGGGTAAGAAAGCCATGTGCATGACCCTGGAACAGTGGGAGCCTGCTTAGAGCAGGGACAGCAGGCACTCTGCTGCCCTTATGTGCTTGTACATTTCATCAGTCAAATGTGGATGAGTCAAAAACAGCTCTTTTCTACCCTGGAAATGATTTCTAACCATTATTACCGTTATGGAGGTGCTGCATGAACACTTTACCCAGCTTTCAGACTCTTCTTCCTGGGTAAGAAAGCCGTGTGCATGACCCTGGAACTCTGCCTGGGACAGTGGGAGCCTGCTTAGAGCAGGGACAGCATGCACTCTGCTGCCCTTATGTTCTTGTACATTTCACCCATCAAATGTACATGAAATGGACAGATTCCTGTCCATTTCATGTACATCTAATGGGTGAAATGTGGATGAGTCAAAAACAGCTTTTTCTGCACTGGAAATGATTTCTAACCATTATTACCGTTATGGAGGGGCTGCATGAACACTTTACCCAGCTTTCACACCTTTCCAAATCATTTTCACACCGTTTCAAATCATTTTCATTTTCACCCATCAAATGTACATGAAATGGACAGATTCCTGTCCATTTCATGTACATCTAATGGGTGAAATGTGGATGAGTCAAAAACAGCTTTTTCTGCACTGGAAATGATTTCTAACCATTAATACCGTTATGGAGGTGCTGCATGAACACTTTACCCAGCTTTCAGACTCTTCTTCCTGGGTAAGAAAGCCGTGTGCATCACCCTGGAGCTCTGCCTGGGACAGTGGATTTGTGGATGAGTCAAAAACAGCTTGTTCTGCACTAGAAATGATTTCTAACCATTAATACCGTTATGGAGGTGCTGCATGAACACTTTACCCAGCTTTCAGACTCTTCTTCCTGGGTAAGAAAGCCGTGTGCATCACCCTGGAGCTCTGCCTGGGACAGTGGATTTGTGGATGAGTCAAAAACAGCTTGTTCTGCACTAGAAATGATTTCTAACCATTAATACCGTTATGGAGGTGCTGCATGAACACTTTACCCAGCTTTCAGACTCTTCTTCCTGGGTAAGAAAGCCGTGTGCATGACCCTGGAACTCTGCCTGGGACAGTGGGAGCCTGCTTAGAGCAGGGACAGCATGCACTCTGCTGCCCTTATGTTCTTGTACATTTCACCCATCAAATGTACATGAAATGGACAGATTCCTGTCCATTTCATGTACATTTAATGGGTGAAATGTGGATGAGTCAAAAACAGCTTTTTCTGCACTGGAAATAATTTCTAACCATTATTACCGTTATGGAGGGGCTGCATGAACACTTTACCCAGCTTTCACACCTTTCCAAATCATTTTCACACCGTTTCAAATCATTTTCATTTTCACCCATCAAATGTACATGAAATGGACAGATTCCTGTCCATTTCATGTACATCTAATGGGTGAAATGTGGATGAGTCAAAAACAGCTTTTTCTGCACTGGAAATAATTTCTAACCATTATTACCGTTATGGAGGGGCTGCAGGAACACTTTACCCAGCTTTCACACCGTTTCAAATCATTTTCACACCGTTTCAAATCATTTTCAATTTTCACCCATCAAATGTACATGAAATGGACAGATTCCTGTCCATTTCATGTATATTTGATGGGTGAAAATGAAAATGATTTTTATTCACTATCATGGGGCTATGTAAATCAAATTCCGGATAATTAGGAGCACAATTGTACATTTTACTATTTAAATGTATTTGTATTATATATTTTTGGGCTATTAAAATGACATTTCTGGGTGACTTTGTCAGTTTATGGAGCTTAGCCCACAATTCCCGGAGGTTCCAGGCCGAATTTGGGAGCTCATAGGCGGCCTGCCATGCGCCCCCACCCGTGGAAAGCAAAAAAAAGT